>CM040981.1:17196594-17265271 GCA_022985145.1 Pangasius djambal
TTTGAGTATTTTTCTATGTTATGTTCATGTTTATGTTCATAAACTTTTTATTTAATAAAATATGTTTTCATAGTTTGTGTTGTCCCTTATTATCAATGCAAAATGGTCACTAACTAAAGAGGATTTATGCTGATATTGCCCAAAAACCCTATTTTGTTCAGGCGTTTCCAAACTTTTGGAGGGCAGTGTATATGGTTTTTGTGGGGGTTTTTTTTTTTTCTTTTGCAACTGTTTCAAGAAGCTACCAAGATAGTTAAACTAAATTTCACAAAGTTTCTAAAATAGGTTTTAGGTAGACGAAAGGAAGAAAATTACATAATAAAATATATAATAATTTTAAAAAATATTTATAGTAACCAGATGGTAACCTGAGAAGTACAAATATGCACAAATTTCATGTTGAAGTTTAGTATTCTTTGTACTTTTTACAGAACGAGTGCAAAGAAAGAGAAATATGCACAGTATCTAGAACCAGGTGTTAAAGAATGTTCCTTTTACATTTGAAACAGTTTCATTGAACCTTTAGTAAGAGCCATTCCTTTCTTTTACAGCCCAGTATTATTTCATTATAATAGACAGGCACATAATATACTACAATTCTATTAGACACAGTATTGTATTTCACTTAAACTGTTTTTACACAAACAGAACTAGTATTTTGGAATTACACACACTTACCTGGTTAATACCTACATCTTATGTGATAGTCCCATCATCATTTCACAGGCACATCCAAATATGCTTAACTGTGAATATTTAGAGTAAATAAGGTATATGTGTCTAACTGGGAGGCCATAAGAGATGTGCGAAATTATATTTAAAGTATGGGCTTATTTAGAGAGCTATCAAAGGCTGTCACTTCTCATAGTTGTCCCATTTTACATGTCATCCATCACCCTGCTGAAATTGCCCATCATTTTAAAAATTATGCACATGGGAGAAATCAAATTTCACTTTGGCCTCTTACCTCACATACCTATCTCCACACTATTAGAAAGCCCACTTGGGACCATGCGATTAGGAGATATACTATAAGTCCAAAAGTTTGTGGACACCTGACCATCACACATGTGCTTTTTGAAGATCACATTCCAGATTTAATCCCCCTTTGCTGTTATTATAAATTCCACTCTTTTAGGAAGGCTTTCCAATAGATTCTGGAACGTGGCTATGGGGATTTGAGCATTCAGACACAAGAGCATTAGTGAGGTCAGGCACTGATGTTGGGTGAGGAGGCCTGGGGTGGGGTCAGTGCTCCAGTTCATCCCAAAGGTGTTCTGTAGGGTTGAGGTCAGGGCTCTCTGCAGGCCACTTGAGTTCTTCCACTCCAGCCTTGGAAAACCATGTCTTCATGCACCTCGCTTTGTGCACAGGGGCATTGTTATGCTGGTACATGTTTGAGCCTCTTAGTTCCAGTGAAGGGAAATTGTAATGCTACAGCAAACGAAGACATTCTAGACAATTTTGTGCTTCCAAGATTGTGGCAACAGTTTGGGCAAGTGTCCAATGGTCAAGTGTCCATTTTCTATGGGGATTTGAGCATTCAGATGGTCAAGTGTCAAGTGTCTATGGGGACTTGAGCATTCAGACACAAGTGACCAAGTGTCCAGTGGTCAAGTGTCCACAAACTTCTGGCCAAATAATGCATTAGAAAACAAGAATCACAAGAATGGGGGAAAAAGAGTTATTATCAGTATAAGGTGCCATTAGTGTCCTCAGTACAACCATTCAAATTCAAGGTAAATACTGAAAAACAATTAATTTTGAATAGTTTTCCTGAACAGTTAAACATTTGTGAATACATCAGTATAATGATATTCATCTTAAGATGCGCTTTACAAATGTTATACCTTTTTCATTGATTGGGTATAGTGTATTTTGACATGCCCCAGGTGCTGCCTGATCAACTTTAATAAATGTGACAAGTTGTTGTTGTTCCTCTTTCGGCTGCTCCCGTTAGGGGTCGCCACAGTGGATCATTGGTCTGCATAGTTGATTTGGCACAGTTTTTACACCAGATGCCCTTCCTGACACAACCCTCCCCAATTTTAACAGGGCTTGGGACTGGCACTGAGAGCACACTGTTACACGCAACCCCAGTGGCTGGGGTTGGTTCCATGGCCGGGAATTGAACCCGAGCCGCAGCAGTGAGAGCACTGTGGCCTAACAACTAGTCCTCCAGGGAACATAAATGTAAGAAGTGATTAAACAAAAATAAATATTAAAATATTCTCCATATTAACTTGTAGTACTACACAAGATATTTCACAGTTCAGACCTGTCTACCATTTATGTTGCATATCTTATTATAACATTGAAAAATTTGTGTGTGAAATTGCTGTCCACCCTGTCATAATGGGGTTAGCGCCTCTTTAAGCTCCTGCCCTTTGACATCAGTGATATTACACACACCATATTTTTTTCTTTGATGGAGTGATAATTGCTGCATGTACAGGAAAGTTTCAAAAATTATATATTCCCTGATTTCCATCATATTGGGTTTGTAGCTGGACGTGGTCAAGCTTAACATGTCACCCTGTCATGGCAAAATATTCAGTTACTTAAGTAATCCGCATGCTCATCATGCTAACTTTAGCTAGAAATATCCACTCTGTCGGTGTCCATACTGTCATGCATCCTCCTCTGACACGATGGACATAGTATGTATGAGTATCAGGTTTTTTTTAAAGTTACTGGCATATTTGTCAATTGTTTTATTAAATAGCACTAAGAACTCCTGTACACTGTTGACCATTTACATGTACACTGTCCTACTGTATGCGTTATGAACTTTTGTTCTGAAGGTTGTGTTGTAATCGTTTCTATAACCTGCAATACATGATATGATCAAACTATGGGAGAAAAAAAGATCATATTGTTAAAGATGATATTGTTAAATGTTTGATAAATGTTCATTTGAAATGCTATCATGAAATGCCATTCATCATCTCTTGTTTCAAACTGTCATATTTTCAATATACTGTATTGCATTTCACTAACTCTTTGCTTCATCCACCCTCTCATGTCCTTGTCCACCCTGTCATCTTCATGTTTTATTAAAATAAACAATTTATTCCTATACATAATTACAACATTTTAAGTATAAAAACATGTTTTTTACAAACAACAAAGTGGAAAATCTAATTATTTGAAATTTAAGATGATCACATATCTTTGCAGTTAGATTCTGTATAGAACAGAAAGTGCAACTGCTGTGTATTTGATTACATATATCTATTTTTAGTAGGATTAATAATTTAAAAGGATTTTAACAATAATTAAGAATTATTCTTGAGAAAATGAAATAATATCTGAAAATGTCATCACAATACAATGGAAATATACTTGTGTTTATTGTATTTGCTTGTATTAACGTGACATGACTGTTTCTGGAGTGTCCTACAATTTATTTAAATGAAATGGAAAATCTAAAAAAAAAACTGATAGAGAATGCCCTCCCCCCCCCCCCCCCCCACCCCCACCCCCCCAAAAAAAGGCAAACAGACAGAGTCCAAAATCTATATTAGTCAACAGTAGGTGGCCTGAGGACAGGTTTGCCCCTCATCTCCATCCCTCCAATTCCCCCATCAAGTTAACATCTGGACCATTAGGGAGTTGCCTTGAGAAGTACTGGGGGCCGGAGGCATCTTTCAGCTGAGCCTGGACATCCAGGACACAGAGACAGATGGGACAGAACACTCTACATTAAAGCACTGTGACATTAAAGGTGATGAGGCGAGGAGACAGTCACTTATGTTAAAGGCTATATCCATGATGTGCCCTTCAACTCTGAAGCTGTTCTTAATTATTATAAAGACCTGTTAATGAGTGGAGTGATGTTAATTCATGAGGCTCAATATGTGACAACTAGTAATATAAGAAATAATGTATGACTAGCACACAGGCGTCAGTGATGCAAAATGCATTAACGTAGATGCAGCATGAAATCAGTCCAACATTAAAGCATGCTACAAAGAGAAATTTAATGGCAATGCAGAACATACATACAAAATGCAGAGTTTTCAAATGTCCTGTAGTATGAAAGAGAGCTATGTTTGGGCATCTTCTGCCTTACACTTATATTAAATTAGACCAAATAGTAGTGAAAACTGGAGTCTTAAAGAATACATTATTGATATGAATTTATTCAAATCCATATTAAGTTACTTAAATGTAAAAAATGAGGTATGTTTGGGTGAGGTAAGCCCACATTAAGGCTTAAGCCAACTCTATTCAATGTTATGAAGTCTTATATGAGACAAGATTCTTAATTTACTCAAAAATCAAAGGCCTTTATTGCTATAGGTATGTCTTGATGCAAGTAATTGTATAGGAATCTAATAAACATGCTAAATAATTGATCTCATACTGCTATTCAAGAAGGGATGTCATCAAAACCACAGTGGAGAGATTAAAAGTGGCTGATTTTGATTTTCCAGCTCCCTCTTTAACAAATACAGAGTTATTTTCAGCTCTGATCTTGGGGAGGGTGGAAATGGGGCAACCATCTGGTGAAAATGTAGGCTTTAGCATTTAATGCCCTACTACAAAGGAGATGAAGGCCCCTTCACACCAGTTGGCAGCATCTGATGAGGAGGAAAGAAAGTGCAAAATGGTAAAAAATGAGAATGTTAGGCAATCAGCCATCTGGAAGACTCTGTCGAATATTCGAACAATCTGAGAGGCACAGAGGGGATTTGGCAGACTGCTTCCAAGAGGGCTCAATTTAGTTTGAAAAATGGCACTCATATTCCTAATGGGGGCGCCAGCGAGGAAGGGAGGGGGCGTAGACGATGCATCCAATCAGAGTCAATGTGCCAGAATCATTTAGATCATAACAGCAAAAACAGTTGTACTAATTGTCAAAGATTCTCTTTGTTTTGCATTTCTGCTATGGCTCCATCTCAAGCAAAACAGCTGTGATTTTTTTTTCTATGATTGAAACACCAACTGCTCTCTTTCATTATGAGAAAGGAGTGAAAAGAACTGAGCATGACATCTGTTTCCCCCACCATCTGACTAACTGATTGACTGAGCGTGTCAAAGAGTGGGTTTTTGAAGAAAGCAAAGGGATCCATTGCAAAGCTTTTAAAAAGGTGATTCATGTTGGTGGAGCCCTCATTTCATCACATCTGGTACTCCTAGGACACATGCACATGTGCATGCATGCTCATATACACTCACCTGCATGCACACATACATCTGCATCTGTGGCACGGAGACAGAGAGAAAGAGAGAAAGAGAGAGAATTGAAATGCAATTCTTTGGCTGAAAGGTTATAAAGAGATGATATCTTGAGAATTTCTGTCTGGTGAGAGTTTCTTGGTTTTATATATATATATATATATATATATATATATATATATATATATATATTCAGGTCCAGAAGTATTTGGACAATGACAGAGTTTTTGCGATTTTGCCTTTATACTCCACCACAATGGATTTGAAATAAAACAATCAAGATGTGATGGAAGTGTAGACTTTCAGCTTTATTTTAAGAGGTTCCACAAAAATATGGCATTTACCATTTAGGAATTACAGCCATTTTCAACAAAGTACCTCCATTTTCAGGGCTCAGAGGTATTTGAACAAAGTGACATAATTGTAAATATAACCATAATTTTAATACTTGGGTGAAAATCCTTTGCAGTCAATGACTGCTTGAAGTCTGGAGCCCATGTTCTCAAAACTCAAATTCTGAGTTTCCTCCCTGCAGATGCTTTGCCAGGCCTTCACTGCAGCCACCTTCAGTTACTGCTTGTTTGTGGGTCTTTCTGCCTTCAGTCTTGTCTTCAGTAAGTGAAAAGCAGCTCTATTGGGTTGAGATCAGGCGACTGACTTGGCCATTGAAAAATATTCCATTTCTTTGCCTTCAAAAAGTCTCGAGTTGCTTTTGCAGTATGTTTAGGGTCATTATCTACCTGCACTGTGAAGCAGTGTGTTATCAGTTTTGTAGCATTTGGCTGAATGTGAGCAGAGAGTATAGCCCTATACACCTCAGAATTCATCTTGCTACTTCTGTCAGCAGTCACATCATCAATAAACACCAGTGAGCCCGTTCCACTGGCAGCCATACACGCCCATGGCATAACACTGCCTCCACCATGTTTGACACATGATGTGGTATACTTTGGATCATGAGCTGTTCCTTTCTTTCACCATACTTTTCTCTTCTCATCATTCTGGTACAAGTTAATCTTGGTTTCATCAGTCCAAAGAATCTTATGGGAACATGGGAGGCTTTTTTAGATGTTTTCTGGTCTAATCAAAGTCTAATCTGGCTTTCCTGTTCTTGAATGTTACCAGTGGTTTAGCCTTGTTGTAAACCATTTGTATTTAGATTCATGAAGGCGACTCTTGAATTCAACATATCTTTACTTTATTATGTTTGTTTGTATGTATGTGTATGTCTGTTTTTATTTTTTTACATAGTTTGCACTTGTCTTGGCATTCAGTGTGGACAGCAAAGAAAGAATTTCATTGTACAGGGAAACTTGTTTTTCCTCACTATGCACATGACAATCAACGCTTTGAATTTGAATTTGATTGTAGATTTTGACACTGATACACCTACCTTCTCCAGAGTATTCTTGACCTCTGTTGATGTTGTGAAGGGGTTTTTCTTCACCAAAGAAAGGATTCTGCGATCATCCACATTAGCTGTCTTTCGTGGTCTTCCAGGCCTTTCGATGTTGTTGAGCTCAACAGTGCTTCCTTTCTTTTTAAGAATGTTCCCAACTGTTGATTTGGCCACACCTAAGGTTATTGCTATCTCTCTCATAGATTTATGTTGTTTTTTCAGCCTAATGTTTGAATGTGTAATTCTTTTGGTAATTCTTTATAATTCAATATGCAGATGTTGGCAGATGTGTGACCTCTGTGTCAGAAATAGTGGAAAATGGCCAAGAAAAATAATATCTGGTGCATTTATTGTTTTATTGTCTATGCACAACAATGCACGTTACTAGCAATGCCTGATAGTGTTAATTAATTAAATAGTGTTGGACCCTGATCTAGTGAACTATAATGAGGATATGTTTTTGAGACTACAAACACTTCTCCAAGTCACTCTGAATAAAGGTATCATCTAAGTGTTGTACATTTTAAATTCAAAATGCTAAACAGATATTTGTGTAGGGACATGCATTGACTGACTTTTGGAGAGGCTGAAATATTCTGAAATACCCTGAATAATAATAATAAAAAATTTTTAGAAAAAGGCAATAGTTTGTGTTTTTTATCCCAGGAGATGCTTCAATACACTCCACAGCCTTACATGAAGATAAATTTTCAGCACTCTGGTCAGTGTAGATGGACACCAATAACTGTGTTTGCAGTTGCTGAGCAATTAACTTGGCTGTCAGTTAAAGTCTTAGGCACGTCTAGGAGTATAGTTGTGTGTGTGTGTGTGTGTGTGTGTGTGTGTGTGTGTGTGTGTGTGTGTGTGTGTGTGTCCTCCAATACTACACTCTTAAAAACAAAGATTCCTCCAAGGTTATTTGGATATTTAAGGGTTCTTATCTTCCTAAAGATTTTATCTTCCTACTTGAAACCCATAAATATACTCTGTTGTAGTGTTCTACATATAACCTTGGTTTCTGTGGTGGACAGACCAAAGAAGCCAAAGTGTTATGGAATTTTTTTTTTTTTTCTTGTAATAGTGTATGGTGGGGTTGTTTCTTTGCAGTCTTCTGTAGTTTTATTCTCTCCCTAAAACATTCTACCTCATTTATTTATTTTATTAATTTTTTTAGTAGTTTATTTAATTTGGATAAATGACAGTCTATGGCTGCCCCAGAATTAGCTACAAAGCTTAATTTCTTCAGTAGTCCCTGCGCAGGAAGTATATAAAAGGGAGAAAAAATAAACATTAAACACAAATATTAAAACATTAGTCAATAAAGAACAGACGTGAAACATAAAACATAAAACAAAATGTGGTCATTATTTCACAGGACATCCCTGCTGGGATAAATTAAATGGTATGGTAACATTATTTAAGAGTTATTTTGCTCAGTATAACATGTAACCAGTCATTTGTTCTTGGAGAACTGTAGAATGTGTTGTAATCACAGTTGAAAAGACAAGCTGTAATTTTTTTTGGTTGCCAAATGCCAAAAGCCCTTGAATTGTGTTTCTCCTTGAATTTTACACTTAATGTTTATGCCTTAGAGAGAGAGAGTGAGAGAGAGAGAGAGAGAGGTGCACACGTGAACTCATTTACTGAACAAGAATCCAATTACTTAGCTCAGTTTTAGGTTCCATTCCTCGGTGGCTTGTCCACCTTGACAATCCCTGGTTAATCACATCTGACAGTGGTGCTTTCTCAGCTCTGAGACGTGGGGGGTCACACTCTCTTGACCTCCTTCTAAGGAGCTGATTAAATGAAAACCAAGATGCTCATCTCGCCTTCTCCAGGCTGGTGAAAACCAATGAAAGGCTTGATTTGCTGTTTGTGGAAAATCTGTTTTCTGAGCATGAAAGTTTACAGCAGACTATGCATGATACCAATATCAAAATGTTACTCTGACCAAAAATGAAGAAATAAATCAAAATGAAGGAAAACATCATTTGTCATCACCAGCATTCTGACATTTTCTCTTTTTATTACTACAAAGCTCTTTATATTTCGCAAATAAGTAACTAAATATTTCGCATATGGTTTCATTTAATATGTTCTGAAATCACATAAACCACACAGTGCTGATAAGTCGGGCAGGTTGCTTTTGTCTGAGTATTATTGTCATAGCCTCTCTCCAAAACATGCATAAAATATTAATTATAGCAGTCAAGGTTATAGCCCCATACTGTAGGACAACAAAACACACCAATTTCAAGCATAAAATAGTGTCCCATAAGCAGCAAGTAGGGTGTGGAGAGTGGAAGGAGACAGTTACCACATTAAATCATAAGGTGACTGTGTTTTGTGTGTTTAACATCTTATCTCTGTTTTGAACACCAATATTTTAAAATCAGGCTACAAACAAATTAGAGAAGAAGCAAATAGCATGTCATAAGCTTCAGTCACTACACAGGAAAAGCAGCTGATCACCTGCCTCTCAATAAACCATTTAGTAATCGAACCTGCCGGATCTTAAGTCAGGATTTCCATATTTTCAGCCCAATTGGATCTTGATGGATCTGTCTGTTTTGCAGTGGAGAGATTTATAACACCTGTTGCATGCTGTTTTTGTCATGTCTTCGCCTCCCATTGTCATCAGCATGGTCAGAAAAATGTGAACAAATCCCACACTTTCAGCATGTCTCTTTCCACAAGCTGAAAACATGAAGTCTTTGTGTGCACTTTGTTTTCTTTATCCCTGAACATGCCACTGGAGCCACTGAGCATGCCTCGCACAAACGACTCAAATGATGCACAAATTTAGCAAAATACAGTGCCACATTGTCGTTGAGCTGTTTAAACGTGGAATCAAAATACTGAGCATTAAAGAACCAAGCCATTTATCACACTGTAGTATTGAAAAGGTATTAAGCTTTCAATATGTCATGCAAGTCTGTGCAAGTCACAATATGTCTGTGAGTGTGTGAGCAGAAGAGAGAACTGAGAAGAAGGTGAGAGAAGAGGACAAGAGAAATGCACTCTGATGGTCAAACAAATCTGAAAGAACATGTTAATATCTGTCTGTGCGCTTACAGGTCCAATACCTGCCATTCTTCATTCCTCTGTCTGCTGATTTTGGCAGGACTGCAGTGGGCAGTGAGATCACTTATTACACTCCATAATGGTGAGCTCATGCATAATTTTATTTGCTGTAGGAGGATCCGGGGACATTTACTTGTTTCAATAAAATACTTGATATTTTCATTTGAAAGGCCATAATTCCTACTGCTGTGACAGATATTGGGGTCACTCATAGTAAATGGACAATTTATGGATTCAGGCCTGGCAGGAAAATTTTCTGGGAGCTCCTCTCAGCTTCTTTAGGGGCAGGTTGATTCAATGTCTTTTAATTTTCCTCCCAGATGGGGCTGAATGAGCATCAATCTTTGGAATACATAAATTGGAGTGATTGGCTCAAAGCTGTGCATCGCTCTGCTCCTCCCTGATTTTAAGTGTCAATCCTTCATTAAATTTCATTCAGCTAAACCAGCACTAAGAGCACAAGATCCAACAAAATAATTAATAATTACACCTTAGAGACAGCAAACACAAAGCAATTGAAACATGCTTCTTAATTAAATTTTCTGTTTTTTTTTTTTCCTAATGGAAATTAAAAAAAAAAAAAAGAAACCACTCATGACAGACTTTTCCGAGCAAAAGGGAGGGAAAGAACAAAATTTGCATTGTAAAAGTGTTCACTATTAATGGATTTCATGGCACTTCCTAAGCACACTGCTTTGATAAACACACTGAGAAACAATAAGCCTATAGATAGATATGGTAATATTATATATATATATATATGCATTAACAGCATTCATTGATTCATTCATCCTTATTAACTGCATGGTCATGGGGTCATGGAAGTTTAAATTAGGTTACTAGTTTGTTTATTTTTTAAAACCAAATAAAATTCATCAAGAAAACATTGTGGGTGGATACAAACATAAAATAATATGAAATTATTTAAACAGACAAACATAGACGTTAATTTAAACATCGACAAAGTGTAAGTGATCATGGTCATCATAGTTTTGTGATTCCGATGAACTTAATTACTATATAATTTTCTGTTTTTCCCTGTGAAATTCAGTCTACTTTAAGGTTTATAGTTGTAATTCCCTATCCTAAACCTGAGAATGCCAGAGTACCAGTGTTCATCAGCATCTGAGATAATCCTTTTCCTAGGCCCAGGTTAAACTAAACCAAAAAACGTTTCCGTATATAGTGCTAAAGTGTGAATCAGAACAGAAACAGGTAACTCAAGCAATGCTGAATTTGTAGACTCGCGATTAGTTACCTATTCTAACAAACGCAAAATGTAATAGTCTTTATTGTCTCATAGAAGAGACGCAACAGCCAAGCTGCAATTTTGGGGCATAAGTCTTGCTAAATGCGGCAGCATTCCAAAAAATATTCAAAGAAAAGGCAGATAGTTTACACATAAATGGTAAGTAATAATTTGCCTGACTATGGGCTAAAAATTTCTATGCTGAATGATACAAATTCAAGTTGATTCCACCTCTCCTGCCTAAAAAAAAATGTACAACATGTACAACAAAGCAGAAACTGGGCTTTGTTGACCTGGATATTCTTTAATAATTCTTTCCAAATGTTTTTTTTTTCCCTAGGTCACAGCAGTATTAGTTTTGCTTAACAAAATTTGTAAATGTAAGCTGTTAGCTCATTATCATTTAGCTAGACTTCTGAATAGTAACATCCAAACCTTTCATAATGGGACTAAGCAACCTTAATGTTACTCAGTGGCTTGGAGGCTTTGGTTAAGCTGCAGTTGCATTGATTTATACTGTCTACCCAGTCAACATTAGCAAGATGTTAGATTATGTCACAGTTGTATATACATATATATATATATATATATATATATATATATATATATATATATATATATATATATATATATATATATATATATATATATAACTATTAATGCTAATATCAGTATATATAACTATTAATGCTATTAATGCTAACTTTACAGTATAGAAGTAATAAAGAAGCTGCTTCTCATGCTTCCATTGATTGTATGGATTTTAAGACAGGTTTGGTGTGTAGGAGTAAGTGTTTGTTGATGTCCTTTCCATATAACTTTCTCAGCTATACGGCCCCACAAACACAAAACCTGGCTCTAATCATTCATGTTACTGAAATTGAACTGACTGATGAAAACATTAACAGTACACAGCATCGTACTACAGAAAAAGAATCATACTTGCATGTCCTTTGTAAGAAACACACAGTGCAGGCAGTTCTACGTAGTTAAGAATACTCAAAGGAATTTAAAAATTCAAAGTAAATCTTTAAAATTGCTTCGACTGGATCAGATGATATTAGAAGTGGGAGAAGGGGTTAGTATGAGCTGAAATCGTTTTCCTCTTCTCCATTTTGCTGATGGAACAACCTGCAATCAGTCAATTACACAAAATCCACACTGCCAATAATCCCATAAATAAACTCAGGTGTTCCGGGTCATCATGATAGCTAGCTAGCTAGCTAGCTAGCTAGCTAGATAGATAGATAGATAGATAGATAGATAGATAGATAGAAGGCAAAGTTTTACAGTTTAAAGGGAGTTACTTCTTGTATGACATGATGAGGAATGAATGTGTGGTGTTTTTTTGTTTTTTTTTACTTCACGCAGGAGTCTCCGAAGACAGAGCAAGTTAATAATCCAAACAGCCGCTTAAACAGCGGAACATTCGGCATATCCATACCCATGGGGTTCTTTTTGCCTCCAACCACATAATGGTCCAGAAAGAGAGAGGGATTGAGAGAGAGAGAGAGAGAGAGAGAAAGAGAGAGAGAGACGATTTCTCAGCCAATTAAGTGACCAGCTGTTCCTAAAAAGCGAGATGTCCTTTGGGACAGGATGATTGGTCACCTGTAAGATTGCGCTCAGCAAAAGCAGCGAGGAGATGAGCCACTGGTAATGTCTTTGTTTGCCTGTTACTTCCTTTTTTATTTTGTTTATCTTATATGCCTTTCAAGCTTATCAAACTGATTAAATGGGATATTAACCTACTCAAATCATTTACCTCTGTATATGATGACTGAGAAATCTCAGATAGGAAAGGAAAAAGTAAAGCTTTTCTGGACTCCGCAACCCAATCTAGCTCACTGTACTGATGCTCTTGCACTTTCTGCAAAGCCAATTTGTCTTTTTCTTTCATTCAAACTGAGCAGCTCCAAAGATGTAATACTATAAAAGCATGCAATCAATAGTTCCGAAAAGCTACACTCATCTATTATTCTCTTGGAGCAAATCCAAAGGACCGAACGCAGCACAGTAAGTGCGTGTGCCAGTGTACAGCTGTGTGCACAAAAATAACACCGGTTGATATATGTGCATGCATGCACATTTTTTTTTTTTACCTGCATATATAAAGACACAGACCAATGCTCCAACAACATTTCACCTACTACATACTCGTCCTCCAAATGGCAACTTGGAAATATTCGTTAAGAACCCCCAATAATATGCTGTCTTTGAGAAGAATAAAAAAAAAATCATATCTTTTGTTGAAAAACCTACACTTTCCTACATGAATTCACACACACTTGATTCTGCTGTAATGGTATCCATAGCTGAACTGTGTTATTACAGCAAATGGCTATGCTTATCTCACTCTCGCTCAGCATTCTTGCACCTGCTCCATGCTCATCTCACTCTAATTTCATCAGGATTACGCTGTAGCCACGCTTCTTTACCGCTTTCCAAATTGCTTCAAAGCAGAAGCATTGCCAAGCAAATATTAAATACCAGCATAAGCATCTCTCTCTCTTTAACTTGCGCTCTCCATTTCTTCTAAATCCTGCTTGCGCTCTCTCTCTCTCTATCTCTCTCTCTATGTGTGTGTGTTAAGAAAAAAAGGAGATGGCTGGCATCTTTGCAGTTTAGTTATGGTATCAAGTTATTACCAGCAAATGGAAATGAAGTCTCAAAATTTTCAATAAATGGTAGACCGCTCATATGCTGTGCATGTGGGCATTTTTTATATTTAAAGCAACAAAATTAATAAAATGAATAAAAAATGAATAAAATTCAGCAACACTCTATTTGAATGGGTACCTACAATAGGCCTTCATAACACATTAATAAGCACTGCATAAATCTTTTATTAAGCATTGCTTATGTCAAAACCCTTGATGTGACATTAAAGATTCCATGTAATATATGACTTTGACTTTACATGAAAAGACAGACCCTTCATTATCATTATAGTTTGACTGAGGCTGTTGTATCTGTAATATTTTATGTTGTAGATTATTAGTTAGTTTTGACTTACACCACATTGCTGAAGCTTTTCTATGATACATCCACCTGTCACAGAGCCCCCTTCATGCTGTAGTTTCCATGGATCACCCTGTGCTTCTGTTATGTTTTTCCATGTACCATTATTTTGGTATTGGTCCTGTCTCCAACTCACCATGCCATTGGTCTGTTACCTATTGTGTTCACCTGTTTTGCTTTAGCTCATGATTAGTTTGTCTATTTGTAACCTGTTATGTCTGTTCTGTGCAAAGTCTTGTTCATGTTATCGTGCATTTTGGAGCCTTGCGTGTCTATGTTTCTCATTGTTTTTGAACCCTGCCTGTTTATTTCACTTATGTTTTTTTATTTGTCTCTAATGAATATAATGCCAAACTTCTGCTCTTGTGTCCTGTGTCCCACTTCCACCCATTACAGCACCTGGCACCTCAGCTTTTGTTACGTGTATCTACTTCATATATTAACCTAGAATGGTTTGCTCCTCCAACTTAAATGGTGGTGGTCAGTTTGTGCTTAAACCTTTATGATGCCAAACTTCTGTCAGTCTATAGTTTTTTATTGTCATTATAATTTGCATATTTCATTTATTACGTATTAAATCTATTACATATAAAATTCAGAACTTCATACAGTGGAGAATGTCACAATCTTACCAATCTTGCCAACCTTACCAAGGTTTTCCGAGGATACCACACATATACAGGCACTATTTAGTCCAATGAAATATATTCGAATTATTCATGGTTATATACTATGAGTGTTGAGAACGGCCAAAATTAAAGCCAAGCTGCCAAACCAGCTGTGAGCTTTTGGTGAACTTTTAAGTGAACTTTTAAGTGAAATTGCCAATTGCAGTGATTGCAGAGAGAAACACTCCAGCATGTCAATCTTATTCTGAGCATTTTCTTTATCAGTACACAGCAAGTTGCCGCCAATCTGCGATTCTACCTGGCACCACAGGTAGAACAACCTTTATACGTAATTAGGAACAAATTTCCAGGTAGCCTGGCAACAAAGAGTCTCTGTACAAAGGCTCACGTAATAACTTTGCAGGTAGAAAAGAGTCTTTATTAATCCATTCCATTTATGCAGGTTCTGAATAGGACCTCGAATTGTTTCAGTCTGGGGAGGAAATTTTTGAATTTGCCTGAGAAACACTCTCCTAATCACTGGCCTTTATGCTTGCGCATTTGAGGGAAAGAAAGACACAGAATGTCTTCTACAGCAGTGCAGTTACTCTTTGAAAATGAAATGAAAATCAAAAAAGAAAAAATGAAAATGAATCATGTGTTTCAGAATTATCTTGCAGATTAATGGGAATTTGCTTGGTATGATATAATGAGAGCAATGAATTAAATATCTCTTTTTCATAAGAAATTAAAAAAGGACAGTGGAAAAAAAGGAGGGTTTGAACATTATCTTCAGCTCAGTCAGCTTGGGCTGATGTCTCTTCAAATCTCACAGAATGGCAGCTAAGATTTGTAAGATTTGCTCAGTTTTTTTTTTCTTCTTTTTTTTTTCTTTTTTTTTTTTTCACACCTGCGACTTTCATCATGACACCGGGCCACTGATGGAGTAGCACTTGATATCCTGTACAGTGAAACACAGTTAGCAGAGCTTGACTTGTCACACAATGCACAAACATCATACATTATTTTAATGCCTTTTTAAACATGACAGATATAGAATTCGTTATTGAATAAGATAAGTGTATAAGTACCAACGCACGGGGTTCCAGAAAAGTCCAAAAAGAAAACATTAAACCACAGTCTGGGAAATGAATAGAAAATACAGTAGAGTACACTGTACATGTTCATATAACTTTTTTTTTTTTTTAATCAAAGTGACCCACACTAACAAATATGATTGCCAAGTCTTCTTCACAATGAAAATATTTTCAAATGCGATGACCTTCAATTAATCTGTCCCTCTCTGGTATGATCTGCATTCATCTGTGAATATGTCATGTAAAGAAAGGCTGAAGGCTATCTTCAAACACATGTTTGTCTTACTATCCTTGTGAGCTCCTTCCATTGATATAATCATTAATACAGCTAGTTAATGCTATGCCTAGACCTAGAATCTAACCTTGGTAAAGAGAAAAGAAATCTTTGGGTCCTTTAAGTTTTTTGTTTTGTCTTGTTTTGTTTTGTTTGTTTTTTTTTAAAATAAAAGCTGCAGAGTTTTTTTTTTTTTTTTTTTAAAGAAAAAAAAGCTTTCCTTTGGGGTCCCCACAAGGTCAAAACTGTCAGATATTCCTACCCTTTTGGGGACATTTGATACATGTTTCATCACTCTTTATTGGGATTCGGAAGTACAGCTGTTGTTCTAACATGTTGCTATGTGCTACTTCATTTTTAGCTCCTCCGTCAGCATTAAAGTCACTTTAACCCAGAAAGGAGACAGCAAGGGGAAAGCGCATGACAAGCGGAGATGAATAAGATTAATAATCACAGACTGGGCTGAAGGCGATATATTCAAAGCTGAGAAATGCAAAGTTGTTCCACTTTCTCTCTGTGGCCTCATCTCTTACACGGATCAGAAGTTGATTTCATTTGGGTCGCCACTAATTTCTTTGTGCTTTTGCTCAGTTTCTTTTAAGGCTTTCCGTAGAATTTTGTCTTACAACTTTTACATGCGTGTTTTAATATTCATAGCAGAATCCTAAGAATATACAGGCAGGTATCAGAAATTTTGTGCCATACCCCAATCTTCAGAGTGTTTAGAGAAAGTGTGAAAAGGGTGTTCAATTTCACAAACTGCAGCTCCAGCCACAGAATCATTGCCCATTAACCACATATGTGTGCACACCAATCAATACGGACACTGTTCCCAAACACTGTGGTTTATGGGTACAGGTAAACAGTGACAGGGTTTCCTTTCAAGGCGGATTTATGGCTCTGTGTTAGTACCCTGTCTATGGCTGGACGACCTGGCATTTGAAGCAGATGGCGTGAGTGGCAGGACTGTAAATATGCAATAGGGAAGGTGACAGGGGCATGGAACAAACACGGTGATCCATCATGCAGCTCTGACAGGCTGCAGAGAGCACACAGTAGATCCCACAGCACCGCTGCCCGATTGCTCCTCCTTTTCCAACTCCATGTAATTCTCATGTTTTCTTTTCTAGCTTCTCTCTCTCTCTCCCTCTCTCTCTCTCTCTATTGCTATCACTATCAGGCATGTGGCTGGTTGCTGCGAGAAGCAGATAAGAGGAGGCGCAGACAGTGTCTGAAATTGAATTCTGCTCAAATGTGGCAGTGATGAAGTGCTTTTCATACCTCACGCAATTGTCTCTATCACACATACTGTCCAGGCTTATTAAAGACACCCTGTTTACACTGCCAAGACCCAGTCATCTTACATTTAAATAACACAATTGGGAAAGTAAATTCACTATTGGGGCAGTTTATCTATCCAATGAAGCAGGCACTGGAGCCTGTCATAATGAGACTCTGTCACTTAATGCCTTTTAAAGAGCCTCCACTCCTCCATTCCTCCCTTCTCACTTTCTCACTTTCTCTCTCTCTCTCTCTCTCTCTCTCTCTCTTTCTTAAACATCAGCTCAACCTCCCCATGGCTAGCTTTTAATAATAGACTAAAGTGCAGCAAATTGATCCAGTCTACACTAGTGGCCTTGTCTGTGCTGACTCTGTAGTTCAGGAAAGAAAGAGAAGCCAGGTAGGAAGAGAAAAAAAGGAGAGGGGTGTTTATCCTTTCTGATCAACGCCTCTGCTAGGGGGAACAAAGCCGGATCAATCGTAGGTCATGTTATGATATCAATACAAAAAAGTGTTAAACATAGGCACATACTGTACATGCAGCATGCAGTTCCCTCTAGAAGTGCTAACATTCCAAAGTCCACAGGAAACCCTGCTGAACACGTACAAAGACTAAACAGGGAGATTTGTTGGCTCTCAGAATTCTAATAACATCTACTCCTTTGAGATATGAGAAAGATTTGTCCTACTTTGTCCTTTATTCAAGTCTTAAGCAGTAAATTGTTTAAGTAATCCTCTGCTTTGATTACTTGTCACAAAAAAGGCCGCAATGCACATATTGAGAAATCGGCCTTCGAAAAATGTGTGCCCTGAGAGCGCTAGTCAATATATATATATATATATATGAACCTAAGTTGCTGAATATGGCCCAAGTGTAGGCACGGTTTGATCCAAAACACTTCAACTGCAAGTCCTCTCCATTGCAATGATCCCCCTAATATCAGCACTATAAGAAAAGGCAGGCAGGTGGGACTGTTAGTAGCTGAGCGAACCAAGTTAAAAGAGCATCTATGATCACTAAGCCAGCCACTTGCCTGATCTAGAACATGTCAATGATTTACTGTTGTGTTCATGTGTTTGAGTGTGTGTGTGTGTGTGTGTGAGTGTGTGTGTGTGTGAGAGAGTGAGAGAGAGAGAGAGAGAGAGAGAAAGAGGAGGGGAAGGAAGGGTGCATATACACCGTAGATTTTAGAACATCATGTCTAAAAGCTTTTTCTCACAAACACTCCACTATAAATCTGAACAAGACAAGTCTGCTTTCACCCTCTTTTCTCTTATTTAGCTTCATCCATCCATCCATCTATCTTCTTTCCTAGTTCCAGAAATAGCATGTTCTTCAGTGGTGGTAACCAAGAAATCAGCCAAAACACTGCACAGATTTCCATTAGAAGTAAGTTCTAAGGGGCAAAATGGTGAAGAGCATGAACAGCATGACCAAAGAAGTTTGCCAATTTCAAAGACAAAGCTACGAACCAAAAGGATTTTTTTTCTATCATGTAATAATGGGTGCCATGGACTTAATGGACTGTCCTTCTGGAGTAGTTCTCCAAACCCATAAACACAGCTTTAAAGCAGGTCATCATTTCCTTTTTACATTCAATTCCATCACCATTTTCTCTAGCCATACCTGCTTACTACTGCTCTCAAGAACCTTTTTACACCCCCCCCCCCCCCCCAATTTTTTTATTTTTCTTTTTTTATTTTTTTTTTTTTTTAAATAAGTAAATAAATAAATAAATCTTCAAGGTTAAATACAGACAGATCCCTGTGCTAAACAGCAGGCAGATGGTATGCAATGTTCGATGTACATCTTTTTTTTTTTAAGCATTTTCACAGATGAGACCACCCTTACTCACTACTTGGTACCCAGCAAAATAGATTTCCAGGAACCTCACTGGAACACTCATAAACGTTTAGCCTGAAAACTACCTTAGGCTGGTCTTTAAAGATCTATTTTACAGAAAGAAATGTTGGATACTGTGAAATCAATAAGCATTATGGTTGTGTGTTATTTAATTGCATGAATGACGAATCGCTTGATTATTGATAAATCACAGATTAATGTATGACAAAAACCGGCCACTGATTATCCTGGGTTTCTCTTTCCTGCTACTCTGAAAAGGTAAAATACTCTTTAAGTCATGAAAAAGTCATGCTGTGACAGCCTTTTCACTTGTAAGAGTCATTACTCGCTGCAAAAAAACATCCCTAAATTCCACAGACGTTTATGGCTGAGATTACATTGCTTTATACAGTGGCCAACATGTCAGTGCCTCGCTGAAAGACCTTTGATCCAGCCTTTTAAAATAGGAAACAAAATGAAAAACTCAGGATGTACCAACCATCATGATGTTAATAGCAACCAACTTCACCTGCTGCTCTGTACAAATGATCAGGCTTGACAAAATTGCCAAAGCTCTCTCTTTATAACTAGTGCTTGACAAAAACACTGTCTGAATCTGTCAGGGGGTAAAGAGTAGGCATTTCTGAAACACCTGCAGAGCGGTCAGTCGAGGAGAAAAGCAGAGTAGAAATGACCTTTAGGATGCACTAACTACCAGAGGCCTGGCCAGCCAGTGGTCAGATTCGATACATTTCAGCAGTCAGACCCCACATCTTGTTGCTGTGGGTGACCTTTTAGAAGCACCACTGTCACCATACGACAGATTAATTTCAGTAAATCCCAGTGTTCAGGCATCTACCTCGCTGCATGACATACAGCTAGCTGACCTTTTCTTTGGGCCTTTCTCCCTCCCTCTTTCTTTCCTTTCACACTTTTCTCTCCATCTTTGATCTAACATTCGCTCCCCTCTCTCTGAAACTATGTCTCAATGCATTTGTCATGTCTCATTCATATTTGTATGGAGAGGGTATAATTCATAACATTACAGAACAGATGCCAACTAACAGCAGATGCCTTAGATGAGTAGGATTTTGAGACACTGATTGAACAATCTATATCAGTAAGCTGACAAATTGTTTATATTCATATATAAAATTGGACCGGAGTCTTGGCTTCAGCAACATATTATCTGGGTTAATGTGTGGAATAAACTCCAATGAACTTGATTTCATTTTACAGAATTTGGCAGTTACATATAGATTTACAGTATTATATCTTATGTACGATCATCTGCCAAATTATTAGTAACACCCATACACCTGCTCATTCGTGCAATTATCCAATAAGCCAATCACGTGACAGCAGGAGAATGCGTACAATCATGCAGATACAGGTCAAGGGAGTCAGTTAATGTTCACATCAAACATCAGAATGGAGAAAAATATCATCTCAGTGACTTTGAATTTGACTCTACAGTTTACACTGAATGGTGTGAAAAACAAAAACAAAAACAAAAAAAAAGTTTGCGTGCAACTTATTTGCAGCACCTTCTATACAGTGAATATCAACATTCTGGCACAATAATACTTTTACCCAAATGCTCTGTATGAGGTGTTCTGCACCAATGTATTTTAACCAAGCTAGCCTCTACCACTATGCTATTTATTAAATATAAGTGAATAAGTGAATAATAATTGTTATGTAATAAATAATAAATAATTTTACACACTTCGTGTGTAAATTTTGTGCTTTTCATGACATATGATGAGACATACTGGACTCATGAAACTTCTCCTCTTCTCTAAAAACACTATCAGGCTTGCAAGTCTTGTGGTAACCTGCGTATTTTCAAAACACAATAGTTTTTAACTTCATTTTTTAGGCCACTGATAATATAGCGGCTTTCCACATTTTGAAAATACCTGCATTACCACATGACTTGCAAGCGTGATAGTGTTTTTAGAGAAGAGGAGCTATTTGTGTAGCTCAGTAGACAATATAATGTAACTAATGAAAACATAAAACTTTACTGAGCAAGTTCAGTGAATAATGGTGTGGAGGCAAATGTTTTACTTACTGCTTTCATTACTCTTTATAAAGAGTACAAGGACTACTACATTTTAGTATTCCAGTGAAATGAGATGTATGTTCCCTCTTCTCACCTTGCTCTTTGTACCCCACATTTACCTGCTTAATAGACAGACTCTGTCTCAGACAAATTGTGTACTTTAGTTAAACTGTCTTTGGCACATTACCATCTTGTTACCCTAAACAATTATCCAGTACTTTGGAATTTATACCACGCCCTAACCTGGTTAAAAGCATAGAGCTTGTGGGACTGTAATAAGAAGTGTTACCAAAATGTTAAGATTGTTATGAACACTACAGTCACCCAAATAAATGTTGTCTATTAAGATCCAATTCAATCAGGAAGAACTGTTCAAAAAAGAACCTTATGTGACATAAGTTAAGATGTACAACAAGACGATGTGGTGAAAACGGCAGCCTTTGATGAACACAGATGCACCGTGACTCTTGGATCTGAATGTTCAGGTAGAATACAGAACATCCTTGTGGCATCAGGCAACTTTTGAGGTACACATGCTTTGATGCCTTGAAATACATAGAAACCGTTTCCTTGTAAAGTTAAGAGAGAAAGTCAGCAACGAGTTTAACTGTGGCCTGTGGGTATCAGGAGAGTGGGAGTTGGAAAAGAGGAAGAAAAATAAGGAAAAAACCTTTCTTCTAAAAATAGATTAGCGATTTGGTCTTTGAAGAGGAGAAGAGGTGGGGACAGATCCCAGGAGGAAGAGTTAAACATGAAGAGAACTTCAGAGTTTCACAACATTCACCGAAGGATCTTGTTCTCCCTTTCTTCAAATCCCCCAACTTTCTACTTAACACACCATGCACGGCCCATACCCACAAGCAAGCATCCAGTCATACTACACATGAAGGATAGCTTTCCTTAAATTTTCGATGTATACTGCAGCAATGGAGCCTTTAACAATGTGTCCATATTATTCACCACTCATGGTTCATTCATTATTTTAATGAATAACACTATGTACAATATCTGCACTATATCACTTTACTGGTGTGCCATTAATTTGCATGTTGTCTTAATTGGATTGTCCATAACAACTGGACATACAGCCTGCAGAACCCCAATAAAGCCCAAAATTAATAAGAGATGAGCAACAATCACCTTTTTGAACATTAAAGGGTTTAAAATATATATTTTTGTGTCCCACCCGTGTGCATGGCATCAGAGTCACTGGCTGCATTGTGAATATTTTTGTATGCACAAAAGACATCTCAAAGTCTATCAGACTGTGTGATTATTCCTCCTGGAATATAAGATATATTGATATCTGAAGCTGCCTCACAGCTCTAGGGTCTCTGGATCAATCCTGAGCTCAGGTTACTGTCTGTGCCAAGTTTCACATTCTCCTCGTGTCCGCATGGATTTCTTTTGACTTCTCCAGTTTCCACCCACCTCCCAAAAATATGTTAAATTAGTAAATTGTCTGCTCTAAATTGCACATAGGTAATGATTGATATGAATAAATGAATGGGTGTGTGCATGGTGCTCTGCCATCAGTGTATTCTCAGCGTGTTCTCGGGATAGGCTGTGGATCCACCCTACCAGGATAAAGTGGTTACTGAAGATGAATGAATGAATCATATTTAAAGTCACATTTTGCACAGCATTTTGTTTATGGTTAGCATGTTAACAGCATTACGTTCCACAATTTTACAATATGCTTCTATATAAATTTTAAAGAAATGTAACCTGTCACATTGAACATGATGAATATGCAGCTCATTACCAGTGAGTTTATTAGTGTAACAAAATCACCCATTGTTTTTTTAATCACAATTCTCAGTCAAGACCTTTGAACTATGGACTGTTTTGTAGTGTAAAACAGTAATATTTAGTGCAAATTGTAACTTCGCCACTACTGCAAAAATTAGGTTTACTGCAAATTTACAGACAGCCAGTGTGTCAGACAGCAGCAGGGTTGGACCCAAGTGCAGTTGACAAACCAGAAGGGTAAACCTGTAATCAGAAATGTAAATTTGGCACAGGGACAGGCGATCCGCAAACAGGCTGAACTGGTAATGGTACATACACATGCAAAAACTGAGACCGGGATTACAACGCACAAACTCGGAAAGCTCAGAAACAGCAGGAGTGAGACTTCACAAAGTGTGTGTGTGTGTGTGTGTGTGTGTGTGTGTGTGTGTGTGTGTGTGTGTGTGTGAGTCCAAGGCTGTTCAACGTGATGCTCGCTTCACCATTCAACAATGAACTTTGTGTAGCTATGCTTTTGGGAAACACGAACCCGGGTTATTTGTAGTGAGTGTGATGATTCAGAACAGGAGAGTACAGAAGTCTGGGAATCAGCAGTAATCAGTAGATATTTATAAAAGACTTGTCTTGTCGTTCTGCAGGAATGTAAAACTGAACCCCCGTAATTACAGCTTGGTTAATAGTGAACAACTCCAATCATTGCTTGGTTCATTACTGAATAATTACCCACTATTAAGACCTATTCATTCTTTTCTCTTAGTTACCTTTGAAACAGTATTGTAAAGAGTTTCCAATTTTTTATTACCGCAGCATGGTTTCAGTGATAGTTTTATGCTACTTAATATGGTATCAAGATCATGGTCAAAATTTTTGTACAATGGCATCACTAAATTGCGTTTGAATTATTAACAATAGGTTATCATGACTCTTTCATAGTTCTGCATACTCTATTTAATACTGAATGTTAAAACTGAGCATAACTAGTAATGGCAAAATATGATGACTGTATGGGAATGCATGAGCATCATTCATTTATGGAAGAAATCTCAGCGAAAGGCTGCACCTTATGAGGGAAGCCAATTTCACTAAAGGGTCCATGCTGGCTGACCCACAGGTTAAACACCAATCAGTCAGCGACTGTAATAATCAGAGACGCAGTAACACTTAAGAGTGCTTGCCTCATCAACCGAGAAGCACTAGCTTCACAATAGCTAAGGCAATTATAAAAGCACTCTCTTTCAATAATATATGAAGCGCTGGTCAGCATACTGACATCTTCATGAGTCAGCAGATACAAGATCTGCAGACGTTAAATGTTATTACAAAATTCTATAATAATGCAGCATGTCCATGTACTTTTTTGGGAAATCTGTGCCTATTTCAACAAAGAGTAAACAGAAACACATCAGGTACCAGTATCTTTTTCCTCTCAGAGCAACCATGCCTTAGCATGAGTGACACAGTCTAGCTTATAAAGACTCACATCGGAGTCAAGGAAATTGATTGTCAATTAAGACAATGCGGGGTAATCCACTCACAGTGTAAATTAATACAATGACATTCAGGATGGGGGTGGCTTTATTTTATTTTATTGTATTTTTACAGGGATTCTATCTAACACAGGCAGGAGTTCAGTGAAGTGAAGCCTGATGGTAATGCATATTAGCCCAGTTTATACACACCTTAGAAAAGTGCAAATATTATAGTCAGGAGCAGCTCTACATATTATTTAGCAAATGTGGTATTACGTGAAGCTTCCTATAGGCCTAGGATACATAGCACAACCCTCTAACAATCATCATATACATTATATTTACTTAAAAGCAAGACAACTCTGATGTCAGTTTGCTGTTTACATTCAGAGTTTAGTTTTTTCCTGCTTACTTCCAAATCAGCTGATAGTTGCAACCTATCACATGTAGGGGCCACATTTCATATATTTGTTGTTTCTCATTTCAGTTTGATTACACTGTCTGATGAATGCACTATAATGAGGAACTTTATTTCCTACACACCTGCATGTTTCCCTCCATCTCTGTTAGCTAATGCTCTCTCCTCTTTATACTTCATAACAGCACGTGAAAAAAAAAAATCACATATATCGCAATGTGACAGAATGAAAGACTGAGATATTTGAAAAAAAAAAAAAAATTCTTTTGCGCTATTCCCTCTGGCTTGCTGAGACAATAAATATTGCAATCACTGTGCAGCTCACGGTCACTCTAATTGTAAAACATATTTACAGTAAAGTACTGTAATTTCCTACATAGTATAAAATAACAGATAATCCAGTACATTTGCTCATTTGACTAATGATTCTAAAAGAAATAAGAAATAATAAATCAGCTTACAATTGAGGCAGATACAAGAGAGCATAGGGTTAAAGGTCTTGCTCAAGGACCCAACCATTGCAGTACTGGGATTTGAACACAAAATCCTTCTGATCTGCAATTCAAAGCCTTAACCACTGAGCCACTACAACATGACTAACATGCTTTTAGTCAAGTTTTTACTAGCATATAATGTTAAACTCAAGCTCAACACAAGGAGAATTTTTACCATTCTCACCCCTGACAAAAAAATGTAAGCCATCCCACTATGCAGTGCATTTTCTGGTATTTTACTGTAAACCAACAGTACAATCTTATAAAACAATAATACAATATTTTTTCTGTAAAATAGATACTGTAAATTTACAGCAATTTTTTTACAGTGTGCATTTCAGTGACTTTCCGCTCATGTTATGAATCGAAAGTACCTCACCATTGCCCGAAAATCAAATTCATGTGTGTCGAAGTGATAGATGAAACTATAGCCAAATATAATTACACTGAAAACGAAAAGTCTTCTCTGATTCTTCCTTCAAATATATAGCCTAATGTATTTATGAGAACAAATTTGTGACAATATTCACAAAATAGCTGGTGAATATCTGAATTATAGTACATATAGGATATATTATAAATAAAAATAAAATATACTGTACATATTGTTAATATTTTTGCCTGTGGAATGAAACATATAGTTTATCATTTTGAAATCATGTCTGTACACAACTCTACATCAGGCCTTAACATCTGCATTTATCGTCATATGCCACACTGCTTATTGCGTGCTTGAATGGGTCAAACTCTTGGGAGATCATCATCATACCTTTTTTCATATCATTACACTGATACGGTGGTTTAATTTGGCTCCTGTGATCTCGAAGAAACTTGTTAATGGCGTTGGCTTTGCATTGTGAAAAGTTACATCTATAAATACTGCAAGATATTAATAAACAGAATGTCTTAACAAGATTTTAATACTTAACTATTACCATAAATAACAGTTATTCATATATGACTCAGTTGCCTGTTAACATAAGCTTCATTATTTCCAAATGCACTAAGGATTCATCATTATGAAAGCATTAGTTAAGTATTAATATAACGCTTCTTTGTGGAGCTTATAGTAAAGTGTTTTAAAATTATATCATTTGCATGATTTTAAGAACTCTTAAACCGTTTGTCTTTACTTTCTTTCAGGGGTTTCGCTGTCTTATTTAGGGGGCTAGACCTCCTCCCCCAAACTCCACACTGAATCTACTCCACATTCCAGCAGCTGATTTTGATGAAGTGGCTGCTTAGGACCTGCAGGAGAGCACAGGTGTGTAATCCTGAATCCAGAGCACCAAGAGAAGCACCTGGGAGAAGAAGATGTACACTGTGGGACAGGGAGCCGCAAAGGAGCCTCGTACAACAAGCATCGCTCAGACACTGGGGATAGTAAGCGACCTGAGCATTCCTACGCTACCACAACAGCCATTCTGCAGAAAACAGAGCACATAAAGTACATCAGTGTTGCATTTAATATTAATATTATGCTCTCTTGGGTTCTATTCAAAGTATATCTATTGCTCACCTGTTTTCTTATTCAAGCACTGTTTATGCATTTGGTTCATGTGCTAAACTGGAATGTCCCGGGGAGTGAAGGCATTCAGTGGAGCAAATTCCGTCTGTAAGAGCATTTTACATTTTATGCACTAATATTATCAGCATTGGATTCATGCAGTTTATCTCTATAGGAATAAACATAACCCCTTAGAACTAATAGAAACCTAATACTATATCAGTGTCATATGAATGATATGAAAAGTTTGGACAATTATTACAGGTACCTGTATTACAGGTCCTGTGATCTGTCATAGCAAGGTGGTCACTGTAGATTGCTAAGCTAATTTGTGGATCTTCAGTATTCTCTACTTTGATTAACCTAGTTTTGGTCACTCCATTTACTTTTCCAAGCCCACAGAAGAAAAGCCATTTAATAAATGACACTCTAGCCAGAATCCTCTGACTCAAAAAGCCATGACATAGAGTGATTTGTATGTAACAGGAATAACTTAATCATTGACTTAACCAGAAACATAACTGTTCCCTAGTTGTTTTCATAATCGAAATAAGTACATAAAACCCTCTGAAGAATACAGAGTGCATGTAATATCCTAGTAATCTGATTTACATATCTTTTTGGTTCCAATGGCAACGGCTGTGGTAAATATGTCCATCAGAGATGCAAAAAAAGATTACTTGAAAATTGTGTGATTATATATGCTAAACACTATTGTTTTTTATTGGATTGCAATTTGGCCTCCCCCTCCCCTCAGCTTGGCATTCAAAAACACATCAGACTCAATGGCTCATAGTTATAGCCCCATCTGTTGGCATTTGACATTAGACAAAAATGTTAATTGCTAATAAACATACATTAGCATCTCACACAACCTGATCAGTTTTCTGAAGGCATCTGCCTGATTTACATTGCTCTGGAACACTCTGGAACACAAAACCCCTAGGTTGTTATCTTTAACTTGGCTCTGTCTATACGTCTTGAAACCAGAGCGCCATGTCTAGTTCTAAAAGTACCATTAAAATGTCAGAAATGTAAATTTGTAAAATTAAAGGTCATGATCTTATGTCTCTATCACATGGAAGCTCGTATATGGAGGATTTCCAGGATACCACAAAGGGCAATGAAACAAAAGCAGTGTTATTATTCCATTGGGTTCCTTAGAATATCATAATAATCTTTGTTAAAACAACCAAAAACCACTTTAAGGCTTATTCATGAGGGAGGCATTACAGAGTCCAGCATGCTCACTCACGCGTACCAAGTTTGTTAGGTGCAATTAAATGTGAAATGCTGCCTAATTCGTCAAGAATTATACCTCCGATTATTATCCATTACAATCTCCCCCCTCGGAAAGAGGGGAACTCTAATGGCAATTTGCAGTAATGTTACGTCCTATAATTCTTGCTCTCTCTGTTGCTCGTATCGATGGCTGCTGTAATTGCCATTTTACTCATAGCTGATTGATTAGAACATAAAGTAACAAGCGAGGAACAATCATGTCAGAGAGATGGATGAGCACGCTCAATAGGCCAGCCTGGGATTCTGCGGATTTCTGGGAATCAATCCCACCTCTTCCCTCTCCTGGTGACAACCCAAGCCATAAGTCAGCAGTAGATCCTGCCTACGCTGCCAAGGCCAGCCTTTAAGAAGGGCCTGACTCCTGGGGATACGTCCGTGCCCAGTGTGTTCTATAAAAGAAGGTTAATGGCACAGCCGTGGCCATGGTGCTGGATGTTCTGTGCTGCAGGTGTGTGAGGAGAATACTAAAGTCAGGCTCTTGCTAAACAAGCTGTATTAGCCTTGCAGCTACGATGTGATGGTTAGAGATAAAACAGTGTGAATCAGGATGTAGAGGAAAGACACGCGGTAGTCAGGAGTTCAGGAATACTCAATCAAACTGCTGAAGTGTCACTAATGATAAATCATATCTAATAGCATAATAGATTTAGGGAATGCATTTGTAGCATAGGGTTCGGTGTGCTTACATGCACAATTTTACATAACTTGTGAATGGCTTGACCAGTTTTCCACTAGACAATTCTGGCCTGTACACAAAATGCAATTTCCAGTTGATTTATTTTAAGTATGTATTGATTTTGTTCCTAAGTTTGAGCTAAAGGCTAGAAGACATAAATAAATATATAAAAATAATAAAGTCAGTGATGTGAAGAAAAGTCAGTCATGTGGAGAAGACTTTGTGAATAAAGTCGCAAAAGGACTGTAAGGAGAAAAACAAAACAGAAATATGACACTAATGGCAT
This sequence comes from Pangasius djambal, assembly GCA_022985145.1. Taxonomy (NCBI): domain Eukaryota; kingdom Metazoa; phylum Chordata; class Actinopteri; order Siluriformes; family Pangasiidae; genus Pangasius; species Pangasius djambal. The sequence goes on from CM040981.1 coordinate 17,225,607, forward strand.
CGTCAATAGGACGATAACAACATTAAAAAGGTCAGAGCTAGCAGTATGCATCAGGCTGGTGAGAATCCATTGGGTCTGTCAGACACTGATAAATAAACACTGGTCTGCTCTGGGCTTCTCATGTAGAGACTGTGTCAATAAGACCCTGATGGATTTGGTGAAGTACCGAGCACTTAATAAACCTACAGGCCAGGGATCTGTAATAAATAAGTCACCAGTCTAAATGAAAGCTCCCTGATCCAATTACAGAAGAACTTCCAGTTAAACCTTTGGCAATTAACAGCCATCAAAACTGATGATGCAGGTCTGGAAACCAGTGTATATAATTCAGTCCTGCAGACAGAAACCCACCAGACTTAATTAAACTGCTCAAAAATGGTGTCAGCACCAAGAGTTGTTGAGGAGAGCAACAGAAGAGCAACAAAGCTCAAACTAATGATATAGCAGGACTAGATTCCCACATTAATTAAATACTGGTGTTTGATATCCCATGGTTTTATGCCATCAAGTCATGAAATACTGAAATTTGACTTGGATTACTGTGTATTACATATGAAATTGCTGCATGGACAGAACAGATTACACAAAGCAGCTATGAATCTGTATGACCTTCAGATTGTTTCACGTAGAAACAGAGGAATCTATGTTTCACTCTACTCGTTTATTTTTTACTCTCTGTCATTCATTTATTCGTCTTATCTTTAGTTTAATTTAATTTTTCTTTTTACTTTCTGTCTCACATGAAGCATAAATTTGATGTATCGAAAATATGTCTTAGTAGACTTTTGCTATAAAAAAAATCTAATATAATATGTTCAGTTAGTTCAATGTCAAAGTCATGGGCTATTAAACAATGAAAGACACATCTCAAGTAATTTTCTACTATATTTTTAGTCCCTTAATTTTAATCCATCTGAAGGACAACAAAGCATCCCTGAATGCCCCTTATATGAATCCATAAACCACTCCCAAAAAAAAGAGTGGGAGAAAGGACCACACTACACATTTATATAACCACGTTTGTATTTACTACGTAAAGAATAAAACACAACATGCTGTTACAGGAAAATAATCACTGCTAGGGTTTTGTGACACTTTCCAATTTCAGCACGTCCCAGAGTGTTTTATTTCTCTTATTCCACGGCAAATTAAAATTTTTTTTTAATTTATTAATGAATGGCACATCATGCTTTTTAACCATTTATAATTACATTTAATGTTGTGGAACTTTTCCTTTTATCATGTTATAGCAGCTATAAACAGTCATTCCTTCACTTTTTTCCTCTCTCATAAAGTTAAAAAAGACAAAAATGCAGCTTATCATGGTACCAAGAAGCCAGAAATCACAAGTCCTCAGTCCTGATGAGTGCAGTGACATTGTCCTGTTAAAGAACTGACATTGGAGACTCCTTCCATAAATGTAAACATAAAAAAGTAAATGCCTCCTTACAGAAGATTCACCATACAATATGTTTTTCTTTGTTAAATAACAACAATGGTTATTCATCCATTTATCATTAGACTTAGGTTATGTAGAACGTCTTCCATACAACTCCCTGTGAATTAGCTGTTACAATAATGGTAACATATTAGAACGAGAGCATTGTTATACAACAGTGGGTAGTACTGTCCAAGATGTGCTGTTATAGAAAATTTATCAGCGCTTTTTGATAATTCAGCAGCACTGTGGTACACCATACAATACATTGTGGTCTAAATGATACAAAGCATTGAATGTAGCATAAGAAGCCTGGAGGAAGCTCATAGGAATTGAATGTCAATGTGGAGCCTAAAGATGTATGAACTTTCTTTTCCTCTTTCCCCCTTCCCTTTCTATATATGGATGTATGTATATATGGATGTATGTATGTATGACTTTGCCTTTATACACCACCATAATGGATTTGAAATTTTTAGACTTTCAGCTTTATGTTAAGAGGTTCCACAAAAATATGGCATTTACCATTTAGCAATTACAGCCATTTTAAGGAAAGTACTTCCATTTTCAGGGGCTCAAAAATATTTGAACAATTGACTGACAAGAAGTTAATTGACCAGGTGTGGTTCATTCCCTCATTACGTCAAGACAAATGAAGCAGATAAAAGGTCTGGAGTTGATATCAGGTATTGAGTTGGAATTTGGCAGCTGTTCGACTGGAGCTACCAATATGAAGTCCAAGAAGATCTCAATGCAAGTAAAGGAGGCCATCATTAGGCTGAAAAAACAACATAAAAATCTATAAGAGAGATAGCAAAAACCTTAGGTGTGGCCAAATCAACAGTTGGGTACATTCTTAAAAAGAAAGGAAGCACTGGTGAGGTCAACAACATTGAAACGTCTGGAAGACCACGGAAGACAACTAAAGTGGATGATCGCAGAATCCTTTCCTTGATGAAGAAAAACCCCTTCACAACATCAACAGAAGTCAAGAATACTCTGGAGAAGGTAGGTGTAAAAATCAGTGTCAAAATCTACAATCAAGAGATGCCTTCATGAATGTTAATACAAAGGGTTTACAACAAGGTGCAAACCACTGGTAACATTCAAGAACAGGAAAGCCAGATTAGATTTCTTTGCCAGAAAACATCTAAAAAAGCTTCCCATGTTCTGGAATAAGATTCTTTGGACTGATGAAACCAAGATTAGCTTGTACCAGAATGATGGGAAGAGAAAAGTATGGTAAAAGAAAGGAACAGCTCATGATCCAAAGTATACCACTGTAACGATTCCCAGCTGGAGTGCCCATGAACTCCACTAGAGGGCACTCCACCCTGGACTCTTGCCATTGTTTCTGCACTCCATTTCCCATATGTTCCTTGCCCCACATGTGATCTTGTCATGTGTTACCCTTGCCTTTGTGTCACTTTCTCATTGGTTCCTTGGTTTCATGTGTCTTGTTCCTCACTGGTTGTATTGTCATGTTACCTTGATTGTTTGGTGTATATATAGCCCTCATGTAGCCATTGTCTTTTGTCGTGTATTGATGTTGTTGTAACCTGCAGTCTGTTTGTGTCAAGTCTGTTTATGCCAAGTCAAGTCTGTTCAAGTCTGTTCATGTCAAGGCAAGTCTTCATTTGTATTTTTGGTTTTCACTTTGTAAATAAAAGCTGCACTTGGGTTCTTCACTACGCTCGCCTCAGTGGACTGATGTTACAACCACTTCATGTGTCAAACATGGTGGAGGAAGTGTTATGCCATGGGCGTGTATGGCTGCCAGTGGAACAGGCTCACTGGTGTTTATTGATGATGTGATTGCTGACAGAAGTAGCAAGATGAATTCTGAGGTGTATAGGGCTATACTCTCTGCTCACATTCAGCCAAATGCTACAAAACTTCAAACTACAAAGCTTCACAGTGCAGGTGGATAATGACCCTAAACATACTGCAAATGCAACTCAAGACTTTTTGAAGGCAAAGAAATGGAATATTCTTCAATGGCCAAGTCAGTCGCCTGATCTCAACCCAATAGAGCTGCTTTTCACTTACTGAAGACAAGACTGAAGGCAGAAATTCCCACAAACAAGCAGTAACTGAAGGTGGCTGCAGTGAAGGCCTGGCAAAGCATCTCCAGGGAGGAAACTCATGAATTTGTGTTTTGAGAACATGGGCTCCAGACTTCAGGCAGTCATTCACTGCAAAGGATTTTCATCCAAGTATTAAAATTATGGTTATATTTACAATTATGTCACTTTGTCCAAATACCTTCGAGCCCCTGAAAATGGAGGTTCTTTGTTGAAAATGGCTGTAATTCCTAAATGGTAAATGCCATATTTTTGTGGAATCTCTTAAAATAAAGCTGAAAGTCTACACTACCATCACATCTTGATTGTTTTATTTCAACTCCATTGTGGAGTATAAAGGCAAAATCACAAAAGCTCTGTCATTGTCCAAATACTTCCGGGCCTGACTGTATATATATATATATATACCCCTATTCAATTTCTCCATTCTTATTCCAGATCCAAGGGAGGCTTAATTACAGTTTTTACTGTACATTATATTCACTCTTACAACTATCAAGTATAAATTCCTCTTTCAAATGCACATGCAAATTCTTCCTGCATGACTAAACATGTTGCATTACAGACCATCAGGATCATCAGCCAAGACGAGGATATGCCATCATAGCACTTTCTTTTTGCTTGTAAGTCCAAAGAAATACAACACGTCACCTTTGACTCTGTTCGCTCCAAAGAGAATCTGTCTTTCTCATAATCGCTAAGAAGGAAATCTCAAAGGAGAGAGAGAGAGAGAGGTTGACATGGTAAAAACCAAAAAAAATAAAAAAATATGCTGAGCTATTTCAGATATACTGCGCTGAGGGATATGGCTCAGGTCAAAACACAAATGATTAAAAGATGTCATCGTACAAAGCCAATGTTAATACGGGGAAATAGTGTTAAATTGGATTTGTCAAAAGAGGATGACAGCTGTCAGTGGTTTTTGCGTCTCTTAAGTGAGAAAGCTGAAATGCTGACAACAGGTTCCTGACATTCACTTGTCACTGATGCCGAGAGATGAGACATGGTAAAGTGCAACAATGAGCCTTAAAGCCTTATAGAATCAGCACATATTCCACACAAGACTCTCCAGCGTTTTCCCTCTGAAACGTTCTGCACCCTTCTGAAACAATGTCTTACTGCAGTACCCAAACTGGTTCAATAAAGAGATTTATGGAAAACTAATTATTTTGCCTTTATTTAACTATGTAAATGTTGTATTAGGAAATATGCACACTTTTAAGCCTTTGCTTCAGTTTATCTTATTTAGAAACTTTGAGGAAAAAAATACGCCCTAGAAATAAATACACACTTGTTAGTGTTAAAAAATAAAAAGGAAGAAGAAAACAGCAAAAGAGTTGTGAGAAACTATCCACAGAGCCTTTAGAGGTTAAACCATATGGTGGTTCTGGATATTGCCCAAAAGAACTGACTAGCCCCATTAATAAAATGTGGTTTTCAATTTTATTTTACATAACCAAGGTGTTTTATGTCCTTCAACCATACAGTTTCCTACTGCTTCACTTGTTATTCATCAGTTTACCTTATTACACTAATAAATCAGCAATATCTGTTCATGATGGATAGCGGAAACATTTCCCATCATAACGCTGGAGGAAAACAACACTTTTTAACAGTTTGTCCATCTGAGACACAACTGAAGATACCTGCTGGGGTGGATCTCTTATTTGTTTCCGCTGACAAACATAAGCCTACAGTGTTTCAGGGAATAATTTTGTCTATGTTATAGGAATCACTAATTTTCTTTTCAATCTAATAACCTGATACCTATACTGATACTTTGAAACAGAGAAATTTGTCATTTCTACAGTGAAAATTTGCAAACATGGATATTAAGAAGTATATGATTAAATCATTTCAATGAGTTCATTCCCTAATTGAAAAAATAAGCTATCTATAATTTACGATAGTTCCTCTCTCTCTCTCTCTCTCTCTCTCTCTCTCTATCTCTGTGTATATATGAAATAGGAGGGAGATGGCAGAAGGAACAGTAGTTCCTATCCCTAGCCCTACTGTGTTACAATATACTGTACCATTGGGACGAACTGAAAGTTTTTGTTTCATAATCAATTAGTTAGTTTGGATATTAATGTATATGAGGATCAAATGTATCCCTCTTTGAGAAGAAAATCTCATAATTCTGATAACATAAAAGGGAAATTATAATTTTAGCAGTTTAATAATTAATAGATAAATTAAATACTAATTTAAAAAATACAGCATTGTGATAGCCTTGTAAGTGAAAACACACACACACACACACACACAAAAAAAAAATCAAAATTAGCTCACAAGGTTGAAGTTCAAGCAACATCACCATCACAACTGATGTTGTGGGGCAGGGTGAGACAAATGGAAAATGATAGACATGCTTAGTTTAAGAAGAATGTCAGAGACTGTACATAGTAAACAAACTGTTCACAGATAACTATTTCCAGTGGGCTCTCTGCAAAATAATGGGCTCCTACGCAAATAGTAGTTTGAACAATACATATTTTTAGTTACTTATTGTGTACTCAGTGTAGGTGCATCCTCCTCCACAACTTGCAAACTGCTCAGGAAAAAGTTATAAATGTGGAATTAAAGCCTATTGTCACATTCATTTGGGCATGAAAGTCAAAAAGTGATCCTACATCAATGGTCTGACTCTGAAAAGTCTGATAAACATGGTCTAGTGTCAGTTTTGCCACCACCCAATTTCTTGCTTATGATTGATATTTCATTTCAATAGACAAATCAAATACAGTTTCATTCACCCTCAGAGAGCAGTACATATGGGGGAGACTCCAACATGTGGAGGAACCCCCAAACTCCCTTCTGTAATTTACTACTGAATAGTTTCAATCAGACTCTCTCCCAACTTCCTTTTCCTCCTCCTAAAAACCTATTTCAGCATGTTTAGGCAATACAAAGGCAATCTCCCAGACTTCCCAGTGATGGAAACAAACATTAAAGTATTACAAACGCACTCATTCTGAATGCAGCATTTTCTTCATTGTACAGCATTTTCTGTATTAAACTAATACAGCCATTTCTAACAAACACTGGCTATGTGTGGCTTTTCACTATGTTCTTGAGTGATTAGTTTCACACCACAGGGATGCACAAGTTCATTTATATTGCTGGCACAGAGTAAATGAATGGGAATCATAAATCTATAAGAGGTGACACAGTCCAATGAGAATGAAGTGAAAGCAGACACAGGCCAGAGAGAACAGCCACGTTCATTTCTAGTGCATTAAATCTCTCTCCAGTCTTACCAAAAAAAAAAGGATATTAGTGAATGCGCATGGCATATCTCATATAAGGATAACTGCACATAATCACTTTCATTCTTCCGTAGTCATCTGTAATGAAAGCTAAAGTTTGGAGCAAGCAGAATCAGCTTGTGACATTCAAGATAAGTCACACTTCTGCACAGTGGAAGAGTTGATGTCAGAGTGCAGCCTTACACACATTTTGTACATTTCCAAATCGTACCTGAGAGCAGGTTACTCTCCCTTCTAGTGTTGTCAGATCAGATAAATCACAGCGGAGTGTGCCTCGCTCATTGGTCTCCATTTTTCTCTGCGTGGAGTGGAAACAGAGCAGCAGCCTGTCTGCCCCAGCCTGGCAAAAGAGTTCACTTCGGTGTGTATCCTCCCACTCTCCATTTACTCAGAACCATAAAAACCACATCATCAGCCCTATACTTTAACTGAGTGTGCATGTTGTTTTTTTTTTTTGTTTTTGTTTTTGTTTTTTTTTTTAAAGAGAGATTACTGCTTTGACATAGGTGCTCTCTGCTCTCTTGCCTCCCACTGATACTCATTGGCAACCTGAGCAAACAGTATGCCTCTCTACTTTCCTCTCTCTACATCTCACATTTAATAATTCCTCTGTAATTTCCTCTCTATTCTACATTTCTGAAAAGGGTCTGGAGCGCAGTTTAAACCCTTCTCTCATTCAAAAAAAAAACAGTCTGCTCATTTCCTCAGTTGAATATAGGCACCCAGTGGAGGGTGCAATTACCTCTCCATCAATCTGTGCTTCTAAATTATAGATGGACTAACTACCTGTGTGCCATTCCTCACAGCTACACGAATGTACTAAAACCTTTCTCTTTGCATTCAGATTCTTTATAAAAATAATTTTACAAAGAAATAACTCCTTCTTATGTATATACACCTTACTCCATCTTATAGTGCATATTTACTTATAGCTAGCATTAGAAAATATTTTTTGAAATCCATATCAATTCAAAATGATGTGTGCACCAGAGCATACGTGGGGTGTATCAGTGGCCTGACCTATCTGAGATATGGCCGTTCTCTTGACTTTTATGATGAGCTGCCTTTCAATAAGAAGGGAAATGTCAGCAGGAGTACAGACCTTTACTGGCTGTGAAGTCTAGAGGGAGGCACTGGCCTAAAGGTGACCGGTGGTGGCATATACTGTAATAAAGAAGCCCAAAAGTCTGCTACCTTTTTGTGTTCTTGCTCTTTTGTTGAGCTTTTGAACCCCATCCCATGTACAAAGTCAAGAAAAAAGAAAGACAAGAAGCTTTCATATCTATAGACAAAAGACAGGAGGCCTTAGAACCTGCTTGTGATGGTGCCCTTAAGAACAAGAGATGCTTTCTGAGTGTGACAGACTGCAGTGTGAGGGGAGGAAGGCTTACCGAATAAGGGAAACTGGGATGAGAGCCATTTTCAAGCCAAATAATCTTTATATACAGTACAACATTGACATACAACATTCCTTCTTATTTCACTCTATTTAAATATATTATTATTTCTATAGTTACAGCTAACTCATGGACTTGTATGCCGGATGCTCCACAACATCAGACGGCAAAACAATGTGTGTAATCGTCAATAAGGTTTTGGGCAAGGGGATATTTATTAAGCATTTTTGGTTTATCGATCCTGTTGTTGATTTTTATACAGCATGCCATGCTCTGTGTTATTCCTTACATAAGCAATTGATCAGACACAACAAAAAGTTTGATCAAGTAAACTTCTGTCCTACATGATTCAAAATTGCAAATTGGACAAAACATCACATAGTAGAAGCAATTTAGTATTGATCATAAACCAGAGCTTACAGTAAGGTAGCTCTGATATAAAGTTCAAATATAAAGATATGTACTCAGTCTAAAAGATAATAAAATGTGTGTTTGAGTGAGAGAGAGAGAGAGAGAGAGAGAGAGAGAGAGAGATGCATGTGTGTAACAGCCCCATTCTGAAATAAGGGTAAGAACTTGTGACCTCTGCCCCCTAAAACAAGAAGTATTTCTCAATTCTCAGAAAGAGCCTCACCAGTTCGCACACACACACCCAAATGACCCCATTCTGCTGCTTTAGAGCCTCTAAATCACCCTTCTGCACTTCGATCCAGGTCCTAATCCCCCACACCATCATCAACTCACCTCATTTGGGCTCCACTTCCTGTAATAAAGCAATGCACTCAACAGCTAACACCAGGATGGCAGCTGGGAAAGTAAATGTGGATATTGCAAATGAAATCAACATCCCACTTATGCCTTTGTAACTGCCCCCTTTGGAGCTGAGCCACTGGACTGCACCACTAGGAGACGCAGCTTTCTCAAAGTCAACCTCATCCTGCAAGGACATTCACATTAACTGAAAATGCACCTTGGTGCATATTAAGGGTGGAACAGTGTGTGAAAACTATATGATAGCTGTGCAACATTTCTGTATTATCATGCCCAGTCCAAGGGCATCAGCTCTAAGCTGTTCCCAAAATATTTTGTCCATAACTACTGTGGAACTAACTTGGGGATCCAATTCTTATCACCAGGAATTAAGCACAACCTCAGCTCAGCATAGTGTCAGTCTGCAAATGTCAAAAAAAAAAAAAAACTTACACATTTTGGAGTCAAAAAGCCAAAAAGTAACTATATAGAAAGAGGAATACATTTTCTCACACGATAGAATGTTATGTCACTTTACAGAATATGGAGAGCATGCAAATGTGTCAGGATAGATAGAAAGTATTCAGTAGAAATGATTAGAAATGAAAGATGCGATGGCCAATATTTTTATTGCTCTTTTATTGTTCAATTAATGTTAGGTAACATGTTGAACATGATGAAACATACTTGTTGAAACAATGTGATCAAAGCAATTGTATTGCACACATAAGAATGAAGTGCCTGAAGAATCTCAGGTTGGTGCTGGACTCCTTGTTTGTGTTAACAAGCCCTCCTGCCAGTCATGCTATAGACATGTCCCAAAGGGCATTTCACTCCACCCCATTTTCACTGCTACAGAAACACAAATAGGGCAAAAATCCAGTGCTAATTGGTCTGGGATACAGTTGTTGTTTGAAAAATACACCATTTGCTGTGAAAAAACGTAGAATGCCAAAAAAATTATATAAAAAGAAATAAAGCAAGATTAAATCTGGGAGCTGCTTAAAAAAAGAGACTGAAGATGGACACTAAATTATCTACTTGTACATGAAGAGGTACTTTGCTCTTTAATGTTGTAAACTATTTTCAATCAATGACCACATCAACAAATCAGTAAGGTACCTGACATGTTGAAGTTTCATGCTTTTTAACCTAACTTTGTCATAATTAAGTAAAATGGAAGTAAGCCCAAGTCAAACAGTTCTTGTACACTAATTAAACAGACTGGCCAAAAAGGGATGATCCTGGTGCCTAAAATATGCCATAAACATTCAACCTCTCTCTCTTCCTGGTCATCCTGAACCTCACTTGCTTCAGCAAATCAGTAAGTTATTTTATCTTTCACTATTTTCTATCAGAATTATGTGTTTATTGCTAATTGTGTCATATCTGGCCAAGCAGAAAGAGACAATAAAACTAATGAGCTACCAAACATTGGATAGATTACAATGGAAATTTTGGGAAATGGGTGTTAGGAACATGGGCATGGATAAGGGTGGGGTCAATACATTTTTTTTGTTTTGTTTTTTTGCGGGGTTTTTTTTTTTTTTACAATTATTTTTGTAGTTCATCTTGGAAGTGCTAGAGCCCAAATTCTACCCAATTTTAACCAAGCCTTTCAGATTATTATCTTAAAACTCTGATCTACTACACAAATGTTTAAGTCACAGACAGAATTTCTTAAAGTCTAAAAAAAAGTGTCTAAAATAAGCATTTTCCTTAAGTCTTGATGGATAGTGGCAGGGCAGATTGTAGCGAGGATCAGTAATGAAAAAAGGATAGTGTGTGTGTGTGTGTCAGAGAGAGAGAGAGAGACAGAGAGAGAGAAAAAAAAAGAGGAGGCAATAGCCAACAATTTACATGTTATGCCTCAACCATACACAGGTTAATTATCTGTATAGATACACAGAACAGTGTAGCTACTTCAGATTTCTCTATTACCTTATCATTGTCACTCTCTAGTACATACAATATTCTATGATAAGCATCATTCTGAATTAGGCTACAGAAGTGATCCCAAAGACAAAGATTACAGCAGTTGAATGTGGGGGTGTAATAAAAAAAAATCATGGGGGGTCTTGATATTTGCATTAAAAATTACAAATCCAAAGGTGAAACGAAATGATTATGCCACATCATCAGAAGAACAATCCAAACTCCTGGGTTTGTAGTTTAGACCTTATTCAACCTTTTTTCTCTCAAATAGCTAACTAATAACTCCATTCAAATTTCTCCAAAGACCACTTTCTGGAGCAATAACCATCTGGGCTCTGGCTTTGCAATAATCTAAGCTCTGTGCAGACCAAGACAACAGGGTCTTGTTTACTGAAACATATGTTGCCATGTCAAGAGGGAAATGTTAAATCATACTTCAGTCCCACACGTTCAATCCACATGCAGCTACCCAATAAAGCCAGTGTTGCAGAGAGTGAATAGTTTACATGCAGCAGTAGTTTATTCAGAGTTTGACAAGACTCAAGAGCTGCTGAGTCATTCACTTAAAGGGGAACCACAGCATGTCCTTGACTGCACTTTTAATATGCCTTGTGGATTTTAGAAACACTGGACAATAATCATTTTTTGCATAATGCATATGTGTATATATTTCAAATTCAGATTGTATTCAGAATAACAAGAAAGTATCATTTCATTTCTCTGTTATGGATATTAATCTGAATGACCACGGCTAGAACATTTTCCCAGCATTTTATCTCGGAAATGTAATTTCCTTTGTGCCACTCTGCTGGTTCATAATGCAGCACAGCCAAACTCAATCATACCCATACATATTTGATAGACACTTTCAAATGACATGGAGCTTTATCCATGAGTTAGGCCAATTATGGTGGACAGATCATTAGTGCTGTATTTTCAAACCACTGCTCATTAATCACTGCAAACGAAATATAACGTCAAAGGCTAATTTGAGTCATGGTCCTGCCATAGTCTTTATGTAGGAAGTGAGAAAAGTATAATCTTCTAATATCTTCTGAGTCATTAGCACTGACCCAGACCAAATGTAATTGGGAGAAGGAGCTTGAAATGGATTTTATAGGAGACTGCTTGGGTGACTGTGTTGGCATGGGTGAGTTCCACCTTGTCCTTTGCCTGCCAGTTTAACATTTTAATGTTTTAAAGCCAAGCTCGAGATGCTCTTTCCACATATCATCCAATCATACTCACATGTGCTAAAGTCAGGCTTATTTCTTCAACACAATGTCTAATATGTTTTTGTTGTTCAGTTATTTGACAGTTTTTCAACAATTCCTCACCAGCGAATTTATTATGAACAACATATTTATACTGGGCAGGACCACATTTGCTCTGAGAACAGGCTCAATTCTTCGTGGCATGGATTCCACAAGGTGCTGGAAACATTCCTATGAGATTCTGGTCCATGTTGACATCATTGCATCACATAATTTCTGCATATCTGTCAGTGACACATTCATGCTCTGAGTCTCCTGTTCTACCACATCCCAAAGTTGCTCTGTTGGATTCAGATCTGGTGACTAGGGAGGCCAATGAAGTGCACTGAATTCATTGTCATGTTCATTGAACCAGTTTAAGACAAACTATGCTTTGTGACATGGTGCATTATCATGCTGGACGTAGCCATTAGAAGATGGGTAAATTGTGGCAATAAAGGGAAGAACATGGTCAACAACAATACTTAGATAGGCTGTGACATTCAAACCAGGCTTGGTTGGTATTAAGCGGCCCAATCTGTGCCAGGAAAAAATCCCCCACACCATCAGACCACCAGTAGCAGCCTGACCTCTTGACACAAGGCAGGTTGGGTCCATGGATTCATGCTGCTGATGCCAAATTCTGACTCTACCACCTGCATGTTGCAGCAGAAGATTCATCAGACCAGGTGACATCTTTCTAATCTTCAACTGTCCAGTTTCGGCGAGCCTGTGGCCGCTTTAGCCTGAGATTCCTGTTCTTGCCGACAAGAGTGGAAACCGATGTGGTCTTGTAGCCCGTGTACCTCAAGGTTTGGCATATTGTGTATTCTGAGATGCTTTTCTGCTCATAACATTTGCAAAGAGTGGCTATTTGAGTTACCGTAGCCTTCCTGTCAGCTCAAACCAATCTGGTCATTCTCCTCCTCTCTCATCAACAAGGCATTTCTGCCTACAGCACTGCCACTTACTGTCTGCTTTTGTTTTGTTTTGTTTTGTTTTCGTAACATTCTATGTAAACTCTACAGACCTTTGTATGTGACAATCCCAGTTTCTGAAATACTCAAACGAGACCAACCAAGAACCACGTCACAGTTAAAGTCACTGAAATCACATTATTCCCCGTTATGATAGTTGATGTGGACATTAATTGAAGCTCTTGACCTGTATCTGTATGACTTTATGCATTTTCTGCTGTCGCATGATTCGCTAATGTGATAATTGCATGAATGAGCAGGTGTACAGGTGTTCCAATTAATGTGGCCAGTGAGTGTGTATCTTTGATAAAAAATTTCCAAAGAAACAGGGCATTTCAAACAAAAGTCCTTCCATCACCAGCTGTGCATGCAAAGTGTACCAAAAAAGAGGACATGTTCATGGTGATAATATCAGTTTGATTTAAATGTGACTAACAGTTCATTATCATTCTAATTTCTATCTTAAAAGTATCTGGGAGCCGAAGCTCATCTTTCCGACCATTGCTCTGCGTGACTAATGACACAGAGATGAAGCATGCAGACAGCTTTATGTGTGAACCTTCTCCCTAGGTTTATAGTGACTGGATGACATCGTTAAGTTTATTTAGATCAATTTCACACTGGCTGTCCGATTAATCGGGAGACGATTATGCACGGCAAGGCTCCGAATGCCACTCTAAATTACTAGATAAGAAAAAGAAAGCTGTATCTTTCCTTTACTACTATGCCACCCATTCAGAAGTATTATACCAATTAAAAATAAAATCTAAGTGCCAGATATAAAAAAAATCAGACAATTCATATAATGAAACACCTGTGTAAACAAAGGAGTGTTTTGCTATTCTGTCATCCATCCCCTTATACCCCACTTCTTCATTTTACTGTCTTAGGCTGCCAGACAGGAACAACCACAGATATGTCCTCAGAGCCCCTACCCTTTTGCCCTCAGCCTGTACTCTTGGCCAAGGTGTATAATAGCTGTATTTTAAAGGTCTCCATGGCTCATGGAGCAAAGATGCGTGCCTTAAGTGCAGCCATGTACACTATGACCAGGGTCTCACCTCTGGCTGTGCCAATGTCCAAGCTCACAATTGTCTTTGCCCCAACCCAGGAATCTAGCTAGTGGATTTGGCTTTGGTTCCAAGCTTTGTTGCTCTTGCGCAACCCCTCTAGTGCCTCTTTGGTCAGATATGGATATTTTTTCTCTTAGTCAAGAGGCACTGGTGGGATGTTCAGGAGTCCTATATGGTGCATCACTACAATTTTCATTTTTATTGTTTTGCATTATTTAATTATGAAATCACTGGCAAAATAATGCCATTCACAATACTGTACAATATTGTTAATGCTGTTGTTTTGATAGTGATTTACAATAATATTATTAATGTAATTATCCATTAAATTCAATAAAGCCAGAGCTGTCAATTGTCTGTGTCAATATTAGCGTGCTCACAAGCAAGTTCTCTAGCTAGCTCATTATCATTAACAGTTGGATGGTTAATTATTATGTTATTTCCTCTCACACACATTGGCCTATATGCAAAGTCTGAAGCATGTACATAAGTTGTATCTAATTTCAGTCATTTCTTTTCATTATAGTAATATTATATCCATATTGCTTTGATGGTTATTCAGAGAACCTTATTCCAATTTCCATGGCAACAGCACAAGTTGTTATTCACCTACATTTTCTTCTCACTGAACTAATGGGAACAGATTGGTGTAAACACCTGAACACTGATTGACTATATTGCTTGAACATATGCTAAACCTTGAATAATGTGTTTCAGTAGACTGTGAAAAGGGAGCCATGATTATGAACAGAGGGCATTATGAATGGTGGTGTGGTGTGATGTGGGTCGGAATAGTGGGCATGACACCCTGCTGCCAAGTGAACAATCTATTAGAAATTATGCTGCTCTGTTATTCCTTTATTGCACTGCCATTGCCATCAAAGACATTCAGTGACAAAATTCTGGCAATGTCAGAATTTCTTTTATTAAAATCTCAGACTGTGGCCACTGCTACAATGTTTGTCTAAAAGCCACCCCCGGGAGGATGTCATAGGATTGAACCAAACTCAAAGTGCAGCTACAACTACTATATTGGCAATGGTGAAATGTAAAGAAAACATGCTAATAGACAGAATAAAATATTCTTATTACCTCAAGCACACTTTGCAAAATGTTTCTGCTCAAAATGCTAACGTGTTGAACTAATGTTAGCCTCTTGTTAAAATTCTGGTCCTCTTACCTTTCAGATAAGTATAGCTTGAATCGCATGAAATGTGTGGATTGACAAAAGTCTTTACACATATTACTATGTATTACCATCATTACCAGAAATTTAAAAATGGGAACAAAACAAGCTATACAAAGCATGATAATTAAATGGCAATGCTACATACACCAAAGCACAGGTGTTCGGATCTCCCATTCCTCTCTTTGAGTCCTGTCATTTGGTACCATTTCATTTATCTCAGAGTATCTGACAGCTTCATTCTCAGAATCACAGTAGATGATGGTGCGAGAGGCTGTGTCACACAGGTACAATGTGATCCTTTTATTGTTCTACCTGACAACCTCTCCTTTCTCATATTGAACCACCTGGAGTGCACACACTCACAAACAAAGCCATCTGCAACATTCTGCAACATTTGTCTCCCCTATAAATTACCACACCCCCCTACTGCTTCACAAATCAAGCACCATGCAGCCACCACCTTTTTTTCCTCCTTCCTTTAGACACCCCTCTGTTTCCGAACACTCTTAGCAATTTGGTTCCTAAATTACCAGGTCTGAATGGTCCTGGGAGCAGCATGAGGTGGACAGGCCTGCTGGCTGGTGGCGGTCGGGGGGGGGGGGGGGGGGGGGGGGGGGGGGGGGGGGGGGGGGGGGGGAGAGAGGGGGGTAGGTCCTATACAAACGCTTTTGTCAACCTCTTTTATTTATTTGCAAGTTCTGCAAGTTCTTGTCATAAAGCAAACTAGATATCACTACCTGTTGAGCTCCTGACCATGTAAACTCAGGAAGAAAGAGACAAATGTGAGTAAATAAAACTGACAGTCACTTCTCTCAGAGAGTCTTGTCTGAATTAGGTGGGGTATGCAAATCCTAAGAGCTCTGCCCCCTCTTGGGGAATGGTGCATTAGGATCACTGGCCCCAGCTCTAGCTATCACTGTGTCTCATAACCGTTGATACAGACACCACATGTGTAGCCAGGAAATAACTACATTACCCAAGCTTCCATTTCTGTCACCACAGGGGTACCAAACCATACACAGGCTCTATCTACCTAACTCAGCACGCTGCGGCCGTTTTGGATTCTGTACACATTCGTACTCAGACACACACAGTGGAAGATGAATAAAACATGCCAGAACACACCCTTTGACAACTTTGGCTGAGACTCCTGCTTTAGAAACAGCTTTCTTTGTCTTTGGCATATATCTTTAAGATGCACTTTCTCTCAAGGTAACTTGTGAGTCAATGTGGGTGCGAGATGGACAGGATTTTACTGCCCACATAAACGAGCAGCATAAATGAGCAGAACACAGGGTCAGTATGAGATGAGGCCATCTCATTGTCAGAAGATAATGGCTGTACAGAAGGGTCTGGAAGCAACAGGGGCAATATAAAGCATGATATGTTTTAATAAGACTACTGATTGTAAATTGGCACACCATGAACAAGTTACATCAGACAGAGGTGTTTAATGTGCTACTTTTCCTTCAGCTGCAGTAATTACACAGAACATGATCCACCGTGGTGACGTCTTTCCATGGAGGGCTTGTAAATAGATGTAGCCTGGTTCTGAGGTAAAAATCTCTTCAACGGCTTCAGATAACAACTGCATCTAGTAGTTTCTAATGCATTCATACACTATTCCTTTACTGGAGTCCAATTTATACCAGAAGCAGAAGAGCATGCTTCTGGTATGCTCTGTACGTAAGTGCATGTAAAGTACACAAGGAGTGAAGCAATCACTTATGTCCTTTCTTGCACTGGTTTAGTAAATCTATCATGCAAATCTCTGTTGTGATCATCAGATTATTATAAAAAATGCACTACCACTGTATGTGATGACATACAATTTTCACTCCTACACTCTGTCTCACTTAGAGCTGTCAAAGTTGACACTTTAACTGACACCACCAGACAGTATGCTGCTATATAGTAGGGCTACAGGCAGAAATAAAGCTCATATGCTGTGTAGATTTTGGGCAGCTACTGCATAATAAAGCAGGGATATTGCATTCAGTGTTGTTTCTTGATAGACACCATGCCTGTGCCATGTGTGGCACTCAGCAAAAATAGAACCCAAGCGAAAAATCCTGCTTGGCATGCACGTCAACTGCACCACCATGCTTGCCACACACGTCTGGTGTAAAATACCACATCGATTAACATGGGAGCATATTGGAAGCATGCACGCTTATTGTGTCTGCTGTAAAATGAGCTTTACCCCAAAGCAATCTTTACATCTTCAAACCTCCACCCTGAAATGCACTAAATATGTTTATATTGAAAGATATATGTGCTTAATGATTCTGGTGCTAATTTGTACACTATATGGCTGAAAGTATGTGCACACCTGGCCATCACACCCATATGTGCTTGTTGAAGATCCCATTTCAAAACTATGTGCATTAATCTTCTAGGAAGGCTTTTTAATAGATTTTGAAGTGTTGCTGTGGAGATTTGTCCTCATTCAGCCACAAGAGCATTAGTGAGATCAGGCATTGATGTTGGGAGAGAAGGCGTTCAGTGGGGTTGAGGCCAGGGCTCAGGGCTCCTTGCAGGCCTCTCGAGTTCTTCCACACCAACCTTGGCAAATAATAACTTTATGGACCTTGCTTTGTGCACAGGGGCATTCTCATGCTGGAACACGTTTCAGCTAGGACCCTTACTGCCAGTTCTACAGCACACAAAGACATTCTAGACAATTGTGTGTCTCTAACTTTGTTGCAACAGTTTGGGGAAGGCTTATGTATGAGTCTGATGGACAGGTGTCTACATATTTTTGGCCATATAGTGTAGACTGATGCTGTATTTCGGTTAATTCTGTTAGACGTTGCGTGCTGCTCTGTTGTCACAGCAGGAAATTGGTAGCGCAGTTACAATGGTGTTTCATTTGGAAAGCACTGGAACTTTGCTATCTGTTTGAGCAGAGTGTACAGATGAGGACATGAAAGAGCTGGGCAGATTAAAGGACTAAAGAGCTGATGGATCTGCCATTTTAGGGAGAGATGAAGCAAAGTAACACCATTATTACAGTTTTTCTGAATTGCTAAAACACGTTTCTTGAAACCATCACTCATTTTCTCAAAACCTTAAACACAAATCCAAATACTCAAACTAAATTCACAAAACCTCTGACTCTTCTGGCAAAATCAAACTATTGCTTCAAAACCATTTCACCAACACTTAAAATCAAACAATGCTTTCAGATCATACTCACATGAGTCAATCATATACACACTGCAGCTCATTCATTAGACACTACATCAAAAAATGGAGAACACAGCATCCAGGCCATGTAGTCACAAAAAAAAGTTTGTATATAGTAAAAAAAACACAAAACAAAAGAAATCACACCTAAGTATGGTGAATTTACCGGAAAACATGTTACGATCAAAAAAGAAGAAGAAAACACGTCAGGAAGATTATTCTGCCTCAGGATCACGTCTTTGAGCTGGGCCCGGCCAGAGGACTTCATCTACGTCGCAGGCAATGTTGTCCCTTGCCAGGCAACGGGCAAAAAAACCCTCTGGTGTGACGGATCCAGCCTTGACAAGTCTGCACGTCTATGTCACCACCGGCCAGTTCCATTGCCTGTAAGAGATTTTCCCTGGTATATGGGTTTCGGTCATAGGCTTTCCACCGCCATGCAAAACTCTTCTATTGGGTTGAGGAAAGGGCTGTATGGTGGAAGGAACACATTTAAAAATTGCTGGTTGTTGTTGAACCACTCATGTATTCGGACACCACGGTGAAAGCTGACATTGTCCCAAACCACAACATAGACAGATTGCACTTCCTGCTGATGATCCTGTTGCTCTCGCTCAAACAAAACATTTCTTAGACCATCCAGAAATGTGAGAGGATGTTCAGTATTGTATGGCCCCAGGGTTGCGTGTGCATGGAGAACCGCATGATTGCTGTACAAAGGGTGACATTGCCACCAAGCTGACCAGGGACTTCCATTATTGCACGTTGGCCAATTACGTTTCTCCCTCTCCTTCTTCTCTTCATAAGATTGAATCCTGCTTCATCTACAAAAATCCGTTCATGGGGCCTTTCCATGGAATCCAATTCAAACACTCTCTGTAAATGAAAATAAAGTCATTTACTGTAGTAAGTGATACTGAAAGATTTTTACAGTAGTGTCTTTGTATGCACTCCTGATTTACATACAGTACACATCAACATAGTGCACTTTACAGTAACTGTAGGCTAGAAGCTCAGAAGTGTACTGAAGCATCAGCACTGAAAATGTCTCTGAAAATGTCTGAAAATGTGAGAACCTCTTGCTCTTGGGAGAACATAGCAGTTCTTCCACCCTGATGTGGTAGTCTTGCAATTCTACAAAATTATAAAAAACAAACATATATGTAGTAAAAGTATGATGGAAATTACTACTATACATAAAATGTTGTCTGTTTGGACAGCTTTTCTTTATTTTTCCAGTTCACTTTACAGTATATTGACAAAATGAATTACTCATTGAAATGATGAAAATGCAGCGTAAAAAAATATTACCTGTTCTCTTCTCTGAATGTCCTGATTATGGTGGCCACAGAGAATCTGCTCAAATTAGGTTGAACTCTTTGTCCTGCCTCCCTCACTGTCATTCCATGCATAAGAACATGGTCTATCAAAGTAGCTCTAATTTCATCTGAAATGACTGTTCTTGGTCTTACTCTTCCTCATCCTCTTCGTCCACCACCTCGTATATGCACTCTTTCTCTACCTCTCATATTGTTATCCATAGTTGATGGATGTACCCGTGCCGTCTGTGCACTTTGAACTGGCTTATATTTTGTACCTTCTCGTCACATAATTAGAAACAAGCGTGAACAATTTTGAGTCATTGTGTGTAAACGATGACAACTGTGCTTTAGTTGCATTCAAGTTTTGCTGTCCTGTGATTAGTGTTTTGCAACACAAGTTCATCACAGTGTGAATTGTGTTTTAGTGAGTGAGAAGTGAGAATGTGTTTAGAGTTTAGCAAAAAGAGTGCATGAGATTTGCAAACAGTGTCTAACTGCCTGAACTTGTTTAAGGTTTTGCAGAAAGAGTGATTTATTCGACAATTTGTTTTAGGCTACTGAGAATTTGGTTCAGAGAATGGGGTTTATTGTCTTAGCAATTGTGAAAAACTGTAATGGATAGTTGAATGGCATAGTCAGGAACATAGGAAACCACTAACCAAGGTGCAAAACTGACCAACATGTCCATGAAAAAAGGTTAAACCAAAAATATCAACTAAGAAGTTCATTCTAAAAGTAAACTTGGATGCCACTGAATTACTGTATTACTGTATTAAGCATAACCTGGAGTTTTCCTTTAACAAGAGATTCAATAAAACTAATAAGACTAGTTAAATAAACTTTGTTTTAGCATAAATTAAAAGTATAGGTTTTTAGTTCCTCAATTTAGGTTCAATCAAGCTTATTCCTAAAAACCTGAACATCACAGATTTTTAATCGCACCACCGTGAGCAATAACTAAAAAGCAAGCGGAGATAATGGTCTGCATATTATGAGGTTTTAGCGCATAGTCGAAGCAATCTCCAAAATCAGCTATACTAGCATACAGATTGACCTCCTTTTCAGAACTTGTGTTGCTCTGTAAATTAATGACCAAAAAATGCACACGGTAGTGTACTAGCATGGTCCTCCTAAAGGCACTCCGATTTTGCTGTGGTCCAACCGATGCAAAGTAAGTGTGCTGTAATATCGAGAGCTCAGTGGCCATGTTTAACCAGCAGTCAGTCCGGGCACTGTTTGCATAGTGAGCAGGCAATTTCCAGTGAGGTTTCCAAACACTGTGGCTTAATGTAAGACGAAGAGAGAGAGAGAGAGAGAGAGAGAGAGAGAGTGTGTGTGAGAGAGAGAGAGAGATAGCGAGAAAGAGAGAGAGAGAAGCAAAAGCACCCTGCTGAAGAGTCCATCTGTTCTGTGTGCATCCGCCCTGCCATGATGGGCCCAGCTGAGCTGGGAGGCAATTACCATCAAGGAGGTGAAAGTGTGTGTGAAGTGTCCAATTTGGCTGTGTATTTCTGGGGGAACAGCCGTTGATGGCTTTGAATCATCACAGGCAGCTTAGCTGTGAGTGTTAAAGCAGGGACAACTGTCCAGGTGCCAACGCACTCTGCTGTCCTATCAGGCCTAAAAAGCAAAAATGGAATGTTTCAGCTCTCTAAGTTCATTTCTGGAAATATGAGTACATACAGCACACCCTCCAATGATCTTGAAAAATATTCCTCAAAATGATCCATTCTAAAATCCCAAATACAACTCCTCATTCTTAAGAGGGTAAACAGATACATATGTTCCAAAATTATTTATTCCAAAAAAGACAATTCAGGGTTGAAATTAGATGGCAACGCTATAAACGCTGTGTAGCAGTGTAGCATTTCAGAACGCCCTTACTCCATGCATCATGCTCACACAAATGTTTGCCTTACTTGGTATATGTTTGACCTTCCGTTTGCCATAATTATTAAATCAGCTATCTATTGGTATGCCTACACTACAATCTAACCCTAAATTTAACATTGGTAACTGAAAAGAACCATTTTGGCTCTTTTAGGGTTTTATTAAATAAAAGATTTTAAACATTTTGTTAAAAGCAGTTTTCCTCACAGGGACCAGCCAAATGTCCCACCAGGTTAAAGCTGTCATATATTCGTGTCTTTCTGGGTACATTTTGTCCCCACCAAGATATGAAAACCTGCATACACACACACACACACACACACACACACACCTCTATCACCCTAACTCTGCCGCAGGGTTACGTCAGTGCTAACCCCCACTCATTACTCCGAAATGAGCCCCATTAATAAAAGCACACTCTGATTAATCAGCAAGGCGCACATCAGCTGCTTAGGCATATTAAAGATCCAGCAGCAAAGAGCTTTCCATTTAACTATATATTTCTAACACTAAATGGAGCTAAATCTAAATCCTCAACTTTAGTAACTCCAAGTGTTTTGGTTCTTTTATTTTATTTTTTCAAAGTTATATTTTGTGCTAAAAATATATAGTCCAGAAAAAAAAGGGACACACAGTATTAGAATTAGTCTTTGTGATTTCCTTAAAGAGACATACAACATACACGAATACAAGACACGCAAATACATAGAGACGCCTGCAGTCCAGGAGAATGAGAATGATGGACTGTGGTCTACAGTGGCAGGTTGTTCTCACTACTCTTCCCTCATGGTGATGGAGTGCCTGGCACAAAACACATTTGTCTCTGAGACTATAATACACTGATCCTGAGTCAGAAACGTCAACTGCCTTAAAGCTCTGTTGAGCCAAGGAGATTATCTACCATGTGCTTTCTCAATCTTGAGTCCAATCAAAAAGCCTCAGGTCTGCCACAAAGAGACTGGCTTTGGACTGTTCAGATTAGATTCTGAGATAGTAACACCCACATTGTTGGTGTTCTAGGCCCCTTATCTCTTTTTATATCCACCCCCTTGCACCTGGAATTTGGATTTTGGCTTTCACTTCTATGCTGATGATAAGCTTTGAGTTTTTCATACACAGAGCGAAAAGTGGTTTATAAATATACAGTATATCCTGTAATATATAAATAGTTTTGTTACTCACCTCCTGCAGCTGAGAATGGCTCCCTACCCTAAAGACTTCCCAAAAACAGCTTATGCCGAAGACTCACTCTTGTTTCAGTGGATCACTTGCATACTGTAGATTTGTACTTAATAACTGCTGCTGTAGTCATAAAGACTGTCCTATGCTCATCCCAGGACATTTATTCATAATATCCTCATACTGGACATTGTATTGACATTTCAACACACTGAGTACTGTTTGAATTTACTCTTCTACATCTGTGTACTATAATGATTTATAAGACCACCATCCGGTGTCACCCAGAAGAGTCTGGTTCCTCTCAATATTTCTTCCTCATGTCCTATCGTGGGGTTTTCCTTATCACTGCCACCTCTACATCTGGATTTCTGTAAAGCAGCTTTGTGGCAATGTATACACATCAGATTCAATTAAATTGAATTAAAATATTGTTGCTGTTATTATTAAAATGATCATGGTAATGATGATAATGATGATGATGAAAAAGAACTTGTACATGTTTAATACTGTATATACACTCACTGTCCACTTTATTAGGAATGCCTGTACAAGTGCGCCTTCTTGCGGTTATCAGCCAATCATGTGGAAGCAGTGCAATGCAAAAAGATCATGCAGATACAGGTCAAGAGCTTCAGGTAATGTTCACATCAAACATCAGAATGACAAAAGTGTGATCTCTGTGACTTTAACCGTGGCATGGATGTTGGTACCAGATGGCTATAGTTTGGGTATTTCAGAAACTGCTGATCTCCTGGGAATTTCACACACAACAGTCTCTAGAGTTTACACAGAATGGTGCGAAAAACAAAAAACATCGAGTGAGTGACAGTTCTGTGCGTGGAAACGCCTTGTTGTTAAGAGAGGTCACAGGTGAATGACCAGACTGGTCTGAGCTAGCAGGAGGTCTAGAGTAACTCAAATAATCACTCTTTACAACCGTGGCATGCAGAAAAGAATCTTAGCTTGCACAAAACATCAAACTTTGTGGTGGATGGGCTACAACAGCAGAAGACCACATTGAGTTCCACTCCTGTCAGCCAAGAACAGGAATCTGAGGCTTTAGAAAGATTAGAAGATTAGAAAGATTAGATTAGAAGATTAGAAAAAAAAATCACCTTGACTTTTTCCAGTCTTCAACTGTCCAGTTTCGGTGAATCCGTGCTCATGATAGCCTCAGATTCTTGTTCTTGGCTGACAAGAGTGGAACTTGATGTGGTCTTCTGCTGTTGTAGCTCATCCACCTCAAGGCTTGATGTGTTGTGCATTCTGAGGTGCTTTTCTGCTCACCACAGCTGTAAAGATTGCGTATTTGAGTTACTATAGACTTTATGTCAGCTCATACCAGTCTGGTCATTTTCCTCTGATCTCTCTCATCAAGAAGGCGTTTCAGCCTGCAGATCTTCCACACACAGGATGTTTTGTTGTTTTTTTTGTTTTGTTTTTTGCACCAACTCTAGAGACTGTTGTATGTGAAAATCCCAGGATATCAGTAGTTTCTGAAATACTCAAACCAGCCCATCTATTACCAACATCCATGCCATGGTTAAAGTCACAGAGATCACATTTTTTCTTCAATCTTATGTTTGATCTGAACATTACCTGAAGCTCAACCTGTATCTGCATGATTTTTTTGCATTGCACTGCTGCTACATGATTGGCTGATTAGATACCTGCATGAATGTGCAGGTGTACAGGTGTTCCCAATAAAGTGGACAGTGAGTGTATGTTTCCAGCTAAAGAACACAGTTGCAGAGAGACCCACATGCTTTCTTGAACTAAGAAATCTTGGCCCCCTGATTCATAGGAGGAGGAGATTAATTCAGTTCCATTTATTCAGAA
Source organism: Pangasius djambal (assembly GCA_022985145.1). Lineage (NCBI taxonomy): Eukaryota > Metazoa > Chordata > Actinopteri > Siluriformes > Pangasiidae > Pangasius > Pangasius djambal. The sequence continues at coordinate 17,250,394 of CM040981.1, forward strand.
GCTTCTAAGAGTCAGTGCAGCTCTGCCAATCCCATGTTGGCTGGAGGCAAGAATGTGCTGAAATAGACTCATGGTGAGACAGTGGACATCAGTATGCTTCTGATTACTGATCACTGAGGCTGGCAAAGCAAGCACACCGCAGGCATTGTTTGATTCAAACACAAGCCCCACCGTATCCACATCTCCAACATCCAATTATTCTAGGGCCTATAATTCCATTTGAATAGAGGAAATCATTTCACAGCTTCACGGAGGCTTTTCAATAAACAGTGTTTCAAGGGTTCCAAAAGCAACAAACAATTTATCACACTGAAGGAGTGATTGAGATTGCAACTCAATCTAATAATAACCAGCCTTCCCTTTCCCCCTTGATGTGAGCTATGCAATAGAATGCGAAGAGGATATGAAGAGAGCAATATGTGGGCCAGGCAACAGATATGCAGGTGGTCTATACTGCAGGTAAAAGCTAATGAGGCTGATAGTGACATCAGAAACAGGCATGAGACACACCAAAGACATATTGAAATAAATGTGAGTTCCTAAGATAATATAGACGTTTCTATGTAGCTCCAGGATCCCCAATTTGATCCTGAATTCAGGTCACTGTCTGTGTGGAGTTTCACTTGTTCTCCCGGTGTCTTTTTGGGTTTCCTCTGGATCCTTTGTTTTTCACACCTCACAAAACCTAGGGGATGAATGAACTAATTGACCAGTCGACTGATACAGTCACTAGTCGTTGTCATGTGGGAAGCTGTTGACTACTGAGGGCAGTGGAAAAAAAACAGAAAGGCAGATGGTAAGGAGAAGCAAGCAGGTGGCAAAGAAAGCAGGCTAAATGTATATTGTTATTTGTTCGATTTCAGACTGGATGAAGTCAATTCTACAGTCAGCTGGATCTTAATCATATCACATGACGTAGAGAGGTGTGTGCAAGACGTTTTTTTTATTTAATCCCACTCCTGCCTGCTCCCAAAAGAATTCCTCCCGCATTTATGTTGGTCGTCCTAAATAAAACAAATTGAATTAAATAAAAACTAAATAAAGTTTAAATAAAATCATTGCACAGAGTGAATTCCGTTGTGACCAGTGCTGCGTGAAAGAGCACTTTCGAAGCTGCAGGTTGCACATCACTATTCAGTCCCAATCAGCTAGTTTAGAGTCAGATCAGCAGCGCATGAGACTGATTTAGATTCGGTGTAGAGGCAGGAGTTGAACACTGACATAACATTTTTCAGGGAAAAATCTCTGCTGTAGACATCACATCCCCCATCCATCACTAAGCTATAAGGGGGTTTCATAATCAACAATTTCGGCTGAGCCACCAGCTCATCCACATGAGTGCGTTTTAAGAATTAGTATGTCCTTAAATGGCTTGATATGATACACAGATTTATTATTTTGCACATTCATTGCACAGATTTTTTTTTACTTTCATTGTTAATAGTATAGCCTAAAAACACTGAAGCTGGATATTTAATGTGGAGCCTGTGTATGGCTGTTAATTGAAAACATGTTTTTTTTTGTTGTTTTTTTTTTGGCTGCTTGGGCATCGCATCCATCATTGCTGGGATAGGCTCCAGTTCTACTACGACCCTGACCAGGATAAAATTGTTACTGAAGATTTTTGAATGAATGAATGAATGAATGAATGGATGCATGTAAGATTTGCATTCACACCATTCACCAAATTACTGAGAAGAGAAACAGGTCATAGTGTTATGTGTAGATGTGTACTGAGATGGGCAGTATCTCAGGCTCTCTCTCTCTTTCTTATTTCTCAGCAGGTTTTTATCACAAGGAAGAAGATCACTTGTACAGTCAGATGTGATTTAAGGCAGCAATTGTCAAAATTCTCTCTGCCCAGCTCTCATCTCATTTTGCTCCCTATTTCATTGAGATCAGAGGCCAAGTGAATCCAGAGTTTCATTTCCATAAATGCTTATGAAGTCTCAGATTGAAGAGCTCTTATATGGATAGCTGATGTCAGTGCACTTTACCGAGTCTTATTCAGCAGCAAAAGGTCCATTTATACATGACAGTTTTGAAGGAGCAATAAGCTGAATTTTTCCATTAAAACTTGTAGGTGTGGGATTTTAAATGGTGATGATGGCTGGAAAATGCCATTCTTCTCTTCAGGTCAAACAAACAGGTTACTTCCTATTCTATTGCTACAAAACACGCAGCAAATCAGTATTATCCAACATGAAATGTGTCCATTTGACCTTCAGTTCCCTATGGAGAAAACTGGTGAAAGAAAAGATTTGAAAGCTTAAATCCATAATACAAATCTGCCACAACATAGACAGGTTAAGCCATTTGGGGCCATATAAGAGGATGTTTGTGTACATAATTTTCAGCCTATTAAGATTCATCCTTTGTGCTGTAGAGTTTGACATGGTGGTGGAGAATGCCAACAATCAGGGAAAAAGGTGAAGTTTACAGATATCGTTAACACAACAGCCCTGCATGAGGTGAATGCCGGACTCCTTATTATCTGTCATGCTATCATGCTATCCATTATCCATTAGCATAATGATAACACAACACACCTCTCTGAATACCAAATGTGTGTTCGCTGTCAAAGAGGCCAGCTTAAGATCGATAAGACACATATTTACTCATCGATATTGGTTGAAGAAGCCGGTTTGATTCAGCATGGATGGGAGACTGTCATAGAAGAAAGTTCACAAGGTCAAACATCGCTCAAGATATATTCATCTCCCAAGACTTATTCATCTCACGAGATTTATTCTGCAGGGAAATTGGATGTGCACATTTCGGCCATGGAGACTGATACTATGTGCAATTGCTGAGGTCTGATATTCATGCAGCATTTTCATTGAAAGCAAATGGATGGTGTTTCATATCTTGCCCACCAAATCTCTCTCTCTCTCTTTCTCGCTCACACACACACATGCACAGACACACACACACACACACACACACACACACCTGGATAGCATTTACCCAGCCCAATCAAGGCAGCTAAAATGCAGAGAAATTACAAAAAATACATTTGGACTCAGTTTTTGCATTCCTTAATGAGTCATTGGTTTCATCTTCCAAAACTTATTGCTAAACAAATCATTTGTAATGGTAGGACCTTGCTTAATAAAGCTGATGTGTGCCTATTCATTTATCTTCTCTCATTAACCCAGGCTGGTAATGGCTATGCTTCCTGCTCCCTAATCAGCAGCTGCTCCCCCCAGGTTGCAGCTACAGCAAATCCCAGCACCAGCACAGAGTCCAAAGACACCCCAAATGATGTACCTTTCCAAAAGCCTGAGACAGATTCTACAAAATCTAATTACCTGGTTCTGTGGAAAATCTGACAAAGTGGAAACTGTATTATGACCTCAGCAAATTGGGGAACATTTTCAGTTGTTGTTGTGACAACCATGTTTCCAAATCTACACTCAATTCAGTTAAGTTTCATGCAGTCTTGGAGGAGTACAGCAATGTGTGTGTGTTTCTTTCTCTGCCTGCCTGCTGGATAGAAATTCTGGTCTAGCCTCTGCTGGCTAATTAGGTAATGAGCACTGATTACAACTGTTTTGCCATGTCCTTTCACAGAACTCCAACACTCCACCCCTACTGACTCCTCTCCCACATATAGTTTACTCAACAGCTCTGATGCTGGAAATACGGCATTGATAAATGTAAGCTGATATAGATAACCGCATGGGGGGAAAAAATGGTAATACGTCAGCGTGGTGGGTTACATACTGTATTAAACAGTAATTCATAAGTAATAAGTACTAAATACAACATGGATTGTGACTCTGTAATTGTTCTTTTAGTCCACTGTTTCAGTGCAAAATGTATAAAGAAATATTACCTCATAAATGACTGCTTTTAATGGTATGTGTATGTGCTGAATGTATTCAGTATGTACTGTAGCTCTATTTTACAGTGAAAACAAAAATGCCTGATGGGTTTTGGGTAAAGAAGATATTACCAAACAGTGAAGCAAATGGTGTGGCAGGTCATTTAGATAAATTTCAAATTCATACGAGTACTTCTTAAACAATTAAACACATTGATTACACATCAAGAGTGACATACATTTCCAGAAACAGTAGGCAAGGTAAAAAAATATAAGAAATGAGGAATAACGGAACTGCTACCACTCTTAATCTGATTTTCCAGTGTTTTATTTGTCTTAAAGCACAGTAATTGCCAGAGATCGCAATATTTAATGTATATTTCATTTATTAATGAACAACCCATCACACCTTTTAATAGTTTATAGTTAAATTTAATGATGTGGAACTAGTTCTTATTATCACTTTTGTTACAGCAGCTATAAACAGTCGTTCCCCCACCAGCCTCTTTTTTTCCTGCCTAATAAGATAATAAGAAAAAAAAAACAGCTTGTCATCTTACAGAGAATCCAGAAAGCAGAGGTTTTCCAGTGGCGAAATCTTCACTGACCATTACGATATGCTGACACATGGACACATGCTGAGCCTCCTTCCATAAATGCTAAATAAACCTTACAGAAAATTTCACCATATCGACGGTTATAAATTTTTCCTTGTTAAATAATAACACTTTTTCCCTCCAATAATGTATTAGAAGGAGCTCATTAACATAAACCTGTGATTTGAATTACAGATGGCACTACTGTCAGAGCTGCTGTTATAGAAATTAATCAACAGCTTCTTACAAGTCAGATTCAAGAATTCAATATTACTCTGGTAGAATACTAAATAAAGCACTAATAAATTCAATGTTACTGTTGGTGCTATTGGAAGGATGTTATCTCCAATTGTGTATTCATTCATTCAGCTCATGTAACTGCTTTATCCTGGTCAGGATCATGGTGGCTGCAGAGCCAATCTCAGAAACACTGGTGCAAGGCAGGAATACACCCTTAATGAGACATGAGTCCATCGCAGTGGTGAACAATCAAATAAACAAATAAATGATGTTATTTTATCTACATGAAATATTAAAAAAAATATATGTGGTTAAGCATTGCTGTGTTACTGGATGACAAAACTTTGAACAAGACACCATTGCGTTTATGGAATATGACGGCATTATATTTAGGAAACAGAGAGGATGTGTGTAGGCGTACTGTATGTGTGAGGTAGAAACGGAGGAAGAGGTGAGGAGACAAAGTGAGAGCTGTGAGCAGACAGACAACTCTCGCGCATCAGCTCAGCTCAAGGAGAGGTCTGGTCCCTGGTGCCCCTCATTGTGTCATAAAGGATTATTGCTGCTGACTGGCCATAGAAATGGCTCTTTTGATCTTATAGTTGCAAATTAAAACTCTAATTCGGACAATAAAAAAAAAATTAATCACCACTTTCAAGGTTTCAAAGTGAATGGCAATATGCATTTGCTCACTTTAAGCAAATTAGACATGTTAAGCAGATATCACTGTTCTTCCATGAGTTTCTTTTTCAGCAGGACTCTGACCTTCATCGTGTCAAAGTCACAAATCTTAATGTTTGACGGCTATTCTTTCACCATGCACACCTACCAGCATCCTGGCTCCATGTTTAACCTTTCACAGAAGCGGTATCTTTGATCATCAGAATGTCAAACGGTTCGTACAAATTAGATTTTTCAAGAGTGCTAGCTCAGTGAAAGCAACAATTTGTAGATTTTTCTTTTCATAGACAAGTGGCAAGATGCAATCTAAGCATCCTCACCTTCCTTTTTTGGATGCCTATTCATTGTCCTTCAGGGAAAAGAGGCAGAGCTGGGCAGCTCTGTTCCATCTGGGGACATCACTTATTTCTGGGCTGGAAAAATATAAGCAGAAATAAAATGAAGACACTAGCCAGATTACCACTGTATGGCAATATAGTACAATCCACAGTTCTTCTAAGTGATCTTTAAATGTATACAATTAATATAGGATTAGAAACACTTAATCATCACAAACAGGGGAGCTGGCCACTACAGGGTGATCAACAAGCATAGACTTGAAGTGATTTAGGCCATTAAGCTGTCAAACATGACATGATACATAGAACTCAACCAATGAATGTAAATTTGTTAATGCTACTGTTGATCTCAATTTGTAGCCAATTTGGAAGTGGAGTTTGGATAACTGTAAACCCACACTAAGTGCACTGATGAAAAGGAAACTTAAAAAGGAAAGAGGATGCCAGAGAATGTTCATTTTCTCAGTGGGTTGGATTAATTGCTCAGAATTAAAAAAGGGCCAAAGAAGACTCAACATGCTGCCACTGCAGGCCAGTGAACTGGAACTTGTTAAAAAGATGCAGATGATGATTTGGTGAACGAGTATGCAAAGTGAAAAGTGAAAAAGAAACCAGTCGCATACCTGAGACTACTCAAACACTATTCATTACAAAAGACTTTGCAAAATAGTAAATGTATGTGCACCCAGGATTTTATGTGTACCGACGATTTACTCCTCTGTCCCTGATCACAAACTATACCTTTAAAACGAAAAGCAGATAAAAATGTTTCCTCTCATTTTTTTTTTTGTTCCCACTGAACAAATGATGTGCCATGCATGCTAGCCCATCTTACACAACATATCTTTTCCACTCAGGCCGAAGGACAAAAGTCATGATGTACAATCCATTCATATCACAGCCTACAGAGACAACATTAAACATCTATCTGACTTTTTTTTTTTTTTTCCCAAGAAATGTTTACAAAAATCACAGGTCCTAACACTAAATGTGTTTCCTTCACAGAGTCTTGTAAGAGGAGATTGCAGTGATCTGCAAGAAAGAAAACAGGAGTGTAAATAGCTGATAGAGGATATGGGCAATGACAGAGTTGCTGAGTACCCTTAGAGAGTAGTGAGAAGACACAGCTGCAAATCAACACACTGTTCAGAATAATCTCTTTCACTCACTCTCTCACCATCCACTACACTCTGACAATTGTGCTTAACAGATAGGAAGAGAACAAAAGTTGAATAGAGAGGGGAATCCATCCATCAGTGAGCAATATGTGCTATGCCATCATTTATTGCTTCTTTGTATACAAATGAACGCTCCAGTGTAAGTGGATCCTACTTCTTATTTCTATGTAGGGGGATTATCCATTAACAAATCCCCTCTTCATGCTGACATATCAGTGATTTATTAAGAATTTTTCTGACAATGGAGTTGTTTGGCTTTACCACTAAGAGGTCATATCCCATCACTCACTAATTCTCTCCACATGATTTTAGAATTGTGCCAATTAACTAACATTTCAATATAAGAGAGAGCGGGAGAGAGAGAGAGAAAACCCATCATTCATTCATTCCTTCCTCCCAAGATTTTTTACTTCACGTGCAAAAGTTGCAGCTAAAAATGACTTGAAAAATCATTTTCCTATTACATATTTTTGAAATGAAATAGGCATCTTTGTTTCATTAAAAAAAATCTTTTATCATGATCATTCAACCAGAGTGAACTAGAAGCATGCAGACCAGCCTAGACATTCAATCTGTATTATTAGATAAAGCTTAAAATCTCAATTAACTTCTCCCCAGTCTCTCTTACAACACTTTTATAACCAATTACAGAATATACTAATTAATTTAAAACAACGACATAAACTAGTAAACTAATTAACTTCCAGTTTTAATCAAACTATGTTTAATTAATAAAAAATTCATTCCGAATCTTTTTAAGACAATGAAGACAATTTATTTTCTCCACTTGATTGGTCTTCTTTTAATTTCTTTGTCAATTTCAATATGCAATACTTAGTAATATAATTAATTTCTTTCCTTTCACACAAAGGATTCATTAATTGGGACATTTCTGCTTATCATTTCTCCAAAGGTATTGGCATATAATTTCATTTTCTATTTCAGGCATGTTCAAGGCCTTTTTTTGCAAAGGAGCAATCAAGAGCAATTCAATAATCATATTGGCCTGTCTCCTCAACTTTCAAAGTTAGTTAACCTTACAGCATTTAATTGTGGGAATATTAATTTCAGTTCAAATGAACAATCTATGTAATAAGCCGTGGTAATTGTGCTCAGCTTGAGAGGTTCAGAGAGGTCCTTATGGGAAACAAATGAAATTAACAGCTCCCCTTTAATATGCATATTGCTAAAATACACAGGTTTTTTTTTTTTTTTTGTGCAAATAAACTTAAGCTTGGTGAACTAAATAGCTGTTACATTTTGTACATTATTGAACAACAGCTAGCATTGCAAAAAAAAAAAAAAAAAAAACTACATTTTGATATGTCAGTCAAAGCTCTTATTTTCTTACTACAAAATAAAAAACCAACAAGACTCATCTTCTCACTCAGGAAGAGGTTTATGCGACTGCTTTACCTATTGAAAAAAGAAGCCTATGTCTATTCAGAGATTATTACTACACGCTAAAGTATACACCGCAATATGTAGTATGTATTGATTCTCTATGCATCTCTCACTGGCTTACTTGTCACAAACCCATATATCTGACAGTGTTGGAAGCCAACCTGCAAGCCAGAGCATATTTAAGCCAATAAGCTCAACTCTACTCAACATGGTATAAACAGATACGTCAATGCTTTTCCTTTAAGAAATACAGAATCCATGGCAGTACACTACTGCCACCTACTGCTCAAAGGCTATTTTCATAAGACAAGTACGTGTGAAAATTGTGGAAGAACGGACTCACTATGAAAGATCTAAGCATGCGGGAGACAAATAACTTAACCAGGTAATTATTTAAGGGGAAAACTAAAGTCAAAGCACAATTTTTCAGACTAAGCCGGTCTTAAATAAACCCATACAGACTTTGGGAAGTCTAGTTTGTTGAAGCTTAGAGACAGGTGCATTTACCACACATTTCTACAACCTGCCCCAGTAATGCAAAAGTATTGATTGGCACAAATCATTTGGAACAAGCTGTATTGTTTCTTAAGTAAAGAATCTTTTGTTTCCCCCTATATAAAATCAATATCTCTTCTAGGTTCTATTGTTTGTTCAGAAGAGGTTTGATGCATTTCACACCAGAAAGAGAGCTACATGCAGTATATATGTCTAAAAGTAAAATCATGTACTGACTCCGACACATCAAAATTGAAGGCAGAAAATTGCAGAATTTGACAGTTTGTAACCTGCTGCTTTCTCGGTGCAATACAAAAATCATTCACTATGAATGGCGATGATGAAGACACTAGCAGTATTTTATCTTCAGGTCATCCAAAGGTAGGAAAAAGTCTGATTTACCCATCTAGGCAAAGTTAAACAAGCAAAGTTTTGTGTTTAAATGATTTAGCTAGCTAGTTAGTTGTCTAGTTACCTACATACCATTTAGCTCTATTAATATGATAATATGACCGCTTACTGTTTTAATGACTACCATTAAGTTTCAAGTAATAGACCAATGCTGCTTCCAGTGCGGGTGGAGGACACAGGTTGGAGAGTGAAAACGGCTCTGGGAGAAGTGAATCCACAAGTGATGCTTCCTCCACTGAGATAATAAAGCAGACAGCAGGGTGCCAGACTTTGTTTACGGCCAAGCAGAGCCAGGGAGCAGGGAATGGGGAATTCAGAGTCACACCTAACAGCCTGTGACTGGCCCCGAAATGACACGCCTCAGTCTAAAGGCAGGCTGCCCAGTGGCTCACACCAGACTACAGGTTTAGGGAAGATCTCGCAAAGAGCAAATCAATTCAATCTAGGCTTCACTGCACAAATCAATTCAACACTCCCTTCCCCCAGGACACAAAGCAGCAATAAAGAGGGCATGATGGCTTAAGAAGAGACAAGTGAGTGGTCTGAAAGGTCTGATTGGTCTCTGTGTTGCAAACTGCCAAGCACTGCTGCTATTCAATATTAATATAGCCTCAGCAGGTTCAAATATCTATCATAAATGAATAAATATTTAGAGCTATGAAGATTGTGAGGTTGGTACACAAATTGCTTGCATTTTTCTAAGACTAAGACCAAAATCTCTTTATTTTTTAGCAGTCTAAAATATTAACAGAATGAGACACACTGTTACTTTTAGATGCCACCAGGAAAGGTGATACACTTCTTGAAGCACCTCTCATGGGGTTGTAACCTCTAAATCAGTAAGCTTTCCACACCTCTGAATGTCAGGGTGAGAAAAAACAACCTGCAAAGAATAAAATACAACGTGGTGACTGAAATGAAGATCTACACAACACCACCAGAATAATTGTTAGCACCTGCTTTACACCCACCATACACAGATAGTATAGATATTTTGCATACCATTGGAACTCCTCATACATATTTATAATTTTGTAAAGAAAACTCTTGGATCATTATAAAATTCTTCCTCTAATGCAAATGAGAATGCTGTAAATAAAACAAAACATCGAAAAATGTTGATAACACTTCAGGCGTGTATTCATAAGGGCTACAGGACCCTTACATAGGAAATACACCCTAGATGGGACACCCAACCATTGCAGGGCACAACATGCACATTTACACACTCTTTCACACTTAGGGGCAAATTAAAGTAACCAATCCTTCCTACCAGCATGTTTGGAAGGTGGATGGAAACTGGAGAACCTGGAGAAAACCCACAGACAGTAACTTGAGCAAAAACTGCCCACTGCACCACCAGGCAGCCACAACTAACTCTGGACAACTTAAATATACCTAAATTCTTATTGCAACAAGCAACAAGTGCCAAAAAAAGCTTTTGACTGTTTTAATATGACACTAAAATAACACCTGATTCAAGTCACACATTTTTGCTGACATAAGGTCGTGTTACAGTTGTTTCAGAGCTGAGGTACATTACAGCATAATGCCCTTGTAGCTCAGAAAAATATCAAATACCAAAAGCTCTCTGAGACGACACAAAGAAGAAACATTGAGAGGAACCAGACTCAAAAGGGAACCCATCCTGTTCTTGGTGATTGGTGCATGGTGGGATTATAAATCATTAAAGGATACTGTTGTAGAAGAGTAAAGGAAAACAGTATTGAGTGTGTTGAAAGGATGCTCCAAGCTGATGTAAAGTATCAATATGAATCAGGCAGGTCTGGAGGAGAGGAGCCACATCATCACATCAAACAGCAAGAGTGTGCAAACAATTACACAGAGATAGAGACCGAGAGAGAGAGAGAGAGAGAGAGAGAGAGCATATTATTAAGTATGCTCTTATCCTACAGTGATTTTAAAGGATGATCAGTGTGCAAGCATGGACTCTGGCAGATCTAGGTACAGTATGACAGCGTAAAATAAAAGGGCGAACCCGAAGGTAACACAGACATGAGGGCACCGTACGACATAAAGTGTTCTACCAGTCAACAAACCTGAGTGATTGTGAGAGGGGGTTTGACAGCATCAAAATATTGCAGTTTACCAAAACCCATGAACCCCCAGATCTGCACCTTTACCTAACAGAAAAGCTATTTAATAAAAATGCATGACTTAACAAAAGGTTTTTCAGCCTAGACTAAAAGATTGAGACAGTAGCTGGGGGTGGAGGGGAGAAATAGGAGGAAAAAAGCTTTATTCTAGGTACTGATAAAGATCCTGCACCTTTTGACTGACACATGGGAAATCATGATAGGTATTAGGGGTGTAACATTCAGACGATTTTGGGGTAATTAATTGATTTTAAAGGCAACAACTGAAATAAATTGAAGAAACAATCATAAATCAATAATTGTCATTTATAATAAATTCTAAATTGTTACTGAAAAAGGGCAGACACCTGGTGTTTAAAAATAAGTGTCACAAATAATCTTATTTAACCGAAGTGTAAATTGGCTAGCAAAGTGATTTTCCAGTAAGTCTGCTACTTAAAATAGTCCTTCTCTATGTCATTATCATTCATGATGTAATGGTGGGCCTACCCTAGATTATGAGCAATATTGGTCACATATCATCAAATATTAAATTGTTGCCTCAAAGTTCAAAATCATGTGGAACCCCTAATAAGTACTGTGGGGCAAGACTAAATCTGTCACTTAACTTAGGTATTATGTCAATGTGACATAAAGAAAATTGCAAAAGCAGTATATCTGACATCTGATAAAATAAGCCTTTTTAAATGTATGTGTAACTTTATGTCAGTTTTCGTGAAGGGCTCATGTACATAGCTGTCATGTAGCTCTACGTATACTAGCCTTAAATTGATATGTAACCTGCAATGGACTGGTGTCTCATCTGGACTGGTTTCTGCACAGAGTGTTGCCGGGATTGGCTCTGGATAAATTATGACCCTGACCAGAATAGAGCAGTTATTTAAGATGAATGAATAGATGAATGAAAGTTGACATGCTACTGAATTGTCCTTTAGCGCATGTGTAAAACGTAACTAAGATCCATGAATTTTAATAATTAGTGAAGGGAGAGAAGGCTATAATCCTTTAAAGGAGTTGATGTGCAATTTGTGTGATGTGCAAAATGAGAATGAGACAGGAGGAGGATGAAGACTGAGCAGGGCTAAGGTACGAAAGAGAAGAGAGATAGAAGAGGTTTTGCTTGATAGACAGACTTTGATAAAGGACTGAAAATGGACCAAGACCCCGAACAGCTCTAATATTTACAGATCACCTCAGAAATGGTGTTTATAACTGACAGACAGGAGGCTACACACTTGAGTATGTACACAGACACACACTGAACATACAAGGTGATGCTGCTTTCATGTAATGGTGTGTAATGGTACTTTCAAAGTCTCTGGCAGTGCCAATACATATGGATATGGAGACCAATCCTAGGCTGCTTATCCTGCCACAGAGGTGCACTTGAAGACAGGATTTAATAATGAAGGACATATCGGCTGATGTCACACCTGTCACTGGTCCTTTGTTGACTCTTTATTGATAGTGTGGCCGCTGCAAAACAACAGTTCAGAAGAACATTTCTTTTTTATAATGGAGTTTATGTCCTCCAACAGATTTTAAAATTGAATCTCGACCTCCTTAATCTGTGCTGATCCAGTGCTGAGCTCTGCATGAATTATGGAAAAACAGATGATGTGTGAGTGACAGGCGATGATATTGTGTTTAAGATGGCAGCATTTGGAGCAGTCCTTTTTGTGCTGGTTCTGATAAGCTGGTGCTCATAGCAAAATAAGCACAGTCTCTAAACATCGCTGTGTATTTTGAAAACTGTTTTTTTTTTTTTATTGACATCCAGCTAGAGGTACCTGTGTGTTAGAGCTGGCCAAGATAATGACTATCTGCCCTGGAAATCTTATTTGTTATGTTGTCATCTTCGTGATCATAAAAGTAATCAAAAATAGGTTGATATTGTAATAGGCTCATCTGACGAACTCACTCCACACCACCAGAGGTCCCCATCAGATGAATAGTAACACGCTTCCAGTTTACTGAGCTCACCTGATTCCCATCACTTCCTCATTCAGAGACGCTATATAATCACTAGGATCCAGTTACTCTTTGCAAAGTCTGGCCTACCTTTCCTTTTTCTAGTGGTTTTACTTGTTTATTGTGTTTGCTTTTTTTACGTTTTGACCTGGCCTGTTTTTCTGTTGACGATTTGGTTTCTCATTCTTTTAAATAAACTCTGCACTTAGAACATACACTCTTGCTATGTAATCGACACATATATTTAGACACTGGGTTTCCCAAGTCAAGAGTCATAAACATTTCATTAGTTAAAGAGGAGTCTGGACATGGCAGTCAAGCCTATAGGCTTTCTAGGAGCCTTCACCAATCTTCGTTGGGGTCTTTACCTGAAAGTCTGGTCTCCCTCAGTGCAGTAGTGTTCATCCATTATGGATTTGGGTTTGGACCACCCTTTTTTGTACCACTTGCCATTACTGCCATGATAGCTACCAGAATGCGTATCTCAAGGGATTACAAGAACATGCAGGCTTTTTTTAACACTACAAGATGGTGACCAAAGAATAACTATAACAGGCTAAGTTGCTGAGTATTCCTGACACAGGTAGAGAAATAATTTAGCCGCATAGCTAGGTAATATGCTGCATGATCTGGTGCACACACTCACATACAGTACGTATCCAAGAACATGCACATAACATTAAAACCTGCATAAACACCTCACCTACAGACATATTTGCAAAGACTAGTTGCCCTGCATGTTACAGGATCCATTAAGCACACCTATAACCCCTCATATTTACAATAATGCATCAGGGATGGAGCATTTTTTATCAGGACAGACTGCCGATGTGACCTGGTGTGAAAAACGTCAAATTAGATGAATGCTGATCGAACAATATGTACAATAAATCATTACCTTTAAAAATCTCATATTTATAATGACTGGGTAGAAAATGAAAATGAAAATGAGAGCTTTCAACATTTCTCACCATTAAATGAATCCAAACTATCTTATTTCTTGCATCAGAGCCATATCTATGATTAAAATGTTTGTTTTAGCCCAAAATACCGTATACTTTGTGTGTGGAAAGAAAAACTCCTGGCTGATGCCATTTCTGTGGGACACGTTAATTGCCCCAATGATTATCCGGCAGGATATATTGCCGCCTCATATTTATCGTTGTGTCCACTTTTCATTACAGTCTTCATTACTGCTTATAAATAATGTACATAAATGTGCCTGCACCCCTCAACACACTCCATAATATAGCCAAGAGATATCCGTCTTGTCTGCAGTTATCAGACATTACCTTTCTGAATTATGTCTATTAGTTGCTTTCTGGCTTGCTTTCCCATAAGCCCCTTCCGCAGCAATGACAGCATTAACTTTTAGGTTTATTGCATCTTTTTTACCCAACATAGACCATTAATCTGCTTAATGGCTACCATGACCCCTTTCAACTACTTTCATAAACTAAAAAATATTAATAAAGCACATTAAAACTCCTATTGTACAGAATCTTTTCATCATTCACAAGGCAGTGTTTAATGGATTGGTTGGGTGAGGAGAAGTCTATGGGTTGCTAGTTCATCTTGTTTATTTTATATAGCAAGCCTTCTAAAAAAAAAAAAAAAAAAA
>CM040981.1:17265371-17278582 GCA_022985145.1 Pangasius djambal
TATTAATAAGAATATGACAGTGCAGAGGTACATTTTTGGATCTGTGGAGCTGGCATGCAATAGGATTAGGAATTATGGAGTTCACTACCCTGGGTCTAAGGCCTCTGAAAGCAGCCAGACTAATCCTTTTGATCAGAACCTGCCTGCCACCCTGTCATAACTCCCAAGTCTCTGCCAGCTTTTATATCACCAGGGCTTAACTCACATCAATATCTGAGTACAGATGCAACAGCTCTTTCAGGAAGCCGTGTAGGTAAAGCATAAACATCTTGCTCCTACTCGAACCTTGGATACAGATAGAAGGAATGTCACATAAATGACACATTTTAAAATTTAGAGGTGTAGGCTGGGAACACAATGCAAACATCAAAATAATAAAGTGTTTTTGATCAAAAACGAATTTGATCAAAGGCTCAAAAGCAAAACCTCAAAACAGGTATGAGGGGCCTTTTGCCTTGGACTAGTAAGGCCAAGTTTTCAGCAAACGTCTTTTCAACTGGCAGTGGAGAACTTAAGTATTCACAACAGGAGAGGAAATGAATACAGTAAAATGTATTTGAAGGTGAGGAACTATAATCAGAATACACTGAATATCACAGCAAATACAGAGGATTTGCTTTGAAAGTTCCATCAGCACTTTTGATTTCCTACGCACAGGAGTGCCATAAAGAGCAGGAATGACTCGGAGGCCTAGCAGTGATGTAGTGGAGTAGGGTCACAAATTTTCGATCATGTTTTTTCATGATGTAGATTCACTTTTCTATGACTTAAACTCAGTTTGAACTTGAGATCATGAATTTGACTTGAACGTAATGAATTTCAACGAGCTACAATTTTGTCATTAAGTAACGTCACTCAGAATAAGCTTCTACACCTTACTGCAATTCATTAGTTTACCAAGAGTCCCGCTGATCAATTAAAACATCAACTCAGCTACCCCAGCTGTCCTCAGTCTCATTCAGGACATGGTGTAGATTCGATCTGAGAAGAGTTTTTGGATGTCACCTGGGTTTAAGGGTGGGATTTGATTTTGAATTCAGAGGAAGTGACATGATGACAACACTGCAAATGGCCTGTTTCATAGGATTCTACTGTGTGCTATTTTCTATTTTAAAAATTATTGTATTTATAGCAGTTTAATGGCTGTTGGTTATATTTTGCACATCTTTTGCCTGTCACCAAGTGTCTAGTCCAGAGGTTAGCAATCTAGCTAGCAGCTAATCATCAGACTTCAGCTAAATTTACCCAAGGCAGTGTTGACTACAAGTAGGCCTACTTTCCATACCAACTTTAAAACTGTACAAAAAAGAAAACTTAAGGTTCACATATACTCTTAAAATAAAGGGTTCTTCAAGAAACTACTGAGGCAGCATGCAAACAAGCATATAAATTGTCTTTCAATGGAATATTTGAGATTTCAGATAAATATGCAAATATTTGAGGGGGATATGAACTGGACACCTAATAATATACATTCATATACTAATATAATAATATACATCCATTAGGTGTCAAGTGTACATCATGCATAGGAGCTCGGCATGTGGGTTTCCTTCAGGTTCCTCCCAAAAACATGTTGGTAAGTTAACCCTAGGTGTGAATGAGTGTGTGAATGTGTATGTGCATGGTATCCTGTGCTGGACTGGCGTCACATCCAGGGTGTTTTCCTGGCTCGTACCCAGTGTTCCCACCATGACCCTGTTCCCAGTGACCCACCATGACCCTAACCCTGATGAATAACAATAACCACACATCCTGAACTCAATATTCAGAAAGGAGTTCCTATTAACATTCAACCCAGAGATCAGAAGGATTGCACTAATATTCATTGTATCCAATTCCAAGCACATTAACCAATGTTGATTTTAATATCATAGCACCTCCATTATTGAGAAGCAGTCAGAATCTCATTATTGCTCAACAAAGGGCAAGGCATGAAGCACAGCTGCTATCAGTGGATCTCATTTACCTCGACAAAGACAAGCTGGCCAGAGACTGGGGGGTGAGTGCAATATCATGTAGTACATAATGTGCACATATTCATAATTCATATTGGAAAACATGCTTTTCTCCTGGCATCCTTAGCATTTAGGTGATGGTGGCACTCAACTATATTGATAAAACTTGCTTTATTAAAGAGCATCCAGTCATTTTTCTAAATTTTACACAATTCCAAAAGTTTTCCTTTTCTCTAGGAGTGTATTTGGAATGCAGAAGCTGGAATGCAGATCTTCCCAATGTTTGCAGTCTGCCTCAGGAGTGACAGCCATTTGTATCACTGGAAGTACATCCTTCTTTCTTCTTTCTTCTTTACTTCTTTCAAGTAAAAATATTAAGCAAAAAGGACAGAATCTTAATTTTTTTTTAATGAAAGGCTATGACTATTCTGTTTTACTATGTCTGGTATTCTGAGAAAACACAGCATGATGTATGTATACGTGGAAGTGCAACCAGATTCAACTATCAAGTTCCTATAGCTTATGGCCATAAAACTGTGGAAAACTGTGGCTGACACTTTTTTGCCTAAAGATATCTGGTTTGACTCACCAGCCAATTTCCAGGTTTAGTATGTTTTAGGACATAGAGCTCATCAAATTGGGTTGGAGTCTGGCTTCCCAGGACTGGAGATGGACACAGCATTTCCCAGGATTTCTAGATCACATGATGACTCAGAGGGAGGCAAATTAGGCCAAGCTAAAAGCTTAACCTAACAGCAAATGTCTTTTCTTTGTTCTTTACCCTTGACAACCTCTGAGGCATGTGAAAAGAGTTAATTTGAGAAATTACAAAACAGCAGGACCCAGGACCCCCACAGGTGGGGCAGGCCAAGTCTCCCCTTTACCAATTTAAAATAATTGTGTTAAGCAAATACAGTCTGTAGTGTGGAGGGATAATGAAATCTTGCACTGTGCCTTCTGTAAGGTTTTGCTCAGCCTTATGTTTGCATTCTTACAGCGAGATATGAAATACAAGAATACAAAAAATAAATATTCCATACGAAAAAAAAAATCAGATTTGCTATAATGACACAGTGGCCATCATCAGCACATAAAAGGCTCTGTGGCACATTAACATTCCACTAATGGAGGCTTTTGTTCCAGTCACATCATACACCAGTAAATGATCGGCTGGCCAAGTGTAGAGCTGTACATGTTCAACAGCTGGAAACAAAGACATTTTGCAAAGGCATTCTGTGAAGATATTATAATCAAAAGGTGTTTTTGAGGTCAATAACACATCAAATCAGGGTTGTCATACACACACATGTTAGCATTCAACCTCGTTCTCTGTAAGGTGGTGGCATTCCACAATCCAAGTGTTGGGGATTTAAGTATCCAAATCACATATTTACACACAGTGGAACAGGATACCAAATGAACAATAATGATCAGGTACAATTTTTAATTCCAGGACTATGAGGTCTGACACCTCACTTCTATTTTTATTTACTTAGCTTTAGATTTTGTAGATCGTCTGCCATACAACTTCCTGGGAATTAACTGTTACTATACGAGACACCAAGTTATCTGCCATCAAGCCCACTTCCATGAGTTTAAGAACGGCTCTACAGGAAACAAGAACATGGGATTAATAAAGTACAGTATATTACAGTGTATAGATACTAGCACCGGCAAACCTCTTTCAGCATATGAGTAAAGTTTCTGAAATCATAAGCATAATGATATTACAGCAAAAATCCATCATAAGCTGAAGTACATTAACATATCAGTCGCATTTTGGAAGTAGATCATTACACTAATTGGGATATATTAAGTAATTCTTAAAACATTTAAGTTGATAGATGTTGATAATCAGTGTTGCTGTATATTTAAGGAATTATGTTTATTACTGCTCCCACTGAAACTGCAATGCATTTCTGAGACCAAAGACTCTAAGCTGGCCACATCACAGGAGTTCTTTTGTCCTTACAGTAGTCCCTCATGAACATTTAATGACTTTCCTTAAATCTCAGTGAGAGAGAGAGAAAAGGGAGGTGTATGAGCAGACTGAAGACTTAGGATGAAGTAGGGTTGAGTTTTCTCTGTATGTCCCCATGACCTCAGTGTGAATGAACCTGCTGCAAACCTCATTACTTCACAAGAGTCCAGGCCTGACATGTCTCTGAGGTGCCCTCTGACCCTTCTGAGTGTGTCTGAGGGCAGAGTGAGAGGACTGGACTCAGTGTTATTGATCTGCCTGAGCTCTATTTTTAAACCAAGAGTTCCCATGGCATCGACATTATCTAGTTAAAAAAGACACTATATTACACTTCAGGCAGCAAGGCTAAGCTGTGAAGCCTGTGCGTGTGTGTGTAGTTTAGATCAGGACTGGAATCTTTAAAAGTGTTTGGCCCAAATCTTCATCAGCATGAGCACGTGCTTGGCATGCAACACGTAGCGAGGGAGGTTCAAACTGCATCGATTAACCTCCGTGTGTCTATTGATTACCATGCACCGTAGCACAGTGGAGATGATACACGTGCATCGATTAACCACCATCACTTGCACAACATCTGCCTTCCCTCCTATCTATCTCATTATAATACAAACCAAAGAAATTACGAAAAAAAAGCACTGGGTGTAGAACAGCAAAATCAGGGAGCTTGGATTCACCCGGTTCTACTAGACTACCATCACCTACATAGAGTTTTTCACAGTCGAGGTTACAGGATATAAAATGCTCCTTATGGAAATCTCTCACAGGTAGAATTTGTTTGGTCTTCCATATCATATTGCTGAAAACAAGTCAGCTAATTAGCTAAGCATAGAAGAGGCACTGTAAGTTAGGTTACTCTAAGGTAATTGTGTAATGGTCACAATACACATTGCAAGGCTATAGCTACAAATTTAGCATCCTTGCAGTGATACACCCATGCATACTACAACATGATACCATATATACAGAATCTAACATGATGAGGCATGCTGTTATAGTAAAATAATCAATGGCAGGGTGGTGTGATGTGGCTCAACACAAAGCTAAGTTATGGTTACTACCCAAAAGTCAATTATTTTCCTTTGACAGCACATCCTGAAGTGTGTTATTCCTCTTATACCACAGCAATTTGTCAATGAGTACAATTTTTAATTTATTTAAGATTGACACACTGTACTTTTAACCTATTATAGTTACATGTTGTGGAACGTCTTCAAGACAAGTTAGTTCCGGTTATCACTTACATTATATAACAGCTACAGCTGTTTCCTCACCAGTATCTATTTTTTTCTCTCTCTTTTGATGTTAATAAGACCGAAAACACAGTTATGTTAATGAGAAACTGGAAAGCATCAAGTCCTCTGTCCGGAAGACTCTCCTCAGAAATTACTGTTACAACATGCTGACACTGGAGACTCCTTGAAGCAATGGAACGATTTATTAAAAAAGAAAAAAAAATGGAGAACTGAATAAATGACAAAAGTGAAAAGGATGACAAAAGAGTGGATGATGATGAAACACAAGAAGAGGACTGTTCAAATGAAGGATCACCACTGGCTAGCAACATGTCTGTTGCTTGTGTTTCATCAATGGACTTAAGTGAAGATCCTGCTGATGGACTGCAGCAACCCAAAATGGTAAAGTACCCGAGCCAGAAATTTGGAGATTAGCAATGATCAGGTTCTGCTGGTTCAAGCAATATGAATGGCTTGAATATTCCATATTAATGGATGCTGCTTATCATGCTACTCATACATTTTGCACGTTGTGGTCATTTCGAAAAGGCTTTAACTCATTTTCAGAATTATATTTTACATGTGAACGAAGCTTTTCATGTCTAAATCAATTGAAGGACTACGTGAGAAAAAAGCAGTGGCAACACTCAAACCAGCAATCTTGCAGTGTTGGCAGTCAACTCGAGAAGAGCGAAACAGCTGGATATTAATCAAGTCATTGATCATTTTGCCATTAACCATAACAACAGCCTTATTGTTCTTCTTTGAATGGTGAGTACACAAATCTACACTCACCATCCACTTTATTAGGAACATTTGTACACCAGCACATTCATGCAGTTATCCAATCAGCCAATCAGATACAGGTCAAGAGCTTCAGGTAATGTTCACATCAAACATCAGAATGGGGGAAAATGTGATCTCTGTGACTGTGGCATTGTTGTTGATGCCAGAAGGGCTGGTTTGAGTATTTCAGAAACTGCTGATCTCCTGGGATTTTCGTAAACATCAGTCTCTAGAGTTTACACAGAATGGTGCGAAAAACAAAAAACATTGAGTGAGTGACAGTTCTGTGGGTGGAAACGCCTTGTTGATGAGAGAAGTGTTTTTCGCACCATTCTGTGTAAACTCTAGAAACTGTTGTGTGTGAAATTCCCAGGAGATCAGCAGTTTCACTAATACTCAAACCAGCCCATCTGGCACCAAGAACCATGCCACAGTTCAATTCACAGAGATCACATTTTTTCCCCATTCTGATGTTTAATGTGAACATTAGCTGAAGCTCTTGACCTGTATCTGCATGATTTTATGCATTGTACTGCTGCCAAATGATTGGCTGCTTGGATAACTGCATAAATGAGAAGGAGTAAATCAGTTCCTATTAAAGTGGACAGTAAGTGTATATTTTTTGGAAGTGAACGTATTGTTTTTCTGTGTAACTTATGGTACTGATGACTGTCATTTGGCCTGAGTTTTTTTTTTTTAATCTGACATGGTTGGTTTGCAGGTTGTCAAAAAACAAGTAGGCGATCCTTTGATATGATCAGTCCTGAAACCTTGCAAACTCTTAGCGATAATAGTCCTGGCTTGCAGCAACACTAGCCCCTGCTCTACACAGCTCAGCTATCCTAGAGCACCCCCTGTAAAATATATCTGGCACCACCACTGGCTGGAACTACTGTCAGAGCTGTTATTGAAAATAATTCAACAGCTTCTGACTAGTCAGTTTTGAGAAATGAACAGTGTTTGTTCATTATTGCTTCATATTACAACATGGTATTACAATAATTTTTTCCAAACAATGTTATATGAAGTAACAATTTTAAGTAACTTGTGTCTTATTGCTGCAGCTATCTGTAAATTATGGATTGTTGTCAATCCGGATAAACTTGTGAACAAATGCAGCAGAGTCTCTTGCAACAGTTTATTTATGGATCTTAAATACTTTTATAAGTAAAGTACTCTGAGACTCAAATGACTAAATGGAGTTTAAAATAATGACTGAAGTTTGGGGATAAGACCCCACCTGAAGCTCCACCTTCTTCCTACTCAACTTTCTTTAAAGTCTCTCTCTTTATCGCTCTTTTTCACAACTAAAGACATTTCCACACCCACAGCCTCACTGTCTCCTGTATACTATTCTACAGCTCCTACACTTCTCTTTGATGGAGGGCTTGGCTATCTAGCACAAAGCAGAACAGCAGACGTTCTCTGATCTTGTAACAGTTCTCCAAACATGTCATTTAGTCTTCATGTCATTTAGTTGTCTGCACTCTCATGTTGTCTGCACTCTCAAAGCGCTATATAAATGAAGATGGTGATTGTGGCGTTGTTCTTTGCTCATATTTTAGGCATATACCGCCACCTACTGCACTGATGCATGAGTGCAACAAAACATTTGAAAAAGACAATTTTGCCAAAACGTGATCAAATTGATTCAGCTAAAAGAATTGTTCAAAAAATGAATGCACTTCACAAGCGGATGTAAGAAATCATAAGCGTTGTCCTATGCATCCACACCTATAATCTCGCCAGTCAAACGGTAACAGGTGTGTTACTGCACCATATTCACAAGAAAGCACTCTTTAGTGCTGCTTTGCACTATTTGCTAGGTAGTAGCCAATAAAAGACTCACGGGAACTGCAAATCTCTGAAGGCAAATGTGGTTTCATTTTCAGGTGAAAAATACTTTCACACCAACATCAATCCAAAGTGAGATCACATGGCAGTTGGAAAATGGGACAACAAATCAATTCCAGTGATATATATGCCATTTCTACCTTGTCAGTTTTGGGACTAAGAGGGCAATTAGGTACTACTTTTTAAACTCACATTTTCCTTGCAAAAAAATAAGAAAAAAGACCAGGCATATGTCTCGTCATCCCCCCCCCACAGAGATTTATCATATCTAAGAAACACGGCCATTTTCTCAACTGTCAAGTCATTTCCTCACCATACTCTATCATACTGCAGCAGATTCATCATCTTCTCATGCCTGCAGGACAATGTGTAGGTAGGGGGAAAAAAGACTCAATTTACTAAGTCATTTCGGAGCAGGTCATAGATCAAGACATCCTTTATGAGCCTCTCTTTTAGTATTCAGCAAGATATGTCCAAAAATAGACACTGAAAGTGCCAATGCTAGTTTTGCACGTATGAGTGTTTAAGGGATGGCAGGCCAAGGGGGAGGTCGTGCCGAAGGTCAGAGCTGAATTACTGCCTGTCACTGTTAGGACAGGATGAGTGTAGATACAGAGAGACCCTGTCAGGGACCAGAGACTTACCGTCCCACACAGCACGGCAGAAACGGTGAGACAGGAAGGCCAATTTCCAGGGCACCTGTCCCAGAAAACATTTCGGTGAAATGACTTACCTTAAGCAAGATTTTCCCATTTCCTGTCAAGTCAAGGTCAACTCAGAGTCAGAGACGGAAGTGACAGGTGAGAAAGGCCCTGCAGGAAAAGTGGTGAAATAACAATGTTAACTGTGCAACCTCCTGTGTTTTCTGGAGCCAAGTAGCTAAGGGGGGCAGCAAGCGACATATTACACTGAAATGTAGAAAACTGAGTTGAAGTAGTGACTATAATCTGGCGTCCTGAAAAACCCAAATAAGCATTATACTGTAGCATTACCAGGGCTTGTAAGAGTTTGTGGTAACACATATAAAGACCTTCACAACATATCCCTAAGCATTGCATTAATATTTTATAAAGTAGTTATGAAGCTGGAATAGGTTTGGACCCCTTATTTCCAGCGAAGGGAAATCTTAATACTACAGCACACAAAGACATTCTAGACAATTGTGCACTTCCAATTTTGTGGCAACAGTTTGGGGAAGAACTACATATGGGCGAGACGGTCAGGGATCCATACTTTTGGCCATGAAGTGTAGATTTGGGTTTTATAATGTGAATGATTAACTGGATTTGATTTACATTCAAAAATAGGCTATTTAAGTGTCAATGCTTCCTGCTTTTGGATAATCTTCGGCTAAATGCTAGTTACAAAGCTGTTTCCAGGTGCTTCACATCTAAACAGTAAGACATTATACATAACTTTTCCATAGCTGACAATACTTGTGTTCAAGTTGGGCTTCAAATTGTTACACTGAAATTCTTTTCAGACCAATGCAACGGACATGCACTGCCAAACCCGTAACCAATTACTACCACTACTAGCTGTAATATTGAAATGAAAAATGAAACTAAATGTGTGAATGCATCTGCAAAACACCTTTGAGAGACTGAAATTTAGTTCATGCACGTCTGAGAAACCAGCTCTTAAAGAGAACACAGCTCTATTCACAGCTCTAGTTTGCTCTATATCCAGTCCCAAGAACCCATTGTGCAGCAGTTCCAAATCTTCTTGTGGGATCAGATGTGGGTAGAACAGAAATAGGAAACTGCACTGTGCTGCATGTCTCAAGGACGGAATGCAAGACGCCTTGTACTGCTACACTTCAGTGCCCTCTGCTGGAGAACAGCACAGGAAAAACCATAGCAGGTAATTCATGTTTAATGTCTTAGAAAGATTTATTAAACCCTTCACAGAGAGCAGTTAAACACTCACTCACTTTTTTACTGTGGAAAAACAATGTACTAAATGCTTCCATAAATTAAGATGAATGACTTTTGTTCAGTTTCATTTGATGCATACCATTCCATAACAGTAAGGTAACAGTAATAACGGGGGAAAAAATGACAACGGTAGTGGAATTTGTTTTTTTTTTTTTTATTAAATAACTGTTCTACATAGCAAAACAATTATCATATTTAAAATCATGTAAGAAAAGATTTTTCAAAAGCTTTATAAAGTTAAGCATTAGAACAAAGAAAAGAGCAGCCAAGTAATCAAATTATGGTACTTGAAATGTGCTGAACTGAGTTGAGTAATTGGATTGAAAATATAAATTGGATTAACAGGACTACAAAATTAGATTGAAGCTAAGTTCAAAGGTTACAGAATGAATCAGAATTGTAGGGAAGATAATGGATGATCACGCACAAACCAATCTTAGAGCGTACTAGACCACATACATATTTTAACATATCTAGTAGTTGGGTAATCCAGACCTAAAACAAGAGAGTTGCTTAAAATATTACTCATTTAAAAATATGTATTTATTCCCATATTAAGTCCTGCAGCACTGGTGACCCAAAACATACAAACCGACATCATAAATAAAAACACCCTCAGTGTCCAGATACCATACAGAACAATAACACCTAAGTGTAGAAGGAATTCCCCCAAGAAAAAAAACCCACCAAGAACTGCTTATCCTTTTTCCTTGACAGGTTCTTTCTAGCAAAGTCTAAATTCTTTCTGTGTGAAACAGTATACATGAACCCTACAAACCCAGTGTGGGAATTGCAATGTGACAATACATCATGTAACTGCTGATTAGTTGAGATCATAACCAACTTGTAGATCCTCCCTCTATCTAAGAGGCATCACAGGCTGCTGGTTCTCTTTATGTTCGTGTTTGAAGGCTTTGCTGGGGTCAAACCGGCGTGGGGCCTGACTGGACTTGAGCTGCTCCAGGTCCCTCTTCTGCTTCCCAAGCTGTGTCCTCAGCTTAGTCACTTCCTGCAAAAACAAACAGGAAACTCATCTGTTGCAGCACAGCTTAGAGTAGCCCTCACACGGAGAGACTCGGCAAGACTAACACACAAGCGAGGCAATCCTGACCTGCTTGAGCTCCAAGTTCTCCTCCTTGAGCTTGACCATGTGCTTGATTTTCTGTCGTTGGTTCTGATGGCCCAGCAGGTTAGCGTAGGCGCCTGCCAGCTTATTCAGCTCAGCCTGAGTGGCCCCGTTCTCAGAGAGCAATGCGTCCCGCTCAGCCGCAAAGCCATCCAGCTGCTCCTGGGGTCCAAAAAAGAAACATGAAGCAACAGAGAGCATCTGTACTGCCAGCATCAGCAACACAAGTTCCACAAAAGGTAGATTAACACTTTCCAGTAAAGAGGATCAGGAGCTTGCCACAAACTTTTGCAGTGACAGAAATAATTTCACAGCGCAGGCTCACCTGGAAGGGCTTAACTTTAGCGTAGAGCTGCTCATACAAGTTTCTCCAGTGCTCAGTCTCATCATTTGATGTGCTGTTTAATAAAATACAACACTCAGATATAACATGGTAGATATAGGAAAGGTAAAGCAAACAACACTAACCATCTGTAAGCAAAGTACTCTAATGCATCTACTTTTTTTTTTAATTTATATAACAAGATAATTTTACTGAGGAAGCTAGGATTTGTGGTATGACTTTTTTTTTTTTTTAAATAATTACTACTAATATTGGATACAAGTCAATGCATAATGAATACAAGTATCTTCATTAACTCAAACTTTTTACAGCAGGCTTGACTAAACTTCATTGCAAGTGAAAAATATACGGTATGTATTGTATGTGATGAGCTATTTGTTGTAATTATGCATAATCGTAATAATGTAAGAAATAAATAATAGCCTAATTGTCACCGTACCACTGACTTTTAAGCAAATGGTTTAATAAGTAAGGCGTTTTATACCACAGCACGGTTGAATTCTCCAATCAGAAAGTGTGCAATAATTAATAAAAACAAATAACTGCATGGCTCTGACAGCAGCTCTGGCTGTAACAGACACTATACTAATGTGTTTGCTCTAATACGTGATCATTCCTATAGCAACAGCTTATTCACAGCGACAGACCTACAGTCTCAGATGCACTTCACTTGCACAGCTGATACAGGACTTTTGTCCAAATCTTTCTCTAAAAAGCTGCTTTGGAAGTCTTCTCAGAAAATAAATGCCCTCAGGCTCAGTGGTTTTGCTGAGATGTTGCTACGGAGTCTAGCCGTGTTGGACTGACCTTGACAGGCTTCTGGGAATTAGGTCCCTAAATATATTTCAGCCATTAGATGTGATTCAGCCTCAGTATTGCTCCATTTTAATTTAATCCACTCCACAGAGCTAGTCCCAGGACAACACAGAAGTAGTGAGGCACTGTGTTACTGCGTCACCTTTTTTGTGCCTCCTCGAGTTGTTCAATGAAGTTGTGTCGCTCCTGCTCCATCTGCTGGTGGCGCTGCTCCTTCTCCTGCTCCATCTGCTGGTAGAGCTGCTCCTTCTCCCGCTCCATCTGCTGGTAGAGCTGCTCCTTCTCCCGCTCCATCTGCCGGTGGAGCTGCTCCTTCTCCTGCTCCTTCTCCCGGTGGAGCTGCTCCTTCTCTTGCTCCTTCTCCCGTTGGAGCTGCTCCTTCTCCTGCTCCTTCTCCCGCTCCATCTGCTGGTGGAGCTGCTCCTTCTCCCGCTTCAGCGCCTCCACCTGCTCCTGCAGGAGCTGTGCCTCCTGAACCCTGCCTTCTGCTGACTCCCTCCTACGCTGCCGAGTCTGCTCCAGCTGAGCCAGGGCCTGCCGTTTCTCCTCTTGCTCCTGTCCTACCTCCTCCCTGGCCTGCCTCAAGTCCATCTCACACTGGGCCAGCTTAGTCTGGACCTCCAGTAACATCCTGAACACAAACACACATTTAAGCTGATTTTCGGTATAATACTTTATTATTCAGTATTTAACTTTTCATTTTAATTTAAAAAATGTGCTAAATCACAATTTTCCCATACAAAACAGACTGTCATTGTTTCTAGAAAAAAATAATTACATATATGTTTGGGTTGTGATCTCATTAAATGGACCAATCACATTCCATATGCAACTTATTAGAGGATGATGTGGCACCCAGAACCTTTACCCATGGAACCCACATGTTAGTTATTACACTTTCACACAGTTAGTCACAGTGTATGATCAGATTGTTACCTCATCTTTTTTTTTTTTAACCTGATCATTTTCCTTTCTCCAGTAGTTCTCATCCTATTTGTGTCCGGCTACAACTCCTTACCTCTTCCTAAATCACACATTGCTATATTTGTTGCCACTCCTAGCATCAGAAGGACATTTGATTGCTTTCCAGAGCTAAACAAAACAGCTATCCATCTTTGGTAAGCAGAGGTGTGTAATATCGAACTACTCTTTTTTTTTTTTTTTTTTTTTTTTTAAGC
>CM040981.1:17278682-17306992 GCA_022985145.1 Pangasius djambal
GTGCAAAAATACTTTTTAAAAAAAAAAACAAAAAAAAAACAAAGCATTCACCACCGCTTGTGTGTTTTTAAATGGTTGATTAATACAGTGATGGCATGAAACTGATATTTTTAGACTAGGTTATCATACTGTGAAAATTTCAAACCCTCACACCCCTAATTCCAGCTAGGTAGCTAACTTAATTGATGTAATTGATCAACATAATCATGATTGCTCTTGTGTATTTTGACAGGACTGGCTTCTGTCAAAAGGTTGTGTGCATATTAGTGCGTCTGAGCGTGTATCTGACCTGGCATACTCCTCCCTCTCCTTTTCTTGAGTGTGCTGTTGGTGAAGGAGTTTATTCTGTTCATCCTGCAGTTGCTGAGTGATTCTGCCCAGCTCCTCCTTCAGCTCCAGTACACGAGCCTCATCCTGCTCTCTCTGCGCACCCATAGCCTGCATGGCACTGAAAGGAATAAGGGATTAACAGCTTGATCTGATTCGAGTCGGGGGGTTTAATAGTTAGTGCTCAGTACTTACCTCTCTAGCTCTGTTGTCATGTCACCTATCTTTCCCAGTGAGCTGTTGTGTTCATCCTGTAGTTTCTTCACAGCTTCCTGATGAACCTCTTCCAAAGTACTCATCTCTGCTTTGCTCCTACCAAACCAGTACCGGCATTAACCAGTGATTGTCCAGTGATTATGGGAAAATACAAGCTTGCTTCCCTGTCAGCAGGATCTCACCTCTCTAGCTCTGCACGGGCGCTGTTCAGTTCTTCCTCCGTTGTGAGTTTCTCCTGTGTTAAGAGATGGATGGTCTCCTGTAGGAGCTTATCTTGTTCCTCAAGCACATTCACTTCCTCCAACACCTCTTCCAGCTCCTCCTCTAACTGCTTCCTCTCTTTGTCCAGGTCATCACGCAGAGATGCCATCAAGCTGGACAGGGAGTCATTACGAGCCTGCGGGCACATTTCACATTTCAGATTAGAAGAATTCTATTTCAAAACCACATTGGCAAGTTTTAAAACTTCATTTCAGTTTAATTACTGCATAAATAACATCTATTTGAGGTTCGTTTATAAATATGGAGTACATATAAAATAGGATTTGTAAAGTACATGCATCATTTCCTACTTATAATGTCAAGGTTAATAAAAAGTAAACGCCACATGGAAATGATGTGCATGATTGGGTGACTCAGATGGCAAAGTAATTAACTGAGCAGAATTTTTTAAAAAATCTGTCAATGCGTGTGAAGCACTATCTAATTAAATCATGAATGTGCTTCAGGCTGTTTAAAAAAAATTACAAGTATAATGTTGCAGAATAAAGGGAAATTGGAGTCAGCATTGAAGATATTCAAGCACAAAAATAAGTTAATTGGATTGCATCCTTTTTCTATTGTATGTAACTAAGTGTAATGGGCAAGCAGGCAATCAAAAAATGTCAACGGAAAAGCAGAGGGGTCAACAGTGCTAACAAGAAAATCCTAAAGGGCAGGCAGAAAAAACAAAAACAGAGCCAGTGCGTGTCGGTGGACGGGACGGCTCCACGATAACAGCATCAATGATTCATCAGATATTGGTTGAACTGATTTCGAAAAACTACAATCTGCAAAAGTGTTTGGATTAATAAGCATTTTTCACCTTTAATGTGACACAACAACCAACAAAATTCAAGTGAAATATAAGCAGAAACATTTTAGGGAAAAAAAGGAAAGGAAAGGGGAAAAAAAAAAAAAAAAAAAAAAAAAAAAAGAGAGAAAAAGAAAGGAAATAGAAAGTGTTTCCTTGCACCTGTAGTGAACTGGCTTTTCTGTTACGCAAATTGTATTCGTTTTTGGTCTGACCAGTGCTATAGGTGAGAAAGCACAAAAAGTGTAATTTTTTTCAGGTTCTCAGTGGGTGAATAATCTTAATGGCTATATATGACTAAGCCATAGATGTTGGCAAATCTCCACATGGAAGCGAGTATGTATATTCCAAACATACTTGTGAACCAATTATTTATTTGTGAAATACAAAGTTAGTGCATCGTTTGATTTAATTGTGGATCTCTTTTTTTGGGTTATTTATTTGAAAACTATGCAACAAAAATAGCCCCACAATCTGTTCAGACAGACCCAAGCCAAGAAAATTAGTTTCTGTCAGCATGTCAGAAATAATCCTTAAACATTAATCAGCAATTTGTACAACATGCTTGTATACTTTAGATGATGTTACATATCCAGTTAGTGAATATTTTCTGAATGAGTACTCTATAAGGTTAGAACTCATTTAATAAGCCTTACAGAGCGTGTTGTGCTTAAGCTCGATTCCTAAATTAAATAAAGTTACACCAAATACATTTTTCAAACGTTTTCTACATTCCCTGTGTCCATGTGGCTTTCCTCAGGGTCTCTGGTTTCCTTCCACCTGTCAAAAACATGCCTGTAGGGGGATTTGTTAAGATAAATTGCCCCTAGATGTGAATTTGTGCACGAATGTGTGTATGCTGCCCTGTGATGGACTGGTGTCCCATCAAGGGTGTGTTCCTGCCTCACGCCCAGTGTTCCCAGGATAGGCTCCGGATCCACCGCGACCAGGATAAAGCGGTTACTGAAAGTGAAGTGTGAGTGACTGAAGTGAAAGAATAAAGGGGGCAGTGTGTTACCTTCTCTTCCTCGAACTGTTCAACAAGAGCAGAGTGCTCCTGCTTCAGCTTGTCATGGGCTTCTCTCTCACACTTTTTGCTCTCCTCCAGTGAGCTAACCTCAGCCAGCAGTTCTTGCACTCTCCTCAGCCCTTCCTCCTGTGTCCTGGCTGCTCACACACACACACACACACACACACACACACACACACACACGTACAACTCTTGTTACAAGCTCACTCAAAGATTATATAGGTCTACAACTAAGTGTAATCTGCAGAATCATATTCAGAATACAGCAAAAAAAGTCCCTGCTAGCATGGCGATGACATCTGTAGCTTCGGCCATTTTTGAAAGGAAAACTGACAAACAACAGCGCCAAAGCACAAAGTATAAGTGTAAATATTTGTCTTGGATGACTAACCGCTCTCTGCTGATAAGGATGTTGGCTTTCATAAGCTAATGGAGCATATTATACACCGTTGCAAAATTCTAAAAGTAGACATCTCCACAATCATATACTCTATAACAGACCCTAGGGATCTACCATTAGCAGCTCACCCCTCTCTTCCTCCATGCTCAAGCAACGGTCATTCATGTGGGCCACTCGCTGGTCCAGCTCCTCTTCTGTTCTTCTCAGCACCTCCCTCATTCGGGCCAGCTCCTGCTCTTGCTGCCTCACTGTGCTCTGCGAGTCCTTGAGCTCCTGCGCTCCCTGGACGCTCTTCTCCTCCAGCTCTTTCAGCATAGCCCGAGAGGCCTCCAGGTCACGCTTGTGATGCTCCAGCTCTCTCTGCCGTTCCTCAAGGGTGCTGTGGCACTCCTGCAGCTCCTGCTGGCACTGCTGCAACTCCTGCTCCTTCTTCTTCAGGGCACTCTGAGACTCCTGGAGCTCCACCATGCGCTGCTCCAACTTCTGCTCCACCTCACTGTGCACGAGGCAAGCAATGCATAATACACAATTACTCACAGTGTCATAGGGAGGCAAAGGGAACGTTCTCAGAGATGTGCTCAGGAAGGAAAAATCCTTACCCAAGTTTCTCTTGAGAATCCGAGACACGGCGCTCCATCGCGGACTTGTCCTGCAGTTTACCTTTTAGGTCCTGAGAAAGAAGATTTACTTAAATTAATCTAGAGAACATAATAAATATGCTACACATTACGCTGGCTTGTGATTGACTCAAATATTAACACTAACACTTCAATTTGCTGGAAATGGTAGGGTGTATTCAGCTATGTAGCATATGGTATATAAATGAAACGTTATTAAATGCTAAAAGGCATTACTAAAGGAAACGAGGCCTATATTTAAGCAGTCCAGCAGTCATTTAGTTAGGAAGCAAGAAAAACAAGCATGAGCTTGGTATTGTAATCGATACTGTATAGCCACTGGATATGTTATTAGCTATTTTACTTATTATCCACACTGAGATTATTTTTTTAAAGCAGTTTTGAAAGGGACTTTGTATTCACAGGCAAGACAAAATCTGACATCCTCGTTTAGTCTTGTTTAAGACTAAGTCGCTGCAATCATTTGACAGACATATACACACACACAAGAGAAGAAATACTAAAAAACCCTTTGCAGAATTAATGTTACAGTGCAATATGAGCTGCAGATTTTGTTCTGTGGTTTATTTAACTAAATAAATAAACAAACAAACAAACTGCTGAGTGTGTAACTGTTTCTCTCCTTGGCCAAAATGGGTTACCCATGCAGTGGAAAAGATGCTTAATATCTACCCAGGGTCTGTACTGTTGGTGAAATTACCACAGAGACACGTTTACCTGTAGTGAGGAAAGAATGAAAGAATGGCATATACATTTATTAACTGCCCCTAGACTGCCTTTATAAGGAAGTTCTCACAAATAGATTTTTTTTCTTTTCTCAGTGCAGGCGAAAGTGTCTATGGTTATCACGCACAAGCTACTGATGCTAGAGAATAGGAAGGGTGGGCAATATGACAAAAAATATCATATCCTGACATGGGAAGATATTTCTTCTAAAAATAATATGTATTATGATGCGCAGGTTTGCTAAGAAACTTCCATTTCAAAAATTGTGATAAATAAATAAATAAATAAATAAATAAATAAAGTTTGATGATACTTTTGATGTTTACAAAGATTATTTTTTTTTTTTTTTACTAAAAATAAATTTAAAATATTTACTGAGAATTAAAAAAAAAAAATCTGTAAAAAAGTTAACATTGTACAATTTAAATAACTAGTTGTTTTTAAATTAAATTAATATTGTCCAGCCCTAAAGAATAGGTTAAAACACACTGGTACATTCCTTTACCCAAAATAATACCTGAATCTCTTCATTTGCAGCATCAAGGTAGCTCTGCAGCACTTTGAGCTCCTCCCTCAGCTCCTGTATAACAGCTGAAATCGAAGACACAGTGGAAATAAGACACAGCTATGGACTGTTGTTCCAAAATCTCTCACACACACACACACACACACACACACACACACACACACACACACACACACACACACACACACACACACACACACACACACACACACACACACACCACCTACCATGCAGCTTATCCATTTCTTTCTCCAGCTCCTCATTGTGAGCTTTAGTCTCTTCATGAAGGCTCTCTGCAAAATAGCAATTAAAAGTAAAACTTTCACTTTACAGAGCAATACTGCTGAGATTTTTGTTGGAATGTAGAGATAGCATGCAGAACACTTTCGGGAAAAGCTAAACACATGAGTTCACATTTGAGAAAAACAAATCAAATCATGTGGCTTTCTCTGTAGCATATGTTTATTCCCTAAGTGGCTCGAAAAATATCATTTTATTTGCTTGGTTTAGTTTCCCAGCACGACATAAAGAAAAATAAATCTGTGCTTACCAAGATCTTTGTTCCTCTCCTTAATAGCATTAAGAGTTGCTCTCGAAGCTTCAAGATCAGTCTCCAAGACCTTTACTTTGCCTTCGGAGCTGATCTGCAGGAAACTCAGCTCCTGTTTATAAAAAAAAAAAAAAAAAAAAAAAAAAAAAAAAAAAAAAAAAAAAAAAAGATTCGAGGATCTAAGAGTCTTCATCTGGGTTACAGTTACCCTACAGAACAAAGAATGTTAATCACATGACCTGTTGAGGTATAACTATAACCTACCTTGTCCTTAGCATCCAGTTTGTTCCTGGCTTCCATGAGCTCCATAGACAGCGAGTGGATTTTCTTCTTTGTGGTGTCTGCAGAAACCTGTGGATGTGTAAAAGTGGGAAGAGACAGACAAAAAGAGTGCACAAAAGCAAATATGCATTACTACCAGAGAACGGTTTAAGCCTTCCGTTAAATAAGAACATCTCAATTAAATCCAACCTTGCTCTTGAGGAACTCGTTGGTTTTCTTCAACTCAGCAAGCTGTCTTTCAAAAGAGGCCACGTTGGCTGCGAGGCCCGTCTTCTCTCTCACAGCAGCCAGCAGTTTAGCCTCCAGCTTCTTGAGCTCTTCCTCTAGGGCCTGAAGCCTGCGGTCCTGTTCTCCTCTCTGCTGAACCAGCGACCGGATCTGAAAAGCAGTGTTCATCAGGATAGACAACTTTCAAAGGCATAACAACATTGCGTTGGTATATATAAATGATGGTATATCTTATACAGATTTTATCCAGATTGTATTTACTCAGTGCAACTTATAACATCCAAGTGAAAGATATAACAGCAACAGGTCACAAAAAAAACAAAAAAACAAAACAATCACCCTTCTCCTAAAATGACTTGTAAACTCAATCGGGTGTAGCTAAATGGCCGTCTCAATGGCACACCAAGCCATTTGACTTCCACCTGTGATCAACTGTGGTCATTTTGATTAGCTCAGCATAAAAGAGCTATTCCTGGAGCATTTCAGTCCTTGGTAGTGAAACTGAAGCAAACAATCAACTATGGGTGGCAAGGCACTGTCAAAAGATCTCCGGGATAAAGTTGTAGACAGGCACAAGTCAGGAGATGGATACAAAAAAAATTCAAAGGCTTTATCAATCCCTAGAAGCACAGTGAAGTCTATTATTAAGAAGTGGAAGGTGTTTGGTACAACTGAGAGCCTCCCTGGATCAGGACGTCGCTCCAAACTGGATGGAAGAGCGAGGAGGAAACTGGTCAGAGAGGCTACCAAGAGGCCTACAGCAACTCTGAAGCAGTTGAGGGAATTTATGACAAAGAGTGGTCATTGTGTGCATGTGCCAACAATATCACAAATTCTCCACAAATGTGGCTTGTATGGGAGGGTTGCAAGAAAAAAGCCGCTCTTCAAGAAAGGCCACATGCAGTCATGACTGAGCTTTGCCAAAACGCACCTTGAAGATTCTGAGGCCACATGGAAAAGGGTTTTATGGTCAGATGAGACTAAAATCAAATTATTTGGCCTCAACACCAAACGATATGTCTGGCGGAAAGCCAATTCAGCTCACCATCCAAAGAACACCATTCCTACAGTAAAGCATGGAGGTGGTAATATCCTGATGTGAGGGTGTTTCTCTGCAGCAGGGGCTGGAGCACTTGTCAGGATAGAAGGAAAAATGGATGGAGCAAAATACAGTCAAATTCTTGAGGAAAACCTGCTGCCCTCTGCCAGAAAGTTGTCAATGGGAAGAAGGTTCACCTTCCAACATGGCAATGACCCAAAGCACACAGCAAAAACTGACCACACAGTGGTTGAAGGAGAAAAAGGTGAATGTCCTTGCATGGCCTAGTCAGAGCCCAGACTTAAACCCCATTGCAAATCTGTGGAATGACTTGAAGACTGCAGTCCACCAACGGTCACCATCAAATCTAGCTGATCTTGAACAGTTCTGCAAAGAAGAGTGGGCAAATATTGCAAAGTCTAGATGTGCAAAGTTGGTAGAGATGTATCCCAACAAACTAAAGGCTGTAATTAAGGCAAAAGGTGGTTTAACAAAATATTGACACAAGGGGGTGATCCTTTAGCCAACTCAGTGATTGTATTTTTTTGTGTGACCTGTTGCTGTTATATCTTTCACTTGGATGTTATAAGTTGCACTGAGTAAATACAGCTGAATAAAACAAAAAATGTGTCCGTCTTCATTTCGGTCTGCAAGGCAACAAAGTGTGATTATTTTGAAGGGGGGTGATTCTTTTCTATACCCACTGTATATCCATGACAAATCCATTACTTGCTGTGATACTTGCCTCCTTCTCCAGCAGCTTCTGCTGTTTCATTTCAACTTGAAAGCTGCTCTTGTCCTTTTTTGAACTATCGGCCTGTGTGGAAACAGGACACTTATAACACAAGCAGCCATGCTTATGATCTAAAATATCACACAAGGTGGTTACTCACCAAGCCATCAACTGACATGGTCCTGCGCACTGGAGACATGGGAACATCTTTGGAAGCGGGTGGTCCAACTAAACCAGGGAGAGACGAATGTATCAGGAGGTCAGACCACAGCACAGGCAGAGGCATGCATTAAAATATAAAGAAAAGCACCAGTTCTGATCACAACAATGGGAATTTAACCAGAAGCCGGTCTCTCACGTTTTTGTGCTTTGAAGCGCTCTGCCTTGTGGAACGACGCGGCACCCTTCACTTCGCCAGGCTTCAGCTCGTATGAACCTGGTGGAGGTGCACAGCCTGGCAAATAGAAATGAACAGATTGGCCTTAGAACTTCTGAAAGATAAAATAAGATATAACTAAGGTTTCAACATAGGTGTCCTTCGGTTGTTTTCACTGCAGGTCTGTGACCTATAGCCAGACGGTCTATACAATAATAATAATAATAATAATAATAATAATAATAATACTGACATATACACTGCATATCACTTTTTTCATAGCATTTTTGGCTCTGAGCACTTTGTAGCTTCACATTCTGACAATTTTGCACACATCTACTGTGACACTCACCACTAACATAGATACTGATGCATGATGTGTCTTTTGTTATAATGATGTTGTTGGAGAACATGCCAGTTTCACCACATACTGTACACTGTACTTATCGTTGGAGTCCATGATCAGCTATAGTAGTTATAGTGCTAGTGGTCACTTAACTGAAATTGGGTTTGAACATTATACAAGTCACACTAATGTTTCTATTAGGAAGTTGTTCAGTTCCTAACCTAAAGAGCACAAACAACATTTGGATCTAACTGCAATTTTAATAAAACATGGCTGAGCTGCTGCTTCTCTTATACAAAATGCTTTGGATATTTTAACATGATGTAAATGATGTGGGTCCTGAGGATGAAATGTTATGGAATAAATACCTTCTCTCTCCAGTGAATAACAATGATTGCAATTATCCAATTAGAAAAATCACAGGGCAGCAGTACAACGCATAAAATCATGCAGGTACAGGTCATGTACATTTCATGTGTAAATGTTTTGGTCATATTCATTTATGTACTTTCTCCGATCAACCAGAACATTAAAACAACTGACAGGTGAAGAGAATAACATTGATTATCTCATTACAATGGCACCTGTCAAGAGGTGGGATATATTAGGTAGCAAGTGAACAATCACTTCTCGAAGTGGATGTGTTGGAAGCAGGAAAAATGGGCAAGCGTAAAGATCTGTGCGACTTTGACAAAGGACAAATTGGGATGGGTAGATGACTGGTAGATGACTCCAAAAACGGCAGGTCTTGTGGGGTGTTCCCGGTATGCAGTGGTTAGTACCTACTAAAAGTGGTCCAAGCAAGGACAATCGTTGACCTGGCGACATGGTCGTGGGCACCCAAGGCTCACTGATGCATGTGGGGAGCGAAGGCTAGCCCGTGTGGTCCGATCCAACAAAGAGCTTCTGTAGCACAAATTGCTGAAAAGTTAATGTTGGCTATGACAGAAAGGTGTATGCATGACAGAACTCACAGGGCATTGCATCTTGCTGTGTATGGGGCTGAGTAGCTGCAGACCAGTCAGAGTGGCCATGCTGACTCCTGTCCACCACTGAAAGTGCCTACAATGGGCACATCAGCATTGGAGGTGGGCTGGTCTGATGAATCATGTGGACGGCCAGGTGCATGTGCGTCACTTACCTGGGGAAGAGATGGCAACAGGATGCACTTTGGGAAGAAGGCAAGCCGACGGAGGCAGTATGATGCTCTGGGCAATGTTCTGCTGGGAAACCTTGCATCCTGGCATTCACGTGGATGTTACTTTGACACGTACCACCTACCTAAACATTGTTGCAGACCAAGTACACCTCTTCATGGCAACGGTATTCCCTAATGGCAGTGGACTCTTTCAGCAGAATAATGCGCCCTGCCACACAGCAAAAATTGTTCAGGAATGGATTGAGGAACATAAAGCGTTCAAGGTGTTGACTTGGCCTCCAAATTCCCCAGATCTCAATCCGATCGAGTATCTGAGGGATGTGCTGGACAAACAAGTCTGATCCATGGAGGCCCCACCTCACAACTTACAGGACATAAAGGATCTGCTGCTAACGTCTTGGTGCCAGATACCACAGCACACCTTCAGAGGTCTTGTGGAGTTCATGTCTTGATGGGTCAGAGCTATTTTGGTCACACAAGGAGGACCTACACAATATTAGGCAGGTGGTTTTAATGTTATGGCTGATCAGCGTGTATAATCAGCAACCATTCTGTGCATGTTGTACATTTGTACCCCGTGAATACAGCTTGTACTGGACCAAAATTCCATTATCTTCAGCAAGCTAGCTAACTGAGTAATGTGTTATGGTGTCAAAATAAAAGAAAAAGAAAAAGAAAAAGAAATGTATGAACGAACCTGGGGTCGTCCATGTTTCATGTTCTTTCCGACAATAAAGCATGTGAACAGGATATACTCTAAATTCCGACAGCACTTGAAGGCAGCATTAATCACAACAGTGTTCACCATCTTCGCAGTTAGCAATCAGTATCAGAACAAACTCAGAAAACTCGCGTGCTCGCTTCAGGGACGATATCAGTTACAATATCTCACTCACTTTTAAGTGAATACTCAATAAGGACATTGTTATTAAAACGCTTTATTCAGCTAACAGAGCACCGGAAGCTCTTATCATACTTACCGACGTGTTCATTAAACCTTTTCAAAGGAGCCCTTGAAAACGACATGATTCCAACACCAGAAGAGTTAAACTACAGAACAAAAGCTATTATTATTGTTATTACAATAAAAAAAAAAGCTAATAAAAAAAATAAAAGAAAAGTATTCTCAGTCCAAACAACTTCAACAACTGCCGCTGAATTTTTGAAACTTCTTCCGCAGCCAATCAAAGCCAAAGAGACGAACTGGCCAATAAGGATCTCTCAAAACATGACGAAACTACGGGCGGATCCAATCAGAAAGCGCGTTCGCCATTTTTTACGTAGGCGGCCACCTGTGATTTGAAGAAGTGGCTGTTAGAGTTAGTGTACACATCACTGTGAATTCCTGGAACAAAAAGGATATAAATTATAAACAAGTGAATTTACAATAGATAGCATATCAAAAGCATATAATTTCTAAGCGAGTAATATCATAAACATAAAAGAACACTGAGTAAAACATGCCTGAAAAAACAAACAGCAAAATACATTTCCACTGCACTTGGAGTGTTTAGAAGTGCAAATGATATGTCTATAGATTGTTTCACACCATCTATTTCTGTCAAATAATCATTTTCTAAATTAATTACATACAGAAATGTTATTTTTTTAGCCATGCATAAAGACTAATTTTAAGTTTACATTGCAAAACTATTCAACTATCTTTTATGTTATGTCCAACACAGCATAAATCCTGGTCAGGGTTGCGGTGGATCCAGAGCTTATCCTAAACTGGGCATAAGGCAGGAGAATTCACCCCGGATGCAGCACTAGTCCATCGCAGGGCACCATGCACACACACATATTCACACCTCAGGGCAGTTGGTTTTTGGGAGGAAACCGGAGAACCCGAGGAAACCCATACAAACAAGGGGAGATAATATGAATCTCCACACAGACCGTAGTTCAGGATCGGACCCTGGAATTTGGCCGTTTCTAACTTTCTGGTTATTTTTTTTTTAACCATGAAAGAAAGGAAGGGGATTAGTATTTGGTACAGATTACATTAAAAATGCACACTGCAGTGCTAAATTCTATGTTTAAATATTAGCACGCCATTGGAGGAGAAGGGTCTGTCTGCATCCTGCAAGACTACAAACCACGCCTATTACAAGGAACACCCATTACGAGGAACGCCTACTAGCAAATCACACTACACATCATTCCCACACCCACTACACAGCATTAAAACACCCACTACACAACATTCTCACACCCACTACACAACATTCCCACACCCACTCGAAGATAAGTGCGCGAATTTCCCCAATCATAATCCTAACCCTGTCCCTGTCCCTAACCTTATTTGTAGGGGCGTACCTTGTGAGGGGCGTGGTAAGTAATCCTCATAGATGTTTTATGTATTTGTTGTGGGCGTAACTTGCAATAGTGGGCGTGGTTAGTAATCCTCATAGATGTTTTATGTATTTGTTGTGGGCGTAACTTGCAATAGTGGGCGTGGTTAGTAATCCTGCAGGACGCAGACGGATACACTTCGGCCATTTCGATTAGTTTTAGTAGCAGGGCACAGAGTGCTTGCTCACGGAATGCAGCTTTGATGTGAAGCCCCAGCGCTCTGTTAATGCCGCCTGAGGGCGCTCGCGCCTCCTGCAGCTTTCCTCGCGTCTGCGCGCGTCACGCGATTTGAACCTCTCGCTTGCCGTAGCGAGACTTTAATCACAACACGGAAGTGTCAAAATGCAACCTCGTTTGAAACTCCATTTATTCTTTCAAGAGTGTGCTGTTGAATGTTGCCTCGGGGTCTGGTGTCTGTGTCGGGTTTGCTTTAAAATCAAGGTGTAGTGTTGTTTAAGCTTGTGAACTTTGCTTTGTGGCTAGCTAGTTGCGGATTAAGGTCAGATATGTAATGTAGCCAGGTAGCTCTATGCGTTCAGACGGTTAGTTTGTTTACAAAACAATCGATCAACGTTAACAATAACAACAACAACAACCATCCATCAACATGAAGCTGAGTTCATCAGTGTTCTCTGCACTCTGTCTCATTATTGAGTTACTCGGCATTGCTCTTTTCTTGAGAGGGTTTTTCCCACTTCCAATCAAATCATCTTTATCATCAAAGAGTAAATTATCGGATCTGCCGGCAGAACCAGTAGTAGGTAAGGACTAGCCCTATGACTGAGATGTCATATGTAAGTTGTGGTTAACATTCCATAGTGTGATCTGGTCACCTTCATCTGCTCTTATGTTCTGGAGATGATCAGTGGTATAATCAGCATTTTGTCTTTCTTTTGCAGGAAGTAGCCCAAACTCAACCAAAGTGCCTCCTCCATTATTCAACAGAGTGGTCATTGTGTTAATAGATGCTTTAAGAGAAGACTTTGTCTTTGGGCCCAATGGGAAGAGGTTCATGCCCTACACCAGGAACCTTGTGGAGAGTGGATCATCTCATAGCTTCATTGCTAAAGCCAGACCTCCTACTGTCACCATGCCTAGAATCAAGGTGAGCCTGCGCACGTGCTTGTGTAGAAATGCTGCTCTCGCTCCTGTGCAGTGGTTGCTTTCAACTGTTTCCCAAATCTCACTGTATCCAAGTCGCATTGTATCTCCAGCATGACATCAGACGGCTTGATAA
This sequence comes from Pangasius djambal, assembly GCA_022985145.1. Classification (NCBI taxonomy): domain Eukaryota; kingdom Metazoa; phylum Chordata; class Actinopteri; order Siluriformes; family Pangasiidae; genus Pangasius; species Pangasius djambal. The sequence continues at coordinate 17,291,923 of CM040981.1, forward strand.
TATTATTTTGTGTTAAATGGTGTGGTTGAAACCGCAACTCATATTAGTCATAATAAGATTTTAGATCAGATACGGAGATTGTTTTGAGATGTTACAGATAGATGGCAAAGTGGACAACATATCATGTCAGTGCACCTCAGGGTCCAGGGTTTCATCCTGAGCTGAGGTTGTCTGTCCTGTATTTTGTATGTTTTTCCTCACGTCTGTGTGGTTTTTCTTTCTAGTAGGTTGCCATTTTCATGCCTCCCAAAATATAACACCCTATGTGTGAATGAGTGTGTGATCATATGAGCGTGATAATTTGTGGGTCCTATCTGGGGTGTATTCCTGCCTTGAACCCAAGTCTTCCTGGGATAGGCTGTGGCTTCAGCGTGATCCCGACCATGATAAAGCAGGCCCTGAAGACGAGTATGATAAGAATGAGAGAGAATTTCTTGGACCCCTTCTTCAAGATGGGCATTTATATTGCTTGTTTTTATAAGCTTATGATTTGTAATAATACCTCCAAAGTCAACAGTGAAAAAAACTGATTTGTGGAAGAAAATCTAAAGTCCAGTAATTACTAGATTTCACAGTACGCACAGAATTAAAAAAAAAAAAAATGCAGGTTATGTTTTTTAAATGTACGATGTTTTCCCCACTTGTTAGAGAACTATGCTTAGTATTATGTTCAGAGTGATGCAGGATGTTTTTAAAGGAAATCGGGATTAAACTGTGTTTCACTTGATTGTTTTTGAGTACATCTGTTCCCAAATTCCAGATGCTGCTTCATAAGGGCTTGTTTGTGGGTCTTTCTGCCTTCAGTCTTGTCTTCAGTAAGTGAAAAGCATGCTCTGTTGGGGTGAGATCAGGTGACTGACTTGGCCATTGAAGAATATTCAGTTTTTTTGCCTTCAAAAAGTCTTGAGTTGCTTTCGAAGTATGTTTAGGGTCATTATCCACCTGCACTGTGAAGCAGCGTCCTATCAGTTTTGTAGCATTTGGCTGAATGTGAGCAGAGAGTATAGCCCTATACACCTCAGAATTCATCTTGCTACTTCTGTCAGCAGTCACATCATCAATAAACACCAGTGAGCCCATTCCATTGGCAGCCATACATGCCCATGCCATAACACTGCCTCCACCATGTTTGACACATGATGTGGTATACTTTGGACCATGACCTGTTCCTTTCTTTCACCATACTTTTCTCTTCCCATCATTCTGGTAAAAGTTAATCTTGGCTTCATCAGTCCAAAGAATCTTGATTGTAGATTTTGACAATGATACGCCTACCTTCTCCAGAGTATTTTTGACTTCTGTTGATGTTGTGAAGGGGTTTTTCTTCACCAAATTCTGCGATCATCCACTTTAGTTGTCTTCCGTGGTCTTCCAGGCCTTTCGATGTTGTTGAGCTCACCCGTGCTTTCTTTCTTTTTAAGAATGTACCCAACTGTTGATTTGGCCACACCCAAGGTTTTTTTTTTTTATCTCTCTTATAGATTTATGTTGTTTTTTCAGCCTAATGATGGCCTCCTTCACTTGCATTGAGATCTCCTTGGACGTCATATTGGTAGCTCCAGTTGAACCACTGCCAAATGCCAACTCAATACCTGATATCAACTCCAGACCTTTTATCTGCTTCATTTGTCTTGAGGTAACGAGGGAATGGACCGCACCTGGTCAATTAACTTCCTGTCAGTCTATTGTCCAAATACCTTTGAGCCCCTGAATGGAGGTACTTTGCTTAAAATGGCTGTAATTCCTAAATGGTAAATGCCATATTTTTGTGGAACCTCTTAAAATAAAGCTGAAAGTCTACACTTCAATCACATCTTGATTGTTTTTTTTTTTTTTTTTCAAATCCATTGTGGTGGTGTATAAAGGCAAAATCACAAAAACTCGGTCACTGTCCAAATACTTCCAGACTTGACTGTATAAATGTGTGTGTGTGTGTGTGTGTGTGTGTATATATATCACATATATAAAATTACATGGCTACATCTGCTATCTGGGGGGCAGCCTTTCTCTGACTGTCCAGCAGATAGCAGTAGAGCCCTGTCATATTGAGAGTGATATCCCAAATCATATCATTCCAGTGTTTTCACATTGTAACTACCACAATATGGAGGAACCAAGTCATTAAAACAGGGCTGTTGCTGCCCGAGATGTCTTGCGCTTCAGCGTGGTAGAAAGAACCATACTGGCTGGGAGGTAGTGTTTTGTAGACTGCGATAAATATTTTAGGAGAGAGAGAGTTTGACTGGCTGACTCTTCGGTGTTATGCTCAGAGGGAACTGCATGAAATGACATGATAGCACCTGGTTTAAAGATGCACACACACACTCCTTACACACACTGTGTTCTTCATGTTTGCGTATTTGGTTGCTACATCCTTAAAACGGCTGAAATCATGCGAACCACTGATACTTACTCATGAAAAATACTGACACTAGGACTGGGCTATATGATGATTTCATATTAATATCATGAAAAATTATGTCACAGTATACCTTTCTGAGATATCACAGTATGCTGCTTCTTGTGTTTTTGTCAATAAATTCTGTTTATTACAGTTTTTTGTTGATACATATAATGTATCGTAGAAATGTCTTCATCGTGATATGATATTTTTGTTACAACCCTAGTCACAGCACTCATTTGCCACTTGAGTAGATAAATCTAGCAGTGACATTTCTCTCTTTTTTTCCCTGATTTTCTCCCTAATTTAGTCATTGCCAATTCTCACCCTCCAGTTAGCTCTCCTCTATCAAATGAAAGCTGCCAACCAGGGAGAGCGAAAGCTATCATGCACTTCCTCGGAGACATGTGAAGCCACCCGTCCGCATCTTTTCGAACTGCTGCTCATGCAATGTCAGGGCGTAACACACTAGTAGGAAAGCGCTATCCGCCCTCTTCCACATACATGAGCTCACAGATGCCCCTGATTGCCTAGTGTCGCTGTGATTGATAGGGGAGCCAGAGTATCCCTGCAGCACCGGGATTTACCTAAAATAAGTTCAATTAGAGGTATCATCTCAAGGTTTGCATATACAGGGGTTAAAAAAGGATTAAAAACCAGTAATATTCTACAAGCAACAAGAAACATGTGTCTAATAAAGTGGGAAGTGCTTAAAACTCTGTGCTAAGAATAGTCCACTAGCCAAATAATATGCAGTCAGTAGTGGTTTTAATTGGGGTCCCTCTCCACTGGTGTGCAGGTTGACAGATTGTGCCCATTTCCTGGATCCACACAGATCGAGTGGTCTTTGCCTTAGTTGTTGTTCTGCTTGTTCCAGCCTTGTTGATCAGTGCTCTCTGTGCTCACTGTGTACGTCCTCACACGACAAGGTCTGTTGCTCATCATTTCGAACACAACAACTGTGACTTGTAAATCACGTCTCAGAACAGCTCGCACTCAACGATTGGTCAGAACATTAAGGCTAAAATCATAGGGTATGCACTTCGTGAAGGAAAATGTTCCTCAATCATGTGATTCGATTTGGGTTTTAGGATTACCCAGAGTGTTCTAAAACGTTTTTGATTTTCCCTGAAGACTAGTCAAATATAAGGACACATCTCTATTACAAGGGAAAACTGTTGACGTGTTTCATATCCCCTTTTTATTTGTCTTATTACAGGGATGGAGAAATACATAGAGTACACTATATGAGACGATTTCGATTCTTAAAGCAACAGCTTGATATTTGATGATACCACTGAACCTCATTGCAGTTCGCTTTAGTAGCTTTCGGTTGATATTTAACCAGCTTTGTTCAGATTCTGGGGTAAGCCTACTGTTAACTGCGAATGACGATGACATGGAGGACTATTTAGTAAAGTAAAGTTAGTCCAAACACAAACAAGCATTCTGGATCGGAAGGCAGTTTTCTGAACGTGTTTTCTCAGCAACTTAATGCACTTTTGCTAAGGCCACGGCTTAAAGCATTTTTGGTTTGTTTGTTTTTTTTTTTTTTCATCATTTTTTATATAATGTCAAGGTTATTTGTACAAGTAAGGAATTAAAAAAAAAAATACATTGACTATTGTACCTTTAAATTTAATGTGCGTCATGATGATACAATGATCTCAGTGTGGTACAGATGGCTTTTATGTGTGATATGGTGCCATAGTTGAAACTTTGACCTACAACTTGTTGACTTTTTTTTGTCAAGTTCGCAAACACCGTGTGTTCCATTCGAAACTTTGTTAAAAGAGGATAATGATCGTATACTCTTTCCTTTATTTAAGTAGCTTACTGACCTACGTTATTACATTACATTACTTATCACTTTTTAGCCTAGTCAGTTTCCAGGCAACCGGAACGTGGGACTGGGCAGCACAGTGAAGCTTTCACTTGCCTACAGGGCTCGATAATAAATTTATGATTTGTCCATCCCTGAATTACATAGTCTAAATGTTTCTTTAGTCAGACCATATCAGATAAAATGTAGAAAAATGATTAACCAGCATGTGTCCTGGTGTCTCTTGTCTAATATTTAAACAATGCTATTAATTAGAAGTGTTATTTGTTATTATTTCTGTTAATCTGTGTTCATGTATTTGTAATATTAACCACATAAAAGCATTATATATTGGTGATGTTTTGAACCCTTCATGTAGCTTTTGTCATTGAAATGATTTCAGGCTAAGATTACTGTTTAGAACTCTTTATTGAAAAATCGTATACCCTTGACCACATACTTTCCTGGCCTTGCTGTGTTTGCAAAATGCTCTTTTGTAGATATTTAATACTAGTTGGATTATTTCTTTTGTCAAAGATAGGATTTAATCTAAATCTGAAAGTAGAGCGAGTCTGGTGAGAAGACAGCCTTTCATGTGGCTCCTTTTTCTTGCTGTATCTTATTTTCTGGGTCACTACATGCACCTATTCACTCCACAAAAAAAAAAAAAAAAAGACAGGGGGAGAAAACTTGCACAAAGAGATCATACAGAGTCGTCTCTAAAGAAATGCTTAGAGGGTCTTGACACTCCTGAGATGTGCAGGCCTCTTCATGACTGCACTGAAAGGTCTCCATCCTGTTTCATTCTCTTCGTTGGTATTGGCTTCCTCTTTGTCCTGTGCTGACATCCATTACCTACAGCAGGTAGGAAAACGATCAGCAATCAGGCAACCTCGCTCATTTAATCAAATCCTGGGTTTATTGTGTCGTATTGTGTTTACTGCACTGCTTTTCCTTCACGCATAAATGAAACTAGCTGATGAAGGGAACAGCCAGCTGTCTGGATGACTAAACCTGTGTTACCGTTTGAAATATTCACGATATGTTAACCTAGTCTAAATATGTCACGGTTTCACAGTATTAATCGACCGTTTAAAAACATAAAAGAGATCTTTGTACCAAAGTCTCTTTGCACATCCTTATGTATATACAGCCCAAACCAAATGGAAACAAAAAGATCAAATCCCCTAATTGTTCAATCTTATTAGAAAGATTTTTTTGAGAATGGACTTTCTATGAAAAGCCTTACAATGGGCCTCATTTTTCAAGATGGACACACACGGATTTATTCGTAAATCATTCGTATCCAACTCATGCTCGAAAATAAATGTTGGTATCCTACTCATGCTCCTGAGTGCGTCTAAATGTATGCATAATAAGACTAACCAGTGTGAATTGAGTTGATCGGCTTCAAATCATATAATTTGCATGGATTGCTGGAATTATATTACGGATTATAGTGTTAAGTTTAAATTGCTTATTTTTATTATGTTTACAGCATTTAGCAGACACACTTATCCAGAGTAGCTTACAGAAGTACTTTGTAGCCGTTATCAAAAACACATCCTCATGCTAGTTCACTAGGTCAGGCTGTTGTTGCTGTATAAACAGAGGATGGGCCGCTCTGTCTGTGCGTACCTGTAAACCATAGCAATGCCTCAGCTGTAGGAAGATTAAGGTCAGGAGGGAAAGGATGTTTAAAGACCGGTATGATTTTTTTTCCAGAGGATAAAAGCTGGCTTATAAATCGGGGCTGTTTCCTGTGGCATCTTGTTTAAATGCTGTGCAACACTGCGAGCACGTCAGCTGAGATATCGAAACCAGTTTTAAAACGGCAGTTTCCCGGTGTGATGTGCTTGGTGCGCATGATCACTTGGGAACAAAGCAGATCTTATTTCTCCTCCGTTTTCATGTTACACCGTTTTCCTGTCACCTCACTTAATTCACCTTCTGTAATTTTTCTCTTCACTTTCGACCTTTTCGGGTGCAGTTACACTGCTAAATATTTTTTTTACTGGCATAGAAGTGAGACAAAATAACTTCCACTTCTGCCTTTATGCCTTGTCTATCACCATTTAGTAGTCATTTCGTGTTTCCAGCCCTCTGTGCACGTGGCCTTTTATGGAATCTTGTTGGCGTCACTAAATGCAAATGAGCTGTGCCGGGAACGAGCTTTGCACTTTACAGGCGATCAACATATGTACGCGATAAATCAACGTTTCTGGTGGAAGTTTTTTAGTTTCGTTTGACTTTCACACACAATATTATTGACTTTCACACACAATATTATTTTTTTTTAAAAAAGAGTGTGTCAGCAGTGCCATGATGAAGTTATGAAGTTCCATCAGCTGATGTGATATTAAAATTTTGTACATAATTAAAAAAAAAAAATTTTAAATCTCTTTTTTGAATGTTAAACATTAGTTTTTTATACTTAACTTTTATTTAAAAAAAATTAAAAGTATATTATTATGCTATTATTTCTAGGAGTTTTTTTTTAAATGCAACACTACTGTCTTACTGGCAGTTTGTAAGCAAACCTATACATCATGATACATATCATGTATCGTAGAAATCCCTTCGAGAATCATGATATGATATTTTTGTCATATTGCCCACCCCTACCGTAAAACCGTGACACCATAGCAGCCATATTCCTGCGTAACGTGATTACTGATGCATGTTAGAAGGAAGGGGATGGTAAACAGGAAATGGGCATTATATACAAAGAGTGCTGCTCACATAGGAAAGCACATGGATCCTGATACAAGCTAAAAACATCTTGGGTAATGCATCCAGTCTGTAGGCATAGTCCCAAGTGTTCTAAATGGAGATCAGCTAGAAAAGTGGCATGCTCTGGAACAAGCGCTTAACCAAATACTTCCTGGAAACGATAAGTTTGTGTACTGTGAAATGAATACACATTCTGTGGGTTTTATCTGTGACGACATCCTACTTTGGCTTTGGTTTAATGATTTTGGAACATAAATGAAATAAAAAAACTGAGCAAACATTTCATGCTATTTGGAGAAAGTCTCTAATGCAACTAATTTTCACTGAGGGAATAAATAGAAGAAGGTTAAAACGCATGAAGCACTGCAGCACTGGAGCTGACCTTTTCTCCGACTGTAAATATATGAGTCATACAGCAGCAGATTTATTATGCTCACGAAAAGAGCCAGCGAGACCCCATGATGGCAGATATAATGTTTAACGTGTGTGTGTGTGTGTGTGTGTGTGTGTGTGTGTGTGTATATACTGACAGCATCTCAGAATGCTTGCTTACTGCTTTTCTGTGTTGGTTTACCTTTAACCCTCAAACTGCTCCTGTCTAAACTCAAAAAAAAGTTTGAAAAAAGGAGCCTCCTAGGCTTCCCCTCTGCAGGACCTTGTCTGCGACACATTAGGCCTCTTCCATGTTTTATGAGCTAATCAATACCTCATAAAAGTTTACACGAGTAGGCAGTGATCCTTTTACAGTGTCCTAGCTCAAAGTAATCCAGCAGATGTGGCAGGGTGGGAGATTTGGAGAGATCTCAGCACTAACTTTGGCTGATGAGATTTTGCGTAGCTGAGAAGAGAGCTATAAATAGTTTTATATCACACGATGGAAGCACATCATGTCTCCTTGTCCATGTAGCAAAAAAAAACAAAAAACAGCCAAATAAGGATTTTTGGTTCTTCTCTAATAGATAGATTTCCTCTGATAAGTATTTTTTTTTTTTTTTTTCCCCAGAGTATCTGGACTTATTTCTAATGCAGAGATGTTAAATTTTTGTCACACCAATCTTTCTTTTCCTGTAATTTTTAGTTTTTAGATTTGCTTTTCTTAGGCTCTGTATTCTGAGGAAAAAAGAGCTAGCAGCATGGTGAGATTGAAACTTTTGAAGCGTCTATTAGCCACATGTCTCTATCATGTCCCCATTAGAACTAATTCACAAAAAGATTAGCTCTTCCCCTTTATAACTGGTAGACTGGCTTTCTGTAGGAAGCCTACAAAACCAAAATAGGTTGAATTGGGAATTTAAATAGGGTTAGCAGAAGGATTTGTGTCAGAAGTTTCAAACCATTGATTGCCCAAATCCCTCTCCTTTCTCCCCTTTGTGGACTTCAAATGATTTTCCGATTATTGAGTTAGCAAGTGCTTAGTATTTCACACAAAGATGGACGTGTTCATAGAATCGTTTCTCATCACATCATTTTCTCAAGAGTTTAGACAGATGCAGTGTTCATTATAGCCTACAGTCATGTCAATATCATATTTCTCTTCAAATTCACCAGGCAGAAATCAAGAGATTATTTTTTTTTTCTATAGAGAAAACAAGGCCTATTTTTAGGACCATTAAGACGTTATGCACTGTGACAGAGTCTATGTGATAATTAAACACATCTTTCCATTCTCACTTCCTCATGTGCCAAAATCTAATTTTCTGGACTTGTGTGTATTTTCCTTAAAGGGTTTAATTTGTAGGATTGTAGATTTCATATTATTTAACCCTAGACTTTTTATTCTGCAAAGCAGTGGTTTGAAAATGATCAGCTTCAAAAATTAATATTTGCTGAAGCTTCTCTTGAAAAGAATTCCAGCACTGACCTTTTCCTCTAATGTCTACCAAGTCGAAAGTTCAGACACACCGGCTTAGAGGAGTGTTTTCTTCATTTATTAGTACTGTGTACTGTTTTAGAATATTGAAGAAAACATTAACACTATAAAATAACGTTAGATATACAGTAACTGCGAGTAGTGTTTCACATCAAACAATAAATGTCCCCTCCAGACTGCTATTAACAATTCAGTCTTTGACTCCGAAGGCAGTTTTTTCTTTTTCAGAATTGAATATCAGCAGTGACTGGCTGACATAGAGGTCGTCGCGGTAAAGTCGTAAATGAAAACCCATTGCACAATGTCACAGACTTGCCAGCCTTTACGCATTTTGCATAGGAACTAACAGTCTTCTTATTTTCCCCCCAACAAAAATGGGAGGTAAGCCAATTGACATGTGAAGTGCCAATCAGAAAAAAGACTGACATTAGTGTAGGTTTTTTTAAACTGTATGATATTACTGGAACCTTCTTTCATTTCACTGTGTACTGTGCTAGCTGTATATTGTTGAAATGACAGTGAAGCAACTTGACTTAACTGACACCCTGGAAGCCCCGCCCCCTCTTCTCATCAAACATTAGTAATCTCCTGTCTCTTCTCGAGTTCTCTCGCTTGATGCAGTGACACGGCGCGATCGCTTTCGATCAGTGTATGTTTGATTTCGCGAACATAAGACCAGTGTATATAGTTAACGCCAGTTAACTATACAGTATGTATTAAGGATGGCATTGAAAAATTTAGTTTGAGCATCATCAAAAGCAGCACTTTTTCGGGTGAAAGAGGAACAAAAAAAGAGAGAGAGTTTAAACAGGACAGTCAAACCTACTAAGGTAGAAACTGGAGTGAGTGTGCGTATATACAGGTTTTAGCGTGACCCCCCCCCCCAGGTAAGCGGCAGATTCCCCACCATACCAAGCTCCATGGAGACAAGGTTTTCCAAAGTTGGAGTGGAAGAAGTTGAGTGTCCTGCACAGAGCCCTGACCTAAACTCCACTGAACACCTTTTGGGATGATTTCTGACAACTCTGACTGCACCACAGGCCTCCTTACCTGACATCAGTGCCTGACTTCACTAATGCTCTTGTGGCTGAATGAGCAAATTCCCACAGCCACGCTCCAAAATCTAGTGGAAAGCCTTCCCAGAAGAGTGGAGGTTATTATAACAGCAAATGGGGCTAAATCTGGAATGGGATGTTCAAAAGCACATATGCGTGTGATGGTCGGGTGTCCACAAACTTTTGGCCAAATAGTGTATGTACACTACAGTTTCTACCTTATGATGTAATTTGAAGGATTATATCAAAAAAGTTATAAGTATTTACCCCCCCCCCCCCCCCCCCAGTATGCTACATAAAAATGTTAAAATTAACTGTACTTTCAATTGCAAACCCTGTCATTAAATCACAATTACAGACAGACAGTTTGCTGAACGTAGACTTGAAAGCTTTGTTTTTATGTGTAAAATCAGCAGCTAATATTGTCGCCTGGTGACGTTCAGCAGCTGCATTTGGTTGGTTGCTCTCAGCAGGGGTTCTTTTGTTCACTGCCTCTGAACAGCTTGTTGTTATGGAGGTGTCTAATAGCTGATTAGAGAAATCAACTTAACTGCACTTTTGAAACTGTGATCTTTGGTTTCTTCTTTGTGTGTGTGGGCAGTATGTTCATGCATCAGATTTAGTCTTGCACATTGTATTATATAGTGCATGCATTTAATAGATTAATTTGCAAGGATGGCACTTTCTTTTGATTTACTTTAAATATGATGTCAGGGTGTTTTTCCTCCTTAATCTCCTGAAGGGTGCCAGTAATTCTGACTTTGCATTATAGACCTTGGCAGGCGTATTAACCTATAATTGTATTTGTATTAATGTGGAAAAAAATGAACAAGTAGCAACATTTCAAATCTCAAATTAAAAAAAGGAACCTGGACTCGGACATGACTTGGACATACTTCATGAGAATCACTGAAGTGGAGCAAATGGAAATTGAGTTCTGTTTCTATTTGCCTTTAATCAATCCAATCTTTTCCCTGGTGTGCTTATTTTGGCTGTGGTGTGTGTCTGTGTTTATGTATTTTGTTAAGCACTGTTCTGGTGCTGCTTTTAATGATGAAATAACTGGAAGTGTGCTGCTTATTAATGAAGCGACTTTGTTTTTTCCCCCCGTACACATGAGAACAGCATTTCTGAATTGCTAAAGAAGCTGCTAGTAATACAAGTGCGGCAAAACTCAATTTCCACCAATTTCTCAAGATGAAGCATGTGCAGGAGAGCTGAATAGATAGTCACAGCTAAAAACATGAGGTCATGGGTTACTTCGTACTCAGTGGTCCTGGAAAAACCTAAACTTTTCATCACTGGCTGCTTACCAGCCACTTTTTTTTAATGGTGATCATGTGAATGATTCAAGTTGCTCATCAGAAGAGGGAGTTTTTAAGTGTATAAGTAACAATCAGAGGGGTTTACCCCTGGCTTTGAGAACATGTATCTCAACCAGTCCTGAAAAGATTTTACTCAGCCACCATGGAAAGTGTGCTCACTACCTCCAGCACAGTCTGGTTCCCATCTGTAAGACTAGAACTGCAGCAAGCGGTCCACATTGGCAGAGAAGATCATCGGCTGTGAACTCGCCAAAATCAGGGACCTCTACACCATCAGGGCAAAGAAGACGGCAGTGAAAATTGCTGCTGACACCAAACATCCAAGCAGCCACCTCTTTGTCAAGCTGCTATCACAGAGGCACTACAGGTCCATCACCTCCTGAACTACACGCCAACTTCACAGTTTCTTTCCGGATGCTATCCAATTACTCAGCCGCCCCAGTCCATAGCATCTTACTGAACCACTTCAAAATACTTTGCATTGCAGTTTGCACACCCTGACACCATGTCTTAGGTTTCTTGTCTCATGTCCTGTCTCTGTGTAATCGTTTGTGTCTACTGCACAGCATCACTGTCCTGATCCTGCTGCGCTGTATGTTTTGGTGTACTGTTTAATGTTACACGCTGGCACCAAACCAAAACCAATTCCTCTCAACACAACTCATAGGCAATAAAGTGTTTCTGATTTTCAAGGGACATATTAACAGATTTTATGTCCAGACTATTTTTTATTCATAGTTACTTAGCGAACAAATAGGTTTAACAACAAGACAAAGTAAAAAAAAAAAAAAAAAAAAGGTAAGTATCTACATTTTAAATGTAATTATGCTGTAATTATAGCATGAGCTACTCATTCCAAATCCTGACTTCTGCTTAAATACACACATCAGCTGAGGCACGATCTAGCTGGCGGTTTTATTAGGCACATTCGGTCACATTTAAAAGGAAACCAAACAAAATATAGTGCAGCGCAAAGTTGTCACATACCTCTTGTGCTCGCAGTTAAACGAATAAAAATGTTTGCCTGTGATGCAAGGACGAACCATGATATCCCATAAAATGAGGTTTCGTTGAGGGCACAAACAGGAAGTGCTATGCCAACTTAACCTGGATTAATGCATTTATCTAGCTAACTGTTTGAATGAAAGGGAGGGAAGTAGAAGAGTAAGGTTACAGGGTGAAGAGGTGAAGAAGGTACAGGAGTTTAAGTACTTGGGGTCAACAGTCCAGAGTAATGGAGAGTGTGGGAAAGAGGTAAAGAAGCGAGTGCAGGCAGGTTGGAATGGGTGGAGAAAGGTGTCGGGAGTTCTGTGTGATAGAAAAATATCAGCGAGAATCAAGGGGAAGGTGTACAAGTCAGTGGTGAGACCGGCCATGCAGTATGGTTTAGAGACAATGGCACTGAGGAAGAGACAGGAGTCAGAGCTAGAGGTAGCAGAGCTGAAGATGTTGAGGTTCTCTTTGGGAGTGACAAGGTTGGACAGGATTAGGAACGAGTACATCAGAGGGACAGCTCATGTTGGACGTGTGGGGGACAAAGTTAGGGAGGCCAGATTAAGATGGTTTGGACATGCTCAGAGGAGGGAGAGTGAGTATATTGGTAGGAGAATGTTGGACATGGAGCTGCCAGGCAGGAGGGGAAGAGGAAGGCCAAAGAGGAGGTATATGGAGGTAATAAATGAGGATATGAAGCTAGTGGGTGCAAGTGTTGAGGATGCAGAAGAGATAGGTGGAGAGTGAAGATTCGCTGTGGCGACCCCTGAAGGGAAAAGCCGAAAGAAAAAGAAGAACAGCTAACTGTTTCGCCATACATTACTACATTATGCTAGCTGCCTCTTTTTAGCGTAATCAGTGAGGTTTCTGGGCAACTCGGCAAGCATGGCACTGAGAAGCACTTCAGTTTCCCGTGTTGGCTACCTAATGAATTTATGCTAATAAGTCTACCCATGATGTTTCACCTTAACAATCTAATGTTCATTTACATGTACTCACATTCATAATAAATGCTCTGATACCAGCATCCTATAGCATGTGCCACTATGTGATGTAAGCCTAGTGTACGTTGCTGTGCTAATGAACTGGGGACACAAAATGGCCATAATCTGGACGTACAGTGAGGTCCAGTATCTGAGACTAGTGAAAATGCTTCTATTTTGGATTTTCTTTCTAAAAAAAAACAAAAAAACAAACAAAACAAAAGATTACATTAAATTACTAAATTATTCATTACAAATTATATTATGAGCAATAACTTGAGTGAATAGTAGAATCTCATGAATTTCAGTATTTCTTAGTATTTGGTATGTTCCCCGTTTCTTTAATGATGTCTTGCACTCGAGCTGGAATTGATTCCACAAGTTTGTGTAAAATCTGATGATCCACATTAGATCCAAGGAGTGTTGTCTGAATGCATGCTTCAATGGATGGGGTAAGACTCAAGGAAAATCTGAGCTTCTGTACAATTAAAAAAAAAAAAAAAAAATTTAATAAATTTGCTTAAATTTTTAATATTGACTGAAACTGTGCTGAATCTTAAATAATCAAGATATTGAAAATTTCCTTTCTTTGTTTTAAATATTTCAATATTCCAAAACATTCTGTTTATTTCCAGTTTTAAATGAAAAAGAAAAAGAAATCGTGAATAGTCAGTGTGGTCTCAGACTTTTGTACCCCACTGTATTTCACATTTAGTGATCAAAGCAAAGACTACAAACCGTGTAGTGTGGGAAAAAAACATCAAGAAGAGCTACTCAAGTAACCTGATAAAATATCAATATTGCGCTTAAACAGCATCTTTTAATAGAGAGCACAGGCATGCAGAGCAGTATCAGCAAGTGTGGTCATTAAAAATGAGCGCAAGGTGCGTTGATTGTGTGCACACACAGGAAATCACGAACATGAAGCAGTGAAGCTAGCGTGCAGAGAAACTGTCGTGCATGCGCGCACTTCAGTTGTGCGAGCACTGAGCACTGAGACGCACACTTCCGTTCACCAGGGTCTACATTTCACTCATACTATAAGTCCCGGTAACTCACGCTCATTTTTAATGACTGCACTCAGGTTGCCTGCTCTCTTGCTCTCTATTAAAGATACTGTTTAAACATCTTAAACATAAAACTAAGCATGAGGAACAGAGCTTAATAAAATGTTCATACTCAGTAGGTTATTCATTTTGGGTGAGATTGTGTGAGATGAACAGGAGAACGAGCTTGATGGGCATTTTTGTGTCGAAATATTTGATCAAGACTGATCAAAGTCTCTGTGAATCAATCTGAAAGATTGATCAAGACTCTGCATGTTGCTAGGAGACAGAACGTAAAACTAACCCTGCCCAAGCATGTGCTAGGAGAAGTTAATGTCTGAAAATATCATTCTGCGGCAGTTTTTAAAACGACTGATAACCTTGAACGGAATAGCAGATTTTATTTTATTTTTTTGTCATATACTATTTCTAAAAAACATTCAGTTTGGTTGAGACAGGAGGAGGACATTTGTGGGGTTTCTTAGGCATAAAAACCTGTATAATAATTATTTAATGAGCGTTGTTTTTAAATGCTTTACAAGGCATTCTCAGGGATGTCCTGGGACAAATACAATTGCTATCTAGGAGGATTTTCAGATGTGCTGATTAGAAGCACAGCAGGATATATTCTGGAAGGATGAGTAAAGACAGAATATTGATTGTACTGCATTTCCCAGCTGAGCCCTGATCTGAGAAAATAGATATTTTTGTATTCATCCTTTTAGGTCTTTTTTTTTTTTTTTTTTGGGACACCATGTGCGAGCATCCCGAGAGAGAACAGTTGAGGGAAATGGATGGTTATTTGCCAGTGGAAATACCACAGTTTTAATATACTGTATATT
>CM040981.1:17307092-17317121 GCA_022985145.1 Pangasius djambal
ATGTTCCTGCAGTTGTGGCAGTATGATCTGTTAGGTTCCTGTCGCGCTGGCAGGCCTGATTTAAAGTGACGTTCAGCTCTCAGGGATTCCATTTTGCACAAGAAAAAAAAAAAAAACCTCTGCATGCTACGTTTGATTCTCACTAGTCCTAGGAACTGCTTTCCTTCTTGCCTTCTAGCTATGCCAGTGGCATTCTGGTTGGCTCTGTGCACTGTCCTGGACAGTGATTACCACACACACACACACACACACAGACACACACACATACAGAGAGAGAGAGAGAGAGTGAGAGACAGAGACAGTGTAAATGTGATTGCAAATGCTGCAGAGCCAGGAAATGAAAAAGCTCCGTGTTTTGTCCTGAACAAACAGGTTACTCTGATAAGTGAGGAATGACACACAGCTTTAGGACTGAAAATAGTGTGACTAATAATCATGCATTTCCTTGACATAGTACAGTGTAGTAGCTGGATGAGAGGAAAGGCAGAATACACAACAGGAGATGCTGCGAAGGTGCATGTAGGACATGAAAAATTCATAATTTTCGAGAAGAAAGGTGTTACAGGAGATAATACGTGCATTTATATGAGAGCGTAAGTGCAGCGTAGAAAGAGCGTGAGGTAAAAATTGGGAGCGCAGGATGCTGCGCGTGACATGGCTAGGCTCAGGATGAGAAATGCAGGAGATAAATGGCGCGACTAATGCGGAGAGAAAGTGGCAGAACCACACTGACCCCGTCCTTGCTCTGCTAGTTATAACTTGCACTCCTCTCTCAGAGACGCTAATTGGCTCAGGAGATGATGTTAAGGCAAATCACTGTAATGTTAAAGGCTCTCGTGTTCGCAGTCAGAATAAACACAGTAATTATGGTGTGAATCGTGTGTAGGCGTGTAGGAGTGTGAGAAGAACAAACTGGGTGGCATAAGTAGCCGTCTTTGTTTCTTCTTCAGCGGTTTAATCACTCCGGAAGAAATACTGCCTCCTGACATACTGTTCATCATGAGTGACCTGTTGAGTTTATGGCGTATTCATTAACTAGGAGACATTAACTATGTTTCTTTTAGTCTGTATTTTATTATCATCTACAGTACTGCCTTCGTCAGTGGATGTTCGTGGACGTCCACTTCTCGGTTGGTCCGCAACACTTCCAGTCTTTTTGAATTTGTTAATAAGTTTGGCTCAGCGTCGTGTGTGATGTGCTTGCCATGCTTCCTTTTAAAGTTCATCGCAACCTTGCGACAGCTTTGCGAGCTGGCCATGAGAATGATTTCAATACGTTCTTCTTTTGTCAAAGGCGTTCTTAAAGGCTATCTGAAAAAAAGAATAATATATATATAAAGTAAGTATGAAAAATTTTGGAAGACTTTTTACTAAAAAGTGTTAATTTCCCCTCTGAATGGAGACTTTTGGGACTGTATATTCAAGTAATATAAAGACTGTGCACACACAGTTCCCTTCCTCACTTATTTTTGTTAATGCTGAATACGCTGAAACCTTCATTATTTGAAAGCACCTTCCAAAAGCTGATGGAACGAGGAGTTGCTCTAAAAGCAATATCTAAATGACACCAGTAATGAGGAAGCGATCGACCAATGCAAGTGCAACCATATTGAGAGTGCTTAAGCAAGACAAGAATAGCCTTTCAGATCACCCAGAGATTGCAATCTCGTTTTAGTTTAAATGTGTTTTTGTTGAAAGTTTTTTTTTTTGAAAGAAATCGAGCTGCTTCATAAGTGTTCACTCTAAAGTGATGTCCCCAAAGCCTGAGCTTTGAGAGCAATATGTACGCAGTGTTTTTTTGTTTTTTGTTTTTTTGTTTTATTTTATGTTTACATAACCCTAGGCTACTTAAGACTATAAGTATGCTTTTAGTACAGGCATGATATCTGCCTACCATAACAGCACACCTTCTCAGGTGCTTTCAACCAACTCCACTCAACATATCCACATGTGGGTATACTAGTGTCTTATTACGACATGCATGAAAAAAAATCAATTAAAAAATAACTGGTGGTAAACAAAATTTTTTTTTTTACCATCACTGGGTGCTGTTGCCATGGCAACTTGGTTAACCCTGACTGGGCACAGGCCTACAGGCAAGCTGGCAAGGCTATAGCACCTGAATGCTAGTGCAACGCAGGGGCAGCTTTCTGAACTGACAGGCAGGTATAAACACCACCTTGCTTTGATAAATTGGATATTGCTGGTCCACATGATTAATTTATTCTCCTGTTTACTCAGTCTAGGGGCAGATATTTGATTGACAGCTGCTAGAATGTAAAGAGAATGTTGAATTGAATGTGTGTGGTGGCCTGGGAAGGGGTGAACTTCTAACCGTATCTGGTATATAAAGTTTTGAAAACGACACACTTTCCTGATCCTCTTTTGCACATACACTATATGGCCAAAAGTGTGTTGATACACAAATGTGCATATTTCAATATCATGTCCATTAACACAGATTTAATCCCCCTTTGTTGTTATAATAACCTTCACTCTTCTGGGAAGGCTTTCCACTAGATTTTGGAACGTGGCTGTGGGGATTTGCTCATTCAGCCACAAGGGCATTAGTGCAGTCAGGCACTGATCAAGTGTCAAGAGAGGAGGCCTGGGGTTCAGCCGGCACTCCAGTTCATCCCAAAGGTGTTCAGTGGGGTTGAGGTCAGGGTTCTGCGCAGGATACTCGAGTTCTTTCACATCAACCTTGGCAAACCATTTCTTCATGGACCTCGCTTTGTTCACAGGGACATTGTCATCCTGGAACGTGTTTGGAACTGGACCTTTAGTTCCAGTGAAGGGAAATCTTAAAGCTACAGCATACAAAGACATTCAAACAATTGTGTGAAACAAGAAAATTACATTCAACACCAACACACTGACTAAAAGCAACTGCTACTGTATTATTGATTTAATTTGCTTTGAATTTGACATGTATGGCCATGAAAACTATATCTACCTTTATACCCACCTTTATTCATAGCTTATAGCTGTTTTTGTAGCTTATAGCCATTCTTATAGTTGGTTAAACCGAGTACTTATCTATAGTACCTAACATGATCTTTACAGAAAGCCTAGGCAAGTTTCAAAAGTTCATAAAAAACATTTCAACCATCTTTTGGGAAAAAAAATATTTAGGCTTTCTTAAAGCAGAGTAAAACCCAATTTTGATCAAAACCTGATGTTTCAGTTGCAGGGATATACAAGGGGATTTCCCAGGCCGCTACACATATTATAATGTGTTTTTAGACTTAAAAACTCTGCCTGCAAG
Source organism: Pangasius djambal (assembly GCA_022985145.1). Classification (NCBI taxonomy): domain Eukaryota; kingdom Metazoa; phylum Chordata; class Actinopteri; order Siluriformes; family Pangasiidae; genus Pangasius; species Pangasius djambal. Next base: position 17,310,361 of record CM040981.1, read on the forward strand.
CTTACTTTAATTGCCTTGCTCTCTCACTGTTCTCAGATAATAATAACTTTGTTCTCTGCACCGTTACTTTTCTTGGCTAGGCTCTGACCACAGGCAGCATTCCCGGCTTCATCGATGTTGTAATGAACCTGAACTCCCAGGCTCTCTTAGAGGACAACCTTCTCTGGCAGGCCAAGAACGCTGGCAAAAGGATCATCTTCTACGGTGATGACACATGGGTGCGGCTCTTCCCTAAGCACTTCTTAGAGTACGACGGCACCACGTCTTTCTTCGTCTCCGACTACACTGAGGTGAGGGAAGCAGAGGTTGCAGTAAGACTCTTTGCTAGAGAGAGCGAGGATTCCATTACAATTCCTTTCTTTATGTTTCATTTCGTTTCAGTTGGCCAAAGCACGTTGCCCTTTTTCACAACAGGGCCGTATTAATAAAAAAAAATGACCGACAAAAAGAAATTGAGTAATTACGCAATACATTTACCAGCACACATGGGTAGATTCAACACTTCATGTTCGGTCATTAAAATGTATGATAGCACAGCACTGTTGAATTCTACAGTCTGACTGGTCAAACAGTATTGATTAATTTTAAACAGCGCAGCTCTAACAGCAGTGCCAGCTGCAAGGCAAGTCACAGGTTTATATTAATGCGATCATTCAAGCACGTTATTGTTTCCATGGTGGGCCCTCCACGTAGCCTAAGACAGATAAATAATAAATGGATTAAAATTGTGCTATTATTTTGCAGAGATTGTTGGTTATTGTAATTGTTAATATACGGAGACACTTTCTGTACGTCTTGTTCTTTCTTGGAAAAGAATCAAATTCAGAGTGGTATGCAACACACCACTCTTCTGTTGATTGTTTTCCTACAACAGCATGCCCTGTTGTGGTTTATTCCTTACATACATTGGAACGTTCATTGCTCATTTGTAAAATCCATTGTGTTCATGGCTTCATGTATGGTTATAAGCATTATTATTTTGTTCAGTATTGGAATCACAAACATTTGTGACAATTATTCATCCAATTAGGAACAAAGTAGTTTTACTGCATTTAATGGAGAGATTACACGGTATTGTTAGAGTGTTCCCGCACCATGCATAAAAGATAAGGCACAAATACACATAAGAAGAAAGTAAAGAATAAAATAAAGATAAAATAAGATGAAGTAGAATAAATATTGACAGTATTGAACAATTTTGTTATTTTATCATATTGAATTACCAGAAAAGTGTTTTCTTCCCCATTTAATGGTTATATTTGTAATAATAATCTACTACTATTATTATTATTATTATTATTATTATTATTATTATTATCCAATTTATATAGCACCTTTCTTAAATGCAACAGACAGAAAAAGTTTACAACAAGAACATAGGAAAAAGAAGATAGGAAAAAGTGTTAAGAGAACAGAAATGTTTTCAGCTCAGCTTTAAAAGAAGAGATAAAGCAGTGATTGAGGTAGTGTGTTCCAAAGTTTAAGTGCTGAGACACTTAAACCCCTGCCTCTCTTTGTGGACAATTTAAACTCAGGGACAGTTAAGAGCTCGATGTCAGAAGATCTGATAGTATGTACAGGGGTGCAGGGATTGAGCAGCTCAGAAAGGTTAGATGGAGCAAGGCCATGTGAGGCTTTGTGTGTCTTAATGCAGGAGTTTGTACTGGATCGGACTGAAACTAGTAGCCAGTGTAGATTGTGGACTGTAGCTGGGATATGAGCAGATTTTGCACTACGAGGATTCTAGCAGCTGAGATTTGTATATACTGAAGCTGCGGGATGGTTTTAGCCAGGAATAGGGAAAAGGGGATTTACGGTAGTCAAGATGAGGAGAGATAAAAGTTTTTCCATCTCGTATCTCATCAATCTTAATGGCAGGGGCATGTGGACAATAAGGATTTAGGGGCAATAAGTAAAACTTCACTATCACCAGTGTTCGATTTTAGAAAAATGGCATTCATCCATGCTTTAATATCTCAGATGTGTGATATAAGAAGTTAGAAATGAGTCAATAGGTTTCCAATAAGGCAGGGTCACGATCTGTTCTTTTAAGAATGGTTCTAAGAGTAGTAGATGTATAATGTGAAATCAAACCTGGAAACAAAACGCAATTAGACAAATACTAAATAATCATAAATGAACAATGCACCATAGTATGCAGCCAAATAGACACTGAAATGGAGAGCTTCTGATTTAATGTTTCGCAATCAATTAAAATGACATCTCAAGACACCAATTGTGTTTAATTAATTATGTAGGCAATATAAGGATCACGATTAAACTCAGGGGTCGACAAAACACAAGCTCAGGTGCCCGGGAGAAGCAGATTATAAATTTGGGCTATCAGTTCTCAATTAACAGTTGCATGGTGGACAAGCAGGTTCAATAGACTGTTGTTAAGACTCTTACCAGCATTTTGTTACTTCAGTCATCCAACAAGCAGATAAAGAAAAACTCTACTTCCTGCTGACTACTGCAAAAGAAAACAGTTCATTTTATAGGTTTGTTTAAAAAAAAAATAGCACACCCCAGTACCATTTCTTGGTAGGAAAATAGGCGTATTAATTAGCTTGAACAGTTTCTTGACAGTATTTCCAGAATCAAATTTGGACAATATAAAGTGACATGGAAACAGTGACCAAACTGACTGTATGACTAAAACTCATAACTCAGACTTTCCAGAAAAATGTCAGGAAAAATCAAAGAACACGCCCCCTCAACTCGAAATTCCTATTCATAAAGTCAAGAGGCTGTCCTCAATGCCCAGTACAGCACGTGATGTCATATAAACATGGCTGCTCAGGTCAAAAATAAATCTAATATAAAATAGAACTATAATGCTATTCATTAATATGCATAATTAGCTTGTTACACTTCTGAGTTAAATTACGTTAGTTGCCGCTCTTTAAACTAGTTTATAGGACTTCCTTAGGACTAAGCTAGCTAATGTAGTTATGATTGCTATGGTAGTTGTCTACCTGAAAATGACTCATTTTGTTGTGTATGCGGATGTGTGTGTCTCAGGTGGACAACAATGTGACACGTCATTTGGACAGCACCCTGAAGAGAGACGACTGGGACGTGCTGATCCTGCATTATCTGGGACTGGACCACATCGGACACATCAGTGGGCCGCACAGCTCTCTAATCGGGCCCAAACTCCACGAGATGGATGACGTCATCAAAAAAATACACACTTCCGTTATCACGACGGTAACAACCTCCCACCCCTAATTCCATTCTCTTTCGACTGTAATGCAGTCGATTTTCTAAGCCCATGACTATACTGATTGCTGGAAATTAGAGCAGATTCTAATCAAGGTGATGAAAGACATCTGGTTCAGATAAATTAAATCAGATATGACTTTGCTTTTGAGTTAATTTTTTTATGTTTTTTTTTTAACCCAAAGCACTTCTATGTTAGATTCAATTTCAGCTTTGATATTACTCTTATATGCTGTTGGCTTGGATTCAGTAGTACATGTCACAATATGTACACAGCTTATATGTCTGGTCACTGTCAGGTGCTTTTAAAAGTTCACTTTTGAGCTGCAAACACCCACAAGAGTCAGTATTATATCATTCTCATCACACTTCATGTCTTCATGTTTTATGGAGTATCAACTGCTGCATGGTGCCAGTAACCGCAGCCTTTGATGAGTTTATCTGAAGTGCCCAGCGCGTCATTTTGTGAATATTTTATTTAATAGAATCAAATTGCTGCTCTGTTCTCCTGCATTTTTAACCACAACTAGCCTTGAAGCTTTCACTTACTTTCAAAGACAGAGTCAATGAAGGAGCTTCCATTCTTTGCTATTCCTTGTTATAATGTTTTCACATTTCCAGCTTCTTTCCTTCTGTTTTTTTCCTCTCAGAGGATTCTCTAGAGCTCTCCATCACCGGTTTGGTGGCATAAATATCGGATGAAGCATTGTGACCCAATTTCAGAAAGTTTTATTGATCACACCAGGCTTTTGGGTTGACACCAACCCCTGCAACATATCTGTCTCTGTTTCTATTTTTTTTTTCTCTGCATCTGGCTTTGTTTCTGTCTTTACCAATCCCCTCAAAACTGGTAGTCAGTGAGTGTGGAAGAAGGAGGAAACTGGACCACCAAATAGGAGAAAACTGGACCATCAATATAGTGTTATACATTTTATGCAAAGACTTTCCTTATGTTTATGTATAACTAGTTCTTATGATCCCTGTATTCTTTGCATGAAATTGTGTACCGCTGCTTGAAGCTTCTGGAGGGATAATGATGGTATCTTCATCTTTACCAAGTGAGCACCCAATTTGCTCAGTGTTTTGCTGGTGAGCCTACTACATGCCCAGAGGGTTCAGCAGTGAAGGCTGGCGTCCCAGGTTCACTCCATTTGACGTCTGGGGCCCAGGATCCTTCCTCTTCATCCACTTGATGCCTTGATGATGAGCCTGACCTTGCATTCTTAGAAGCCTGGTTGTTGACATGGCTACAAATCCTCTGCGCCCTACCATCGCAGTTGTATGGCATCCAACACAAGCGCCGCATTATTAAGCCTCATCCATAGCATCTTCCCAGTGCACCTTCATCACTATTATGTACACAAGGAGCAGAGAGGAGGACCACAGTACAAGGCCTGGCATGATGTTTGTGGAAAACTCAATGCCTTTGCTGAGAAAGCGCTTCTGGCTCAGATCGTCGTCTTCCAGTCCTGTGTAACACCCAGTTACCCGGAGCTTGGATAATTCTGGCCATCCTGATAAATCCAAAACGAAGTGGGTTACAGGACACAGGGGTAGGTACATTGTTAAATGGGCATGTTTTGGTCAACCTCAGTAGAATTTACAGAGCATTTAAAGGAGCCTGACTGATTTATTGACATATTCAAGAGTCAAGATTCAAAGAACTTTATTAATCCCAGGGGGAAATTGCTTTGCCATGTTACAATTGCTCTCAAGAAAGAAAGAAAGAAAGAATAAAATAAAATAAAATAAAATAAAATAAAATAAAATAAAATAAATATATACCTATACATACAAAAATGAAAAAAGTAAATCAGTAAATTAAAAATGAATAAGGAAACATACCCATAATGAACCATAATGAAAATTGAAGAGTAGTGACTCACTTTTAATATCTTTTGATCTGGAAACTGAAGCAAAGTTCACTGATGCAAACTGAAGCCTGGCCATTAATGAGCTTGCTCACTACCGCTAACGCAGATAAATGGACCTGCCACCTTTGTCCAGAATATCTGTCTAGACCAGCACTGTCAAACATAGGACCAGCCTGATAAAGGTTATATTCCAGCCAACCAAATGAAATCTTCCTGTGGACTGTAACTGAATAAAAAGATTTGGAAAAGAGCTAGTCTCCGTTATTCCACAGGGGGCAATATAGAGCGTTAAACTCAGAGGTTTAAGGTCAGCTACTGACAAAATGTGCTAATATGTAATTCTTCATTAGCAAGCTAAAATTTGACTCTGTGAGTGTGCATGTGTTTGTGTGTCTAGATAGAACTGTGTGTGTTGGAGGGACAACTTTTAAGTGTTTCAGGAAGCAACCTAGTGATTCTGACTTTCCCTCTCGCTCTCTCTTTCTCTCACTCTTGAAACATTAGGACATTAGCTGGGAGACCATTATAAAGGTTTCCTCTTGATGTACAGGCTTGTTTGATGTTGCACAGATGAGAGGTATAATTACTCAATTCTTCATAGCCTACAAAGAGGGCATATGCTCAGTTACCATATCTGCATAGCAGGCTAGGAAGAGAACAGGACGGAACCTATTTGTGTTCAGGATCACGTCTTCCTTGGATGCTTACCTAATCCATTAAAGCAACAGAAAATTTTGGACATTTGAGATAGCTTGCTCCTGCAAGACAAATAGTGGTCGCATTGAAAACACTGACGAGCCTTGTCTTCTTTCCCTGTAGACAAGTGACTCTCAGTCATCTCAGTCACCTGCTGACATGATCGTCTGCAGTGTCCTTTTTCTTTCGACAAGAGAAAGAAAAACCTCCTCCGTCATGGCTTTTACTACTCAGCTAAACATTTTGACCATAAGCTCCTCCATTTGTTGCATGTACCTCTTGGTGGCATGACCTACATTAATGCTATAATAGTAACTTGCTACTTGTTCCAAAATCCTACTGCCTTCTGGGTGACAACCAGGGATGCATTCTGGCCACTCATCAGATAAAGTATATTAACACCATTCTGTCTGGGTGGCACTAGTCCAGGTTAGATCCTGAGCTCTACTTGCTGTCAGAATAAGGCTTTGCATGTTCTCCCCATGTCTTTGTCCACATAGGTTTCCTCTTGACACACTGGTTTCCTCTCAGCAGCTGAAAACGTGTTGTCATATGGACTGGGTACTCTGGACAGGCAAACAAAGATGGGACTTGCCATTAATAAATGAATCATTTGACCTGAAGTCTGCTGTCTACAGTGTTGAGAAGCTTTGAAGTAAAAAAAGAAAAAACAGGTAGTATAAAACCGCCTATATAATCGTTGGACACTTGGTTAACTATCTGTTTTGAATCAGAAGCAAACTGAAAAGTATCCTTACAAACTGAGCCAGCTGAGATAATGTGAGCTGTGTAGAGCTGAGTTGAGTTGATCTGGACTGCTAGCTGGTAAGCTCACATTTCACTTAACATCAACTTTTAATTCAGCTAATTTTCACACTCGTTAGAATGACAACATCCTTATTTTGGTGAGTTGGCTTTCCATAGAGTGCCTTTTTTTTTTTTTTTTTTTTTTTTTTTTTTTTTTTT
>CM040981.1:17319846-17345311 GCA_022985145.1 Pangasius djambal
TTTTTTTTTTTTTTTTTTTTTTTTTTTTTTTTTTTTTTTTTTTTTTTTTTTTTTTTTTTTTTTTTTTTTTTTTTTTTTTTTTTTTTTTTTTTTTTTTTTTTTTTTTTTTTTTTTTTTTTTTTTTTTTTTTTTTTTTTTTTTTGCTTGAATAGCAAAATGAAAGTGTTGAATCCTCTTCCCTTCTCTGCTCCAAAATCTCTATCACAGGCCCTGTAAATCCCTCGAATGGAGCTGCAGATATATGTGGGAGCAGAAAAGCGTCCTAGCAAGCCCTGTGCGTTCATTTCTCTTCCCCACTGACTGTGCAGGAGAGGACTAGAAATGAATTGCCTGCGATTTGTGCACAGGCTATAGGAAGTTTTGTGGAAACACACACCAAAAAATGTTGGTTGTATCCCAACACATACCAGTTAATGTACTTACTGTGAGTGATCACTAGAAAAATTGCAAATGGGCTAGAATATAACATTTTTAGTGCCTCGTCTCTTGTGCTGCTTAATGTATATAGCCTTCAGCGTGTAGTGAGGCTTTCTATGCACAAAATGGGGCAGTCTGTGATGCATTCTAGCAGAGGGGTGAAAAATCTGTTCTGTAGGCTAGCTGAACAACAGTTGCTTGTGCTCCTTATATTCCTCTTTGCAGATAAAGCATTTCTTGAAGTGTGCTTGAACACCCTTATCCAATACTAGAAGGTTTTCAGAATGTGTAGTATATAGTCATCCTTGTTAAAGACAGTTTGAACAGTCTGAATACGTGAGATATCTAACCTTTAATTCTATTCTAGGAAAATAACATCTAACACTAGCCAAAACATATTACAGAACTCTAAATTCTGAATATTCATGTGTTCCTGAGTGCTGGTGATAAATCAGTATTAGACATGCTGTTTTGCCTGAACTCTTAACTGCTTATAGCATCATTTTCTAATTTGATGAAGACAGCAAGAAGTCACTGGTTATTTATTTCTTCTCTGCTGTTTCTAGTCTCATATTCTCTACAGTCTGTAGCTGTGGCTATTTTAACTCCGCCTGTCCAACAGAGAACCCCAGCAGGAGCTTCCCAACAGACCTGTGCCCTGTAACCATCTTACATCACAGCACTGTTGAATTCTCAATTCTCACTGGTGAGAAGGTGTTAATTAATTTTCTACAGCAAGACAAATCACAGGTTTATATTAACGCACAGGGAGTCAGTATGGTACTGCATGGAGGACGCTTGTGTGCAACTGTTTATATGGTCGAGGGCATTTATTTAGCATTTGTGGAAGGAGTCTCCAGTGCCAGCGTTTTGTGACGGTCAGAGGAAACACTGTTCCTTGATGTTTTCTGACACAGGAAAAGAAGTGTTCTCTCTGCCATCCATTTTTTTTGTCTTATTATCTACAAGAGAGAGAAATAAAGGCTGTTTACTGCTCTAACATAAGCAATAAGACTAAATGAATAAAAAAGTCTGATGTGCTGTGGCACATTGCTGTTGTATAAGAGGAGTGAAACACTTTGAGAAGTGTTGTTTAATCCACTCCATGTCGCACCATTGATTATTTTCCTATAACACTACTACTACTGTCACGTTTGATTGCTCAAATAATGAGAATAAACACAGAACTTAGGGATAACAACAGTGTACTTTAGTGAAATAAAATGTAGTATTGGGGCGCCTGCATATGTGTTTTGGGTTTCACCACAAAGGTGCGCTCGTCATTTGAATGCTACATCATCAAGACGCATTTGAAAATAAAGCTAGCCCATTCTGTATGTTTCTAAATCCGGCATGTATCTAAATTTCAGAAAAAAAAAAAAAAAAAAGAGTTCTGGCTTTGGTCGTTCTTTGGAGAAGATGGGAGAAAACACTTTGTCTTTGCTGTATCACTTATGAGAGCTCATTTTATTGGTTTGAAAAGTGTAATCTGTGTCAAAGTTGAACTTGAGTGAATTATGTGTGCAGTGCTGAGGCTTCGAATCCAAATCCTGTAGGCAAAGCAGCACTGCTGTCTCTCCATAGGGAAACAATGGCTTCGCCAGCGCAAAGCGCTTTTGCGGCTGATCATCTGTAGGCGGACTTAGTTATAATTGCAGCATAGTTTCCAAAGAAACAGGACATTTCAGATGAAAGTGCTTCTGAAGCTGTAGGAGGTTCTAAAGATCAGAGTGTAGATGAGGTCTTGTTCCTTACGTGTCCTTATTTCTTTGCTCCCCTAGCAACACCTATCAGTGCAAATGGAGATATGGTTAATGCTCGGCCCATTGCTCTTGAAGTGTCTTGCCAGTGGAAGGGAGAAATTCTTCATTCTCATGGTACGAAGATGTTCGACAAACCAGTCAGCCAGTCTCCTCTTGGTTTCTCTGATCTACAGCTGATTGCATCTCTTGCAGGATAGACAATAAACAGCTCCTGCAGCGATACATCAGGAGTGATGAGTGACAGAAAAAAAAAAACCCTGATCCTTTAGGCTTTAAGGGCCTGTGATTTTAGTGGCTGTGTTAATAAACTGAACATTGTACACTTCAAACATCTTTTCATTTTCATCTATAGATGGTTAATTAAGGTTCCTTAACCTTAATCTCAGGGAGTCCTGGGAGGATTTAGAAGTTTTTAACTATAATCTCAGTAATAGTAAGTGAGCACCAAAGGAATTCTCACTGTCTCTTGAAGCCAGCTGAGAATGGCGTAATGGCGGACCGTTCTGTTATAGGAAAATAATCCATTTCAGAGTGGATTATTTTCCTGAAATATGTTATTCATCTTATTTCCCAGTTATTTGCCAAAAATTCTAATGTTTAATTTATTAATGAATAAATGAAACGTCATGCTTTTTGTCCGTTTACTACTCAAGGAGACAACTTGCACTATATGGCCTATTTACATCTGTGCTTTTTGAACATCCCATTGTATAACTGTATAACATCCCATTCCAGATTTATTTCCCCCTTTGCTGCTATAATAACCTCCACTCTTCTGGGAAGGCTTTCCACTAGATTTTGGAGCATGGCTGTGGGGATTTGTCCATTCAGCCACAAGAGCATTAGTGAAATCAGACACTGATGTCCGGTGAGGAGACCTGGGGTGCAAAGGTGTTTCGTGGGGTTGAGGTCAGGGCTCTGCAGGCCACTCAATTTCTTCCACTCCAATCTTGGCAAAGGCTGACATTCTAGACAATTGTGTGCTTCTAATTTAGTAGCAACCGTTTGGGGAAGGCTCACATATGGGTGTGATCGTCAGGTGTCCACATACCTTTGGTCGTATAGTGTAGTTTCTGTTATCACTTGTTTCAGAGGTATTCAAACTGTATATTCACCCTAGTGGGATGTGAACGAATTGCAGGTGAGATGGAAAATACCAGAAAAATCAATCTTTAAATGACCATTTCAGTTCTTGCAAGCTCTTATGGGGGGAAAGGTCTGAACACATCTGACTTACATAGTAGCAGCTGTATACTGTCGTTCGTGCCTCTTTTGCTTCTTTGTTATTTTTTCTCTGTAAGACAAAATTCAGCCTGTCATGTTACCAAGAAACCATAAAGCATAACCTCCTCTGTCCTGAAGACTCTTCTGTGTTGGAAGACCTATTGACTGATACAAAGCACTGACACCCCGAGACTCCTTCCATAAATGCTAAATAAACACCTAAATGGAAAACCTCACCCTATATCAACGCTTATATGTTTTTATTTGTTAAATAGCAACAGATTTTTTTAATCTGTTTATTATAAGCCTGATATTATGTGTATCACATACATGTCAGCGCCATGGTGTTACAGAAAATTAATCCATACCTCCTGAATCGAGAATTCCGAGTCCTTAGTCTGGGACATTGTCATGTCCTAATCCTGCATGTGTATACAAAATTCATACATACACTCATATACAGCTTGAGTGCAATTTTATTGCTCTCCTCTTCCTTTTTGACTGCTGCCATCAGTAATATTAAGGTGACATGGCACTCAATGTTATCATCCGTCTCCTGGCCTGGTTTATTGTGTGGTCATGTATTTTCTTCAGGCACATTGCTCTCCCCTCACATCACAAATGACTCCAGCAGCTGCTCACAATAGTCCATTATCACACTGCCATTATACTCAACGCAGCCACCTTACAACGAGCGAAATCGTAGCATTTTTGGAAGCAAGAACTAGAGGAAGGGTTTCAGGGGTTTTATACGTTCAAGTCTTCCAGTTGCATCTTGACATTTCTTTCAGCTTTCCACAATGAAATCAATGTAATTTTGTGGCAGCAGGCAGGTAGTCTTGGCCCACGGCACTGTAAATCAGCAAAAAAAAAAAAAGATTTTGAGCATGTAGTGAGATGAAGTCAGAGAGTGAAAGTGCAATCACTTTATTTTGTATTCAATTTTATTTCATACACAATTTTATTTATTTATTTTCTATGCTTTTCTCCCTGTATTTCTGATGCTTAGCTGTTTTCTACAGGCTATGCAGTATAAGCAGAACATTATGTGCAGCAATAAGAGCCCCTTTTCCCAGCATGATTATCATCCATCTCCATTCGTGACACTCTGTAATGGCATTCCAGGGGCATGAGCATTCCCTCTACTGCATCTTACATGTGGAGTTTAGAACTTGTAAGGAATTTCTTTTACTCAAAAATGCCAGAGTAATAAAAACAGATGGAAGTCAGTTAGGTGTAATTAGCATCATAAAAACACTGCTAAGTGGTCTCTAGTTATTATGCAACACAATAACATCATTGTGTTAGTATTCATTTAATTCTCATCCAAAGAACAGTGTGTGTCAGGAGAGCCGAAGATATTTTGCCTGCATTTGATTTAGATTTTATGCTTTTTTTTTTTTTTTTACGGTTTCTGGACTCAGGCATGTTTGCACCAAGAGGTTGGGAAGTTTGAGGTTGGGAAGTTTGTTTTCGAGCAAAGGAGTGTTCAGAGAACTGAAAACAGTGGTCTGGGGTTTTGCTTCTACTGAACCTTGGTGTGGAAGGTATCCACTCTCAGCGCTGCATGCCAAGTAACACCACTGATTCAACTTGTCATGCTACTTTATATTACAAGTTTATTAATAGCAGGAAGATGGTTGTTATGTCAGCGGAAGAGACCAGATACCTTATTGATATATAAAACCAGACCGGACTGGAGCCGTTGTAATTAGTGCTTGCGCAGAGGGCATTGTAAAAAAAAAAAAAAAAAAACACATGGCTAATTACAGGCCTGCATGGCTACAAATCTTCTTATACAACATTGGCTTCTTGTTTGCAGGTATTCCTATAGAATGACATGCCGTGCATCCAAAAAGTGCTCTCCTTCACCACTTAAGTGTTGGTACCAAAGGAAAATAATAATCAGCAAACAGAAGAACCTAGCGTCTACTATTTTGCAAATCAGTGTGCACAGAAGTGAATTGTGGAATTGTGCGATAGATCCATGGTTCAGGAGGAATTCTTCTATGTCAATGCAAACCTGCAATTATAAGCTCCTCCCCAAAACGAGCCCAGAATCTATGCTGGGTACGGACTCAAGTATTTGGGACAAGTGTTAAAAATTGGCCCCTAGGCGTGTAAAAAAGGCACCAATGGGCTCTTTGGAAATCAGTCAGCTAATTAAGGCTTAATTGGGACATTTATTTATTTATTTATTTGCCTGTCATTCAAACCGATCTGTTCCTGCTACTTATACTTGTGCAGATATGAGCTTACTGGAACCTGTATATGATAATATTGAATGACATTCAGTGGCCTGCTGGGAATGATGCAGGCTACATGATCTGTGCATGAAATTTACTGTAATTATACCTTTGGCAAAAAGAGATGGCTGGCTGGGTTTTCTGTTAGAGTCTGATCAGGTCTAAGCAGAGGTCGGGAGAGAGGGCTGCTTGGAGCATGGCCTTAGAAACGCACGGCGTGCTAAATGGACACCAGGGGACTGTTTGTTGTGAAGCATTCCTAAGCACTCTCTTTCCCCTGAGCGACCTATAAACTGCCAAATAGGTTTTTAAACACTTGAAGTTTCTTATGTTTTATTGCAGTTTAATCACAATTATTGCCACAGACCAAATAAAATGATAAAGAACAGCAATTGAATGACAAAAGCTAAATCTATGTGGAACTTATTAACTGGTCAGTCTCAGAGCCAAATGATTCTCAGATCCCAGGCTCTAAATGAGTGCTTTATTAACACTTTCATGCTTAGTGTCCAGACCTATGGACAGTTAATTTAAGGCTGTTTTAAGGAAAATATAAGATGTAAATCACTTGAGAGCATTAGTGTAATTTACATTCATCATTATCCTGATTTCTGCTGATCTGTAGATTATTTTTCATTCTAACTGCAACATATTTCTGGTATTTCTTTACATACTACACAATCTACACAAAATCCCAAATTAAATAAAAATATTTTGTGCCAGTCTTTAATGGATGCCTTAGCTGTCTTAAAACAGTTTTTATTATTATTATTAATTTTTTACCTCTGAACTCAGCTGCATACAATTTATGCAAATATTGCTATGTGTTATTTTATTCTATTGCAGAAATGACACTTTCTATCATTTTCATCATCAGCATTAAATATTTTAGACCTAAATGTTAATAATCTTTGTTTATAAAAATCTTTTGTTTGGAAGATTGTATTTATTTATTTATTTCAGGTATAATGCTTTATCCTTTTCTTCCTCATGGTATTCCTGCACATGGACAATTCATTTACTTTTTAATTGAAGTGATATAATAAGTTCATAATTCAAGGGCCAGGCGAAGGTGAACTGGTTAAGCCTGTAGATAAATGACTCGTGGACAGCGCTGTGTAAAACTGTAAAACAGAGATATGTGGTGTGCTACAATTGCTTAATTATAGTGATCAAGATTTCCAATAAAATCTTCATTTGTAACATTTCACTAAACATTTAATAGTAAACATTTCTTAAATCGCTTATACCAATTCCTTGGTTTGATTTCTGAATGATGGAGTATTTAAAAATAGGTCATTTAAACAAATATGATAAACTACACTTTATTCAAAAATGTGTGACTGGCAGTACAAGGAAAGTGTGATTCACCCCACCTCTCTCTCTCTCTCTCTCTCTCTCTCTCTCTCTCTCTCTCTTCACCAGCTGATTTATTTCCTGCATCCTCAAGTATGCTAACACCTCTATTCTTGCTTTCTTCTTTTTTTCCACTGGCAGGAGGCTGAGGGCACGCTGCCTAATTTGCTTGTGCTGTGTGGTGATCACGGCATGTCTGAGACAGGCAGCCACGGAGGATCTTCAGAGCCGGAAGTCAACACCCCACTAGTCCTCATCAGCCCCGCCTTCCCGATGAAAGGTGAGCCCTCGTTTCCTCTGCATAAGTTCTGCATTTCCCCGACTCAGCCTGCCAATATTCTATAGAGCAGTCAACTGCAAAATTACCTCTCTTGTGTTGAGGCTCTGTAATGAAAGTTAAAGCTCACTGCACACATGGAGGGAGGTGTCGGGCCTACTTGCCAGAAGAGGGCCTGCTTCTGTAAATGAAATTCAAATTAAGAATTCATTCTAGGCATAAAACGTAGGTGCAGGGGAACTAGCCATCATAGATTTTTTTATTATTTTTTTTAGCTACATGATTTTTGGTACTCACTGATACTGATACTGATACTGACACTGATGTCAGATGCCTATCTGCTACATTTCTGCACTTCCATTTAAATCTCCTTTGGCAACACTTGCATTTAATTATCAGTTATTTGTAGGTGAATTTACATTTCTGGCAATTTTTTTTTTTTTTTTTTGCTGTTTTCAGAGAGATTAACTGTTTAAAGTTTGATAATCAACAGAATAAGAGAGCTACCAGAATCCCAGCTGGAAACCTCACCCCCCTTCTCAGCTACGTCAGTCTAAACCTCCCATTTACTAAGCATTGAAACTTTTTTGCTAAACTGTCCTGAGTAGGGCACTAACACAAATGACCCAAAATAAGAAGTAGAGCTCACGTTGCTAAGTCTTGTTGTCTCCCAAGCTGACTTCATTACTAAACCTATTTTGCCCGTGGTGATCTGCCAGCTGTAGTCATAAAACCATGACCTAAAAACCTGACATGAGACAGTTGGACAGTGAAAAACTAGTATACTTGTGTTTATTGTGTTTCCTTTTGCTGAGGAAGGTAGACTCGCAATATGTGAGATACATGCGTTCATGCACATGTCTACTAGGCTCTTACTTTACATGTTAGTGCATTAGCTAGGCTTGGATCAGGTCGAAGTGGAGATGAGAGGGGTTTTGTTTCACTTCGGGGGAAAAACGTTTCTGTAAAGCTGTATGTGAAGAACATTTTTGACTTCAGCATGTCGGATTGTATCTCTTTTCAATGACCGATAGCATCTGATTGTCCGAGAACAACACACTGAGTAAGAGCTTTTATTTTCACCCACCTAGCATTGTCTGTAGACATTTGACTCACCTAGCCAGCATCCTCCTCATGCTGAGTTTTATGTTGAAGATGTTTTATCAGGTTACTTGTATTATAGGAAATTGCTATAGTTCCTCATCTTGATAGTTTCCCAGAGCACAGTTTGCAGTCTGCTTTGCTGCCATCATTAATCAAGTCCAGATCGCTGTCATTTTGTGTTGTCTGTTCATTATTGGGACAACGTACACTGGGTTTACCTCACATACTATGACACCGTGTCAGATGTTGGTATTGGAGAATATTTTTACGGTATCGGACCGATACCTAATATCAGTATCGGTATCAGGATCGATTTATCCTGAGTGAAAACTACTAAATACATCCAGTAGCTGCGGTCAAAAAACGGACATGCTCAGGAGGTGACATCTGTCAGCGAAATGAGAGCTGTCTGTACAGATGGGACAAAAATTATTATCCCATCAGTTTTTCAAAAAAACAGGAGGTAGTTCAGCCTTGAATGTTCTCATTAGAGGGAAAAACACACACACTCTGACTGGTTTCTGGATGTACACACTCTGTATCTCAGTGTGTTCTATTGAAGTCATTGTAAGTCACACATGAATGAATCTGCTAATTCCCTTAGACAGCCACATGCAATATGGTAAAATAGTATTCATCTTTATAGACACCCGTGCCATTGCCTGCTACACACAAGGTGTTACTAAACATGCTTGTGGGAATAAACGCACACATACATGGTTTGTTTGTACCTCAGAGTGTGAGGTTCTGACATGTTGGCACAGCAGGTGAGAGGCTCATTAGCATTTGCTCTCTCTTCTTGATGAAAGTGTGGATCAGCTGAGCATCTGTGTGTGCCGCACTGACAGGATGAATGTGATAATTGTTTCTTTTCTTGCTTTATATATTTCGGAGATAACGCATGCTTTCTCATTCTGACGATCACATTTAGAAACTCTCTGAAATTTAAATCTCTGTTGATTTGTAAGCACTATTTTAATCAGGATTTTTAACATGTGATTTAAAAAAAAAACTTGATATATCTGAATGCTGTGTGATTTTAGATACACACAGTCCTATTGATGCATGAAATATTACAAGCGTAATTGAAATTTGAAAGGATGACAGCATTGTCAGATTTGTTACATGAGTTTCTCCTGCAGATATTAAATCTCAGGCTTTATAGCTGGGTGAGAGAATGTGAAATACTCCTCTGCTGCCCATATTTGTGAGTGAATGTGTAAGTTTTTTTTCCCTCTATTTATGCTGCATCTTCCTGTGTTACAGAGGGCATGGGTGAGCCAGGTGTCGTGGAGCAGGTGGATCTGACCCCGACGCTTGCACTGGCTCTGGCACTGCCCATCTCACAGAACAGTGTGGGACGCCTGATTCCGGCTGTGTTCCTGAAAGCCTCATTCAGGGAGCAGCTCCGTTACCTCCATATCAATGGCCACCAGCTCAGCAACCTGCTTCGGGACAGCAACCCCAGCTTCCATAAGGGTAAGAACAACACAACACATGAGAATACCCAGCGTAGATACTAATAATCAAGTTAGGTAAGACGAAGAGATGTATCTAAATATGAATACATTATTTTGGATCGAACAAACACAGATACAAAGAAGAGGCGCACTATCATTTTTGTTGAAGAAAGCTTGCCAGAATTCCCATCAGAACAAGGATCCCACAGGAAACAACGAAAAAGTTTCATGATCAGGAGGCTTTTATTTTCACATGATGTGCATGTAAGCATGAATGAAAAAAACATTTTCATTGACATGAACGTGCGGTGGTCCTAAGTACCTCCCTGGACACGGTGGTTTAAATTAAGCTGCTACTAGTTAGGAACTAATAGTACCAACTAAATTCATTAGAATTCATCACAGACAGGTACAAACAAGAATAATAACTGCCCACGCAGGATCTCTGAAACCAGTGCACATCTCCAGTTATGAACGTGAGTGATGTTCATAAAATCAAAGCCAGAATTCACGGACCAGCGACATAGCTAGAAATTAATTTAAGGGGGATGATACAGTAGATAAATACAGTAATTGAGAATTTCAACATGCTCAGGTGTTTTCAGTGGTTACCAGACAGTTACAGAAGTAATAATGGCACAGATTTTATTTATTTATTTATTTATTTATTTATTTTTGTGATTTAGGGCACAATCTATTCTCAACCAATCTTGCCATATTAATATTGTTGCCATAAAATGCCTTTATCACAGTTTCAATGAATATGATTAAAATAAGACATTCATAATAGCTGGGAAATTACATTTGATTTATAAAACCTGCAGTAAAACCGCTGATACTTCACAGGCTGTCACCTTGATATTCCTGAGCATAAAGTGTAGCTAGCTAGTTTATAAACAGAAACAGGAAAAATGCATGATTCGAATTGGCTAATTCTCTTTCTCACAATAGCAGCTGGTAGCCAACAGAATCATTATGATGGCCTTTTGTGATGACCAAATAATATTCTGTGCACAGTAACTGTGCACCGAATATTATTTGACATGTATACAGTCATCTGCACTATATGTGTGTTATGTTAACCACCGTGAATGCAACCTTTGGACTGGGAAAATATATATCTAGCTGCATGTCTAGCTGATAGTGCTGACATTTCTACATCTGAATTTTTAAATTAGGTTTCTTTTCGTTTTCTGGGAGCATAGCATTCATTAAAAAAATACAATGACCACCTTACGCTTTAAGCCATGTCCGCTTCGGCTTTAAGCTACAGATACAAATATTTGGAGCACTAAACAGATACACATACAGGTAATGACATTGTGTTACACCTGTAGTAGGAATACAGTCCTACATTCTTTACCCTGGAAGTAAGTTCACACATGCAGATTTCAGTGAATGGCATGTGACCTAAACAGATTTCATGATGTTATATTGATTTGAATCAGCCACAAATGTTTAAATGTCAGGAAATTTTTTTCCCTAGTGGAATTTTTGTTTTAAGCTTATATGACAGGTTCACTAATTTACTAGTATTCAACATTTCAAATGACTGGAACATTTATAGACATGGTTTAGTGTTGTCTCTGTGCCAACAGAGTCAAATTGTCAGCTAATTATCAGCACTATCCCTGCTGTATTCTGGACGTCAGGAACTAGGAGTCTGAGAATGTGAATCGGACAGTCTTAACACAGAGCAATGATGTAGGTGTTACCAACAGTGGCTCAATAAATTAAGCTTTAGTGTGATTTTTTTTTTTCCCTATAATCTTGAAATAGGACAAAGGGACATTTGAACATGCTGCTTTGATGCCTAATGAGTTTACAATAGGTAAAGAGACTCCGCAATACTTCCCTTTATTCCTTGGACAACAGTCATAAAATGTTCAGTACCTTTAGTGAGTTAAAAGTGTTCTGAGTCCCTTTAGTGCCACAGCAGTGAAGTGTAATGACACAGGGCGTCGCTCCAGTTTCTCAGTTCTCATTATGTTTTAAATCTAAAACAGAGCCACGGCACGACACACCTCACAAACTCATCCAATTTATGGTTTTTCAATCCAATTCAATTCCATTCCCACTGCTCCTTTTTATAGCCTTTGAAGATCGACAATGCACAAGTCTGGGAGTTATGCGTTTGTGTAGACAGACATGGTCTTTGCCTTTGGAGTGTCATAAATCCATACAAATAAGGAGTTTACACCCTTGACCTCAAACCTGTATGTGTGGGCGCGCACGCATTTCTGAAATTACAATCTTTAGAAGTATAGGTTAGAATCAGTAAATGAAAGATACTGTGTGACTGTATTGTGAGTCTTTAAATACAACATATTTTCATTCCTTCTGTGTTCCATTTGGGAGGAGGTTGAGGTGAAAATTATGTTTATTCCATTCAGGCAGCATAACTCTTCTAAAGTTCTTTATCTTAGGCTATATTTTAGGCAGTTTGAAGGCACCATTGTATGTCTCCTTAAACAAGGCAATCTTGTTAATTCTAGTGGTAGTGTAGTAATAGTTTTAAAACAATATTGAATAATATTGAAAGCCCTCAGGGATGACTGTCAGATGCACAACACTGGTGCGATGTTAACCTGGGTGACACTAAGATAGCAGCAGCACAGACGTCCTGGCAGGTACACCTCTAAATAAGGTCCATGAAGAAGAGATGCTTGCGGTAGAGTTGCCATACTAGGGAATGGGCCTCCAGCCCATCAGTGGGCTAACGTGATAATGTCCACCACCTAGGGGACTAAACTAGGCAGTGGAGCACCCTGTGTCTTACCCCCACAGAAGCTAAACAGCTGGTCTGAGAATTGTGTGGCTGCTGTCCTGCAAGGCACACATTGGGCACAGCAAGAAATGTCTGGAGTGCATTCTGTAATAAGCCATTCGAGAGAGGTGCCATACATCGTGCTGTGGTGCACTAAGTTACTGTAGTTGCCATGTTCACCTTCAGGGTAGATGGTGACTTGCTGCTGTTCAGGAATGACAAGATTCTAGGCATTAGACAATGCAGCCAATAAGGTGAACACCATACTCAGAGCAGTTTCCACCTAAGGCTTGTGTGCTAGGGTCTCATGTATTTATAAGGGTTTGCTAGATTGCTAGATCAAACCTGGATGACTTGGTTGGAGATGCCAAATCTCAGCATACATCTGGGACATTAGATCTACTCAGGCAGGAAGCTACCAGGGTGTTCTGACCACCAGTGAAAGCAGCAGCAGTAACCAAGGTCTTGAGGCCACAAATTAGGTGCTCTATCCTGCACAGATTGGGAAGATTCAACAATAGAGAAGGAATGGTATGTAACAAGGTAGTCGTGATCTTGTCCCAGAAGGCTGTCCAGTTCTGCATGTTGGGAGAACAACAGCCGACAATGGCCACGCATCCCCAGTACCCTGTGGCAGGAGACAGTACCCCAGCCTGTAACAGAAACAGCAGTGGTGATTTGACCTCTCTCTGGTGGGGAACAGCCCTCAACCTTCAGCTTGAAACACTCTCCACTGCCAACAGCTAATGATTGAACTCATTCTATTGACAAGGGCACATTTCAGTCTATGGTGTTTAGGGTCTAGTTGTAGTAATATCCAGCCTTTTATCTATCTTTAAGCAAGTATGATACAAAACAGACTCACTGGCTTTTTATTTATGTTTAAGGATGTGCTATGCAGACCTGTCTTGGAGGCTTTTAACTCTAAGTGTGTATGAAAATGTTACTTTGCCACCCCAGCAGTTTATTTTAGACATGCAAGCAGTAACCTTTATAGATTTTTTTTTTAACCATTTTTAGCAGAAGATTATACTCAGCTTTGTCTGGGCATTCATTTAACTTGATATTTCCTAAAAAAGAACAACTGAGTGCTTAGGGATCATCATCATCATCATCATCATCATCATTATTATTATTAATATTATGCAATACAAAGTCGAACGTAAAAAGCTTTAACAGAGCTTTAATAGAGTGAACGGCCCCCAAAGCAAGCACAGGATGCAGGTGGAGTGGCATCGGGGACAGATGGAAATAGTGTACTTTGAAGTTCCTATGTTACCAGTGATAACCAAATGGGGGCCAGTCATGCACTGTTGTATAATAGTATGAGATAAAACAATTCTTGGTTGGCAATTTCACTTCTGGGAGAGATCGCCTACCCAGAATGCAATACATTTTGTAGACAGGAGGAATTCTGCATCCTAGAGTGTAAGAACTATCAATAAACAGAGAATTGCTCTTTTGAGCAGACCAGATGGCCCTGTTATTCATATGCATATGCATATGGGGAGGTCACACACAGCAGAATATAAAACTCTATTCTGTAAATAGATTTCAAATTCTCTTGAAACCACAACATTGTTTACTATGAAATATGTGTTAAAATGACACTAAACATGGGTCGGGAATATACTGATATAAATACAAACAGGCAGCTGTTAATCCTTTGATGAGGAAACTTCTTTCTTGCAGCCAGAGATGTGAACAGACCCCACCATCCAACGAAGAGATTAATTCTTACAACTTTCTACTAATTTAAAATAATGACTGGAAAATGAGAACTATATATACAGTAATTAAGGGTCCAAGCATGTGATGCTGGAACCCTGTTGTTTTTGTTAGTACTTTCTTATTATTATTATTCTGATTCTCCCCTGAAACGAATCGTGCAGACCAAACTGGAAGTCCTAGAATCCTAGATGTGAAACAGTCAACAGGTAGTACTCTGCGCCTGAACACAGACAAGTAAGATGAACCCACCTGGCCTGATTTTGGCACTATAGCACAAGCATTTTTTATTTATTTTTTTTTGCCCATTTCTCAAGAAACGTAAATCCTACACTCAAAATTCTTTTTTCTCTTATTCATTGGCTTAAGCCAAATTACCCTAGGCCCTGCCCACTAATTTCTGCCATGATGGATTTTTTTGCTAATTTGCATATGTGAAACCTACTTTTGTGAACTAGTTCTAGGATTTTTGGCCATTCTTCACAAACTTGGTGTCAAATTACTCAGGAAAGAGTGCATCTCAAGAATTATCAAAAACATGTTGAGGTTTGTAAACAGTATGGCCATCATACCGATCAGATTTCATCAGCCATTTGACAAGATTCCCATAAAGCTATCATTCCAAAACTTTAATGGTAGGTTCAGGGACGGCCCTACTACCCCACTCTATTCATGTTTATAGGGGTCGGAGTTAAGTTCACATAGCTCTTTCTCAGGAGTCCAACCTGCTGAAATTTGGTGTGCTGCATTGATCTACTAATCTGTAACTGGATATTTAATCATGAAAAACATCGCTGCAGGCATTTTACACAACTAGCATTGAGCTGTCGACACAAACTTTGATAATAATGTTCATGTATGGTCTCTTCATTGTTCTGTGTATCTTGGAAAGATCTGGCTATTTGCAAGGAGTGCTTGGACCCCGCAGATTGCCTCTTATTAGAATGCAGCTATATTTGTATGATATATGTAAGTTTATTTTAAAAAACCAGTTTTAGCCTCTTCTTTGGCGGTGCTAATTATTTTAAAGTTGACAGTCACCAAAATGTAGTATAAACAAACGATTTAATAACTGCTATAAATAGCAGACATATGAATGGATGGCCATGCAAAAAATTATACATACAAATGAATGGTGCAAAGTACAAACAGAAGCAAGAGTAGAGTCAACAAGGTTGTCTTTTTCAGTGTGTCAGCTAAGCAGCAGGCCTAATCAGCACATGAAACCAGTAATTAAGTAATTAAGAATAATTACTGTCTTCAGGCTAATTGCTTTTACTCTTAGATCCTGGCAGCTTTTGGGTGGATGAATTGCAGTAGCTTAGGAATTAATTGAGTGAGAGTCCCATTGATGCCAGAAGCTCTCTTGATAGATGGTTGCAGGTTAGGTATTAGATATGGTATTAATGCCCCGCCCCCCCACCTTTTAGGAAAGATGATGTCACCAAATACCAAATGTTAATAGTGCACTATACTAATACTGGGCAGGGCCTCCCTTTGCTCTCAACACAGCCTCAATTCTTTATGGCATGGATTCCACAAGATGTTGTAAACATTCCTTTGAGATTCTGGCCCATTAGATAATTGCATGAAAGAGTAGGTGTGTACAGTTGTGTTCCTGTACAGGTGTGTGCTCAGTGAGTGCATTTATGTATATTTATGTATGTAGCGTGTGTGTGTGTGTGTGTGTGTGTGTGTGTAACATTGTGTGCATAGGAGAGAGAAAGAGAGTTAGTTACCATATATAGCCAGTTTGGCACCATGTGTGAACTTGACAGACCGTATAATCGTTCAGTGAGAGGTGTGTGTGTGTGTGTATGTGTGAGTGAGTGTGAAAGAGCATGTGTGCGTGTGACATAGTCTGCTCTCAGAGAAGCTCAGAGCTCAGAAGAAGCATGATCAAAGCAGCTAATTTAAACTCTGTGTGTGTCAAAACAGCCCACCGGCTCCCATAGAAGATTTCCATGGTGTCTGTGTGTGCGCGTGTGCGCGCGCATGTGTGTGTGTGTGTATCACCATATTTTAGGAGTGAAAGGGGCTTGATGTTAGTCTACGCAATGCGCCCATTTACCTCAGCACATCTACCTGTCTACCCTCCTTCTTGAACTATCGAATAACTCTTCTACTTAAGGAGTCAGAAGCAAAAGTCAAACTGAAAATTACTTTACACTGTTTTTTTTTATGTTTTTTTTTCTCTAGTATGTAATTTTCATCATTATTATTATTTAGCTTATTTTCATTATTATTTTGTCATAGTTAACTTTGTGACCAACATACTATCAAAAGTCAAGAGTCGTTTATGTGTCATTTGCACAGTTAGACTGGGTACACTGGGCATTGAAATGTTTGTGGCAAGGCTCAGATTTAGACATTGTCAGCACAAACACTTATTAGACATCAACACAAACATATTTGGACATGAGTGGTTGAGATGATGCTGTAATGCAATAAGGTAAATGAAACAGTGGTGTGCAGAGGCAGAGTAAATGTGGCATGCGCTATTAAATTATTACAATGGCAGAGTAAAAGTGACATGTGCTATTAAATTATTACAATGGCAGAGTAAAAGTGACGTGCTATTAAATAAGGCAGAACAGTAAATACAAGTACAATAAAAAAGTAGCTACATAGTAAATCTGAATAGTAAATATCTAAGTGTCCGGAAGTGGCAGTAATAAAGTGTCGCAGTGCTAGATGAAGGTCTACTGGCTATTAAGTAGTCTGATGGCTTGGAGATCATCAACTGTGCTATCTACTTTTTAGCTTGATTTATTTAGATATTTTGGGCTTTTTTTTTTTATTTGGGTGGAACTATGTTAGGAGTATGTGACCTCAGATAACCACATGTCCCTGGTTAGAGTCATCCGTATTAAAATGTATCACTTAAAAGAATATAATCTGCATTCTTCCACAGAAGTGCAGTGACTTTTTCCAAGCTCTAAATAGCCATTGAGTTTTGACTATATCACTTTAGAAATTGGGCTCCAACAGTCCGAGACCACTGGTGAAAATGCTGCTATTTATTTTTCTAATTTAATCATTTTATTGCAATTTTATAATTTTCATTGCAAATTATATTATCAGCAATAAGTTGAGTAAAAGTAGAATCTTATATATACAATATATGGCCAAAAGTATGTGGATACCAGACCATCATACCCATATGCGGGTCTTGCCCAAACTGTTACCACAAAGTTGGACACACACAGTTATTTAGAATGTTTTTATGCTGTAGCATTAAGATTTCCTTTCACTGGAACTACGTGGTCCAAACATTGTTCCAGCATCACAATGCCCCTGTGCACAAAGTGAGATCCATTGTTTGACAAGGTTGGTGTTAGAAATTGAGTTGCCTGCACCAAACCCTGATATCAGTTGCACTGAACATGTTTGGGATGAATTGGAATGATGGCTGTGCACCAGGCCACTGTACCCGACATAAGTGACTGACCTCTTGTGCTCTTGTGGTTGAATGGACACAAATCCCTAGTGGAAAGCCTTCCCAGAAGAGTACAGGCTGTTGTAGCAGCAAGGGGGAGCAACTCAATATGAATGCCTATGGCTTTAGAATGGTATGTTCAGTACTCAGGTGTCCACAAACTTTCGGCCTTTATAGTGTTAAAGAAAAAATCCCAGATTTTCATTTTGGCCTCAGAACTTTGGACGCCACTGCAGATTCAAGTGAAGGTTTAAAAAAAGAATCCAAGGATGTCATGTTTCACCTTCTTTTCCCATACCCAATTATCAACAAACCGTTCAGACATACTCCTGCAGAGATACAGGCTAGCAAGAAGCAACTCTAGCAAGATTGTCACTAATTTGGGTGCTGGTTGTGTTTATGGAGCAGTCTTTCATGATTGACTGTAGGCTAACATCTAGATGTCACTTGTTTTCACAAGCCAAGCAGATCTTGATGGATAAAACATGCCTTAAATTATTTCCTCTCAAATACGCTGTTTCACTTTTAAAAATGTGTTTGAATTTCTGACAAACATTGTCCTAAACCTGTTCCCAGAGTAGTTGTTAATTGCCGATATGTCTCAAGACGTAAACAGTGAAAGAGCACCCAAACAAAAACGAGTTTTAGATGCTACAACAGAAGAGTTCTTTTGATCTGTTGAGACTTTGTTAGTGTTTTATACCCGTTCATTTAACCAAGTGAAGTCCAGATGTGAGATTTTACCATGCGTACCACATACGATGACGCTAATTATCTCCTCTTCCCGCATTGTTTAGGCTGCCGTACTGGATGCTGAAAAGTAATTAAAAAAAAAAAATGAAGCCTTCTCCGCCACCCACTTCTCATTGTGTTTAGCTCAGCTAAATCTGGGTCAGCCCGTTGGGAATGGGCTGGTGATTAGAGCTCGTTACTGTACAGAAACTGCCTCATCACTGAGATGATTGATTACTGTGATTAATAGGCAGATTATTCTCCACTCTGTTTTTGCTTCTTTTAACCTGAAAATGTTCTTCTGCAGGCTGGAATGCAAAATTTGTGTAAATTTGTCGCCATAGTGCCACAAGTCTAAGATACCTGAAATGACGCATCCTTAAAATAAAATAAAAATATTCAGTATTGCAGATACTTTTAATGAGTCGTTTTAATGAATAGAACAGCGCTGCGTGTCCAATTTCCTGCGTTAAGAGAATAAGCGTTTCTTTGCTCAGTGGCCTTCTTGTGCTGTACATGATGTCGGTGAGTGTGTGTGGTTCTGCTGCAGTCCTTGCAGGTATAAAGTGCATATGTGATGGAGACTAGAGAGGACACCGCATATCAATGGGCTGCTGCACGTCACACTCCCTGCTAATCATTTCCCTTTTTTATGACATTACATGATTTATGAGAGGGGCACGTCTTCAGGGCTGAACTTATGAAGGCCGCAGTGCGTCAGTCCCTCTACCTCTCTCTCTCTCTCTCTCTGTCTCTCTCAAAATCTCTCTCGCTCACAAACAAAAATGTATGCGCACACACTCCGAGTACACCAGCTGTGTGTAATGAATCATCCGCGTGTCATTTTGCCATTGTTATGTGCAAAATTTCATCTCTTGCCCTTACCATAAAATAAAATGTATTCTGTTAAGTATTGTAATATTTATTGTATTCTGTCAGCTGCAGTAGTAATTTAAAAATGCAAATGTGTATGTTGTTGTAACATGTGGTCGATCCCTATGCTATATCAACACCTTTTATCTCTTATCTCCTCTTCTGATGTGTAGTAGTACGCCATATCATGACCGAACCACCCCCCATGCCCACTCCCGCCCAATGGCAGCCTAAAATATTGGTAGATTATGGTGATTTTTTTTTGTTTGTTTGTTTTCTTTGGTCTCGTTAGACAAGCATTTACTGACCAACAAAAATGTTCTGGCATGTGACCAAAGTGGAGCAATTTTAATTTTGAGATTGTCAGGACTTCCCATAAAATTTCCATAAAGATTTTTTTAAACAAATATTGCAGCTTTTATTTAATAAACCAAAAATATCAAAGACAGAAGCTAAGGTTTGGTTTTAGTGTAGGTTTAAATAATTCTATAATGCACATATCCATATCACACAAGTCAACAGAAGTAACTCACAAAAGTAGGAAAACTTCATGCATGTGAAAGAAACCAACTGCAGCATTTAAGCGTCTTTCCTTTTCAGTGCTCAGCAGTTTTAAAGAAAGTCCATTATTAAAGAAGGGAATAAAACGAAATCCTCCCTTATGTCTTTATTAATCTGCCACACCGAATAAGACAGCACCATTATTCATACGCACTGATATACGCATGCATGCAGTCTCTTGCATACCTATACACACACTCACTCTTCATTCCTTTTCTCCTCTTTTTTTTTTTTTTAAATAAATGTATTATTCAAATTTTGCAGTTCTTCCTGCTTTGTGGGAGAAAAGTGTTTGCGAGGGCTGTGAAGTATGGTAGAAATTTACATATCACGACTGTTGAATACTTACATCCATTGAAATTTCTGACCTATGAAAAGAAAGTGTTGTCGGAAAGGCCAGAGACGGCTAGAGCAAAATCAGTACATGCTGACCACACCATGCGTAATGGTGACATTGTCTGATTCTCAGATTGGCTTCTCTTGCTTACTACAATCAGAATGAAAAAAAAAAAATCTTCATTTTTTCTGAAATGACATTTTTATCAATTGAAAGCACCATTAAGGGTGGCACAATGGCACAGAGGGTAGCATTGCCTCCTCATAGCTCCAGGGTTCCGCTTTGATCCTGAGCTTGGGATTACTGGCTGTGCTGAGTTTCGCATGTTCTCACGTGTTTTCATGGGTTTCCTCTGGGTTCTCCAGTTTCCTCCCACTGTCCAAAAATGTGCAGGCAGATTGGCTACTCCAAATTTCCCCTAGGCATGAATGGGTATGTGTGCATGGCTTCCTATCCGGGGTGAATTCTCACATTTGGCACCGTGTTCCTGGGATTGGCTCCAGATCCACACCAATAAAGTGGTTACTGAATATCAATGAATGAATGAATGAAAGAAAGCCCTAATAAATATTAAATTGTCTTAAATTAGAAATCTTGTGCAATCACTGCATAGTGCGTATAAATTACACTTGCAGCAGAATTTTAAAAGAAGTGTTAATAGTAATAAATTTAACTTTACCCATAGACAGCCTGAATAAAGTGCAAATGTAGTGTAGATCCCACACAGGTGACAGATTTAACGTTATTGTAACGTTTTAATGTTGTTTCGTGCTGAGGGTGCCATAATGAGTGCAGCAGTAAAGAGGAGTGCCGTCCATCTGTTCCACAGAGAACCATGTGAAATAAGGCATTTGCACCTGTATACATTTGGAACTGTGTGTGTATGTGAGAGAGAGACAGAGAGAGAGAGTGTATTAAGTCAGATGAGAGGCTGGATCTATGATTGAACAATATAGTTTTAATTGGTTCCTCCAAGCATTGCTCTATATCACTTAGCAACTTGCATCTCTCTCTCTCTCCCTCCCTCTCTCCCTCTCTCTCTCTCTCTCTCTCTCTCTCTCTCTCTCTCACACACACATACTCCCCCTTCACTCCTCTCTTTCTCCATTGTGTCCCGTTGAAGCAGTAAATATTCATTCCGACGGGCTCCTCTCAGAGGCAGTAATAATTAGCAGTAATGCAGAGAGAGGGGTGGTGGGCAGTAATGATCCCATTAGGTCCTGCTAGAAAAGCCTCGGTGCAGTCCATTCGTTTATAGTCTGCATAGTGATCAATGTGTGAAATTAAACTTTCATTATCAATGCTCAATAGATGTCTCCACATTTGAGAGAGACTTCTGGGTTTCAGATACTGAGTTTGGGGCTTTAGAATAACAGCATTATTAATATCGTTATTACATTAGTGGATGTGGTGGTAATAACTCTAGCTGTCAGGGCCATAACTCTTGCTCTAGACACATGGATTAATGGGAAGAGATGTACCTGTATGTTCAATAAAAGCTGAATGAAAATGAAACAATTGGTTTAGAGGTGGAATAATTAATGCAATTATGGTATTCAATTCCATTATTGCACAGATTTCTGCACTATTTTCACTTGACTGTTTGTGCTATTCTGTCTACTTTATTTCATTGGATCATTATCATATTAAATCCCTTCATTTTATCCTGACTCGATTATGTCTGCTATCTTCAGCATTTTCTCATTACTTGAATTTATTGCTGTGTCATAGCAGCGTAATCTTGCACTGTTGCCTCCTATTCTATCCCTACACAGTCTTAGTTCCCCCTTAATCTCCCGTTCCATGAAGGACAGGCTGGGTTAGCGCTGGATTAGCTTTCTTTACATGTAGACTAACTGAGCTAATCTTTCCCTTAACAAGTATTAGTTACACACTACACACACACAAACATGTAGCATTGTCTGGCATACTGTGTGTACCATCTTTAATTTAGCCGGGATTTATTTGTCCTACTGCAAATGTGAATATGGACCTATGCTTTGCTTGGTTTATCCAATCTATGATAATGAAGGATCTTTGAGGTTTCACCACTATCTTTCAGAGGAGACCGTTCTTTTCCCCCTCCCCCCAACCCTCAAGTGGAAGTCCTGGCTGATCAGTAGTTGTTTCTGCTGCGTGATTCATGTTTCTGACTCCAGGCTATTGTATCTGCTCTCGCACTACTTTGGTCTGCATAATGTGAGCCACCATTCGTCTCCATAAGGCCTTTATTATTCAAGCCAGGCAGCACACAGAGGAGATGGAGATCAGGAGGGCTGGGTAGGAACCAAGCGTAATATGAAATTCAAAGAAGGAATCAGAGGGTGGAAATATGTGCATGACAGAGTTTCAGGGAGGGCAAGACAGAAAGAAAAGATATAAGCACAGTCCGGCTGTGGAGACGGGCTGACACAGGCAGAGCTGGTGGCCCAGTGAGGACAGACTGTGCTCACACTGCGCCTAAGAAGTCATGGAGGATGAGCTGCACTTCCTCACTGAATGCAGCAAATACACATCATTTAAAGATGTATACTTTACACTCATAGGGCAAATTCTACCTGAATTCCTTCAGACAGGCTATCTAGACAAGCTTGCCTATCTTTTGGGAGAGAAGACAGACTGTATTCAGCTGGCAGCTCAATATGTGTCCTCCTGTCACTATATGAGGGAGAGAGGCTGACACTTCATTAACATACAGTATAGTTCTATTGAAACTGCTACTTTCATTCACCTTTTCCACTTCTTTCCCATTCTTCTCTTTCTTTGTCATTTGTTTGCAATGTTTTTTTTTTTTTTTTTAAATAAAGGTGGGACTAGTACAGAGCCTTGAGGTACACCATAAAGATTGATAATCTCCAAATTTGTGCCTAGACGAAAATAATTTTTTTGCTTCGTCTCTAACCGCTTTGGATGGTCTCTGTGAGGCCAACACAGTTTTCAAGCCATGTCCTATGAATATTGAGGTTGACTGTGTTAAATCAAACACACACACTGTGTTAAATCAAACACA
The DNA here is from genome assembly GCA_022985145.1 of Pangasius djambal. NCBI lineage: Eukaryota > Metazoa > Chordata > Actinopteri > Siluriformes > Pangasiidae > Pangasius > Pangasius djambal. The sequence continues at coordinate 17,343,141 of CM040981.1, forward strand.
GCACATCTAGAAGCACAAAAGAAGTACTGTTTTTGTCATTTTTTTTCTGTACTGACTTTCAAATAACTTCCTATTCTTAGTAAATCTCTCCAGATTAATTTTTAAGTTTTTGGTTTTATTTAGGTAGTGTGTAGACTACATGAGGCACACACACACACACAAAATTATTCTCTGGCTTGTTTGTGCATATGGTTTTGCGTGATGTGTGAAGGAGTACATGTAACCAATCAGCAATGAACAGTACTTCTAGCTCCACCCTATAGTATCATTAATTCCTACTGGTGCCATTCTGAACAGCTACCAGAAACTATACAAATTGAAATCTTTGGTACTCGGCATGTGACCAATGAAAAAAATAAATCAGCTATAGTTTTGCAGTCCCAAAGGTTCTAGTATTATGTGTGGTTTAAAAGCCCCTGAGGGAACAGAGAGGTTTTTTGTAGTGAACTGTGTGTGCTACATGAGGCTGACATGCCTGTTAACACTCTCTGAGTTGCCTGCTGAGATCGCCTTGGGCTCTCCACTCTGCTCTTGAACACATTAATGCTTTTCAATGTTCTCAAACACACCCCTGCTACCATAGAGTGGAGGTTTTGTAGCATGCAGCCTTCTGTTGGTTGGAGATTATTGTTTGCCTTGCTTTTATCACTTAAAACTCCTGCATGATGTTAATTTCTTTCCCTGTTTCACACAGAGGATGGTTACGAGCAGTTTCGGATGGCGGAGAAAGCCCATGGGAGCTGGATGAAGCTATATGTAGAGGGAAACACGTCTGAGGTGCTGAGCAACATGGCAAAAAAAGTGCTTAAGCAGTACCTGGAGGCTCTGCAAGCCATGAGCGCAGCCCTCAGCAAGCAGATGGGCAAATACGACATGTACTCCATGATGGTGGGCGCGAGCCTCATACTGCAGGTAATAATAAGAGTAGTCTTACTTCTTTCTCAATCAAATCAAGATTCATCCTTCTTGAAGCAGCCAAGGATGTTCAGTAGATGTTTCAGTAATTATCTCAGATGCCAAGACTGGCTAAATCCCAACTGGCTCCCTAATTCCTATATAAATGCACTACATATGATATAAAATAATAGCTTTTATACACAATTTAGTGCAATATACTGTACATGCAAATGGCATCGCACAGCTTAAAATATGCAGCACCTCTAAGTGCATATTTTTGGCTTTGTCAGCTTTACACCCTCTCTAGTTGTTCATCTGCTGACATCTTGCCTTATACACGTTTTAACTGCTGAATCCATGATTACAAATACATAGATTTCAGACATCTGAAAATGTGCCTTTTAAAGCAACTGGGACTAGTTTTAAAGTAACAAAGGGCAATGCAGAGGATGCATTTGATTGTTCTTGGCCTGAAGAGCTCTTCTCCTCTCCATCCAAGCCTACAGCCAAACTATTACATGCTTCATTAGGCAGATTCTCTTCCCTGATGACCTCTGAACAACCGACCAAACTGAACAGAACAGCTGTTTTGGAGAGCTGCAAACAGTTAAAATGTAAAGAACATTGACTGAAGCTCTGCAAGAACTACCAACATGTCAAAGTTGCAAGCTGACTTTATCGACAGTGAAAATAAAGGTGGGCCAAGTACAGAGCCCTGTGGTACTCCATAAAGGTTGTATTCTCCAGATGTTTGACTCGACTAAAACATATTTTCTTTAAGATATGTTTCAGGATATTAGGATGTGCATTAGGATGTTCTCCATTCCACTCCAAGTCTTTGCTTAAACACTACACATTGATCTTATGAAGGAGATAATAATCAGTGTGTTATTGTCGGGAGAGCAAGACACTCTAGGCTGCGTATGGAACTCTGAAGTTAGTGAACCCTGCATTGAACTAGTCCTTGGTTCAAATTGATTAATTTTAATCATTTATTATGTATCATGGGAACTTCTTCAAATACCGTCTGTAGTAAATATGATGAGGCCAGTCAAATTCAAGTGCTGTACTGTCATGAATGACCAGCGCTCTCTGCCACCCTCAATACCACGACTGAGGTGAGACCCTTGAGCAAGGCACCGATCCCCCAACTGCTCCCCGGGCGCCGCAGCTAAAATGGCTGCCCACTGCTCCGGGTGTGTGTTCACGGGTGTGTGTGTTCACTACTGTGTGTGTGCACTTGGATGGGTTAAATGCAGAGCACAAATTCCAAG
>CM040981.1:17345411-17462911 GCA_022985145.1 Pangasius djambal
TGTATACAGTGTACAATGAAATTCTTACCTCTTCTTATCTAATTTTCCCAATGTTTGCCGCAAATTTCACAAGAAAAAGAGCACTGAATATAAAACAGTAAATATTGACACCACTATAGATGATCGTATTAAGGCTTTGTTCAGACAACAAGGCGAATCTGATTTATTTCATAAATCCACTTTTTAAACAGAGCCTCCACCTTTACAGTTGATCAAATCTATTTAGACTATAGCTGCTTGCATATGCACATTGGTTGGTATAGATATAGCACTGGTGTTACGTTGAGTACTGCTGCGCTGATGAAAGATGTAGCTTTCTACCAATATGGAGATTTAGCCATGGTCACTATCCAGATGAAATGATTTCAGTGACAAACTGATGACAGAAAATTGGATTTGATCTGTGTTTTGAATAATATTTTCTGGGTTTTTTTTTTTGTATGGATTGTTTAGTTTGTGACGAAATCTACATGCTGGCTATAAGAAAATGCAAAAACTGTATTTGGTCACTTGTAATTATCATTGTGGATACTAAAAGCTGGATTTGAAAATTAAAGCTGATTTGACCCATATTATACAGTTTAAAGTGACTGTTAAACTTGTTAGTGAGTGTGCAAATTAGGTGTTTACAACTGATTATTGAGCTACCTGCTTGCCTGTGGGTAGAACCTGTCTCTGAATCTTGTGGTCTGAGTGTTAATAGGTCTGGTCCTTCTGCCAGATAGGAGACAGGAGAATGGTGTGTGTCTGTGTGTGTGTCTGTGTGTGTGTCTGTGTGTGTGTCTGTGTGTGTGTCTGTGTGTGTGTGTGTGTGTGTGTGTGTGTGTGTGTGTGTGTGTGTGTGTGTGTGTATGATGATATAGTTTTGTTTATGAGCTGTGTTGCCTTACCGTGGTGCATTGTGTAAGGAATTTGTCCTGCTTTGTGAGACCTTGAGTTCTACTCGTGTTCTGCGGTGCCCACTAAAAGCTGAATGCCTTGTGAGCATCTGAGGTGCTTTATGCATGAAATGCCCTTGTGCACCACAGATTCCACAAATTTTATTGATGTCACGGTTCATGGGTTCACCGGCCTCTTCTGGCCGTTTTGTGTACTACCGCAATTAGTTCATTAGTTTCAGCCGCCACTCATTCACTGCTCTATTTAAGCCTCTGCGTTTGTCCTGTCTTTGTCAGTTCGTTGTTTTTCATGTCTGTGTTCTGTGCAGCTCCCGTAGTCGTTCTGTTTCCCGTTTCCCTGCACTCTGGTGGATTACTGTCGTCTACCTGGATCATTGGACTGTTTATTCCCCGTTGCGGCCTAGCGCTACCAAGAGCACCTGCCACCACTGCACCCACGTTTTTCCACCCACAGTACTGCCTGTTTGTTCTTTCTTCCGCTCATTATAGAAAACATTGAACTCGCACTTGAATCCGTCTTGTATTCCCTGACAATTGACTCATTCATTTAGTGCACTTTCAAAGAACTGCAAAAGGTTTTTTTTTTTCCACTAAGTGGCTGTATTTTGCTCTCAGTTTTTGGCAGCTGAATACAATCAAGCCACTAAATGTCTAGCTGGAAAATTATTATTTGGTATTGGATAAATAATAGCAGAATGTCATATATTATGGAGATTAGCAATCATGGCACTACAAATTGTGTTCTTTTAACAAAACTGATGTATTTTCAAGGTCTTTTTCATGTCCCTGTATAATTGAGCCCAAAATGTCACTTATTGCACTTGGTATATATATATATATATATATATATATATATATATATATATATATATATATATATATATATATATATATATATATATATATATATATATATATATATATATATATATATATATATATATATACATCAGCTGAATGCAGCAACTGGCACATTTCAGTTTGATTGTTTACAGGCAGTTGTTTTTCATTTTTGGTATTTTTCGGGGAAAAATAATTTTAGACTTCTAAACTGAGCAGAAGGCGTTGGCGTTGGAAGGTCTTTTACTTTTGACTCTGAACACACATAACAGCACACTCAGCAATATTTTCTTTCTGATATTAATGATGACAGCACGGTCTGTGTGTGTATACATTCAGAAGACTTTTGGCTTCACTTTACACTCGATTATAAGAATGATTTGGCTCTGTTTCTTCTCCTCGGGTCTAAAGTTCTTGAGGTGACCCATCAGACGATGTCCTCTGTTTGAGGAGTTGATAGAAAGAGAGGCTTTCTCTGGTTTGGGGCCAAGGCAGTGCCAGGAAGAAAGGAGTGTATGTTTCAAAGCTTCATCTCTGACTGGCATTTGACTTTGTTGCTGCAGCATGTCTGTTTTTTTTTTTGTTTTTTTTTTCATGTCAGTGCTCCCAGAGGGGCTGCTCTGTAGAGATACCTAGTAAGAACTAAGTTTATTCAGCAGTTCAGTCTAATGAAGACTTCCTCCTAGCTCAGATTGTGAGTTTTAACATTAAGTTATGAAGAAAACATTTGTGAATATTTCTATGTAATCTGATCTTCATCATAGAAGCCAATCATTGTAAAGGAAGTGTTATTTAATATACATGTTTAACATTTTCATATCTATTTTGAACAAGTGTTCTGAATAGTCAAGATCTCTTATGGAAAAGGATATAATGCCTTATATCTATATATCTTATATCTATACCTAACCAAAAAAACTTCATTATTGGTAATGAAGAAACCCCAGGAACAGTTGAGGGTGAAAGGGTATGTTCAGCAATGATAGTTTCATGTGGGTGCGAGCGAGCTGTCAGAAATGAAGCATGCAGGACAAAGAAAGACCACATTCATTAAGATGAACATACAGGGCTATGCAAATAATTTACAGCATTCTTAGTAACAGTTAGGTCATGGGTTAAATTCCGCTACTGCTTTGTTTATATTTTGGGACATGGAACCAAGTAAATTCATTAGAAAATATATCAGATAGGTAGTAATGATGTGCCTGAGCAGGATTAATAAAAACCTGCACCTATATCTAGTTGAGACCAGTTATGAACTTGAGTGATGTAGCTGAGGTTGAGGAACTGCCAGAGCCATAATTCACAGACCGTGCTGACAGTGCAGCCATTTCTGTATTTCTACCTTTTTTTCCAGTGTTTTTGGCGGCATAGTGATAGGGTTCATGCTGAATAAAAAATTTTTTAAAAAAAACTTCTGAATTCAGGCCATGCTCACTTTGAATTTAAATCCAAATAGAGGTACAGATTCAAATATTTGGATATTTGGAGCACTAAACAGGTATGGATAGTGTCATTGCATTGTACTAATACTAGGATTTTAGCTGCATTACCTGCTGATTACATCTAATATGTTTTACTGTTTGGATAAAGCCTGGAGTTTGGGATACAGTGTTTTGTTCGCTTATAAAATATAATGCAGGATATATATATATATATATATATATATATATATATATATATATATATATATGTATATACACACACACACACACACACACACACACACACACACACACATAATTATACATTAAAATAAAGCTTAAAGTCTACACTTCGATCACATCTTGATTGTTTTTTTTTTTTTTAAATCCATTGTGGTGGTGTATAAAGGCAAAATCACAAAAAACTCTGTCACTGTCCAAATACTTCCAGACCTGATTGTGTATATATTGTGTATATATATATATTGATATATATTGGATGAGCAGGGGTGTCCTCTGTCCTTCTAGCTGCTTTTTTTGTAGTGGATTCATGAACACGGACTGTGCAATTGTAGGAGAAGCCTGCAAGTCCTTAATTGTCACCCTGGAGTTCTTTTTATATATACATCTTTGTAGGATGCCCACTCCTAGGGAGAGGAGCATTGGTGCTGATTTTTCTTCTCATTGTTGTACTTGCTGCCTGACGATTGGCCTGGTGTCTTTCAAACTATTTTCCAAGAGTTTAAATGGCTTTTCTTGTCATCTGAAATCTCTTTTTATCTCTCCAGATGGCACCTGAACAGAGCAGGTAATCAAGTCTTTAATGGCAGAGCAAGTTCAACCCACATTGCCGTGATTAGACCGCTTGACGCTATTCGCTTTTCTTTTGAGAAGACCTAGAGGTTTATGTTATTTATCCACATTGATTCTGATTGTTTAAGCCATTTGTTCAACACATGTATGGACAATGATATGGAATTGATATATACACAAAACCCAATAATTCCAATTTGCTGCCTAAATGAAAACTGATCCCAGCTCAGCCCAGCTGATGATTTCCCCTGAGTTTTCATTCTTTCCAGCCTGCACTCTCTGTACCTCTAGATTGAAGCATGTATGGAGTTGATGGAATGTGTAGGCGTTCACTTGGTATTTCTAAACACACTTTAGCAATGGGGTAGGTGTGGGACTGACAGGCTGTGTGCAGAGACATTTAGCCTGTGGATCAGGCCCTGGGATTAGCCAGAAGATTGGTAGGGGAAGGTATGGTAATTGGACTTGCCTATTAATGTGTCAAGGGCAACTCTTCAGAAAGGCACATTGGCCTTGCTTGAGTGTTGCTTCAGTCTAATCAGCAGGTTCAGTCTGGCAGGGCTGCTGATCACACTGAATGTATCAGTGTCACAGTCCAATGTGAGCAGAATTTTATACAGGGGTGGACAAATCACTAGACCAGGTGCCTGGGACAAGCAGATTTGGTCTCCAGGCTATTACTTTTTATTCATTTTTGCCCGCTAGGACATGTTTAACAACCGGAATAAGAAAATAAAAACCCTACTCCTTATTGAGTTTCACTAATGAAAACTTTCATTTCATATGTACCCATGTTTAAACAAATTCATTTCATGGTGGTATGATGAACTATACCCCTTCGTTCCCGAAGTTCAATCTGGTTGCGCAAAGTGAGGTCCATGAAGACATGGTTTGCCAAGGTTGGTGTTGAAGAGCTTGAGTGGCCTACACAGAGCCCTGAACTCAACCCCATTTAACATCTTCAGGATGAATTGGAGCACTGACTGCACCCCAGGCCTCCTCGCCCAACATCAGTGCCTGACCCCTCTAATGCTTTTGTGGCTGAATGAGCAAATCCCCACCGCCACACTTCAAAATCTAGTGGAAAGCCTTCCCAGAAGAGTGGAGGTTATTATAACAGCAAAGGGGGACTAAATCTGGAATGGGATTTTCAAAAAGCACATATGGGTGTCATGGTCAGGTGTCTGCAAACCTTTGGCCAAATAGTGTATATGTATATAAAATTTCAAAAAAAAATTAAAAGTCCTGTATTATAATAATACATTTTTGTACAGTGTCTGTGACTATTTAAAAATCTTTTAAAATGTTTAAAAGTGCTGTCGTATTGCTCAGGTAATAGATATGACAAAAATAGTTGTGTGTACTTTCTTTCTCATATGTTCCATACAATTAATATCTAATCACTGGGTCTCCATCTTGCTATAGATTCTCGTGCTACTGTTGTTGGCCATGCCGGAGGCTCTGAGCGGCGCTGCATGTGTGGACGTTCCCCTGGCAACCACTTTCCTCTCTCTACCCTTCTACCTCCTCATTCTGCTGGGTTCCTCTGTTCATGTGCTGGTGTGCACCTCGTCCGAGGCCTCCTGCTACTTCTGCTCACTGCCTTGGCTCCTGGCCTTTGTCGCCATCATCTTCTCCTCAGCCCTGTTTTGTTCTCTGATGGCCATGGCAGCCAGACATGCACTGTGCAAAGTTGACAACAAGCAGCCCAAGGTAAGTGAGACAGGAAAAAGGGGGAATGGCATGAGGGATTGGGGTTGTTAGTTTCAATCTGCTTAGGTTTGGTTTGTATTACCTGAAATTCCAAAGCCTGGTGCAAATGTTTGTCAAACAAAGCAAAAGATAAATACAAGATTAAGTCAGTAAACCATGCAAGCTGTTTCTCTTCTGAATTAGTCCAAGGCGTTGGTTCAGCATTGAGTGACTCAGCAGAACTGATGAAGGCTCTTGGATGAGTGGCGAATAAATATTATATCACAAATTCTGTCTCTTTAAATTACCGTAAACGAGGAAGAAGACTCAAAAGGGAATCCACCCTCTTCTGGGTGGCACTGGATAGTGTGGTTATAAATCATTACTCTGCCACAATTGTATACTACAAAATTGATCAAATGTGTTGAAAGGATGTTCATTATGAGCATCTTCACTCCTTTACGATCACAGCAATGGTTCTTAGGTACAAGTTCTGCTGAGACGGCCTCTCTACTACAACAGCATCCTTTTTAAACCTTTCCACTCTGAAGTTCTTTGTTCTTGTTACAGTGTGTAAGTTAACAGCGAGGTCTTGTGCTGTAGTTCTGTGTGTATGTGGTAAATGAGGAAGAGTTATGTTTCAGTATGCTCTGCTCTGCTCTGGTTGTAAAGCAGGCTTGGGTTGCCTGGTAATTGGTTCACCTTTTGATCTGTGAGGCAGATATAGTAAGTTTCAGTGCTTTATCGCTGCACAGCCTGACTTTTTCCACCTTCTGCTCGCTTTTCAGTGCCACCACTTCTTTTTAAATGTAAAGGTCTTATTAAATAGCTGTTTCTTCCCTCTGTGAATAGGCTACCTTTAAAAAAATTGCTGTCTGCTGAACATCCATTGTTAGAGGGACAGTGGGACTGATGTTACCCTGCCTAGGATCAGTGAACAAATTAAGTTTAAAAAAAAAAAAAAAAGCCTAGCTCTTTTAATTACTGCTTCCAGGGTGAGGAGTGATCTCTTTTTCTTTTGCTGTTTCCCATCTTTCACCGTCTTACTCTTTCCCACGCTTTCTCTCTCTCTTTTCAAGATTTTATGGAGAATGAAAGTAATGTACAGATACGTGCTTATGAGAAAGGGACTCTAGATCTGAGTTTATATAACGATGTAGGAATGAAGTCGGACTAAAACACATGCAGCATAAGTATTTATGATCTGGCTTGTCATGATTTTTGAAGGTCATTTGCACTCTGACTGAAAGCTGGCTAGAACACTGATGACTCACCTAGTTTTTCTTTTCACATCCGAGCCTGGCCAGAAGTGTCTGATGAAATTAATTGGCACGGTGACAAAAAAAATGAAATGCAGTTCATGCATATAATTTATGTTTGATTATTTAAATGGACAATGCACATTACCTTGATGGAAATAATTAAACAGGGACGTATAAGCCAACATTGAATGCCATTTTGCTCACATGCCTCCAGCTTGCTGAATTTGATTAAGGTTTTAAGGAAAATGCTATTAAATGTACCCACGTTTTTTTCATTGTTTATTCATGGTGCACTAATCTGTGCTTTAGCCATTATAGGTGAAGACCTAGTTTTAGTTTTAGCTTTAGTGAGCTGTTTTACTATAGGCACGCTTTTTCTTTTTTGGAAAAGATGGTGTATTAGTGAGAGAACAAGCCAGGTTTCTTTTCTCTGGGCCATAACAGCGTAAAGAAGTAGTTCTGTACATGTGAACACCACAAATGCAAAATATATTTACAGTCGAGGCCAAAAATATTAAAAAAAATCATACACCTAGGCTAAAGATATTCAGTCTCAGTTTTTCACAACCTCACACATTTCATGTTACCACACATTTCTTTTGGCAAGCCTCTATTTTGCTCACATCGGAGGTCATTTTAAAACAATATATTAGAGACAGATTTATTTCAGCTTTAATTCACTATATCAGAATTCCAGTGGGTCCAAAGTTTACATACATCAAGTTGTCTGTCACTTTAAACAGTCTGGAATATTCCAGAAATTAACAATGACTTTTAGAAGCTTCTGACTGGCCAATTCTCATAATTAGGAGTTCAACTGTGGCTATAAAATGTCCTACTTTTAGAGACAGTGTCTTTTTGCCCTTGAGACCAACTCTACCAAATCTAAACAACTGAGCCAGGACCTCAGAAAAAAACTGTGGACCTCCAGAAGTCCAGTTCCTCCTTAGGAGTAATTTCCAAACTGAAGATACCATGAGCATCTGTACAAAGAATGTATGTATGTAAGTATAAAAAATTTGGAACCACACAGACAGAGGAAAGAGGCGCAAATTAACTCCCAGGGATGTATAAACTTTGGTACCTTATGCCTGATGCTGTTCAATTGAACCTTTAGGACCAATGTATGTCCACCATTAAAAGAGTGCTACATCTCCATAGCCTGAAAAGCAAGGAAGAAGCTCCTACTCTGGCATTAAAAAAAAAATTGCAGACTGAAGTGTGCAGATGAGCACCACCCTTTTGAAGGCTGACAAAAATTGAACTATTTGGCCATAATGATCAGCAATATGTATGGAGGAAAAAGGATGAGGCTTTTAATCTGAAGAACACCATCCCAACTGTAAAGCATGGGGGTGAGAGCATCATCTTGTGGGGGTGTGTTGCTAGAAAAGGAACTAATGCACTTCAGAAACTAGATCGCATCATGAAGAAGGAAGTTTATCTAGAAATACTGAAGCAGCACCTCGAGACATCAGCCAGAATGTTAAAAACCTGGTTCGTAAATAGGTCTTCCAGCAGGACAATGATCATAAGCATACCACCAAAATTGTAACAAAATGGCTTAAAGACAACAAAGTGAAAACATTGGCGTGGCCACCACAAAACCCTGACCTGAATAGAAATTTGTTGACCTCCCATAGCAAATTTGTCGACTGAACTGAAAAAGCATGTCCAAGCAAGGAGACCCACAAACTTAAACTGAGATACACTAGACCTGTCAGGAAGAATGAGCCAAAATTCTAGCAAAGTATTGTGAGAAGCTCGTGGAAGGTTTGTGGATGTTTTTGATTCAGGTTAAGAAATTAAAAGGCAATGTCACCAAATACTAACAAAGAATATGTAAACTTTTGACCCACTGAAAATCTGACATAGTGTATAAAAGCTTAAATAAATCTGTATTGTAGCTATTATTTTGAAATGAAATAGGGAAAAATTGAGTTTGAATGTCTTTTGCCTTCATGTGTGTAGACTTTTGCCTCAACTGTAATATGGAGAACTGTGAGAACGAATTACTGTGGAAGGCTGAATATTGATAGCCTTTATGGTCCTGATGCCATAATAAATTCTGTATCCACTCACTAAGCACTTTATTAGGAACACTATACTAATACTGGGTAGAGCCTCCCTTTGCTCTCAAAACAGCCTCAATTCTTCATGCCATGGATTCCACAAGATGTTTGAAACATTCCTTTGAGATTCTCGTCCATGTTGACATGACTGCATCACACAGTTCCTGCAGATTTTTCAGGTATACGTTCATGCTGAGAATCTCCTGTTCTACCACATCCCAAAGGTGTTCTATTGGATATATGAGAGGGGAGAGCTTGAGAGAATTCTGATGTGGCTTTTGGTGTTATTCACACTGTAATGACTTAGAGGAGTGCAATGATTATTAAGTTCCTTTTTTTTCTTTTCTTTGCCACCATACTCTGTATTCCGAAGGGAGGAAAAGGAGAGGGAGAGGATAGAAGTAATTAATTATGATTTTCATTTGCTTATTTGATTTTGCAAGCATTGCTGATTGCTTTGTGATTTCTGCTTGGCCTGGCCGGAACACAGGCCTGTTCAGCAGACGGCTCCTTAGAAACAGCCCACCAAACTGCTGCCAATTACTGTAATAAGCAATAAAACTGTATTATAATAATAATAATACACATTCAGTTCAAGAAATACATGGCATATGAAAATGTATAAATAGTATCTGACAGTATATTTCATTTTTATTATTTGCTCCAAGACCAACCTAATATCATTCGGACCCTCACAATGATCAGCTAAGATTTTTACTTTTTGAGTTACCTCAGAATGCTCGCTAGCTGGCTAAGTTGAGTAGGATATCTTACTGCACTGTTTTGTGAAAGACCTGAATGAGTAAATGATTTTGCACCAAAAAGAAGTTTTCTCACTTTAACTATTGTAATACATTGCTCACAGCACATCTACAACTACAACAAACAAGCTACAACTTGTGCAAAATGCTGCAGCAGTAATATTAACACATACTACAAAATAAGAGCATATTAGCTCAGTTTTAGCTTTGCACCACCGGCTACCTGTTTCCTTTAGGATCAACTATAATCTCTTATTAGTAGCTTTTAAATATCCTGATTGTAAAGCACTTTCATACCTATCTGAATGCCTAATAAAATTAATTCCAAATCATGTCTCAAGGTTATTTAGTGCTAGCCTTCTCCACAGTCCCTGTATTAAAATTCAAAATTGTGGTGAAGAACCCTTTTGTTTTATGCACCACGGTTTGGAACACACTGATAAAAATTCATCAGGCTCCATCTATCACTAATTAAAAAAAAAAGCTTTGACTAGCTTTTATTATTTGTATTATATGCCTTGCTTTTACTGGCACATTACTTTCGCATTGCTTTTGTATTCTTTTAATTACTGTACATTCGTTCTATTTTTACATGCTTTTTATTATATACAGTATGTTTTAATATTTTATATAGCTATTATTTTCTCCTTTCTTTCACTGCTATTGTCTATTTCTTTTTTTTTTAATTATTTGTCTATTTCACTATTTTATTTTTGACTAGCGTTTAAATGTAAATGGATAAAAGATGCTGTATAAATAAAGTTTATCATTCATTCATCTTCAGTACCCAATGAGCAGGCAACACAAGGCACAAGGCACAAGGCAGGAGAATCCGCCAGTCCATTGTGGGACACCATTCACACACACATTCACACACTCATGCACACACTTATTCACACCTAGAGGCAATTTAATATAGGCAGTCCACCCAGCTGCATGTTTTTGGAAAGTAGAAGGAAACCAGAGAACCCAGAGGAAAACCTGGCGAACAGAGAAAGTACATGCAACACAGTTGGTTCAAGTTGCCAGGAAGGATATAGTAACTCAAATAATCACTCTGTATATCCGTGGTGAGCAGAAAAGCATCTCAGCATGCACAACATGTCGAACCTTGAGGTGGATGGGCTACAACATCAGAAAACCATGCCGGGTTCCACTCCTATCAGCCAAGAACAGGAATCTGAGGCTGCCGTGGGCACAGGCTCTTCGAAACTGGACAGTTGAATTAGAAGAAAAAAACCTGGTCTTTTTCCAGTCCCATGAAAGCCTCAGATTCTTGTTCTTGGCTGGAGTGGAACCTGATATGGTCTTCTGCTGTTGTAGCTCATCCAAATGAAGCTCTTGACCTGTATCTGCATGATTTTTTTGCATTGCACTGCTGCCACATGATTGGCTGATTAGATAACTGCATGAATGCACAGGTGTACAGGCGTTCCTAATAAAGTGAGCTGTGACTGTATATACGGATATATATCTGGCACTATTAAAGACACCTAAAAACCAGATCACAGGGATGAGGGGAAGAAGTAAGCAGAGAGAGAGAGAGATGAGAGAGTGAGGAGGTCTTCTTTAGTCTCTGCAAAAGCATTTATATTTATCCTTTTGAGTCTTTTTCTCTTGTAGGGAAACCTCCAAGTTATTTCGAGATGCAGGTTTTGATAAGTTGCTGGTGATAGGAAGTGCTCAAAATAACAAACCGAGACAATCATCAGAGGCCGTCTTCTGCTCATACGATGCATGAATTAGCATATAAATAGTAAAGCTTGTGTTTTTTTTGTTTTTTTTTTATTGTCTTTCATTCTTATTTTAGCCTCACCATGATTTCTTCTTATTCTGAGATCAAAAACCACAACCAAAAGAGACCAAGACAAAAAGTAGAGAAGCAAACTCTGGCAAATAATCTCCAAAAGTATGGTTTTCAGTCAATATTGGGCTTCAGGTATGCAAGTATTCCAGTAGAGGGGAATCAAGAATGACTTGAAAGGGCGAGAGAGAGAGAGAGAGAGAGAGAGAGAGAGAGAGAGGAAGGAAAGGAGGGAGGGGTGGTAATATTTTTTTCTCCCACCCTCCATGATTGTGCTTACACAAACGTCAGTGTTGGTGTATTGGTTACACAATTCATTTTCCCCTTGGCTAAGTTCTTCTCAGCGTTGCTCTAGGTGATGGATGGCGGCTCGTTGGTCATTGCACTGGGGCCTTGTCACAGATCAGAGGAGTAGGATGTCCCTATGGTAACTGGTGTCATGGCTACACATGTTTGTATCCATCATGATGCTCAGACACGGAGTAACTAATTAGGGTTTCATTAATGCACAAAGGCAAGATGGACTCTGTGTGTGTTTCCTGTGCATAACTCAGAACTATGATTCCAGAAGTATAAGATTACTAGATTTCCTCTTGGCAATGCTGCACCTCTCTACAGTAAATGTAGAGAATCCTAGATGGTTGTGTTCTGGTATTTAGCAGCGATTGACGGGCTACATTATGAGTGTGTGTTGTTAGCCATGGGCTATATTAAAGAAAACCTTCTCCTGTGGTATTTAATGTCCATATCAGTAGTGTGTGTTGTAGTGAGCGCTCTCTTGGGGAATGTTTCTCTTGTCGGTCTGGAATGCAAAGGCAATAGCTGTGTATGTATGTTTGTCCACCTTTTATTGCTTAGCGCTCTAAACACTGCTCCCAGGAGTTAACACACTGAGGGTAGCACTGTAGCATGTGTGTGGTTAGCCCACAGCTTACACAATAAATAGGTGACTTCCAGGATGCTTTCAGTATTGTACTGTGTTGGCTGAACTTTGTTTCATAGTGGTGCCAAACACATGCTTCTCTGTCCATTTTAAGTTTGTCCTTGACTTCTTTTTTAAGAGAGAATAAATAACATGAAAAATCTGTAAACTTTCAGTGAAAACCTTTCTTACATAATGTTTTTAACCCTGTAGCTAGTTTCTGATCCAGTGAGACACTTTCTGCTAAATAATATATTTAGTAAATAGTAATAAATAGTACTATTTATTAATAATATTTAAAACAATAATGAAATGTAACTTGTAAAATAATAAAATTATTATTATGATTATTATTATTATTATTATTATTATTATTATTATTATTATTATTGTACAATTTGAATTGTATTATTTTAAATATTATTAATAAATAGTACTATTTAATACTATTTATTAAATATATTATTTATTAATATTGCCATTACTATATAATCATTCCTATTATTTATTACAGATCACAGTTGTACCACTCGGTTTAATGCACCCTGAACTGCATCCAGCTGCTATTTCTACCTCCACTATAATGTAAATTACAACTAAACCACTGCTGCCTTAAGGTGCAATATTTGTATATTAGGAAGGTAATTGTGTTGTGTTGTCTGAGATGTGTGTGTTGAATGTATCATGTTGTGACCAAACACCAAGAAAAATTCTTAATACATGTAAATGTGTATGGTGAATAAAAACTTTCTGATTCTGATCATTTACATAAATGCATGTGATTGGTTACAACAAGCCAAGGAGCTGCAATGGTTTTTTGAAAACTAGAGTCGCTGAATGATGTTTTTCACTGATGATGAATGAATTTTTTAAAACTACGTTTATCATCTCTGCTACAGTATTTTTTCACGTACTTGGGTCAGTTTGTGCAGTATTTTGCTGGGTCCACATCCGGACCGTGGTCCGCCAGTTGACGACCTCTTTTCTAGATCTTTCTCCTTCCTTCTTTCAACATCTCACCATCTTTCCATTAATTCCTCCCTGCCTTTGTCAGAAGCTGTAGCATGGAGTTATTTTCTGCACATAGTATCATGAACTGACAAGCACGATGTGAGATTGTTTCCCAAAATTGTATTTTTTTCCCCTCAGTGTTCAAGGCAGGAATTTGGTTCCGGTTCAGTAACTAACAGGAATTTGGTTAAGCCTCCTCTTTTCACCACAGCATCCTGCACTGCAGGAATCTTGCTGCTGATTTCAGTGTAGCTCATTTGGCAGAAAGTACATTTTACACTTGCCTGCATTCCAGGCTCTTAACACCTTTATTCCTATGATTTAATTTAAAGTCCTTTAATTAGTTCTCAGCACGTCCTAACATGGCTGAGAGCTCAAGTGAGAGAGAAGATATTGCAAGCACACTGTCAGCGGGTGTGAGTTTTACATCTCTCTCTCTCTCTCTCTCTCTCAGACCTCTTCCTCAGAGTGGACTCTGTCTGAACTGGACATCCTGCTCCTGATCGGCACACTCGGCCACACTCTCAGCTTGGCCTCCAGTAGCTTTGTAGAAGAGGAGCACCAGACATGGTACTTCCTGCTCAACACGCTTTGCCTGGCCGTCTTCCAGGATGTCTGCAGGAAGTACTTCAGGGAAAAGAGACGCTCAGGTGAAGAAGAGGAGGAAAGTCTTCTCCTGCCTTCTACCGTGGAGGAAAAAGGTGCATCTTTCTCTCCAGTGGCTGAGCTTGGGGTCAGTGCAGACTCGGAGAAGTGGTTAGCCCTGGCCACGCCGCTCCTCACTCTGACATGCTGTCGAATGCTCAGGTCTCTAAACCAGACCGGGGTGCAGTGGGCACATCTGCCTGACCTGAGCCACTGGCTCAACAGGTGAGAGAGAAAAAAATCGAACATAACACATTGTAGCGTCATGTCATTTAGTTTATGTAGATAACTCAGTAGCACGATAATTTTAAATCAGTGTGAAAGAAATCAGTACATTTTCAGTGGACACAGGTTTGGAATTTGCAGGAAAGACAACACCTATTTCATGTGAATGTGGCTGTTTTGTGGCTGTTTCATGACTTTAGATGGAACTTTTATTGATAAAGAGAAGATTTAAATGGATAAGTGGTAGTGTAAACCGAGTTTATGAATATATTCTGATAAATATGGTTGCTAGGACCGTACTGCCTAATGTACAAATAGTACAGAGAATATTGATAATGTATTCAGTATTGTAGTTTTCCCATTTAAGTCAAGACAGTGATAACTAGGAAAAATAACAACGTTCTTCTTGGCTAATTCTAAGATGACTTAGATGGCTAGCTATCCAGCCTAAAAATGTTTGTGTCATGTTATTTTCCGATCCGAATCACGTCTGTCGGAGATTCTCGTTAGCACAATATCTCAAGAATGAGTGGTTAAATGTTTGTAGGATTTATATGGGATTAGTACTGCATCCAGCGGATTAACCGAGTAGATTTTGGAGTTCATCCAAACATTGTTTGTCATACAAAGATGTTACTTACATACTCAAGTCCTATTTTCTGGCTATCTACGATTTTTGCCATTGGACCATTTGTCCATCCGTGCGTCTTCCATGTATATGGAATTATCATTATAAAGAACAGATGAACTGATAAGACTTCCCACAGTGTCTGATGTCTGAAACAGTTCTTCTTCAATAGCTTCCTTCCTGTTTGTCATACAGAGATGTTATGTACGTGTTCATGCTCAGGAAATCAAAGCCCATTTTATGGGTATTTACAATTATTGCCTGTCTATCCATCTACCATCTGTCCATCCAAGATGAACTTACTGGATTGTGGAATTGAATCCAAACAGGGTCAAGGTCAAATGTCTGAAATTGTTTTTCTTCCTTCCTGTTTGTCATACAGAGAAGATAGATAGATAGATAATCGATCAGCTGATAGTTTTATTAATTCCAGAGGGAAATTCACAGATTACAGCAGCAGCAATAGAATAGTGACTGCAGTAAGAAATAATCAAGAGTGAAATAAGTGACAGCGCAAGTAGTAACAACAGATATGCAATGAAGTAGATATGGTCAGCAGAACGTCCACACAAAGTTGCAGAGTGCAATTATGTAGTGAGCAGCAGTGCAGTAAACAGAATGTCACCAAGTAAAAAAATGCAAACATGCCCCGTGAGCTTTTTCAAGGAGTAGGCTCTAATGCACAATAATGTCCTGGCACAGTGATGAACTGTCGTACAGGGTGTTGGTTTAAAAAAAAAAAAAGACCTCCTGTACCGTTCCTTGCTACAGCTGAGCTAAATAAGTCTGTGAGTACAATATGTCATGAACGAGTGCTTGAATGTTTATAGGATTTATATGGAATTACCATTGTAATCAGCAGGTGAAATGGTTAGATTTTAGAAATGATCCAAACAGGGTCAAGGTATCAGCAAGGTCTAACATTCCACTTTCTGAATAGTTTAGAAATATGCAGATATTAGTTTTAAAAAACATTCTGGATTGAAATACAGCTAGTGAGTAAGAAGGTGAAATCCAGGTTTCTGTACTTAATGATTCAGTATATGTATGATCAACATAGGATGAACAAGGATAGCATGGCATGGGTTCTTCAACCATACAAGGTAATATCTGTTAAGTTTGCTTAGAGAAAACAAATATTTAATGATAGTGAACAGGTTCATTATTATATTTATATACTACTCTTCCAATCCCTCTGTTAGTCCTGTCCTGTTGCATCTAGTCTCACCATTTCTGACAGCAGCATTTCATTTCATTAAACACATTTCATTAAAAACTCTCAAAGTCTATTTTTAACGGGCTGAGCATTAGTCAGACTGGAGAACTTCAGCTCCAGTATAAATCTGGGGTGTCAGTGTGAGAGACTGACACTCATTTAAAGAAAGCTTTAAAGCTCAAATAGTAACTCTAGAGAATCTTTACTCTATCCAAATTGGATGTTATATTTAAGCTTTCTCACATTTAAGACTTCTGAAAAGCTGGAACTGCGTTCAGTTAGACATTTTTATAGTTAAGAAAAGGCAAGTTGTTAAGGGAAACCCAGTGAACTGTAAATGCAGCACCAAATTAAGCGTTTGTAGTTGTTTAAAGAGGATAAACTAGAATAAGATGAATTCACTTAAGCTTCTTGAACACCTTAAGTGAGTGGTATGTAATTACCATGTTTGTCTGTGGTAATTACCGTGTGTGTGTGTGTGTGTGTGTGTGTGTGTGTGTGTGTGTGTGTGTGTGTGTGTGTGTGTGGGCATACTTGTATATAGTGGCAGTCGTGGCCTAATAGTTAGAGTCTCGTACTTGTAGCCCGAAGGTGAACCTGAAGGTCGTGTGTTCGAGTCTCAGGTCTGGCAGGGATTGTAGGTGGGGGGGGAGTGAATGACCAGCGCTCTCCTCCACCCTCAATACCACGACTGAGGTGAGACCCTTGAGCAAGGCACCGAACCCCCAACTGCTCCCCGGGCGCCGCAGCAAAAAAGGCTGCCCACTGCTCCGGGTGTGTGTTCACGGTTTGTGTGTGTGTTCACTACTGTGTGTGTGCACTTGGATGGGTTAAATGCAGAGCACAAATTCCGAGTAGGGGTCACCATACTTGGCCACACGTCCCTTCACTTCACTATCTTGATGGGGACCAAATGTCCCCATGAGGATAGGAATATCTGACAGTTTTGACCTCATGGGGACGTTTGGCTGGTCCCCACAAGGAAAAAATGTGATTTTTTGATTTAAAAAAAAAAAAAAAAAAAAAAAAAAACTGAAAGAGTCAAAAGGTTTCCTTATCATTCATAGCTGTTTTTACACAATACATTTGGTATTCATGAAAATCCTGTTAGTTCGGATAGTGTTTATGTCCTAAGAGAGCTTCTGAGTTTGTGCAAATTTGTGTAAAGAGACTAATGTACTAATGAATTCATGCAATTTTATACATGGATTACATTGTCAACTTTTAATAATTGATTTCACGCACAAATGTAATGAAAATTTTGTGAAGCCCAATCAGTTAATATTAAAGAAATATTTAATATGGATAATTATAGTATAGTAGTAATAATATTTATTATAATGATAATTAAAGAAATCCATAAATTAAGGCAAGTAAGACCAGTCATTCACTTAAGACAAAAGAAACGCTGCTGTATGGAAGGAGGATGTGCTGCAATGGCTCAGGTGGTGTATAAGTCAGTTCCATGTGGCATCTTTTTTAATGCGATGCAACACTTTAGAGCCTGCACTAAGTGACTAATAAGTGACCGATATGGTATGTCTCAATCTGCAATGTGCCCTACACTCCCATATGTGGTGTGTGCCATCATTGCCTCCTTTTCTGTAATTTGTCTCCAGAGTTGGTGCTGTTACTCTGTAAATTAAGATTTTTATTGATGTAGACATGAGTCAGAAGAACTTCCACATCTGCCTCTGAGAAAGTTTAGCCATCAATTCATGCTTTCAGCTCACTGTAAGCTTTAACTTTCACAGATTTTTGTCAGCATCACTAAATGCAAATGTGCTATGGCGTGAACACACTTTGCACTTTACAGCTGATTGATATTCATTGAGGCCTATGATAAATTATAAATGAGGCTCAAGGATAATAGGCCACATGTGTATGTATGTATGAGCGTGTTTGTCGGGACAAAAATTTTGTTTGTCAGAAGAAAAAAAAAAAACGGAGTTAGCCATGTCAGGACCAGCAACACTTTGAAACACTAAGGCACAGGACACAGGATTTGCAGTCGTGACGTGTGAGTGCCCATTGATTTGAACACAAAAACACACACACAAGAAACATCCGCTTTTCTTTTGCAAACCCTAAGCCACACTTATGGCATTGGATTTGAGCAATTTTATGTCTAGCGGAAGCCTGAAAATAGTGCCGCTCAATACGTGCAGGTCTCGAGTGCACTACCTTAGCGTGTCTAAAAAGCCTGGGCTGAGCCCATACTCTCTCTCTGCACTTAGTGATAAATAACCATGATTGCGCTCATTATAAATCCAGACTTGTTACGGCAGGATGATGGACAGATACTAGACTCAGCGATGGGTAGCAGGGGTCAACAGAGGGGAGAGACGTGACATGTAGCTTTCTTTGCTGTGTCTGACTACTTCCTCTCATTACAGAAAGAATGAATCAGAGCAGCAGGCAGGTTACTAAGACCCCCGGAGCCAACCTCAATGATTCACGCTGTGAAAGGATATTAATGCTCTTTAGAACGGAGGAGCGGAAGATGTGTGTGTGTGTGTGTGTGTGTGTGTGTGTGTGTGTGTGTGTGCGTGGATGTGCACGCGTACATGTGCATGGGTTCTTGCAGATGTGGTTGTGTATGCCCGTGTGTGCATGTGTGTGTCTTGTTAACCATTTCAGCTCTGCATTTAAGTGTGTGTAATATGCAGACAGTCTATAATCATCTAGATCATTAGAGACTAAGTTGCTGCTGTCAGTCAGAAGACATTAGACAGTTGGATTTATTGTCAAGCACCTGTCAAAGGCAAATATGCCTGTGCTTTTCAGGTTTCTGAATAAATATACCCAATTCACAGTGGTGCAAACTAGCAGAGAAAGAGAAAAAAAAAAAGCGTTTAAACCATTACTCTATATCAGGGGTCATCAATTGCTGGACCGCAAGCTAAGTATTTCAGCGGCTCAAACTAGTAAAGCAGAACTGATCAACATATGAAATGTGTTCAAACATATGAAAGACTCCAGCTTTTAAAAATAAACCTTCGTGGCTTCTGTAGCAGATCCGCTTTTGCAGCTTATCCAACCACACACATTTATGTAAATTATTAGCTGATGGTAGCTCGTCGAGGAAGGACTTTCTTTCACAGACTTCCGTGAGTTTTTTATTGTCTTAACTTCATTTATGCTCTCTGATCTAATTAATGAAGTGACAGCATGGCTTGTTAGGTAAAAGTCAACCACGAAAACAGAATGCTTAAGATAATTTGACAGGAGTATGTGCTTCTTCTCCACTTGGATCTCTCATCTGTTCAGATTCCGTGGTGCTAATTAAAAGTGGTAACATGAAGCACCACTGCATAACCACTTAAACCTATCCTCTTCAAATTGGCGTGTCTTCTTTATAGCTATTTAGCACCAACTAATCACTAAAATGTAAGTATTGTAACAATTCGTTCATCTTAGTTGAATTTGACATGGCTGGACCTTGACAGATTTTAGTTGAATACGCCTCTATACGTTAGCAACAATCCTGAAGGATATCTCTAGTCAAGACCTATTATATACTCGGGTGATGTAGCTGAGGTTGAGGAACAGTTGAGTTGAACAGGTTGAAGAACTCAGGTACAGATATTTGGAGCAATAAACATATACATAATACATATTAGGCTTGTGATATTGTGTGTAATATGCCATCGTCCTATCATTCCCCACAACTATTGACGATTGACAATAGTTCAAAGCCTGCGGCCTTGAGAGGGGAAAAGAAGAGGGTGTGGCCAGATATACATAATGCATGTCATGTGCACGTCATGTCATTACAGCAGAAAGAATACCGGAAGCAGTTTACGAGTCAACTGTAGCTGCTAGTTGCTAATTAACATTAACATGGTCAGGAATGCTGCCAGACTGAAGCCAGGACTGTACATAAACATGATGCATTATAAGCTATAATTAAGCTCATTATAAAATTTAAATAAAAGTCTATAAACTACACGTGCACGTGCTCTGTGGTGAGCAGCAGGGGAGATGCTTACTGAATTCTTGTTTAGTGAAGTCGCCCTGATAAACAACACATTTTCATTTTCTTAATGTAAACCCCTGTTCATGTTCTATTGAGCAAAGACATTCACAGCTTTATCTGTTTAGCGAACACGGACAAGATGAAACGTTTTTTGCTCTGCTCCGAAATCAGGAAGGTTATTAAGGTTCGTATAGAACTACAAAACGGGCGAAAAGGAAACACATTACAAGACACCGTTTGCATTGTCCGACTTGATAGCCATTGCAGTAGTTGGAATCTTTCTGGGATTCCTGATACTATCATCAATCAGCCCAAGCCTGATACAGATACATCCCAAGCACATGTTAACAAACTCCCTAGTTAGCCATAATATCTGGTTGAAAAAGTAGAAAACTACATCTCTCATGTGCAAATACTTGGCAAGCAGCGATGCTGTAAAGATGATGTGGAATATTGGGAGCCGTATTTATCATGTCTCTCAGAATTACCCCTACCAATTGTGCTTAAACTGTGATTAGCATTACTCCCAACTTAGAGGAGAATCTAGGAGTTCAAACTGAGTATCAGAGGAGTAGGATCGACGTTTATGAATGAATTCCTTAAGTGTTTTACAACAGCATCCTGCCTTTTTCTCCTGTTAATTGTACTTGTTATCTGTAATGTCTGTAAATGTCTTCTGATCCACATACGCTCGTTCGTTTTCTCAGGGCTTTATCATTTTAAGTTGGCTCATTTACTCCGATGAGCCCTGGCAAGCCAGCCATCCGCATAAAGGCATATTGTTTATCGCTTCTTGCCGAGTGGTAGAGAAAGAAATGTGTGAATGATATGGGATGCTGTAAGTGCTAACAATGTTCTGTCTATTCTGATTGTCTCCTGTTGGTCTCAAATCGTCACAGCTGCATCACTGCATCTTCCCAGGTGCTAAGAAATGCTCTGTGACACAGCATAAAAACCGTCTTGCACAGACAAAATTTGTAAAAGTTCTACTGTATGCTGCTTAACCGATTTTTTTTTTTTTTTTTTTTTTCATTCAGACTGTCTGAAGCCTTTCTGCATTGTTGAAATTAAAGTGCATTATCACATACTAATTCACTAGAACACAGTCCCTGGCTCGCTTCAATTTTTTAATTATAGGCACTATTATGTCTGAGGTATCTTGATTCATTCTTTTACTTGTATTTGTAATAGTAGAACCAAAATGGCATTTCTCTCAGCCATTATGACCGATTTCCTACTCAGAGAGCCTTAATTAATGTGAGCCCATAGTTAACATCTGATACGGCTAACTATGGGCACTGAACTAATACTGAATGCTTGTAACATTTTTAAACATGGTTTAATTTGTCCTTCCTGCTCTCAGGTTAGTATTTGCTCACTTTGATTATTGCTTGGAGTTTGCACTTGTTCATATTTTATTACCTGACTGGGAAAGTTACACAGAGAGGCGACTGCTTGCTTTAAAAGTCATGTTCATGCTCTCTTCTCTGTCAAGAGCTTTAAGGAATGCAACCTATTGGCTTTGACAGCACTTTATCTGGAGGTTTGGAACACGATTTTCATGCATAATGACGCATAAAGGGGAAGATAATGAGATGCAGTGGCAGAGAAAAGGGAAAATATTAGAGATAATCGTCTGAGAAGTAATTTAATTCTTTTTCTCATTGATGAATCATGTGTCATTTTTGAATGTTTAAGTCTTACTTGGGTAATTGTTGAGGCAGCCACATTGTTTAAACAGGCTGATTAGATGACGGCCGTCCCATTGTGTGGTAATAGTTTAAAATAAATAAATAAATATCAGAGCCCATTCCAGCTGAGTAAATATTTGCAGGCAAAACTAAACTAGATATCACAAAACCCAGGAAATGTAAACATCACATATCTTTCTGGAGTCCCAAAATTGCAAGGGAAATTATGTTAAGAAACGTGGGTGGAATTATAAACTGCAAAAGTTTTTTCCACTAGGCTCCCAGTTTTGGCTCGATGTGGCTGCCACTGTCGTGCGTAGATCATGTTTAGAGTTCGAATCCCAGCAGTGCCCTAGCCATCTGTGCCTGGGAGTCCAGTAGTGCTTTTCCACCAAACAGCACGGCACAGCCTTGCAACAAATCCAGACTCGGGGCTATGCGCAACCTGAGAGAGTACATATGTCAGTTTCCCGTTAAATAACACTTCCCCTGAAAGTAGGTGGAGTTAGGTAATTGGAACCAGTAGTAAAATACTACAAAATATATATATATATTTTTTAATTGATTTTGAAATGAATCCAGACATGTGGCTCTGTTGTACATCACGCTCACTGGTGGAACTTTTGAGCATGAGATGTGACAAGTTTGTTTAAATGGCTGCACATCATCCCAAAACCAGTCATGTGTTCTAATATTTTAATATTAGCTAAAAAATATATAGATTTTAATTTCAAATACAACAGAAAGACAAGTTGTCACACATCGTATTTGCATTCTGTTGTTTATGGATTGCACTAGGTAGAGGCAGTAGCACCACAGTGATCACCCAAAGTGAATAAAAAGCTATTTGGAACCTAGTCTGCAGCTTCAAGATGGGCAATTCTGCTTGGCTCTTACTTTATGTAAGAATTTAAAACCAGGTTAAATAGCAGCATGAAAACATTACTGTTGATACATCTGAAACTTTTCTGAATATGAAAAATGTGCTAAATTTTTGCACGTGACCTCCTCAATCGGGCAGAATAAAAGGATATTTGACAAGAGAGCACGACTGTGGCACACAGTCACTGCACTTTTTTTTAAGATTTTCGTGCTGGTACCAAAGCGATTTTTAGCTAATCACAGCAATTCTGTGGCCAATTCTGCAGTTGACCAATCAATGGTTTTCTCTAGTCAAACTCCACCCACTTATAATGGCTTGTCTTGCAAGGTACCTGGGCAGGAATGGTAGCAAAATTCAGCAAGAGTGAGTATGGCTTGCTTTGAATGGTGGAAAAATCCAGTAATAGGATAATTTACTGAGTCAGTGCTCTCCTCCAAGCGCATTCAGCTGCCCTGTTACACTGTCCAACCAGCAGCCTGAAAACATACAGAGGAAGCATGTATTAGGTTTCACGTTTTCAGAAAGCTCGTTATTGGTCAGGGGTGTTCAAACCTTTTTCCCCATGAGCCCCACTTCCCAGTTTTTTGGAGAACTGCATTTTGGAAAAGCAGATGAATAAGTTTATGGAAATATAATTATATTATATATCTGCGATCATCCACTTTAGTTGTCTTCCGTGACTGTATTATGTAACTGAACGTATAGAACAGAACTGTTCAACAATAGTGTATAAAAGTATAAAAGTCAGGTCATGAGTACATGAAGTTCTCTTCATTAATCTTTCCGAGTTTATGTGATTTAATAAACATTTACTAGGAATTAACTTCATTTTACCATAATGTGATGGGCTTTTCTGTGCAGTAAGCATTATATAGGCTAATAATAAAGCATTTCTGTGCATGAGCATAAATATACGAGGCTACTGAAATCTGCAATGCACACGTGCACAAATATTCCGAAGAGCAGACGGTGTGAATATTCCAGTGGCATCCCTAATAAATATAGTTCATTAAGTGAGAGTTACATCAGAAACACGTTGATGGATTTAATTTCACATTAACAGTGAACTCAAAAAATATCCATTTACAGTGACAGAAAGTGAGAGTGCCATTCCCCGCCCCTCCACCCTCAGAGCTTTGTAATGGTCAGTAAGTTTTCTGCCACGGGAGAGTCTTCAGAACAAAGACTGTTTACTGCTGCTATAACTTAAGTCAAACAGGGACTAACCTCTCTTGTGGACATTCCACAATATTAAATTTAGCTGTATACAGCTAAATGCATGAAATGTCATTCGTTAATAAGATAAAAAGTTCAATTGTTGGGAGATCGCTGAGGTATGAAAGAGTAGCACTTCAGCATGTGCTGTTATAGGAAAATCATCTGCTTTGCCTCCGTGTCACGTCAGAGCATATTATACCCCATTGTTGATTATTTCCTATAAGATTACACCCTGTCATGTTTTATTTCTTACTAAGTCCATATTTTGTATTCACTGATCACATGGTGTATCTCTCTGTGTAACCTGCTTTACATCAGGGACATGGTCAGTAATTTGCTGTGTAATGACAAGCAGCTCTGTGCATGCAGATGAAGTGCACATCGGTGGTTTGAGAGCAGTGAGTCATCCACTCTGCCAGTGTTTTTCATGTTTCGTCTGCGAGACACTGAGGGCTAAATGTTAGGCAAGATTGGGCTCAGACACCTCACACTTGACTCAGGAGGAACTGCAGATTCGACTGCCAAACATTGTTCCTCCTACAGATGGCTTGTCAGACCACTTCTTGCATACGACAAGAATGCTTACAATACTATTAGTGTGTGCAGTTGTTTTTCCCTCAGAGTGTTGAGGGAGTTAGAATTCTGCCCAACGTCAAAACACTGGAAGGAGATACAAGGTCATGAGGATCACAGCAAGGTCCTGTTTGTCTGCTGTGTACTGTGTATGTACATACTCGGAGCCTGGCATCTGATCTTACACACACTTTATCTGTTGACTCGCATATATGTGTAGTGCTCCAGGGTTATCTGTATCTGTATTTGGATTTAAACACGATGTGGCTTACTGGAAAACACTCGGAAATAATAAACAGATGTAGTTATGCCAGAACTGTGAATTCCAGCTCTGACAGTTCCTCCACCTCAGCTACATCACTCAAGTCCACAAACAGTTATGTTAATTGATAATTTAATGTCCATGATAATTTCTAACAAATTGAGTTGGTTCTGTTTCCCAAAATATAAACAGTAGCCTAATTTAAAGCGCCATGACCATTCAGTTGCAAAGGATCATCACACATTCGTGTTAATAAACTGTGAGCTTCATATCTGAGCACATGAAAGTAAAATCCTCCTGCTTGCATGACCTTTTTTGGTTGCATCCAGCGTGACTTTTTTGTTGCATCCCCCAGCCAAATGCCCTGTGAAACATTCTAGCAAGCAAAAAAAAAACAATCAGATAGCTCACATCCTATTTGTATCTGTGCTTGTATATGATTCGAACACATTATCTGTCCATTCCAAATAATGTATTCATATACAATTACATCCCTAACACAAACACACACTTTTAACAATATCCTCCTCCTTCTCAGTCGAATACACTTGTCTTAGTCTTGATGCCCCACACATGATTACCTTAGATGAGAAAAGAACACAGCCAGCATGCTATAAAGGAATATTAGTCCCACTCCTCATACACACACCACACACACTCCTGTATATGCAAAAGCTATGCATGCTACTATGATTTCCATCACATTAAATGCCCCTAGCTAGGTCATAAATTTCTGCTTTCTTAAAGCAACTCTCCGGCCAAAAATGTAATCATTAATTCATGTCTTCCCTGTTCGCTGTTAGAAGACGTGGAAGATCTGCCACTGATGATGCATCTTGATGTTGGAAGTAAACTAGCTAGCTGCAGCTC
Source organism: Pangasius djambal (assembly GCA_022985145.1). NCBI lineage: Eukaryota > Metazoa > Chordata > Actinopteri > Siluriformes > Pangasiidae > Pangasius > Pangasius djambal. The sequence goes on from CM040981.1 coordinate 17,371,102, forward strand.
ATTAGATTCACTAACTAGCAGAAAGGTACTGTATCTAATCATGAAATTATTGAGCCAGATATTTAAAGTGCATTAGCTTTTTTTTTGGAGCAGGTTGCAGCCTCACAGCTCCATGGTTTGACCCTGAGCTACGGTTCGTGTGGAGTTTTGCATGTTCTCCCTGTGTTACTGTGGAACCGATGTACACTTTTGAATTAAGTAAATTCAATAAGTTTCAGTGTAATGAGTTAAAGCTAGCTTACTAGTTAACGTCCACCTTGATAATGCATCATCAGGAGTGGGTTTTCAAACAGGGATGTCCCTAGAGAGCACTGTGTCTCTCCTGTAAGATGTAAGTAGACATGTTCACAACTGATATGTACAGAAATCTATGTTTTAACTAAGGGCATTTAATGTGTATCTGCGTGTGCTATGAATTTTTTCAGTCTGTGTGCATGATGTTTTACAAAGGACACTCGTCCCATCTAGCGTGTATTCCCGCCTCTCGCCCGGTTTCTCAGGATACGCTCTGAATTCCCCTCTACCCTGACTGGGATAAAGTGGTTACAGATTAATGAATAAGTTTCATGCATAGATCTGATTACATGGGTGACAACAGTCTAAAAGCTAATGTTGGAAAGTGTCCGATACGATAAAGTTAGCTAGTTAAAGCAGGGTTTACACTGTGCTTTTTCGGCAGTCTTTTAAGATTATTATTTGTCACATTGTACAAGATGATCCCAATAACATCATCAGGGACTCCTCCCATCCCAGTCACAAACTCCTCAACCTCCTTCCTTTCAGGAGGTGATATAGGAACGGTCGTACCAGAGCCAGCAAACTCAGGGCCAGCTTCTTCCCCACAACCACTGCCCTGATGAACTCTACGCTACACCACTGATATTTTTACTGCCTGTAATCATCCTGCAGCTCTATGCTGTACTGTATATTCTGTATTATCTCTATCTAATTGCAGAGTCATAGCTTTCATACTGTAGATTCATAGGTTATATTTATATATCTGTCCATTATCTGTATATACATTGTATACTATCCATGGTTAATCTGGTACTGTTTTATATACAATGTACATATCTCTCACATATATTTTTGACTAATACTTGTGCATATATATATATATATATATATATATATATATATATAAAATACCTATTAGAGTTTTTCTATTATAACATATTGTAATTACCATTCATACTGCTATCTATTCAATAACTACTGCAATATATATATTGCATATTCAAACTGCACATTGTTTATTTGCACTTCTGGTAGATGTTAAACTGCATTTCGGTGCTGAATACCTGCACTATGCAATGACAATAAAGTTGTATCTATCTGCCCATCTATAAAATCTAGGTCGAATTCAATGACAGCCTGTATGACAAAGACATTAAAGAAAATTACTACATTATGCTGATGTCAACAGTTAATGTCACATAAAACGAAACAATCCCTCAGTATAATGGACAACAATATCATGTCTAGAGAAAACACATTTTAAAAGACAAAGAAGTGGATTTCGGAACCGTTCGTTGCTGGGTAAAAGAACACAGCAGGGAATGACCAGTTTCCAAAGTGAGCTTGAGGTGCTAGAGATCGTTTCTGTCCATTTGCATGGGTGATAGCTTTGCAACTCAGTGCAGGAGGTATCTAGGCTGGTAAAGTTCTATAAATGAATGTGAGCAAGTATTTTAAATGATCGCTTGGTCAAACATAAATAAAACCTTCATTTTGATCTTTGCTTCATCTTATGCTGTCCTCTTATTGTTGGAGATTTTAATCAGTGCCAGAGAGCACGTAGCATGCATTCTGATACCGCTGATCTCAACTCGCAAACAAAGCATTCTTTTACGATGTCCAATTTTTGTCTGCAACAGCAAAATTGGGGCGGAAATCATAAAACCTGACTTAACTTCCAATTCTGTTGATACGAAAAGAATGAAAAACTTATTTCTGCCATCTGTTGTGTATGGGATATGGACAGAATCAGTGTCCTTATTTGATGGATATCCTGTGTTACTGCTTTCAGCTCTCGCTTATAATCCTGGGTCTGAAGGCTACACATTCATAAATATACAGCATTTTTCTCCAGTAAATCCTTTCCTGTAGCGCTTGACTATTTTTTGATATATTCTGTATCTCTTTTGGGGAGAAAGAACAATACGCTTATCTTTTGCTTATTTGCCATTACGTAAGAGAATTTCTCATTTTTTTTGTTTAACCATAAATCATCTTACAACCATTAATAAACCATTAATGCTGGTCCGAGTGGTACAGGATTAATCGTGACAGGAATCCACAATTTGTGTAATTCATGCTTGGTATTGTAAATACAGATCTCTGATGGAATTAGACATGACAACAGTACAGCATTTTGAATTCTGCTTAATCAGGCTGAGAGATGCAATTCTGCTCTACAGAAAATGACATAATATGCCAAATAGCATATTAAATGCCAGTTATACGCCAGAATGCTCTTTTAAAGATGATGGCCGAGGAATTCGATGTCACCATAATCAGCTTAATTGGTGCTTTGGCTGTTGTAATTATTATACTAATACCATTATTAGATGTGTTCCGTGTTAGATAATTAGACAACATATGATTTTGGTTTATCTACATTTGCTCTAGTAGGTTATGAGATCACAGTGGATTTTCTTTTTTTTTTCGTCTCAGAACAAGTTTCACATTCCACTAAACTTTAAATGATAATAACACTTATAAGATGAGATATTAAAGTTGCTACTAAGCAACAAATTGAATGGAAAAAAAAAACAGAAAAAAATAACCTCAGAGACTTGTAAATATAAATTACCTCAGTTTTCAGCCAGCTTTTATTAGAGATTTATTACACTCTTGTTTTATGTGCCATGCACATCCAGTCAGGCACCGGCTTTATTGCTGAATCCATAGTGTCTGGCTTATGGAGACTCAAAATAGCATAACTTTTAGACAGAAGGAGCCTCTGACATTTTCTGAGAAAAGAGTCCAATGTTCTTACCAGCAAATAAGTGTGTATGTGGGTGCATGTGTGTGTTGGTGAATGTCTGGGTGTGTGCATATGTAAAATTGTGTGCCTGGATGTGTGTGCATGTGGGTGTGAGTGTGTGTGTGCATGGGTGTGTGTGTGCTGGGGCATAGGAGGGTTGTGTGTGTGTTTATGTATGTGAGTATGGGTCCCTATGTGTGTTGGTGTGCATAGGTGTGCTTGTGTGTTTACATGAGTGCGTGTGTGTGTGTGTGTGTTGGGGGGTTTATGTGGGTTGGTGCTTGTTTATAGGTGTATGGGTGGATGTGCGGGTGAGTGCCTGGGTGGGTAGGTGTGTCTGGGTAGGGGTGTGTGTGTGTGTGTGTGTGTGTGTGTGTGTGTGTGTGCGCGCACATTTGTCCCCACAGGGACAGTCTTCTTGATGGAAAAAGTACAGAGATTGTACCATTGAAATGTAAATGCCTTTGTGTGTGTGTGTGTGTGTGTGTGTGTGTGTGTGTGTGTGTGTGTGTGTTTCTACAGTGGAGATCATAAGGTGTTCCTGTCTCTGCTGTCTGTACTCTCTCTGCTGCTGATTTTCCTGCTGGTCCAGCGGCACTGTTCCCTGGTGTCTAAGATCGCCCTGGCTCTCGGCCTGCTGGGAGTTTACAGCTACCGTGCTGCAGTCGGCAGCGTCCTGTTCCCATGGCAACATTCAGCCCAGCCCATGTCCAAGTAAGTTTGAACACACTTGAATATTTCATTCATGTTGTCTAGAAAGCGATGTTGTCATGCTGAGAAGAAGGTCATATTGTAGATGCATTCAGTTGAAACATTATTTATTTTGTTAAAATATTCAAATATGTTTTGGTGCAAAAGAAAATTTGATTTATATGTTTAATAATGGCTGACCTCATGGCACAAGAAAGTCTGATTTTGCCATTCACAAGCCTCATCACTATCCCAGTCTGTCAAGCCCTGCCTTGTATTGCTATTATATAGTAAAGAATGGCCGAATACATTCGAGTACAATAACGTACTCGAGCACAAGACTTTTACAATACATCTGCCAGGATAAAAAATAATAATAATAAAAGGTTTGGGATGTAAGATTTTGGAATTTAGCTCTCTCTGGGAGAAAAATGCTATTGCAATCCACTTGTGGAAGAACATTTCGTAACGTTGATTGTTCCAGCACAGGGATTAATTTCACGGCTGAGAGTGCCCACTCAAAACACATTCAGAGGGAGTGCAAGGCTGTGTCTCAAGTCACATTACGCACAATAAATAGTATGCCTAAACAGTCATGATACATATACTGGTGTGCTGACAGAGTATTTAGTACAGTACTATGAATTTTGTGACGTGGCTATAACTATCTGCTACCCGTGTTAGGAAAATGATATAATTCAGTTGTGCATATCGTGTGACTTTTGCATTTACTGAATACCAAATGAAAGGGCAAAACTTTTCAAGAAGAGCTTGCCCTTTTGCTAGCAGCTAGCTCAGATTATGACTGCCTGAAAGCTGTGATGTAACGGTGCACATTCTGTGGAATCATAAACAGCGCACAACCTACCAGAGTTTATCTTTAATCTGGCTGGCTAAAATCTAAGCTCTGGTTGGCAAAACAGCTGGTCTGCTGAATACTATATATGTGTGTACTTTTGTTACAGGATCTGTGGGGTTTTTTTGGTGTATTTTGTTGTCCAGCCTGTCAAAAAAAAAAAAAAAAACACACAGCAGAAGAGAAAAAGAACAAGATCAGTGAAAAATATCAATACAGAGGGTGAGCAGATGCCTGGAATAACAATTTAACAGTGTATCAAGTACAACAATATATAGAGAAACAAACCAACACGTCCTGTTAGTCTCTAGCCAACTATCATAGCTAAACTTCACAACTGGATACAGATACAAATTCCACACTTAAGATAAATAGGCTGACTATTGTTCACTACCTCCCAGCCAAAGAGAGGACATGGAGAACAAACAAATTTCTTAACTGTTCAGCAAGAAAACACTAAAACTGCATCAGTTATGAATCCGTTTTTTTTATTGGACAATATTGGACCCTCTCACTCACCCCTGATTTGCTGAGCGAGCATTCATTTGCTACGCTTACAGCTCACTTTAAGTGTTGTTCATAATTTTATTCATAAAAAATTCAGTCCTTATGTCTCTGATTAAGAAGTCTCCTCTGATGTCCTTTGATATTTTATATCCTTTGTTAAATTATCCTATCAGTTAGTAGCGTCACATTTATGTATTTAATATTTAATAGCATTACATTGCTTTCTCAGTTTATTTACAGCCCAACACATACATTTCAGCGTGAGATATAGTGGTTACATCAAACTGCAGGACTTAATACTGCTCCTCGCTTAAGGCAATATTGCACAAGAGAAAAATCAAGGTCAAATGAAGTTCAAAGACAGAATTATGTGTAACCGAGACACAGTGTTTAAGTCTGTAGTTCTGTCTGAAATCTAAGCACTGATGTGCACAATTTCGGGATTAACTCTTCCCTACGCTCACTTAAAGCTTGATACGTATGACCCTATGAGCTGAAAAATTGTTTTGCCATGCCGGCATCCATAGGTGTGTGCAATTTGACAAAGGTGGCTCCCTCTGAATTCTAAATAGAGGGGGGAAAAGCCTGTATTGGAAATGATTAGAGGCTGTTATTACAGTTATGAACTGTTTTACTTGTGCTCTAATAGGGCTAAACACACACAAGGAGATTGTGTGACATGCACACTCCCAAATACACAAAGACACACACACACACACACACACAGAGTGATGCCAAGACAAAGCATTGCTTCTCACCTCCCGCCCTTGACATTTTCTCTCACTTCATTAAAAGATTGACCTTTTGCCCTTTTAACCAGGTGGCCAACTGCATTTCCTTTCACTCTCTCCATGTATTATCCAGAAAGGGACAGAGAGTAGTAGCTTTATGTCCTCTGAATAATTCACAGTGCTTCTCTGTGCTACCAGAGCCACTCACACACTCATTAGTCATTACACGCTGGTGTTTATATAGCCCTGCAACCTCTGGCTTTTCTATTAAGTTGACTAAGCCAGTGTCTTGTCCTGTAAGTCCCTCTGTGTGTGTTTAGCTGATGGAAGAATTCTCTCTCGCTCACTCTCTGCTTGCTCTTTTATCACCCGGAGAATCACAATCCCCCCCTTTTTTTTTTAAATAATCCTTTTATTGTGCATAGAAGAAGGTTTGATCATGTTTTTTAATGTTTTCTAGTTCTAAGAGTTTAGGTTGTACATGGTTAATAATTGTTTTCTTTCATTTGTGATTACCCTAAGCTGCTGGTAGAATCTGCTCATCACTAAGCAAGGAGTAAATGACAATGTTATGTTTGCCCATAACAGCACATCCCATATAGTTTTGCATTATATTTTCAGGTTGTCTGTCCATGTCCGAGATTCTTGTTAGCATCATTTCTCAAGAACGAGTGGTTGAATGTTTGTAGGATTTATATGGAAGTATCACTGTAACCAGCAGAGGAACTGATTAGATTTTGGAATTGATCCAAGTAGGATCATGGTCACAGCAAGGTCAAATGTCTAAAATAGTTTTTCTTCAATAACTTCCTTCATGTTTGTCATACAGAGATGTTACTTACATGAAGGAAGCTATTGAAGAATGGCCTGAGTTCAAGGCCCATTTTTGGCTAGCTAGGATTTTTGCAATCCATGTGGCCGTCTGTTCTTGCATCTGTCTGCATCTGTCTTGCATCTGTCTCAAGAACGAGAGCTTGAATGTTTGTAAGATTTATATGGAAGTATCACTGTAACCAGCAGATGAACTGATGAGATTTTGGAATTGATCAAAAAAAAAAAAAAGGGTCAAACTCACAGCAAGGGCAAATGTCTGAAATAGTTTTTCTTCAGTAGCTTCCTTGCTGTATGAAGTATATTTTAAGGGTATTCCTGGCATACAAATTAGTAACAAGAAGGACTAGACTTGTTTATGGAGAAGGCATCCCTTTTGACGCTCCCTTTTGAGTTCTACTTGTTATTATTAACTATACCTATTTTTTATTAATTAAAGTTACTATAGAAACGTTAACTTTTTCAAATGAACACATTAATATCAACATGAGATTTGAATTACACCCTGAACTACTGTGCTGTCATAGAAACTTAATCAACCAATCAGAATCAGGAATTCAACAGAACTGTGGTATAATGAAGTATAGACATTATAGACATATATAGATAGTATAGATCTAGTTTTTGAGCATTAATCATTAATTTAATTGATAACTGATAATTAACCAAATTCCACCCCATTCTGTTCAAGTGTTTCCTTTTTTTTTTTTTTTTTTTACCTTTTACTCAATCTCTCATTATCTTTTTTAAAATGACTAGGTTATAGTGAGAGTGTGAATGGTCTTCCAGTGAACTTATTTGTATAGGGCAGAAAGGGGAGGGGGAATGAACCCAATATATGGTATTTATTTCATTTAGAATGGATTTCTTCATATAAACAAGAAATCTTAATGGAATAGTTGCTTTAATATGCATAGAAACGGCTCCTTTTCAGAATGAATCTCATTACACATACTCAGAATTGCTGCATGTAAATGTTGTCACTGCTTCTGTGTTCACTGAATTACACAGTAGGGAATTCTGCAGTTTTTAATTTTTTTTTTTTTTCCTCCATTGCAACAATGTCATGATGAAATTAGTTTTGGTGATGGTTCCACAACAAGTTCTGACAATTCTATTGCAGTCTCATTGTTGTTTGCTTTGCACCCTACTGTTATGTCAGCAGGTTTCTTTTGTCCAAAAATCTTATATTTATTTCTCATTACTTTTGAACTGAAATTACAGCAAGAAGTGGAGCAGCTGACTGAAGCAGCTGAGAGTGCACATATTCTGTACAAAACATTAGATAAGGAGAGGCTACGGACTTGGCATGATATCATTATTTAAACCTTTTAAAATGAACAGATATGAAAAACTTGCAGTGTGTCTCAGGGATACAGTTTTAGCCCAGTGTTTCAAGGACTTTTGCACTTCTTATACCGAGCACTTTATCAGGAACTCTATACTAATACTGGGCAGGGCCTCCCTTTGCTCTCAGAACAGCCTCAATTCTTCATGGCATGGGTCCCACAAGATGTTGGAAACATTCTTTTGAGATTCTCGTCCATGTTGACATCATTGCATGGTGTAATTCCTGCAGATTTTTCAGGTGCACTTTCATGCTGTGATTCTCCTGTTCTACCACATCCCAAAGGTGTTCTATTGGATTCAGATCCGGTGACTGGGAAGGCCACTGAAGAACACTGAACTCATTGTCATGTTCATGAAACCAGTTTGAGGTGACTTTTGTTTTGTGAAATGGTGCACTATCATGCTGGAAGTAACCATTAAAAGATGGGTAAATTGTGGCCAAGAAGGGATCCACATGGTCAGCAACAATACTCAAATAGGCTGTGGCATTCAAGCGATGATTTATTGGTATTAACAGGCCCAACGTGTGCCACAAAAACATTCCCCACACTATTACACCACCTCCACCAGCCTGGACTGTTGACACCAGGTAGGTTGGATCCATGGATTCATGCTGTTGGCACCAAATGTAGAACAGGCTACATTTTTCCAGTCTTCAGCTGTCCAGTTTGGGTGAGCCTGTGCTCACTGCAGCCTCAGCTTTCTGTTCTTGGCTGACAGAAGTGGAACCTGACATGGTCTTCTGCTGTTGTTAAGGTTTGACGTGTTGTGCGTTCTGAGATGCTTTTCTGCTCACCACAGTTGTACAGAGTGGTAATCTGAGTTACTGTAGCCTTACTGTTAGCTCGAACCAGTCTGGCCATTCTCTGTTGACCGGTCTCCTCAACAAGGCGTTTGCAGAACTGCCTCTCACTGAGTGTTTTTTTCTTTATTGTACCACTCTGATTAAACTCTAGAGACTGTTGTGTGTGAAAATCTCAGGAGATCAGCAGTTATAGAAATTCCCAAACCAGCCTGTCTGGCACCAACAATCATGCCACGGTCAGAATCACTGAGATCACGTTTTTCCCCATTCAGATGGTTGATGTGAACATTCCGTGAAGCTGCTGGCCTGTATCTGCATGATTTTATTCATTGCACTGCTGCCACATGATTGGCTGATTACATAATTGCATGAATGAGTAGATGTGCAGGGCTTTTTTGCTATACACTGAAGACATTTGAGTTTGAGATCAAAAGATGAACATGATACGATAGATCTGCTTTTGTTTCCTGATATCTACATCTAGACGTGTTAAGCAATTTAGAACATGGCACCTTTGGTGGCAGACCACCCAATTTTTAGGTGAGCAAAATATTGGAACAGATAGTTTTCAAGTAAATTAAAGTAAATTACACGTAATACTTTGTTGCATATCCCTTGCTTGCAATAACTGCGAACCACTGACATCACCAAACTGTTGCATTCTTATTTTATGATGCATTTCCAGGCTTGTACCACAGCTTCTTTCAGTTGTTGTCTGTTTCTCCCTTCAGCCACCTCTTCAGGAGGTGAAATGCTGCTCAGGTTGGGTTAAGTGATTGACTTGGCCAGTCTAAAACCTTCCAGTTTTTGTGTAAAGGCTGTTTTGCAGATTGCAGAATCTACATTTCTTAATAAATGTGTCAGTCACTATATAGATAATGTTGCACATTGTTAGAAATATTTTTCTTTGTCCCAGTTGGACAGCAAATGAATCCTGTAAATGCAGAACAAATGCATAGCTTGTCTGAGCAAGAAAGAGTAGGTGGTGGTTGTATTATTTTACAGTCTCACATATGAAAAGAACCTGCTTGGTGTCTCTTGGCACACTGATGGCTGAGTGGTTTTCAGTCACAGAATTAATTCCAGAAATTTACCTTGTGGTGTTATTTTTATGATGTCCTTGTATGCTGGATTTCTACAGTGCTGACGAGCTACACTCTTCAAAAACTGGGGAATTAGTTAACAATTTTTTGTCACTGGAGTATTACTCTTTAGTTAGAGGTTCCTAATTGTAGAGAAACATCATTAAAGTAAATAATTGGACCTTATGTGAGCCTTCCCAAAACTGTTGCCGGTATCAGGATGTATTTTTGATAGACTTCAAAGCACTATTGTAAGTCGCTCTGGATAAGGGCGTCTGCCAAATGCTGTAAATGTAAATGTAAATGTTGCCCAAAGTTTGAAACACGGAATTGTCTAGAATGCCTTTGTATTGTGTAACATTTAAGAATTCCCTTTTACTGGAACCAAAGGGCCCAAACATGCTCCAGCAAAAAGCAAGGTCCATGAAGACATCATTTGCTGTGGTTGGAGTGGAAGAACTTGAGTGGCCTGCACCAAACCCTGATCTCTGACTGCACCCCAGTCTTCACCCAACATCAGTGCTTGAGCTCTCTAATGCTCTTGGGCACAAATGAGCACAAATTCCCACAGCCATGCTCCAAAATCTAGTGAAAAGCCTTCCCAGAAGAGTGGAGGTTATTATAACAACAAAGAGGGACTAAGTCTATAATGGGACGTTCAACAAGCAATATGGGTGTGATTAGTCAGTTATATTGTTTGTACCATCTGGAACACAAATTGTAGTGGCACTCTTAAGTGGGTATAGGCCGTTTGACAGTGCAGGATCCAGTAAATTCTGATGCTCAAAAGAATGTTGAAAACTATGCGGAAAATGATATGGAAAGTACGACCTCAAATTCTTCTGGTTCTGCATTAATTACACTTCTTCATTACACTTGTTCGTTTGGTCATCACTCAGTCAGAAAACTCTTTTTGCTCCTACCCCGTCCGCCCTGCTGTCGTCACAGATCACACTGCCAAATCACGTGAATACATGAACGTGTAGTAACACAAATAGGGATGCTTTTGAAGTACTATACAGTATATGTGAATAAATGCTCACATTCCTAATATTAAGTTTCTCCATGAACATGAAATAAAATAATCTTAAGTATATAAGGCATACTATTAACTGAAATTAACAATATGTAAATGAAATTATTACCATCTTAGAATGTCTCATACACAAATTTATCTAGACCATACCTTTCAACTGGTCTTCGGATATTATATGTTTGACAGCAGATGCCTTCTGAAGTGTAGAATCAAGTCAGCAATGTAAACAGACACTTTAGTTTGGACCAGAACAGTGGTATCCAAACATCTGAGCACAATAATTAAAAAGTCCCTGGCACACCTGCACTAAGAGGATATCATGAGGAGGGGGCGCTTTTATTTTTATCATGATTAATCTGCAAAGCATTTGTTATGCTGACGCCTCATCTGTGAATGTGTACGTGTGCAGATTTCTCATAAATATGAAAACTATAAGAATTCCAGCTCTCATCAGGAAATAACACACAAAGCGAATGGTTAGCAAGTGTTTTTTTTTTTTTTTTTTTTTTTTTTTTTTTTTTTTTTTTTTTTAAAAAAAAAAAAAAAAAACACACACACACTTCACTGAAGCCTTGTGCTACAAAGCTTTTTTGTTTGTTTGTTTTCTGTTTTTTTTTTTTTTTTTATAAAGGAAAATTGACACTCTCAGCAATCTTTATCTGTGTAGTTCAGACCTTAATAATGGTGTGCATCAGAGGTACTGATGATATTTTTGATTAAAGTTGAAGTGAATGGATTGGTATGTTTGAGTGTTTTCTCTGTAAAATCGTTACAACTTCTCAAATCCATGAATCATCTAATTACCTTAGTCAGCTCTAAACCAAATGTTCAACTCCTCTCTACCAGTTTCAGTGATGTTTTCAGGTGAAACCTGTCATGTCTGCTCTTGATCGTATTCTTCATGAACAGAATTATTAATGTTTTGCACCATGGTGTGTTTAAAAGGCACTGATGTGGTACACCGAATTCTGGTACAACTACACAGCTATACAGTACCAGCACACAGATCTATTTTAATTGTGATTACACTTTTATGCAGACTGTTGTATATGTATGAGTTTACCATGAAGGAACTTCATGTATAGTCCTGCAATACATTTTTAGAATGTCACATTTTGATATCTGACTCAATACCTGGCAACCCACCTCTCTCTCACATCGCTGACACCTTGCCATTATCATTATTTTAGCAGGTTTCACACACCTCCAGCAGACAGAAATACACAAGGCTGCGTGGCAGACAGCACTCGAGAGCCATCAGCCTGAATTAATCAGTGGAAAAGCGTGCTGATGAATGGCATAGGGACAACTGTGCTGATAAAAACAGTCATCTTCATGGATTAAAGCTCTGCAGCAGTACAGCAGATTTCACTATGTCCTCATGATATTACAGAGGGGTGTATTTGCAAATTATGTTTGTTATCATGGTGGTCGGTGGTCACCGCCATGTCCATGGCATAATTTGCGTAAAAATTCACAGCCGTTCTTTTCTTCGGTAGGATGTAAGGTGCAGACAAAAGTTTTGCTGTATTGGGATCTGCAAGCAATAGCTTACTGATTCAGCAATAGTTCTGCATGCCTAGAAGAAACTGAAGACAGTTCTTTTTGAGGATTTTTTTTTCCCCACTTCCATTCAATCACCGATCACTCCCCAAAGAAAATAAGCCCCTAAATGTCTAGTTACAAGCTAGGATATCAGGATATTGCTGATAATGCTTCAGACAACTGCTGTCAGATTCTTCTCTTTAAAGACTGTGCTGTATCTAGTGCTTTGAAAAGTTTGAAATGTATTACAGCAGTGGTACAGTGCACTTTTGAGGGCAGTCAGTCCTCACAGGCAGGATACTTCTTGTAGGTACAGATTGTCTCCAATGTGCTTGCTTTGAGCTCTTCTTCTCCATTCTGTTGGTAATGAGTGGGGTTGTTTGGCATGCTGCCACTGCATTCTCATGGCCTCTCTAAATGGCACAGTGGCATTTCTGTGCTCTCGGTTCCCGCAGGCTGCACCCTCTCACAACTTGAGAGCATAGGCCAGACATGGTGGGGAAACATTTGAATTGATCCACTTGAAGAGCAGAGCCTGGGCAAAACTGGCATATATTGAACTTAATCTCTTAGGCTCTGTGGCTTACGTTGGCAGTTTAAGTTCAAAAGATCTAGATGTCACTAGATAAGCAAATTGGTAAAGCTGACCACATTTTACCGCTATTCCTATATTGCTGCAAGAAACATTTTTAGACTAATAGAATAGCATAGAAAAAGAGAATAAAGGAAAGATTCTATTAAAAGTCAAATAGTAGCCAAATATATTGAGAATATATTGGGGTTGATAGTCATGAACTTTGCAGTCTTTGTAAATTTGCCTGCAATTAGCAATCTGGAATCCATCTACATTGATTGTACATTAAATAGTACTTTGTGATACAGAAAATACATCTGGTAATACTCTTGAAGACATCGTCAGTGTTGTTTCAGGGTTTTCACTTCAATTCAGTTTTATTTGTATAGAAGAAATAAAACAGAAACATTGTCACGGAGCATGTTTACTGAAATCTGGATGTAGATTAAGATCCCTAATGAACAAACCAGAAGTGACAGTGGAAGGAACACCTCTTTAAGACAAGATGAGGAAGAAACCTTGCGAGGAACCTCATAAGGGAGCCTCTTCTGCCTGACACCGAATAGTGAGAATATAAATCAGTACTCTTCTATAACTGTATACTATAAAGTCAAACAGAACTGTGTTGAAAGGATCTTCAGTATGATAATTACAGTCTTTATGATTACAGCAGCAGTTCTTAGATATTACAGTATCAGCTGAAGAAGGGGTATCTAAAGAAGCTTTAGGGTATCCATATGTGGCAATCCACAGCAGGGGAAAGTGAGTTGCAAGTGCAGAAGCTCCAAGCAGAAGCAGTTTCAGGATGAATCAGGCCGCTCCAGAGGGTGGAAAAATCCAGAAGAAGTGTGTCAGTATCAGGAATGGGAATCACATCAGGCAGCATCATACATCCTCGTCTAGGTGACCCAGCCATATTTGATCAAACCATGACTTGTGTTCCAGTGGCATTATGCTGCAGCTCCCCATGGACTTGCTCTTTTCATCTAAAGCCACCTTGAAGCTTTCTCTGCTGTCGCAGTGGTATTCCATATGGCTTTCGTGCTCTTCTCTCCTGTGATGCCCAGTATGCTGTAGATCTTGGACAGGAATAACCCCCGCAAACCTCTCCTCCAGCAAACATCAGTGTGAATACATTTTGTGACAGTCACAGATCAACTCATCATACTTTGACTTATTCCACTCATGGGCCTCCTTCAGGTGTTCCTCCCATGGCACCATCAATTCTAGTAGGATGACATTATGTCAGGTCACAGAGTTGTCTTACTGATGTGCTCGGAAACCTTCTCCATGTCAGTCAAAATGTGTTCTAGTCAGGCAATTCCACAGCAGTATCCAGCAGGTCTTAACAATAATGAAGAAGTAGCAGGCCAGCAGAAGCTGGAACTGAAGTGTTACCAAACAAATATCTGCTTGGTATCAAGCGTGCAGTATTTGCACAATGTAGTTGCTGGTTATGTGCTCAGTACACATTTTCACACTCTTTCTATCAAAGCCACTATGTAAACACCACACAGAAAGCAGGAAGCTTATGGGTGAAAAATTCTGCAGAGTATGTGTGGATGTTATGATGTTGTACGCTGTATGGCCAAAACTATGTGAACACCTTACCATCACGCCCATTTGTGCTTGCTGAACATCTCATTTGTCACTCCTTTTCCGCTATAACAGCCTCCAATCTTTTGAAAAGGCTTTAGAATAGATTTCCTAATCTACTGTGGCTTTTGGGGATGTATGCATTCAGCCATAAAAGCAAAAGTGATGTCAGGCATTGAGGAGGCCTGGGGTGTAGTCGGAGTTCCAGTTCATCCAGAAAGTGTTCAGTGGGGTTGAGGTCACGGCTCTGTGCAGGCCACCCAAGTTCTTCCACGTCAGCCTTGGCAAACCATGTCTTCATGGACCTCTCTATTTGCACAGGGGCATTGTCATGCTGGAATGTGTTTGGGCCCCATAGTTCCTGTGAAGGGAAATCTTCAAGCTACAGCATCCAAAGACAATTGTGTGCTTCCAACTTTGTGGCAACAGTTTGGCCATAGGGTGTATATTAATATTAAGTATTCCCTCAAATTGCAGTTCAGTTTGTTTGTGTGTATTTACATTTCCCAAATATGAATTTTAGAGTAGAATATTGTTATTTGTGAGTAACTCGTACTCACATAGTGTCCCTGTCCCTGGCCCCGAGGATGCACAGGCTGGACCTGGCTGGCATATGTTTGAACCGGACCAATTAGAGAGTATAGCTGGGGGCACAGCTAGCTAAAGTTTGAACTGATCTACTTGAACAAGCAACAGTTGCCTGTTGTCACAGTCCTTTGCTCTTTTTTCTTTTTTCCAAATGAGCTTTTTTTTTTTCATGTTGTTTTGTTTGTTTCTGTCCCCGCCTCTGTGGGAGTAAGTTGCACAGAGAGCAGATTAATAAAACATGACGGAACATCTGCTTTCCTCCCTGTGCTTGAGAGCTCAAGCTTTCTTAGCTTCTCACTTTTCCCACTCTGAAGCAAGATGCACACTAATCAGACACGCTGCTAGTCCCAGTGCAGGGCCTCTTTGTGTCCTCAGTGTGTCTGGCACATCAGGATTTTATCTTCCTCCACTGCTGTGTATATTAAAGCTCATTTATTTAAAGAGACATATTTAATAGCTGCTTTCTGTCTTGCATATAAGGCAAGGTAATGTAGTCTAGGATGCTATTGGTTTGGAGTGTGTAAGTGGTTCAGAGTGACCATATTTAATTGTATCGAATGAAAAAGTGCTATGTTGTCCTCTGTCTGAGGTAAATTGTTAAATGTTTAGATTGTTCTATTTCTATTTACACTTTCTATCAAGAGTTTGTGGAGAATCTGTGGGCTTTTCACAATGCATTTTCTTTAGCAGGTGACAAGTCACCTGTGTTGTAGTTTGTCTCCTGTGGGCCTGTAGTGACAGTTACTGTTGTTACTTGTGGTCATGCACTGTCCAGCATTTTTAATTTTTTTCCCAATGAGAGATGGTAAACACAAATTAAATAATGCACTAATTGGTGTGAAAATTGGTTGATTTACCTGTTGTATGCTAGGCTTCATACTAGCATTGTTGGCAGATTAGCACAGAAGGCAAACTGTACTAGCTGTGTACACTCTCCAGAGGCACCAGTGATCTCTGCTACTTCCTTCCAAGCTTTATCTTTCTTTGTAATGTCTCTGTAGACATTTAATGAGACTTCGTATAGGACAGGAACTTTTTCTTCCATTTTAGCACATCAAACAGTAAATGGGAATACTTGTAGGTAGGAAGTAAACTTGAGTGAGGAACAAAGAAATACAATAGGATTGGTTTGAGGAATCCTTCAAGCTGGTCACTTAGGTTTGTCGATTTACCATGTCATGTCTAATTTGCATAGAATTGAGAAAATCTCAGTTCCAAAGTTTCATTGTCGCACTGTCACTTGTCGCTGTCACTGAAATTGTGGCTCTGTGTTGCACATGCATAGAAAATGAATTCCCACCTGCCACTTTGTCACTTGCTAGTATGAACCTTGGGTTGCAATCTTTGAAAACACACCTCAAAGCTGTGAAACATACACTATATGACCAAAAGTATGCGGACATCTGACCATCACACCCATATGTAGGCTTTCCCTATACTGTTCCCACAAAGCTGTATAGGATGTCTTTGTATGCTGTAACATTAGAGTTTCCCTTCACTGAAACTAAGGGGCCTGAACATATTCCAGCATGACAGTGCACCTGTGCACAAATCAAGGTCCATTAAGAAATGGTTTGCCAAGTTGGAAGAACTCGAGTGGCCTGCACAGAGCCCTGACCTCAACTCTGCTGAACACCTTTGAATGGATTGAAACACTGACTGTGCCCAGGCCTCTTCACACATCAGTACTTGACCTCACTAATGCTCTTGTGGCTGAATGAGCACAAATCCCACAGCCACATTTCAAAATCTAGTGGAAAGCCTTCACAGAAGATTGGAGGTTATTATAACAGCGAAGGGGGACTAAATCTGGAATAGGATGTTCAAAAAGCACATGAAGCACGTGTTATGGTCATGTGTCCACAAACTTTTGGCCATATAGTATATTTCGAGACGAATAAGACACACGTGACTGTAACCCAGTCAAACTGATCTGGAAGAAGTTTGACCAAAATGTTTGGAAGGGGTGTACAACCAGCTCCACAAATCCTGCAAGAGGTATTATATTCACATCTCTGAGGACTGCCTTGCAAAACTCACTATTTAGATTTTTTTTTAACCTGTACTTTGCCATTTTTCAGTTATTGCCACAAATATCTCTACTTGTGATGATGTTTCTTGACTCCATCAGCTCCTGCATGTACCTGCCTAATACCAAGCTGTTGCCAGGGCTCTGTCGTCATGGTAACGCATTGCCATGCTCGCTAATGGCATCCCAACAGCTCAAACAGAGAAGGAGAGACTTCTCACTACTGCATAATTTGCTGTATGTTATCCTTATGTTACTGTTGGAGGATTTCTGTTAGACTAGTAGCAATTTTGGCACAGTGGCTATACTAATTCCAACTTTATCGATTACAATTATGAGAATTTTTAAAGTGCTAATAATCAAATCCTGACACGTGGTTTAACCATAAAATGTTTATAGCTGCAGCAACTCTTTTATTTGGCAGCATTTATTTGCAATCAGTGACTACCCGACTATTAGACATCACCAGACACTGGAAGTCCTCCATGGTGATGCTCTGCCAGGTCTGTAATGCAAAATGTAATTTTTTAGTGTCACTGTGTTTTAGGGGTCTTTTTCACTCTTATCTTCAGTAAGTGAGATGAAACTCACTGAGATTTAGATTTTGAGAAATTGCATATTTTGACCTTGTGTACCTTAGAAGCACATGTTGGTTACTTTCTGAAAAGCACCATCAGCTGTGTTTGAGGCATTTGGTTGGATCCAAGCAATGTAGCCGCTTCTGAACACTACAGACATCATCCATCCTGCTGTAACTGTCAGCAGTCAGATAAAGGCAAGGAAGGCAACATGCCTGTGTTTTCCACGTGAGGTTGGGAGCTGTGATGTTAATACACAGATAAATGTGTTGGATGTTTTCATTAGTGTCCGGCGTTTGACTTAGCTATGGCCAGCATGTGTGCAGTGCAGTAAGTCCTGTCTGCTCAGCTCTCTACATTAGAGCACGTATCTTCAGTGCTATCGATCCGCCGAACTCCAGCAGGTCTGGCCAGACAAACCTTCAAACAACAGGGTTCTGTCAATATTGATTCCTGAAGTGTGTGTATGTGTGTTGTTGTTTTTTTTTAGACTGCGTAGGCGTTTGTCCTGCTGGATTTTTGGGAAAATGCAAAGGCTTATTTAATTCAAAAGGCTGTATTGTTGTGACTGAATGAATTCAATTACAGATTATGTAAACACATTTCAAACCATTTGGAGTTATGGATTCTAAAATGTGAATTAATCTTTATCTTTAAGTTATAGGCTATAAGCTTATAAGCTATAATATAAGCTATAATCTTATAAGCTACAATACTAATTTAAAACAGTTGTGATATAACAAACATGAACATGAATTTAGAGTTCCATAGCATTCATTCAATCATCATCAGTTTTTCCTGGTCAGGGTCGAATATCCTGGGAACACTGGGCACAAGGAAATCCATCGCAGGCCACCATGTGCACACACATTTACACACTCGCTCACACCTAGGGGCAATTTAGAGTTCCAAATCCACCTACTGGCATGATTTGGGAGGTGGGAGGAAACCAGAGAACCCAGTGGAAACCCACACGTACACAGGGAGAACATGCGAAACTCCACAAAGACAGTAATCCGAGCTCTGGATCGAACCCTGGAGCATTATTAAGAGCTAATCTTGCATAAATCCAAAAATGCAATGATCTTTATTGCTTCCTGTAGGGGAACAGGTGAGGCACACTTCGTCTACATCTTCGTCCTCGGGATCCTCTTCACCGGTGTCAAGGACTTGCTGCGATCTCAAGTGATGTCATCGGTTGTGGACGGCAGGCGTTTGAAGAGCAGGGGATTGTGGGAGGTGTACAGTGGCATGGTGCTGCTTGTGGCGCTGCTGCTCCGGGCTCACAATCTGCCCACACTGGCATGCTGCCTGCTCATCCAGACCCTCATGGCTCAGTTCATCTGGAAGAGGCTGCACTATGACGCCGCCCAGACCACCATTATGCACTACTGGTTTGGACAGGCCTTCTTCTATTTCCAGGTAAAAGCACGGCACATGCTGTGGAAGGTATGTGTGCATGTGAGAAAAGATAGTGACAGTAGTGATAATGTTTTACTGGCTCTGTGCCATTCACGTCACAACTGCAATTGTTCATGTAGGAAGAAGGAGCTGGTGGGGCATTGATTAAACGGGTGATTATCCTCACATGCCCTGTGTAGAGTTCAATCTTTTTGTCACATTTGCATAGCTGCAGAATCTCCAAAACCTCATGAAAACTACAGTGATGCACCTTTGGTTTTGAATAACTTATTCACTTTCTGAATATTAATGTTTCTACAGGCTTTAAAAACGGTTGGAAAACTTCTGGACTTACACTCTTTTGTTTCCTCTCTAAATATCATGTTTGATGCTGCATGCCTGCAGGCTTCCAAAGCACCGTGTTCTCTGCAGCAGAAATTCAATTTGCACTCTGAATAGGACACAACATGCTGAATGATGTGGTCCTGAATATGTATTGGTTTGATTTAGAAATATTAATGCAAATTATTGAGAGAAGCTGTTTTCTTTTTACCTGGGGTAGTCCTTAATACTTTTTTATTGGAACCACAGACCTGGTCAGCGTTTATTATAAACATTTATTACAGGATTCCTTTATAGTGTCTGCTTCAGCAAAATCGTGTTCATATGCAAATACTTTGGCTGATTCATAAATGGGCATCTGCTTGTATAAAATAGTTTATTTACCAAAATATTTTTTTATTTAGATGACTGCATTAAAACAATCCCATATAACAGCTATATATCCTGATTTATGAGGTTTTTTTTGTTTGTTTTTGTTTTTTGTTTTTTTTTGGATATATATCACTTATGTATACTGTTACACACTATATGGCCAAATGTTTGTGGACACCTGACCATCACACCCATATGTGGTTCTTCCCTAAACTGTTGCCATAAAGTTGGAAGCAAACAATTATATAGGATGTCTCTGTATGCTGTAGCATTACAATTTCACCTTCACTGGAACTAAGAGGCCCAAACATGTTCCAGCATGCCAATGCCTCTGTGCACAAACCAAGCTACATGAAGACATGGCTTTCCAAGGTTGGTGTGGAGGAACTCGAGTGGCCTGCACAGAGCCGTTATCTCAACCATCCTGAACACCTTTGGCATGAATTGGAATGCCGACTGCACCCCAGGCCTTCTCACCTGACATCAGTGCCTAACCTCACTAATGCTCTTGTGGCTGTATGAAAAAATCCCCACAGCCATGCTCCAAAATCGAGTGGAAAGCCTTCCCAGAAGATTGGAGGTTATTACAACAGCAAAGGGGGACTAAATCTGAAATGGGATGTTCAAAAAGCACATATGAATGTGATGGTCAAGTGTCCGCAAACTTTTGGCCATATAGTGTATGTCGCTGTGTGATAAACGTGTGTGTTGGATTTAAACATGTTGGATAAAGTAGTCTATGTAGGTGTTCTCTTTATTTGAAGGTGTCTAATCATCTATGCAGATATTCCTTGCAGTGTTGGACTCTTTAGCAGACATTAATAGGGCAGACCTGCCTGGTTATCATATTAACTGCCCAAGCATGAAATTACAGGCCCGCAAAAATGGCATTTGGATCCAGGAGTCAAACCTCTGAACTATGTATTTCAAAGGGCATGTCCCTCTCACGATTTCCCGGCTTTCTTTTGTCTTTTTTTTCCCTTTGCCTTTTTCCACTCATTCAGGATGACTTGAAGCGATAGTTTCATCATCAATCCTGCTGTTTATTGGACGTGCACTAATGTCTTCATGCAGAGGGGTAACTTTAGTCTTTAGTATATGAATTTAGCCTGTTCTGACAGGCCAGGCCATTTTCTGCAGTTAAATGAGGTATGTGGTGAAAGATAGCCAAAGGTGGCTTGGTTGGGTGTATATGCATCCATGTTTGTACTGTCGATGGATTGTCTTATGAATGCCATCATGCCTTTGTGTATCTTGTTTGCTTTGACATGGGCACTCTGTACCACTTCTAGATCACTTAAGATATCAAATCCAAACTTGTGTTGCTTCTGTTCACTCATTCTATCAGTGCTTCGCCTTTAGCTCAGTTAGTGTATAGAAATAAATCAATTTTCAGATGCCGGTAGAGAATGTAGTGAAGGATAAATTGTCTTTGATTCAGAGATGTTATCTCTTCCCCGTGGCGTGTACATACATCATGCATGTTTTGTTGGTCCGATACATTTTCCCCAGTCTTTCCCTTGCAGTTAATTTACTTGCTTGCCATTGATCATAGAGTTCAGTGTTCTCTCTTCTTCATCAGTTTACTGTCTGTTTTTGTTGTCTTCTCAGGGGAACTCCAATAACATAGCGACAGTGGATATCTCAGTGGGCTTTGTGGGACTGGAGAGCTATGTGGAGGCTCCTGCTGTCTTCCTCACAGCGTTTAGCACCTATGCAGGTCCACTGCTCTGGGCCTGCCATCTGGTGTGTTACCTCAGCTCAGAGAGAGACAGGTATGACAGCTTTTTTCACTAATAATCACACAAACAAACTGAGAGATACACTAGGGAGAGACAGACAAAGACAAAGATATAGGTTGGCGTGCAATACATATACAATTACCAAGGCTTTGTGAGACACAAACATATTAAGAAGTTTAAAGTTTACATCAGTTTAAACATATCTATGGCTAAGTTTCAGCATTGTAGTAGGTAAAACTTCCCCCATATTTTATCCAGGCATATAAACCCACCTGAGAGTAATTATTATCAGCTTATGGGCAGTAACAGCAGGTGAATGTAGTACTGAATGGATAAATGTGGTTATTGTTATCTGCCTTTGGCACATGATAAGCTTGGGATATGAAAATGTCTGCTAATTATATCAGATCATCATATCAGCTTGGCTTCTGTTCACCTGTGATTAATAGCACATTTATGTGGAGATTTGCATTCTGCAAATATTAGCATTAGTGGTAACACTTTTTTTACGTATGTGTACATTAAGAAACAGTATGTAATACGGCTGGAAGCCTTACTAAACAGTGAAATAATAAGTCTGAATATTTTCTGTTGTTAAGTCTTTTTAAGTATTAATAAGACTGCATTAATCAAGGAATAAAGCTTGATGGGGCTTGATTTCCTGTTATAGGAAAATAATTGCCGTGTGATGGGGTGGGCCACTACCACCCTGAAGTTGTTACAGCACGTTCCAAAGTGTTTTATTCCTGGCAATTATTAGATTTTTATTAATTAAACAATGTTTAAGTAAATTTAATATTAGCAACCTGTTATATCTGTAGTTTCTGGTGGCTTAAAGTGACTTCTGCAGACTTCTGAAAGCACTAATACTACATGTCTCATTCTTATATATGTCAATATTAATTCTTTAAATTAAAATTCAAATTGGATTTTCTTAATGCCATTATTTTTCATCAGAGATAAGATAATTGTTGTTTCAGCTTTGGTGGCCTCGGTTTTGTGGATGCAACATATACAGGCCTGATGGTATTCAAGTTTTTTTTGCTACCAAAGACATAAAATGATTTTGACTTCAGAATATGGGGCACAATTTGACTTATTGGAAACTTGCTAAGTGCTTTTTAGCTACTAATTAGTGAAAACTAAAACTCTATTTTTGGTTATAGAACACATATTGTATTAGTGACTTAATCAGCGTTAAAAAGCTCAGGGACACACTACTAGTCACTTGATGCTACTGAGAATCTGGAGCTATAATATGTATCCTACACTAACAAAAGGTGAATTTAGATTATTCATTCATGCTCAATAATTTGCATAACAAGGTCTTAACGAAGTATTAATTCTACATTATCACAACTAATAATGCATTGATTAGTAATTTTTGCACAACAGATCTCCAATTATGAATTAATACGAGTGTTTATGCATAAAGTTTAATTCGAATTGAATAAACTATCTAAAATAAAGTGCCTAATTAGGGCTTTATTAAACAAATAACAAGCCCTTCAATAACCACTTAATGTGTTCCTTAAAATAAAGTACCAAAAAAATGCAGCTTGTTATAAAGAAACTGTAAAGCACTGTCCTGAAGAATCGTCTCATGGCAGGAACAGTGTTACCGCTGACTGTTACAAACACTGACACTGGAGACTCCTTCAAAAAATGCTGAATAGATGCCTCCATGTTTCACCATGTCAGTGATTACATTAAATAACAACAGGGCTTTGTTAAATAGAGCATCACCATTCAGTCCCTCTGAATTATCTGTTACTATAGAAACAATTATGTGTTAGACCGAGCACATCAATATAAATGTATATGCATACACTAATCCTGGTGGCATAATAGAGCCTGGGTTGTTGTCCTACAATGTTCTGTCCCCTTTCTGTAACAATTGTGCTGTATAGAGGCCAAAGGCACAACTTCTGGGATTTGTCAGAGACTCCACTGATAAACCTCTAATGATTTAGGTGAACATTACATTTAACTGTCCATCTTATTAAAGACTGTTCAGAATTTTCTCAAGCTGGCCATGGAAAAAAAAAAACACACACACATGTACTATATTTTTGTCTCCGCAGATCACGCACGCCAGCCACATACTAAAATGTCTAATAATTAGCTCTCCCTCTCTCCGGCTCTTTCATGCATCACTGATATTTAATTGTAGATTATTACCTCATTATATGATATGAATCAATCATAGAGGAAACATTATTTTTCATGACAGTTAGCAGAACGTGAAAAGCAGCAGTATTATGGAGACATTAGCTTCATTGCTGGTGCTGGAAGTGTCATTAGGTTGATAGATAGATAGTGGAGTGGATAATGAGTAATGATTAATGATATGAGTATCCGAGTACTAAATTGAAATTCACAAGCCCATAATCTTATCTCTCATATCACTGGAATGAACATCTTTACATTAGTCTAAAAATAGATGTCTGTGAATAAGGATATGGAGCGTTCAGCACTCAAAATGTTCTGTTATTTGACTGGAGGTTTGTATGAAAGTTTAATGATGCAGGAGTGTGTTTGGCCAGACCAGCAGCTCAAGCATTTGAAAAGTTTTGATCTTAGATGGACGGCTATATTGAGTTGTGTTCCACCGTGTATAAGTGCTTCCCTCGCCTAACCTCTTCAGTATAGAGTCATTTCTTCAGTATTAGTGGCTGTGCCAGAGTTAGTAGATATCTTGTCTTCTGTATTGTCTTTTGGCTCACCAGTCATTAAAACCTTGACTGGTCAGCTCATTAACACTTTGTTAAAATATGTACATTCTGCAAACAAAACACCTGAGCGTGCATTCTGTTGTTCTCATGACGATAGCTTCAGCACAAGTGTACACGACCCAGTTAGTCCACATCGAGCACTTCCCACACACCAAACACACGTGCACACACACACACACACACACACACACACACACACACTCTAGGAACTGCACGACTACTAATTTTTGCTAGTCGACTACTTTTTTGAATTTACTGGTCGACTAGCAAAAATTAGTAGTCGTGGCCATCTTTTCCATAGTTAGCAACAAATTAAATTTCAATCTTCCATGCTTTTTAGGCTACACTGTTAATGATAAAAGTAAATAAATGTGTGCAAAGTAATAAAGTTGTCTCTCATATTACACTATTTAAGGGCATACCAGTTCTTAAAATGCATTCATGTGGACAAGTTGGCAGCTCAGCTGAAATTGTTGATTCTGAAACTGAGAGTGCACAAGACAGTGCGTAAGCATTTTAAAGCTTAATGATGGATGGAGGATGCAATGTCTGTAGCCGTGTCTGGGAGATTTTCCCGGCCCTGTCAACTCCAGCCTCAGTAGTATCTGAAAATGAGTCTGGATCAGCCTCTTGGAGCTGGTATGCGCTGCTGATCTGACTCTACACTAGCCGAATGGGATCTCGCACAGTCTCGCACACTTCACGCAAAGTGATGTCAAAGTATTAACAATGCATTAAAGTGAGAAGTTTTTTTTTTCAACTACACCTTTCCCAGCCTAGTCTTGTTCTTGACTGTAAAACTGGCTTCATCTTGTCTGAAATATATTCAAAGTACATTTAGCTTGGTTCCTTTAGTTTACCATCTGCCTGCAACTGTTATTTCCACTGCCACTGCGGCAATTGGTCTATTCATCTCCTAGCACACACACACACACACACACACACACACACACACACACACACTTACAGAAACCCCCTTGTGCAACCTCTTTCCGGTGAGATGAAATTATGGGCTTAAATAGTCTAACACACACCTTTCCATGTTTAATGAACTGTGCTTTATATATTAGCATCCTCGTTCACATATACACACACACAGTCTAAATGTTGGAAATACCCTTTGATTTAAATACTTCACTTTCCTGAATCCCAGAGGATAACCCACCCTAGATTTGAGAGGGAAGTTTTCACTGACTGCTAGAAGAGAGGCAGAGAGAGACGTGCTGAGATTAAAAAACAGCCTTGTTGGAGCACATTTTCAATTCGCTACCAACAGGTGTGCTGTGTTACGGGTATTGAAGGCTGCGAATAATCCAGAACCTCAGTGTCTGGGAGTTGTACATTAGAATTGTAAATGCCTTGATAGCTGGCGGAGGGTCAGGGAGGACGGGATTGGAGTGAAGGAAAACTTGCATAATGCTAAGAGAATAAAAAGTGGGATGTGTCAGACAGTTTGACACAAATTGTTGCAGGCAGAACTGTGGGGTGTTGATGGCAAATATTCAAATGCGACAGGAAAGATGAGGAACTCCAATCTGGGAATCTAGCAGTGTTGCAGGCTATGTAGTGGGCTAATTAAGGGCTGCAAGATCTTGCATCTGATTCCTGGCAATCACATAAGAGAGTAATGTTAAATGGAACAGATTTATAAAATTCTGCTATTAAAATGCTGTGGTTCACTTCCACACAGCCGAAAGCAAACTGAGATCCGTGAATGAATTATTACAAAAAATATAGTTGTGTTTTGACCTGTGCATTGATTCGATCTTGATGGAGTTGTATTAAACGTCTGCATTATTGATAGACTGCTACCATCAATTAAGCCCCCCCCCTTTCTCTCTCTCTCTCTCTCTCTCTCTCTCTCTCTCTATCTATCTATCTCTATCTCTATCTCTCTCTCTCTCTCTCTCTTTCTCCACCTCACACTTCCACACTTTTTCCTTCTTTACTTCACTTGTGCTGACACAAAAGCAAAACGCTGGGGCATCTATATTTAAACTCACTCTGTCTTAGAGTGAAATCTGATATCGCGCACGATATCGAGCAGATCCGCATGGCCCCAGGATCCGCCCTTGAAGCCCTGAATAGCAGACCAAAGCAGTTTTCACTCTGTGCTCCTGTTTTGCTCCTGTTTTGTTCTTTTTAGTTATAGGACCAAAATGTTTTATCACTCTTCACTTTATGTTCACAGCTAATCTTGATATGTACACGGGATGAGTAATATTTCATGAGTATCTCTGTAGTATTGCTTATTGGTCAGCGTGAGAAATTACATTTAATCTCTTTACATTTATCTTCATTAAAGGGAGCATTAAACATCCATTACACCTGTACAGGGATGCACTGATACCATTTTTTTTTCTTCAGGTATGAGGACATGTTTTTTTTGGAACTCATCAATACCAATATCGATATTAAAAGTAACCTGCTTAGTATTAAGCAATCAGGGACATCACTGAACATTTTAGCTCTTTTTATGTTTCCTTGGTTTAAATAGTGACCATGAAAAGTGAAATGAAGTGTGTTAGAAAGCTACATAGGTTACCTTGGATGAAGTAGGGTTGCAGTGTAGAAGAGTGGGTTTTATTTTAGTTCTGAATAGCACTTATGTACAGCTGAAAGTTAAGTTCATTTCATTAATTTCATTGCTTCAGAATCCTTTGTTACCATGTGACCCATAGTGGCTGATCTTCAGGAACAATAACCTGGCTAAGAGCTGTTATTTTCGCTCACCTGGCATGCTGGTAGACATTTCTCTTGCCTAGCCGCCGTTTGCTGCAGAATTGATTGCTGTTCTGTGCTCCTAGCAATGCTGAGTTTTATATTTGCGACGTTATAGCGATGACATTATTTGCACATTGACCCACGAGCAGGACTCTGAATGCATGCTTGTCTCATCAGTGCTCAGTGCTTGCACTACTGAAGTGCTCTCACTCCCAACAGTTTCTCTACACACTCGCTTCACTGCTCCACACTTGAGAATAGCTTTGTGTGTGCGTAATTCACCGCACTTCGCTCTCATTTTAAATGACCATGCTCGCAGACACTGCTATGTGCACTGTAATAACGCTACTGTTGGAACGCCATACAGATGTTTTATCAGGTTACATATAGGAAGATACTCTAGTAACTCCTCTCAAATATTTTTACAGAGCGCAGTCTGCAGTCTGGTTTGATTAGATTTCCATCATTAACCGTGAAGTATGCCCAAATCGCTGTCATTTTGTGTCATTTTGTTCCTTAGCAAGACAGCGTACATTAGGCTTACACCACAAGATGTCACGTAGTATAGGATGTTAGTATTGGAGTATTTATTTTCATCGATATGAGTACATGAGCATGGTATTAGACCGATACCAGTATCAAGCATCCCTACACATTTACAATACAGAGCATCTAAGTATTTGCACCCTTATTTTTTTAATAGTAATTTTTGTCTTACTGGGTCATTAAAAATGACATTTTTGATTTCCAAACATTACTCTTCTGATAAATTGAAATGTTAGAAGAAAATTTTGTATGTCATTAAAGAAGGTAGCATATAACGCAATAGACCACTTTTCAGACAGATAACATAATGAAAGCTGTCAGGTATTACCTGCAGAAATGGAAACAAGTGTGACTGTCCAAGTCTCCAGAAGAACTGTGGCAGATTCTCAGAGATGCTTAAAAATCTTATAAACCAATATTCTCATAAAATTGTATGAGGTGTCCCTGAGACTACTGATGCATTTTTTAAAGGGCTTGTCATGCCAAATATTGACTTTGTCCAGCTGTTGCAGTTTACTACTCTTTATAGAAGATTTGATTATGTAGAAAACAGTTCATGTCATTATTTCTGAAGGCCTGTTTGCTTTAAAGCATTTCTCTACATGTGCCTAAGACTTTTGCACAGTACTGTGTAGAGATTAATTGATTTAATTGTAGCTGAACATCATATTGAATGGTTCATTTGGCTCAGTGGTTTATATGGACCAAGCTTGATTATGCATCAACATACAGTATTTCAATGCCAGACAGCACTTATATTACCAGAGTCATAATGGAGGTGGTACCTTTAGTCTGCAGTTATACAATCAGCTCAGGAGACACAGTGAATCCGATGGCTGTCTGAGTGTTGGTCATGTTCCTGTATGTGCTATTGTGCTGTTAAAGGTGAACAAGGTGTTCTGTCATTGTGTGAAAGAGCATGATGATAATCGTGTTTATTGTAGGGAAAATGGAATCGCAGGTTTTGAAAATAGGGTCACTGACCTGAGGTTAAAGTGGATGATGGCTGTAATATGTATGTACACACTGTATTTATGAAAGTGTGCTCTCTCTCTCTCTCTCTCTCTCTCTCTCTCTCTCTCTCTCTCTCTCTCTCTCTCTCTCTGTCTGTTTCAGAGCTGTCTCTCTTGGCCACAGCAGCTACTGTTTCGCCCTGCTGCGCTCTATCCCCGCTGTGTTTTACGTAGTGCTGGTGACTGCACTGCGCTACCATCTCTTCATCTGGAGCGTCTTCTCCCCTAAGCTCCTCTACGAGGCCATGCACACACTGGTCACCACAGCCGTGTGCCTCTTCTTCACCTTCATGGATCAGGATCGTACACATAGACCATGAAACACCTGAGCAAGAGCTCTCAGTTCCCTCCAGTCCATAACCGAGAGAAAGATCAGACAGACATACGGAGGACAGAATCTGACGGAGAGACTGGTCACATGAAGACAGAAGATCACTAAGATGAAAACAAAGGGAGGGATGGGTGTTTCTGATGTCATTCGGCAGGATGGGGGGGGTTGAAGAGACGGAGAGAGTGATGAATGAGAGTGGAGTGAAATGAATGAAACAGGCTTGATGTTGCAAATTTAAAGCAATATGTATTCAGTACTCATAAGTGAGTTCTGATCCTGTACTATAAAATACACACTAAATTTCTCTGGAGGTTTTGTCTCTGGTTTGCTTCAGAGAAGATAAATAAGGTCTGTTTCTAATTTATTTTTGTATTGCACAATTATGAGGTTATTTATTGTGATAAAAGAAAGCAACAAAAGGCAACTAATTCCATCAGGGAGCTAAACACTTTAAATTCAGCAGTTACAGATTTGGAAAGCTGTCTTACCTGTTTTTAATGTGGTTTCTTTTTTCACTTAAAAATATAAAAACAATTTCAGCCATTTAAATTAGAAAGGTTAGGTTCAGATATTACCACTCTCCAAAGAACTTCATAGCTCTGAAATCAAACTACAGCTATTCATATTATAAAAGTTTCAAATTTGCTGTTTGACATTCTGTGGAAGAACTGATTTATTAATACAAAGTTCCTTCAACTGGCACGTAGATCAGATTACTTACAGAGCAAATAAGTTATATCTCATTTAATCTGAGTCTCAGAGTTCAGTCACCTCACCGAATTGAATTTAACCTCTTCTTTGAAATTAAATATACATTATAAAAAAGTTAAAAGTAGGGCTGAATCAGTATCTTTTTTTCTTTTTTTTTTTTCGGACCAATTACAAGGACATATTTTTGGTACTCATCAATACTGAAATAGATACTGATACTGAAATGAGTATCTAATTAAATATTAAGCAATCCGGGGCATCATGGATCATTTTATTTAGCTCTGTTTATGTTGGTTGCTGTCGTGTCGTGCTGCTAGCACTGAACTTCTCTTGCTGGGTTTTATGTTTAAGACGTTACATTATTGATGACAGGTGCCCTGAGTGCGCAGAACAGGATCAGAGCATGCGTTCATCGAGGAATTGCACCTTGCCTCGCAAACAAAGTGGGAAAGCAAGTATACGCGTGTCAGTGCTCAGTACTCGCAGAAATGAAGCGCTCTCATATGCACCAGTTTCTCTGCAGTCTCACCTTACTGCTCCACACTCACAAATACCGCTCTGTACACACACACAGCAACCTGCACTCACTTTTGTTGATGCTTGCAGTGATGCTTGCTGACACGGCCCCCGTCACGCTCTCTATTAAATATACTGCTTAAACGCCGTAAGATGATTTATCAGGTTGCATACAAGCTGCGTACAAGTAGGAATAAGTTATCACCGTAATGGACCCATAACTGATACCAGTGTCTGTATTGATGTATCCCTAGTTAATAGTACTCTGTATTTTAATGTGGATTTTAAGTTTTCTTCAAGCGTTTAATTAGCACTTGTATCAATCAGACAGTTAAATTAAAAATTTTAATCCTAATTATTTTCTAGATATTAATGGGAATAGGTAACTGATCTGTTACAGGTGTTTTTCATTTCCCCATGTTTTTTTGCTTCAATTTTTTTTCCATCAGCTCTTTGCCAAATGGAAAAAGTGATCATGTTCAAATCATGCAGGAACCTCAGTTTATACTATAAAAATGCTATAAATTCCAGTGGAAACTGTAATTAGTACATGTTTAACCTTGAAGCTCTTTGTGTAATGTAGTAGGTGTAATGGTGTAGTTATGAAAGGATCCTTTCTAATCCTGCGCTACCTCTCCTGACCTTACTCCAGGCCTGCTGATAGGCATCAGTGGCAGGACAGTGTGTGAGGACCCTCACTCTGCTTATCAGCTCTTTTCAGTAGCAGAGAGGTTGATTTTCTAATCGACTGCCCTGCCAAATGGGCTGCACTCTCCAAGGAATTGGGGAGCAGAATACACACACACACACACACTGTAAGTGACTTTAGTTCCCCACATGACTTGTAGGACTCTGTCAGTTTAGAGGGTAATGAGTTTAGGGGCTCAGTTCAATCGCCTCTGCTTTTCTACTCTGCTGCAGGGTGTGATATGGATGAGGTGAGCTTTTGGGGTTGTATTGTGTATTATGTAAGGGCTAATGCAATTTGATATAGTTTTTATTAAAAGCTAAATGTGCGCTCCTCCTCTAATCTCACATTCAGCAACTGATTCGTTGATTTTGCTTTATCAGGTTGCAGGTAATTTTCATTTACAAAGGTGCCAACATCTACAATTTTTGATTGTTGGTCCCTCATAGTGGCTGCAAAATCAGGTTTGGCTAAAGATGGGGCTTTCTACCTAAAACATATTTTGATGCTTCATCTTACTATACAGCAGGTCCATAATATATTTGAACATTAACAAAGTTTTTGTTATTTTAGCTGTCTACCACAGTATATTGGAGTTAATTAAATTAAATTAGAAATTAAATAATGGATATTTTCATAATGAATATCTAAAAAGCCTGTAGATTTCTGAAACAACATCCAGGATTCTATCCTGTGGACAGATGGGACAAAGACCAACTTGTACCAGAATGATGGGAAGAGAGGGATATAGTGAAGGGAAGGAACTGCTCATATAATCTGAAGCATACCACTTCATCTTATAGTGTGGACAGGTCCACTGGCTGCCAGTGGGGCTGGTTCCCTTCTATTTATTGATGATGTGACTGCTGACAAAAAGCAAAAGGATTAATTCTGTAGTGTGTAGGGGGATATTATCTGCTCATATTCAGCCAAATGCCCAAAGCATACTCCAAAAGCAAAACACCAAGCAAAGAAAGGGAATGTTCTGCAATGGCCTAATCAGTCACCCAACCTGAATCCCACTGAGCATGCATTTTCACTTGCTAAAGGCAAAACACCCCAAGAACAAACAGAAACCAAAGATAGCTGCAGTAAAGTCCTGGCAGAGCATCACCAGGGAGGAAACCCAGCATCTGATGATGTCTGTGCATTCCAGACTTCAGGCAGTCATTGACTGCAAAGGATTTGCAACCAAGTATTAAAAATTAGCATTTAATTTATGATTGTTAGTTTGTCCAATTACTTTTGGTCTCTTAAAAATGGGGCAGACCACATATAAAAAGTGCTGTAATTCCTACACTGTTCACCTGAGTTAGATTTAAATATCCTCAAATTAAAGCCGAAAGTCTGCAGCGTGAGCTAATATTCATATTTAATTTCAACTCCGATATATTGTGGTAGACAGCTAAAAAAAAAATGTACAATAACTTTATCAACGTCTAAATATTTATGAACCTGCCTGTATGTTTCACCAAAAATGATGTAGATGTAGATTTTTATCTACTTTGTAACGTTGCCCTGCCTAAAGATGACTAAAAGCATGCTAGCTGAGTGTGATTTCCTCACACAGTGAACATTATGCTTTGACCGAGTTGTTATGAGCTGTAGCAAAAGCGACACGCGTGTAATCAGTTCAGTTTGTATCAGAGAGCGGTTATCAAAATGTCTGAAATGGCCCTACACTGCAGTTGGAGTAGAATCTTTAAATGTAATCTCCTTCTTTTCTGCTTTTTGAGCTAACCATGTTAATTGGGTGAAGGGATGTTTCTGATGACTTATGGAGTGACCTATTAATTGTATAAAGTAAGTTTGTTGTTAAGCTGGCTGCTTAAGAAATCCAAAGCTTTCTGCAGACTGCAGTTAAATATCAGTTCATATATGCTAGGATATATGCTAGGATTTTTGTGGAGAAATTCCTTTTTTTCTTTCTGCCTGCTAGGATTTTCTTGTTTGTAATGTTGCCACCGCTGAATTTCTGCTTTACTAATATGGGATGGGATGACATGCCATTTTCTTTTGTTATATGTGATCACTATATTAGTTCGTACTTGTTTCTGGATTTTGTGTTCTGACTATATTGATTGTAATTTCCCTGCCTTTTCCCAGCACTCTCCAATACAGGTTGCGTAGATGTGATTTTATTGGCTTTCCAGTGTGCTTTCCGCTGAATGGTCTCCTGTTGAATGCGTTTCAGCAGGGTGAGCTCAGGTCATCCAGCCTGGGGAGCTTTCTTTTCATATCAGAAAGTTGAAAACACCCGAAGACAGTCAGCTGATCTGGCCAGAAGTGCCAGTGGAGAATAAAGCACGTCAAGGCAGCTCAGAACTTCTTATAAACATGTGTAACCAGCATTGTGTGTGTGTGTGTGTGTGTGTGTGTGTGTGTGTGTGTGTGTGTGTGTGTGTGTGTGTGTGTGTGTGTGTGTGTGTGTGTCCTTATTCTTCTTTCTTTCTCATCTCCTTTCTTTCTTGCCCTGTTCCAGAATTACATTCATTGGAAGAAATTGTTTATGTACTTTTTACAACCCTGCTCTCTTCACCCCATCCCCCAGTAGGCAGCCTTTTGAAGCCTTGCCTCCTTTCAGACTCCCAGAACTCCTAAGCCTCTTATCAGCTCTGAAGCAGAGTTTCATCTTACTCAGGGCATAG
Source organism: Pangasius djambal (assembly GCA_022985145.1). Lineage (NCBI taxonomy): Eukaryota > Metazoa > Chordata > Actinopteri > Siluriformes > Pangasiidae > Pangasius > Pangasius djambal. The sequence continues at coordinate 17,404,658 of CM040981.1, forward strand.
CGGCCACCCCCAGAACCCCACTGCCCCTTTTCTATACCTCCCTCTGTTCCCTGCCTTTTTTTTTTTTTTTACCTCTTCTTCTCTTCTCTCCAAGCTCTGTACCTTTTCTTTCTGGATCAGTTTCACCCTCCCTGTGCTAATTTTCTCTCCCCTGTTTCTCCTGCCTGAATATCTTATTCTTTCCTTCTCCTGTTCTTAGATGTCCTGTTGCAACCACCTTTGCCTCCATTTTGGAACTTTTGGAGCACTGTTGCCACCTCCTCTCTCATTACTGCTCTCTTGCTTTACAATATTGATGCTCTCCGAGAGGAACTTGAATAGAAAAGTGAGCAAGAAATGGAGGTGGAGACAGCAGTAGGAAGGAAAGGAATAAAACAGGATTAGACACATTCTCCTCATGCCAAATGATGACAGTATCAGTAGCTTAATGCACAGCTGCTGCCATCTTTCTCGTGATGTCTGGGATCAAGAGTACTCAGGAGGCAGAGGTGTGGGTGGAAATGTATTAGCTGCAAATCTCAATGAAGCAACGTCGTGCATTTTACAGAAGGGTTCAAATTGTGAAAGTTTCACTCTTGGGTGCCTGTGGATGTCAACTGCAGATAGCGATATTCCCCGGACTAATCCTCCTATTTAGCCAGAGTTTACTGTGCAAATTGGATGCCTGGAATGCATGCAGACAGAATGGAGTCCCGAGCAGCCAGCCATAACTTCATTTAGTAGCTGACGGAAAAGCCGAGCTTGCTATCATTCTCATTGTTAGTGTAAAAGTCTCTGAGCTGAGCACCTTCTGGAGTTTCTATTTCATTTTATTTCATTTTTCCCTCCAGCGCAACCCAAGGCCAAAAATTGACTTTAAGAACCATTTTAGTCACAAGTCACCATGGAGTTTTCACTGTTCTGGGCATGCTCTCCAACCTTGTCTTTCATGGGCATTTTATTCCAGCTGGGCACAAACAAACACTAATAATGAATTCAATGCTTGGAATTCTGCGATGTTTGATCAAACACAAACACACACATAGTTCGTAAATAAATTTTTTCCTGATCACAACAAATATTTTTTATTTTTAATTAATACCACTTTTTGGTTTAAAAAATATTCTATATACTTGCATCTACCACAGTACACCTACACCTCATAGTAAAAAGCTTATAGAATTGTCTTATTTTACTGCACATTTCAATCCTTTATTTCCAGAAAGAAGCAAAATTATCTGCTAATAGAATAAGACTAATAATAGAATTAAGCTTTGTGTCTATAAATAAGATTCATTGTCATATTTGTTATATAAAAATCTCATACTGAGAATTGGGAACTCTCATTATGATGTAGTGCACATGGGACAAGTGGACTTGCAGAGGACAAGTGAACACAAACCATGCCAACAAATAAAAGCGTAATTGAACCACAAATTGTTTCTCTGTCTGTATATTTTAAAACCAAAAAAAAAAAATTGAAAAACTAGGTAAACTGGGATGCCTCTGCAGCCAACAAGCCTATTTCATCTTTGTATGCCAGATATACCCTTAAAATATACATCAAACAGGAAGGAAGCTATTGAAGAAAAACTATTTTAGACATTTTACCTTGATATGACCTTGACCATGTCTGGATCAATTCAAAAAATCTGGTGAGATCATCTGATGCTGGTGCTGATAATTCCATATAAATCCTACAAATCTACAAATCTCAAACAGACACACAGATGGATGCATGGACAGACGCACAAACCAGAAAACATAATGCCTTGGTCACTCAGTTGCAAAAGCATAACAAACATGCAACAACATAATGCAGTGAAGCAAACAGGCGTTAACAACTGTGTTGTACCATTTGGAAATCATTAAGTTATGCAGTTGCTGCCCAATTAATTATCAGCTGATATAAATAAAAAATTAAATAAAGCATTTAAAAGGAGAGTATCAGAAATTCAAATTTTAATTCAGCAATTGTTTTAAAGTACAAATATATGGATCTTTTAAAAATATACATTTGTGGATATAATTTTGAATACCTATGTAAATTTTTTATTTACATTTTTTTGCAACATGGAAAAATGTTTGTAAACACATTTGTTTATTTATCAATCAATAGAAATTTTGTGTGTTTTGTTTTGTGTATCGATGAATCCCTAGCTACTTTTGCTGTGATACCAAGAACGTTAGACATTACATCCTTGGAACTGTTTTTTTTTTTTTTTTGGTTTGTTTGTTTGTTTAAGTGTTATTTAGTATCTTTTGTGTTTGCCAGTTTGTCAGTAACTTTATTATTGCTTTATGGTTTAATTTCCATGCCATCTGGAAATTAAACATTTGAGGTTCCACAAACATTTTTGTTATCCCTTTTTACTGCTCTCCCTTTGGGTGTTTTGATCAGAAAAATCTATCCACTTCTTCTGAAAAATAAAATAACTACTGCTTTCCAAACATTGCCTTCTCCTCTAATTATACCAGAAGGTGATCGATAGGAGATTGATGAGATCTCAGAATACAAAGGAGATTGAGGTCATAGAAAAGGACTGTATGCTGCTATTGGCATCGCCCGGATGCAGCTATTCACTGAGCCCATTTAGACACTAGATGGATGAGATGTGCTCAGGCCTCTTGTTCAGAGCATCAGCTTAAAACAGGGTTAAAGCTGTGTCTAGGCTGTGTATATAAATCAGTAAGACTGATAGGGACCAAGAAAGCTCATGAACAGATTCACCTCAGCTTTTTCTTTGCAGCTACACACTACAGAACTGTGTGAATGGCTTATGTAATCTCACATAAAATTAGACTCAAATATTTTGGGTTTATTTGTTTATTAACAATATGGACGGTCTGAAGAACCGTTTGGATTGCTGGGGATGGTGCTACCTGGGGGCTGTGGAGATGGTTTGGGGATCACATATGGGGAGCTGTACTGTAATGGCTTGGGACTGCGATTGCTGTAGTGGCTTTGGGGCTGCGGTTGCCACGAGCAGCTTCGTACTCAGGACTCCATCAGTGGACAGTGGATAGATTTTAACCAAAAGGATTTCTTGCGGAAACTGTGCTGAATTTATTGGTTGCACAGTTGCACTAATCGTCCTTATAGCGCACAATAATAGAAGGGATTTATTTATTTAATCGCACTATCTGTTGCACCCAGATGAGGATGGGTTCCCTTTTGAGCCTGGTTCCTCTCAAGGTTTCTTCCTCATCATCTCAGGGAGTTTTTCCTCGCCACCGTCGCCACTGGCTTGCTCATTAGGGATAAATTCAAATATTTATAATATATTTTCTGTTAATCCATTTATTTCTGTAAAGCTGCTTTGTGACAATGTCCATTGTTAAAAGCGCTATACAAATAAAACTGAATTGAACTGAATTGAATTGAATTAACCTGTCATACTGTTCCAAAGACTTAACATGCATAGCTCAAAACTGGAGTTGTGCAATATTCTTCTCTTGAATATAGAAAATTAGACTATTTGTCTTTTTTTATTATTAGAGACCATCAGAGAAAGAAAACACAACTCCTCAATAAATTTTTTTTTTTTTTTTTTTTTTTTTTTTTTTTTTTTTTTAAACATAATACAGACAGAAGTGTCAGAATCTATCTATAGTCTATAAAGTCTATTTCCTTAGAGAGGTGTGTTATTACTTTTAAATATTCAGTTCTGTACACATCAAATGTCTCGGCTACTTCTTTTTCTCATTTATAGAGATAATGAAACAGGAAAAAAGAGAAAGAAGGTATAAATCTTGAAATAAAAAGTTGTTTTTTTTTTTTTTAAATATTGGATGATCAATGAAGGAACCAAGGAAGTGCTGAATAATAAGTAGCTAAATTTAAATTGAACAAATAGACATTTTACCTGAGAAATGTTCAACAGCATGGCTTCTGATCTCGTAACTGCTTTTGAAGAGAACTGCTTTGAATAGAAGTTTTATTTAGCATTTTGGGTTTCTTGGAAGAAACTGCGTGTGTGACAATTATATGAGGACTGCATGATGGCTGGCTCAGGAAAGTGTAGCATTCATGCCATCATGTTCATAAAAATACTAGGACACGATGTTGATTCCGAGGTTTATTTGGCTCAGTCTGGGTACAATAGCATAGTTTTTCTGCAAAACAAGGCACATAGACTCCTGAGTGAGATACTCTCGGGTGTCTGAATCAGAATAGTGTTCATAACCACACTTTTTTACCACATACTATCAAATTGGACGCCTTTCTAAGCCAACAGAAGACAGTTGTGGTTATAGGCAATTAGGATGGATAATTGGTTTGAGGAGCTCCATTTTTGCAGTGCCAATTCCATCTCAGTTAGCTTAGCCAAATAGTACTCTTTGTCTTTTAGTGCTACTCCATAATAATAAGTGTATAATATTTTAGATAATGTAAACCCAATTCCTAAATAAAATTCTGGATAGATTCTTCAGTCAGATTATAACCAGGAAGCATCAGGTTGTGGCTACTTGGGTCTTTCTGCAACCAGGTTGTGTGTTTCTTTTAGTTTACTACCACCAAAGGGCTCTATGCTAGACACATTAATATTGTGTGTGTGTGTGTGTGTGTGTGTGTGTGTGTGTGTGTGTGTGTGTGTGTGTGTGTGTTCCTGATCTTAAGATATGGAACTATCATCCTATCCCACAAGCAGCAAATTTGCCATGACATGGTCTGGGACAGCCACAGAGTTTCTCTGTTTACCCGTAAATTTCAGTAAAGATTGCTTTGAGTACCTCTATCCTGAGTCTGTATCTAACATTGATTGGGAGACCATTGATATAAAGAGTATCTTAGGCAATCTATCTTTGCCAAGAGCCACCAAAATGAAAAGAGACCTAAAAAGCAGGGCAATATATTTTTTTTTGTTTGGCACAAATATAGTGAAATTCAGGGCTGATATCAGCAGAGGCTTCTCTCATGTCTTTATCTCCACCATGGAAGGTTCTACACTGGCTCAAATAATCAAATATGCATTTGGTTGGCTATCTACCATCACAGTGCCATCTTGTATCAATAACTTAATTACCTGATGGAAGGAATCCAAGACACAGATGAGGTAGCTTTACTCAAACTCTGGTAAGGAAAATACAGGTTTGCCCCACTTGTTAAAATGATACTTAAGTGAAAGTGTAGATAGAGTCAAAATCGTATTCAATTAAAAGTGTCTGTATCAAACCGAAAAAAGTGAAAGTCAAAAAGTGGCTACTTTAAAATGTACTGAAGTATACATTTAAAAGATTCTTGATATTTTTTTTCCCTACACTGTTTAATTTATTGAATACTTTAAACTGAAAGGTAAATGAAATGCATGGGTGGCCATTCTATTGGTGTATAGTGTACAGTCACTGGCTGGATGCAAGAAGAATGAGCTTTGAGATTTGTAACGAGTACTTTGAAGGTCTAACCAAACATATAAGGAGTAAAAAGTATTGGATTTTTTTTGTACAGTCCCCTACAAAACTATTGGAATAGCAAGGTCAGCTCATTTGTTTTTGCTATACACTGAAGACATTGGGTTTGAAATCAAAGGTGACTATGCGATAGATAGATCAGAATTTCAGCTTTTATTTCCTGATATTTACATCTACATACCCTCCAGTCTCTTCTTCAGGATGTGAAATGCTGCTCAATTGGGTTAAGGTCTGGTGATTGACTTGGCCAATATAAAACCTTCCACTTTTTTTCTCCCGATGAAGACTTTTGTTGTGCTGGCAGTGTGTTTTGGATCATTGTCTTGCTGCATGATGAACTTCATCTCAATTAGATTGGATGCAATTCTCTGTAAATTGGCAGACAGAATGTTTCTGTAGACTTTTGAATTCATTCTGCTGCTACTGTAACAAGGTTAAAATCGTTTTATTTCACTAGATTTTCCTGTTTATATGCATTCAGTGTTGTTCTATAATTGTTTAAACCAGTGTTTGTAAAAATACATTAAAAAGGTTCTGTAAGGAGGTGATGGTTTCAGTGTTACTGATGTGTGAGCTGAAGCTGTCGTGACGATCTGTCTATATAAAAATACATTCTCTGTGCAGACTCAATCCGGCACTTTCCTGTTGTTCTTCACTAATTTTCAACACAACGCAGACCACAGAAGCATACGGTTACACTACCATCATCAGTTACATCATCAATAAAGATTAATGAGCCCATTCCAGAAGCAGCCATGCAAGCCCAAGCCATGACACTACCTCCACCGTTCTACAATTCCAATTTTTACTGCTAATGAAAGGTTTGCATCTGTGGTATGGCCTCTGTACCACAGGGCGTGATACGTGATACTGACCCCTGCCCTGTGAATGTTGTTGATGATGTCATTGACTATTGTTTTTGGGGTTTTCTTCACCTTCCCAATCCTTCCCAATCCTTCTCTTCTTGTCCCATAACTTTTGCTCTAGAACTTTAGCCTGAATGAAATTATGAACCTGAGCAGAGTGATATTGTGCTCAAACCTGCTCACCATGAATCTTGTGGTCTTGGCTTGTCGCATATGAGCTGCCTTCTTTCTGCAGAGGATCATATGTGTTTACTAGAGCTGTTTATTATTTTGGAATAGTTTGGAGGTGTACATGAAGACGTAAATGTGGTTGAAGTTGCTCTTGAGAGCTTTGGCATGTGAGAGCTCTTCTGAGGTTAAGCAATTGTGGCACTACCTAGCTTTTCACATCTTGTATTATTGTTTTTAAAGTGGCTCCTCTGCTGTTCCTTTAAGGCCAATTTTTTTTTTTTTGACTGATGCCACAAGAAGCCTAGTTCATTCTGAGTCATCTTAAGGCACTGCATTGTTGTCTAGAGTCCAACATTTTTGTTTTAGGAGAGTTAATTGCTCTAAAGCACATGGCTGGAGGTTTTTTTAGTATAGTGTTTCTGCCTGTGATGCTATTGACTTTGGGACTTTGTTTACCACACTTCTAACACATTTATTAGTTTTAATCCACTGGCAAATCTGAGTCCAAAGAAAGAGGGAGGCCAGGATATAACAGTTTCTCATTTCACTAGACAAAGAATTCTGATTTAAATTAACGCATGCTATATCATACAAGCCTTTCTGAGGTTCTATACTATCTTTGTCTGTATATACATTAGCTGTAGCGTGTCTTGAAGAAGAGTTCCTGTTTTTTTGAATTTATGATCTGGAATTGTGATCTGGAAGTCCTCAGAGGAGGTGTGAAGGAATCCAATAAAAGACCTTTTTTGAGGAAGTTAATCACAACTAGATAGAGCAGAAGGCTGAAAGCCAAGTCTTAGGTAGTGAAGGAATGGCATTAGGGTCATAATTGCTACACATAATTGCACAACAAAATTGAGCATATCATTATTCAGACCTCAGGCATAAAATTATCAGAGGAAGCACATGCTAGCCTTCGCGATCACTGGTAGGTTGCTGTTGTGTGACAGCTGGATAGAAACTGGTAAATGACCAAATTGGGAGAAAATCAATTATTTTTTAAAGTACATAGCAGAATGAGTGTTTGGTCAGCTTATCCTTTAAACTATGAGCATGTTTACAAGAGAGCTCATTGAAATAACAAAACCATTTCATTGAGATCATTGAGCCATAGAAAGTCTGCGATCATTGCGAGACAGAGGGGATGAGATCATGGAAGAAGGTGTGGAAGGAGAAAGGTCAAGATGCTGCGAATGATGGCTGCGATGAAAAAGCATTAGATAAAGAGGCCATTGGGGTGAGGACAAATACTACTAAAAGGCACAGACATGTATTGTAGTTCATCTTACTGTGGGCATGACAGGCCTAATATTGTTTACCGTTTTTGGAACTGAGGTAGAGTGAAAAATTAGTTTTAGGGCCCTTTTTGAATCTAGAACCATCAAAAGGGAACGCCTTCATCTTCTAAACTTTCTGCAGCAAAAGAGTCAGAAATGCAGGAAGCAACACTGGAATAAAGAAATGAGCAAAATTGATGAAGCTTAACTAATTAACACACCCTTTGTGTTTTCAACTGTTCTTTTCCAAACAATGGTGAACCCTGAAAATCATAATTAAAACACTCACTCAGAGTAACACTCACTTAAGTTAAGAGCACAACAGTGAAAATATGAAGAAAGGGCAGAAAACACCTTCAGAGCTGTAGCTACATAAGCAGAGCCCAAACCACCTAGCTGTGAGCCAAAACAGCCCTTTCAGCACTCCCACTCAGGCGGCAAATAGTGCAAAAACACTCCCTGCACACTAGACAGGCTTTCATTAACAACCAGTCTAGAGCAGAGACGGGATGAGTAGACTACCTGTCTCCTGGTGCTTTTAGCTGGACACTGCGGCCCAGCAATAACCCAAGATGGCTGACATGGCATGTCCAAAGTGCAGCGTCTGCTAAGCTTTCATCCCTAAGGTCAAAACCTGCTTACAGGCATCTAGAATTCTCTAAAAATGAGAAGGAAAAGGTGTTGAGACAGAAAATGTGGTGAAGAGGCAGTCCATGCATCCTAGCCAAGAGGGATTACACATTACGTAAGGTATTTGTTCTGCAGTGTCAAGTGAGGCTGCCCATGTGTGCATTGTAACTCAGAGGGAGAATGAAACAGTGTGGGGAGAAAAAACCCATCCTCCTCCACATAGAGTAGATAGAAGCATTATAATGAGTTTGGAGTAGAAGCACAAACAGTCTCATTGTGTGGGCATGAGGACCAAGATCGGCAGGGAGGAAGTGACCTCTGTCCTAATGCTGTGAATGGACCTTGGGCTGGACTGGACTTCAGTGGACTGTCTGATGTATTAAAATAATTCCCTTTACCAGGGCAAACTGTTCACCTTTGCCCTTCGCCCACAAACACAGTCTGAATCTGACTGTCATTAGCATTTCTGGCACCATAGGCACTTTAAAAACAACTATAAAAAGTCCTTCAACTGTGTTGCAGAGGATGCAGAGGATGTTGTGATGACATTGATATGTGTGTACTGTTAAAAAAGGTTAAAATATACTTTATTGCTACTTTGAGATTTGCCCACCTGAATTGTATATAGCAATAGTAATTTGCAAAAGTGTCTCACACACACACACACTACCTGTTACTGCATCTGAAGATATGTGACAGTCAGTCATACTGCTGGTAAACTGGTAAATCTGTCTGACTTTATATTTTTTACTCTCTTATTTTCAACAAGTGCTCTACATTTGTGGGAACTTCTTCAAAATTATTGTAAAAGTATCCATGTCCCCCCTCATAAAGCTAATTTGCAGAAAAATAAGGTACGCCTGAGTTGTTTAACACTTTTTGGTCCTTACATAATTTTATGTATTATTTATTAAATTTGATGTCTTCATGGGATGGTACAGTTGAGCAACAAATCATGTTTTTCTTTCCCAACAGTTTCAGGGTCTAGGGTAGACATGTACCCGAATATAATATTATTAACAGATAATGTGTTCTAACCAAATGCAAATACAGATACAATATAGAGATAGAGGGTGCTTGGTTCACAGGGCATCTAGTTATAGGTACTAGATACTAGCACTGGGGCATAGTGGCAGAGTTCATATTTAATTTATTTATTTATTTATTTTAAAAACCCTTCTGGTTTATACCACACCCTATTCAGGTTTAAGTCCAAACAAGATACAGTTATGGATATTTGGAGCACTAAACAGATACAGATACAGATAGTGGCATTGTGTATAGCTCAGTCCTAAACTCTGTGTTACTTGTGGAGTTTCACATGTTCTCCCAGTGTCTGTGTGGGCTTTCTTCCAGGTTCTCTGGTTTCCTCCTTCTTAACAAAGTAGGTGGATTGTCTCCTCTAAATTCCGGTGGTTTGATGGGTATAAAATGTATGTAAATCATATGCTTTGGCCTTTGCAGTCACCAGATCTCAAGCCAGCTGAACTCAACGAGCGCGCTCTCCATCGCCATCATCAAAACATCAATTGAGGGAATATCTTCTGGAAGAATCTTTGTTCATCCCTCCAGAACAGTTCTACAGACTTGTAGAATTAATGCCAAGGTGCATTGAGACTGTTCTGTTGGCTCATGGTTACTCATCTGTATAAAATACTTTCCTGTGTTATATCTAGAGACAATCTATTCTGTAAGTACTTTTAGCCAATTTTAGCCAGTCAAATTACTTCCCTGTACACTGTTAAGACTCCAATTAGGAAGTCATTTAGATTTCACTCTAAGCAGTTTACTACAGTATCATGCTCAACAATAATGCCAACTGATATGTAAGTACTAGACTGTTATTTATTTGCTGAATCTACCATCTGAGCTGGGATCCGGTAAGAAACAGCATGGATCACAGCAGGAGGTTGACTTTAGATGTCTTTGATAGGAGAAAAAAATGGTTGTGTTGACCATATGGAAGATGGTTTTAACAATTGCTCTTACAGTAAACAGCCTGCTAGATTTCTTTATCAGAAATACTAAGTATAGCTATAAATTAGTCAATTCTGAAGAGCAAGTTTGCAAGTTAGATGTTGCCTCTTTTGTCCTTTTGAACATGTTTGAGTACAGTAAAAAAAAAAAATTGCTTTAACATCTGATCCTTTGGTGGAAGGTTATTATAAACAACCCAGCCCCTGGATCTACAGATGTAGAGGATTCCCGCATGTATAATGAAGTTTTTTCCTCAGTACAGGTTTGACACAGGAGGGAAACCTTGAGTTGAGCTGGCAGAGAGCTGCCGGGTAAGCCGATTGTTATACACTGTGTCCGTAGAGGATATCTGTTCACACAGAAATGCTCATACAGTACACACATACAGTAATTTCCAGTTCAAATCTGTCGACTAGCCACTACAAGTGTTCCCTTCTATCATTAGTTCTCTTTCTGGCCATGAGTGTTTTTTTCATCTCTTTTCCTCTTCTCTCCATCTCCACGTCCCAGTCCCCAGTAGCATTTTTCATGTCAGGCCCAATCTAGTCTGAAATTCAAACCTAAATCAAGTCTCTTGATTTTCTGCACCAATCTGTTAGATCCAAGTTCCAAGCTTAAATTGCATATCTGCTCTTATCATTGGCACATGAGTGGGAGGAAGTCCTTTTCTGCATGATGCTTGACAAGCTATCAAAGCATAAAATGGACAGGACAACATGAACTGAAGTGGTACAGGACAACATGCCTCGTTTTTCCATGAAAATCTTGATCAGTCTTTTGTGTCAGGAATTCTCTTGGCTCTACGTATTCCTGACTTTATTCTGAAAAAAGGCATTTGGTGCATGAGGAGGAATTATGCCACAGTGGCTTGTGAAACTGGGTCTACTAGGACATTAGAAATAAAGCTGTTTCATACTCTCTACTGTCTCCATTTTGCTCAGCCTCAGGCTGCAGGAGCGGGGAGAAGGGCTGCAGACAAGCAGCAACTAGACGACAGTCAAGAGAGAGAGAGAGAGAGAGAGAGAGAGATTGTGCTCATCAAATTCTAAAAATACAGTAGGTTGCTGGTGCTATTGATTAATGAGTGATGCAGTATTGGACCAGTATTGGACTAGAGTTCCACTAGTGAAAATGCATCTATTTTGATTTCTTTTCTAATTTAATACAACAATTTTCATTACAAAGTATATTATTTACAACAACGCGAGTGAAAAGTAGAACCTTTTTGCTTTTATGTCAGTGTGCATTTGAGCAGGCATGGACTCCACAAGTTTGTGCAAAACTTTAGATCAAATCCAGCAGACTAGGCATGAGGAAAATCTGAGCTTTTGAACAATGCACTTAGCATGGTCAATATCACTAAATTCTCTTACATTTAAATAGTGCAGAATCTTGACTATTAAATATTCAACATATTGAAGATTTACTTTCTTTGTTTTATATTGGAACATTTTCTATTTACTGAAACTCATATACTGTAGGTTTCCAACATTATCAGAGAGCTGGAAAGGAACTTCAGGTGGGGCGGAAAGCGGCAGATCAGAAAAGTCAGTCTCTGAAACCGGAAGTCTCCTCCTCAGATGTGTTTATTGTGAATCTCTCAGCCTGACTAATTCCATTTCTGAAGTAAGGCATTGTTCCATTTTAAGCAATTATTTTATACAGTATATAATAAATATTTGTAGCAGCAGAAATTTAATACAGAGACGTGCAAAAATTGCAAAGAACAAAATCACAAATTGACACATGATGCAGTATTTTCCATAAATGATGTCATACAGTCATCTTTTCCTGGAGTTCTTGCCAGTTGGCACCAGTTCTGATTGACAAGGAACCCTGGCAGTTATCCAGGGTTCACAGAATCACAATTACATACATAATTAGCATTCTATTTACGGCATTTGGCCCCAGACTTACATTTATCTCATTTTATACAACTGAGCAGTTGAGGGTTAAGGGCCTTGCTCAAGGGCCCAGCAGTGGCAGCTTAAACTCATGACAACAGTGACAACTCAACAGCTTAACCACTGAGCTACCTGATTTGTAACAGCCAGTGAGCCAGTGGTGGTGAGAATCTCTTGGATAAAGTATGCTACATTTTTAAATTGTTTTTTTTTTTTTGTAGAAATGGATATATATTATATATATATATGGATATATATATATAAACATTAGGCATAGCGATACATTTTGGAATGTCCTGAAAAATAAAGAAACCACTGGTGTACTGAGCAATAGACACCAAATGGGTCGACCAAGGAAAACAACAACAGCTAATGACAGAAACATTGTGAGATCTGTGAAGAAAAAGCCAAAAACAACAGTTAGTGACATCACCAACAACCTCCACAGGGCAGGGGTGAAGGTATCACAAGCCGCTGTTCAAAGAAGACTTTGAGTACAGAAATATAGAGGCCATACCACAAGATGCATACCACTCATCAGCAGTAAGAATCGGAAGGCCAGATTGGAATTCACAAAGAAATACAGAGTTGAGCTACAAAAGTTCTGGAACTAAGATTAACCTCTATCAAAGCAAAGGAAAGGCCAAAGTGTAGAGAAAGAAAGGATCTGCTCATGATCCAAAACATATGAGTTCATCTGTCAAGCATAGAGTCATGGCTTGGGCTTTCATGGCTGCAAGACCTAAGATCCTCCTACTCTTTTGAAAGACCATGAATGCTTCCCGAGGTTGGTTTTGGATAGTTCATAAAAGAAGTTTAAGGAAAGTCATATTATAGCTGGGTCTGTGCTCAGTTTGGGAAGAAATGCAAACAAAACATTTCATTTATTGATATTTAATCAGTGCAATTATAAACCTTATATCTTAGCAACTGAAAATATCTTAAATAGGGGAAAATGTAACTAATATTTTTATTATGAGTTTATTATAAAACAAATATAATTAATTAGTCTGTTTTAGATGCCTTTGCTCATTTAACATTTCTTTTTTATTGGCAGGAATACATGTTTAAATTAAAATAAAAATGATCTGCCAATAGAACAAGCTTTTCAAGCTTGAAAGTAAAAGTAGAAGTAAAAATGTCTGGAAATATGTTTGATTTATTGTAATCTATAATACTAAGTACTATATAGTATATTAGAGATATTTCCACTTGCCTTTTTGCAGTGATTCATCCTATAAATGGATCTGTTGTTATTTTTAATAAGGTTTGTTGCACCTCAACAACCCCTGTTTCAGTAATTCATAGGTTCTGTGAATAAAATCTCCATTCTTCTGATAGTTCGCAATGTTGCCCACATTTTGGGAAATAACTGCATTTATTTACAGGTGTGGGTGGACTCGTTCACTCACACACAAACACACATACAGAGGAGGGCCAAGGGCACTGGTCTTCACCCCTTTCATGCTATTACACACACATCCACACAAAAACCTAGAAACTGTTCCCTGCTCTCTGAAGGTTTATTACCGTAGATACGATTGTTTACTGTCACGCTGTCCAAAACAAACACCTGTCTCCCACCTGCTCCAGAGAGCAGAGGATGTTTAACACAGTCCAGAGGAAGTGGGATGTGTGTGTTCGTGTGTGAGTGTGCACGCACACTACATGACACTGCAGCAGGAGGCCATTGTTAAGCAATGACAGATCAAGTACTTGCAGTGGGTGTTTTATTACAAATGAAGGAATGTAATTCCATGTCATATGTTAAACCATCCTGGAAAATGACCATTGCTGAAACTGACACTAATGAACTGATCCTCTCTCAACAAGCTAAGACCATACACACGCTTTACACACCCTGCACAGATGGCATGTCAGAAACACACAAGACTGCAGATTCAGCTATCAAAGCTGTTTTTTTTTTCTGTTTTAACGTCACTGAGATGGATTGGCGTGGTGTGTATTCCTGCCTCGCACCCAGTGTTCCCGACGTGGGCTCCAGATCCACCATGACCCTGACCAGGATAAAGTAGTTACTTTCTTGAGTCCAAAATTAAGGGTTTAAAATTTACATGTTAGTTACAGACAGACTACATCACCACAGGACCCTTTCCATCTTTTTAAAATGCAAATTCCAGCCCCTTTGTGGGTCCTTCTACTTAAGGCCCTTGTGTAGTCTGTTCTACTATTCTCAGTGACACCTCTGGTCTGATGACATGGCAATTCAAGGTAATGCTCCTACTATACACTGCTAAAATACACCTGCCGTTTTTGCTGAATGTGCGTTTGAATCCTGATGATACCACAACCATTCGTGGTTGGGAGTCCAAGAAAGCATAATAAGGCTGTGTTGTCTGGGTGAGAGGGATGATATTACTCTCTCTGCTGTCAATTAACACTACACTGGCCAATCACTGGGCATCTGTGAGCTTATATATATGGAAGAAATCAGTTAGTGCTTTCCTCCAAATGTGTTACTCTGCCCTGTGACCACTGTTCCCTCTAAGATGCATCTGTGTGGGCCGGTGCACTTCTGATTATGCAGAAAAAACTAAAACCCACGCAAAGTGCAGACACAAACATTTATAAAAAGTTCAGCAATTGGAGTAACTTACAAAAGAATTCAGTGCAGTCTGGACCACAGGTACACTTGAATCTCCTAATAGCATTGCATTTTTCTTATTTCTTTTAAAGTACAAACAGGGTCAAAACAGAGATAGTCCTGTTGCCACCCAAATGCAATCCCCATCACAAATAATGCTATCTAGCTACATTGACTGTGAGAATAGCAAGCTATGTTAATTGTTCAACACCTCTGACAATCATCAGTTAAATCTTGTTAACATAGTGATGCTGCCATGAGTTGTCTAGCCAGGTAATATTAACCAGGAGGGCTTAATCTGAGTGGCTCATGGGGTATTTCTGCTCAAAGGTCTGCCTAATAGAAATAGGTTTTGATCCGCAAGGAAAAAAATTAGAAGGAACATGAGATGAAGTATAAGCATTCTAAAAGATTAGATGGTTAGCTTAACATTTCTTGGAGGAAGCATTGCTGTTTCTCCTCCAAGCAGTCACGTGAGAGGGAGAGCTGGCTTTTGGGAATCGTGTGCATGGTGCCCTGGGATGGACTGGCATCCGATTCAAGGTGCATTTCTGCCTCATGACCTGTGTTCCTGGATAGGCTCCGGATCCACCATAACCGGATATTTCGCAACCCTTACCAGGATGACGTGGTTACAGCAGAAAGAATGAACTGGCAGAATGACATGAAGGATGTTTGATGAGATGAGCAAGGAACTGGTTATATGTGTATGACTTGTTCCTATTTGTAGACTCTCTCTCTACTGTATGCCACACACATGGACTAACTGATTATCTTGGAATTAAATCCTTGTGTATTTCTTAAAATAAATGAAAAAGGATGCACCTGAAAAACAACATCTGAGTGTATCCTTCTCTTTCCCCACTGTGTTTTGTCCGTCTGATGAAAGAGTCTGTCTTTGTCTCTGTTTCTCTTTCTCTCACCTAGCCAGATGAATAATTCTTCAAAAGAAAGGAAATAACTATAGACCATAGACAGACAGAACAAAAAGAACCAGTGACACACCTTTGACTATAGAGTGAGTAGGTGTGCATTGTGTGTACTTTAGCATGAGCATGTGTTTTCAGGTTTTGCGTTTTCTGCCTTTGCACCACTCTGAACACGAATGTTGCTGCTTATCTATCTGAGCAGAAAGTAGTGAGGAGCAGTAGGTGGACCTCAGCTTTTGATTTGATATACAATGAAGATTCATCATGAAAAAGAATAAGCAGTGGCTGCAGATGAAAAGAGATGCAAGGGAACAGAGTGGCCTTCCTGCTCCTACATAGCATCTTAAGTGCTGTGGAAGCTTTTAAATCTACCTACACTTTACCTGTCATTGTAGAGCTTTCTGCTGTTTGTACAATCAAACCTGCAGCCTATAGGACCCTTAAAAGCTATAGCACATTGACATTCCTGTTACCATTGCACATAACCATGGCCGCTTTTTAGTAAATCTGTATGAAGACAGTCCAAGCCAGCCATGAATTCAGTGCACCTATTACCTAACCCTAACCCTAACTACTTTAGGTTTGTGTTTTTAACTGTTACATCTGTCTTGTAAGAAGAGCCTGTGTAAAATATATGCTTCTTTTCTTCTTTCTCTCTTTCTCATGGCATTGTTGTGTAGTACCACCTCAAAAGCTTACATTCTGCTATACTCTCCATGCCATTTTTATATGTACCATTCAACACCTGTGACTTAAAGGAATACACCAGCATTTTTATCCTAATCTCCATTTTATTGTATCTGGAGTGTATTATTGCCACTGACAATATTTTTCACACGTATTGAGAAATATGTTTCAAATACGCTTCAAGTACTGCTTTTCAGAGAGCAGAAATTGTGTATATCCATTAATAGTGTAGTTGTGTGGATCTGATTGCACTTGCATTTGTGTTATTTAATCACATATTTTGAATGTTTACTGATAGGGCTTAACAACAACCTTTAGAAAATCAAATTAAGCACCTGTGCAGAACAAGTCAAAATTTTTAGAACTCTTTATGGAAATATAAATGCACCTTTGGAACTTTAGTAGCACCTGGGCCGGCTGGAATAAGTGGGCTAGCAGGTATAAGGGCTCCCTCATTCCCTCATTTCTTTAAAGGAAACCATTTTTGGTATTGTCTTATTTGCTGTTAACAAATGGCTGAAAGCGGATTATTTTTGTAAGTAAAAATACACAGAATGGTCTGAAGTAGAGGCTGATTTCTTTCTAGCACAGACTGTTTATTCATGCAAACTATCCTGTCAAGTGATTACACTCGGTGAAAGACCCTTAGATTTTGTGTGAATTGGGTATTTAAGCCTGCTTTGCTCTCACATCCATAACATGTCAGCAGTGATTGAGAAGGAGCACTTGACATACAATAGTGGATGTAATAAACCTGAACGATGTGGATTACGCTCACAATCACTGATTTTTCTAAATGCTTTTGGAGGACAAACTAGAAGAAAATACATTAAGCAAACATTGTCCAATCAAAGTGCAAATTACCCAAAGGCACAAACTATAGGTTTTGTGTGGTTTGAATGAAAAAGCTTGCTAAGGCTAAGCACAGATTTCTGTTTGCAATCCTTGCTATTAGAAAGAGGCACTGCATGATTATGGACTTGAACACTTGACTTAAAATATAGCAATCATAAATGGCGTTGCAATGGCGTCTGTGTTTCAGTGAGTGTGTTCCTGTGTGTGAGCAATAGGTTTATGTGTATGATGAGAGCCCATGCTTTGAACTCTGAACTATATATCTGTCTTCTAAGCAGAGGCACCAAAGTTATGAATGTTAATTAAGCACTAAATTCATCTTTTTTAGAAATGGGATGATTTCTGTTCATTAACAACTTAAGTATTAATTTAAGTAACAAGTGTGGTAAAAATGCATTAAAAAAATACATAAGAGCAGGTTTAATAAGACAGTCTCTTATGTCTGACTCATCCTTAGTTTTGAATTGTTTGAATTGAAATGTTATACAATTATTTTTAAATGTTTATTGACAGAGTTCCCCAACTGCCCTTAGACTTTTAATATTGGACAGTTTTGAATAAACAGGCTTTCTGTTGTTTTCTTAATGCAGGAAAGCACCTTATCTATGCTAAATGCCCATGTGCTACAGATGTGATGGATAGAGATCAGCTATATTGTCATGAGACCATGTCCCACATATTTTCATTTCCAATGTGTGCCATGACAAGCTGTTACTATTCAAGTTCTTCCTTTCTGAAGTTTGTTTAGCTGCACTGCTTCCCAAATCACACAGGAAATTTCAGAGCAGTAGAGGTTTTGATACACACCAAGCAAGGAAATTTCCCTCATAATACTGCTGCAACCCCTTTCACCCAGCCTAACAGGCAGCAGTAATGACTGCTTCATTACTAATCTTTTTTTTTTTGTTTCAAACTCTCTACCTCTCCATACTCAGATCAAACTCTAGACTCCCGTAAATTTTTAGCATCTGGGCAGCTAGCCAGTAATCACAGCACCTGGTGTATCCTGTATTAACAGTATGCATGGAATTACAGTTGATTACTGTTCAGATTGCTTCAGCAGACACAGGGACTGAGAGATGATGCTCAAATCCCTCTCCCATGCCTCTGCCTTTTGCATGTTCCCTAACACATTATGATTTCATTTGCAACATCTCATTCAGTCAGTTTAGTGATGGTAATTTAGCATTTTAGATTAAACCTGTATTGAAAAAGTCTAAGCTATGGAGCATGGAGATTTCATACCAGCATGGATAATCACTTTGACAGTTAGAAGCTGATGAAGAGGAGACTTCATTCTGAGATTGTTCCAGGCCTCTCTTTATGAATATGTATTAATTCCCTCTCAGAGGGAGTCTGGATGTATGGACTGAACTTTGCCAGCTTTACACTTTAATTGTTATGCTAACAATTAACAGCTAATGCGTTCACCAAGAAACTATGAATATGTCACACTATCCCGGGACAGTTCACTGCCACGCCACTAGAGGGCACCCTTCCCCAAATACTAGAGACACTTCCTATTTGGTCATGCTCATTTCCTGTTCTCAGACTATTTAAAGCACATAGTTAATCTGTATCATTGCGAGGACTTGCTGATTGTTCACATTAAAGTAAGTTCTGTGCCGTTGTGTTTGTAGTATTTGCCTTATCTTGTATGACCCTTGCCTTGCCTTCTGATTACCCTTTGAATTTGTATTCTGGTTTGGGAAATGCCTTGTTTTCTGACCACTCTGGATTTGCACCTTGGATCTGGAAAGTATTGTGATTTCTGTCTATGACTCTGGGCTGTTTATTCACTTTGAGTCTTGGATTGTTGATATCCCTGTTAATAAACCTCCTGAAGGTGGATACTAACAATATGTCTGAGTCCTGTTTGTTACAGAATAGTTCACTATCTACTACCTCTTGCACCATCAGTGTGTAATGAAACCCTTGCATATTCTTCCCTAAATAAGAACAACACTTTAATGTTGTCCTGAATTTACCAAGTGGCAAGAATTTTTGGGGGTTTTTTTGGTTGCTACAACTTCATATATAAAGTATTTATTTACAATGACTGTCTGGACTAGGCTATAATAAATTGTCATAGTGGCACAGTGGCACATGGGTAACATCCCAGGGTTCCACAGCTCCAGGGCCCTCAATTCAATCCAGTAATTAGGTTACTGTCTCCGTGTGCCGCTTTCCAGTTTACTCCCAAAACATGCAGGTAGGTGGATTTGCTACTCTAAATTGCCCCTAGGTGTGAATGAGTGCATAAGTGTGTGATTGTGCATGGTGCGTGACTGTCCCATCTAGAGTGTATTCCCACCTCACATCCAGTGTTCCCAGGATAGGCTCTGGATCCACCACGGCCCTGACCAGGATAAAGAGGTTACTGAAGATTGCTTGCCTTCACTGACAAACTAAACACCTGCATGTCATGTCTCTGTGTTGGGGTAAAGTGAAATATTTCATTAAACTAGCTTAGTTATAATCATGAAACTCAACCTACCTGACAAACTAACTCAAAGCACAAATCTAACTACAAATCAAATCACAAAGCGCATCTTCCCAAACTTTACAAGATATACCAAATATTAAGAACATTAGCTAAAAAATGACCAGTTAAAAAGTAGCAATACAGTATTAAACAATAAAAAACTGTAAACTCACATCAACAGCCTACCTTAACTCCTTCTTAAAGTCCCTCACATTTGCATTGTCAAAGACACATTCTCAGACCTTTTTTCCAGTGAAAACTAATTCCTTGTTTTGTTTTTTTTTTTGCCCTGATGTGTCAATTCAATGATTCTTACATCTTAATGTTACCCAGTGTACCAGTATTTTAACAAATATTTGTTCACAAACTGAGTTTAACTCAATGAGGGCAAACAAAAAGTCACGCTCACCAAGAGGATGGCACTGTAGACACATCAGTCTTTATTATAAATTATTATAAATTATTATTAGTTGAAACTTCTTCCTCTTGATAAGGACCTTGGACAAGCCTTCCCATTCAAAGTACCCCCCATGCAAAGTGTGTGCCAGGATGTCTGTGCTGCTGCTACCTGGGTATCACCATGCACCTTCTCCAAGTTATGCAGGGCCCCTCATGCAACATTCATTTCCAAACATCCTTCCAGTCAGTCCCAGGTGGATCAGTTCTTCATGACATGGCATATGTTATCCAGGTAATATTCGCCACACATGGTGGTTAGGAGGAATGAAATACAACATTAGTTACACATGTAACTGTGATTCTGTGAACATCAGATGACTTCCAGTATTCCTTGTCTGGTGGGAAAGTTTGAGCCCATCCTTTCACTCACTTGCCATTAAACTAATAATTCTAGTCCCTTGAGAAAAAGAGAAATCTCAGGGGCATGTTGTTTGCACATGAGAACCAGATTTGATGAACACATGCACTGCCAAAGTTTGAGACTTCTTCCACAGACCTTCATGATAAACAAATTGCCCATGCCACTGGTAAGTTCATTTTTAATTTATGTTATGCCTCAGTGCCTGACAACACTTAGATTTATTCGCATCATAACCTCCGAGTAGGCATGCATAAGTCATGAGCGGGGGCATATTTGGAGAAGTGAACAGTCATTTACTGATAAGACTGAGGTTCCAGCAAGAATAACCCTGTTGTGAGAAACAGAGAGGGAAATGTGAATACAGTTAGATAATGCATTCTCCTTTATTACGAGAGCTGTCCTCACTGAACAAAAACATACTATTAAATGCAGCAGGTGTGGACTTGTGTGTGTGTGTGTGTGTATGTAAAATGTCAGACTGAAAAGGGGTATTTGAATCATTCTGCATATTCTGGCAGTCAACTGCCTTATCTCCTCGATAAGGGAAGATGGCTCTAACCTTTTTAATAGGGCTGTTTGACAGGTGATTATTCACATGCAAAACGGATGCATTTAGTTCCCTGACAATCTATTACACAGAGCCAATCATCCACTTCCCAGCAGGCCATTCGTCTCAAAAGAGATCTCTTTGCTCAGCAGAGACCACCAATCAGACCTCAGAGAGAAGGAATTCATGATTTTTTTTTCTTTTTTTTTTGCTCTTGCTCTGACCTGTCAAATCATAGGTCTGCAGATATCGGTGGTTCAGACTGCTCATGCCGCCTCATTGCACCTGTTGGAAAGTCTGTAACTGTGTGAGGGCAGTCCGTCACATTCACAGCCACATCGCTCGCTCTCTCTTTCTCTCCTTTTCTCTCTCTCTTTATCTCTCTCTCTCTCTTTCTCTCTCAAACATTTGTGAAATAAAAGGACCTAGTTTTTCCAATTTTACTGTCATCTTTATTGCAATAAAATGTGTATTTTATGGTCAAAATGGCATTCCCTAAATTGCCTTTTAAAAAAGAAAAAGAAAAAAGTCATGCCATCCTCTAAAAGAAAAGCTCCATTTCTCAAATCTTTTTTTCTTATTTTTATTATTTATATATTATTAGTCATGCTGGTAGGTGGATTGGTGACTTAATTATCACTAGGTGTGAATGAATGTGTGTGTGTGTGTGTGTGTGTGTGTGTGTGTGTGTGATATCTTGATATTCATCAAGTTACATTATTAGTTGTAAAGGGAAAATTAATGATAGAACTAGTGTCCGGTAATATACTTCTTAATGTGCCCAATAAAGCAAAAAAAAAGACTAACTCTAAATAAATAATCTATTAAATAATTTTTAAAAAATCATTATAGTAGTAGCACATTAATTATGCATGCACATTTACACAGTGTGTGCTGCCAACAGGTTAATTAAAGGTTTGCTCAGATGTTATTGGAATATTGTAAATATGATATAATCAGCGGTGGATATAATGGAGCTGCTCGAAATATTTTTGTTAATTAATGGTTCAGTTTAAACCCTTGTGGAAAAATCATATACACATATGTGATTAACATGTAAATAAATGTGAAAAATGTGATTAATATGTGAAAGTGCATTTCATGTTATGCCCTGAAAGTGTACATGTGAACTCAAGTAAACACATCATGAATAATACACTATATGGCCAGACATATGTGGACACCTGACCATTAAACCCATATGTGGGCCTTCTCTAAACTGTTACCACAAAATTGTCTACATTGTCTTTGTTTGCTATAGCTTTAAGAATTCCCTTAGCTGGACTAAAGAGACCTAGCCCAAATATGATCCTGCACAACAATGCCACTGTGGTGGTTGGAGTGGAAGAACTTGAGTGGCCTGCAAAGAGCCCTGACTTCAACCCCACTGAACACCTTTGGATGAATTGGAATGCTGACTGTGCGCCAGGCCTCCTCGTCCACAGGCACGTTCCAAAATGTAGTGGAAAACCTTCCAAGAAGCGTGGAGGCTGTTACAGCAGCAAAGAGAGGACTAACGTGGATTGGTATGTTCAACAAGCACATATGGGTGTGGCTGGTCAGGTGTCCACATACATTTGGCCATATAGTGTTTGTGATAACTAAAACCAGGCCCTACAAGAGAACAAGTCATCATTCATGCATCATCTACAGTAACCACTATATGTTGGTCAGAGTGGATGTGGAGCCTATTCTGGGAACACTGGGCAATACATGCATTCACACCTAGGAGTAATGTAGAGTAGAAAATCTACCTACCAGCATTTTTTTGGCAGGTGGGAGGAAACCAGAGAACCCAGAGGAAAACCCATGCATGGGGGAATATGCAAAACTCAGGATCAAACAAGGACCCTGGAGCTGTGAGGCATCAACACTACTTACTGCACCACCATGTCAGTGAGACAATTAATATGTGGAAATAAATATATCATGTGTAAAAAAAAAAAAACACAAATAAAAGAAATTTATGTGAAAATACATTAATGATATGAAATTAATAAAAATTTTACATGTGAATCTAACAAAGCTGGTCCAGCTAGGTTTCAGGGTCAGACAGGAACTCTGCAGGACAACAGCTCTCCAGGAAAAGTGTTGGTTAAATTTATTATTATTATTATTATTTATTTTATTTTGTAGGCAGTACAAAATAATAAAAAAAAACATACCAGGATCAACAGTGTCCTGATGTCAGTACATCTACAGTCCCCTCTGAAAGTATTGGAACAGCAAGGCCAATTCTTTTGTTTTGCTGTAGACTGAAGACATTTGTGTTTGAGATTAAAAGATGAATATGAGACAATAGACAGAATTTCAGCTGTCATTTCCTGATATTTACACATAGATGTGTTAAACAAATTAGAACATTGCACCTTCTGTTTGAACTCGCCCATTTTTCAAGTGATCAAAAATATTGGAACATGTGACTGACAGGTGTTTCCTGTTGCCCAGATGTGCCCTGTTAGATTGATTGTTTAAACAATTAATAGCTCTGAATGTCTACCCTGGGTTCTGCCTGTGAAGACTGCATTTGTTGTTAAAAAGGATAAACCAACATGAAGACCAGAGAGCTGTCTATGGGAGAAAAGCAAGCCAGACATCAAACAGGTCAGCCAAGGAAAACAACAGCAGTTGACAACAGAAACATTGTGAGATCTGTGAAGAAAAACCCAAAAACAACAGTCGATGACATCACCAACAACCTCCACAGGGCAGGGGTGAAGGTATCACAATCCATTGTTTGAAAAAGACTTTGAGAGCAGAAATATAGAGGCCATACCGCAAGAACAGATACCACACAGCAGCAGAAAGAATCGGAAGGCCAGACTGGAATTCACAAAGAAATACAGCGATGACGCCCAAAGGTTCTGGAACCAAGATTAACCTCTACCAAAGTGATGGTAAGGCCAAAGTGTGGAGAAAGAAAAGATCTACTCATGATCCAAAACAGAAGCTCATCGATCAAGCACAGCAGAGGTAGTGTCATGGCTTGGGCTTGCATTGCTGCTTCTGGAATGGGATCACTAATCTTTATTCATGATGTAACTCATTATGGTAGCAGCAGAATGAATTTAAAAGTCTACAGAAACATTCTGTCTGCCAATTTACAGAGAAATGCACCCAGTCTAATTAGGAGGAACTTCATCATACAGCAAGACAATGACCCAAAACACACTGCCAACACAACAAAGGACTTCATCGGGGGAAAAAGTGAAAAGTTTCAGACTGGCCAAGTCAATCACCAGACCTTAACCCAATTGAGCAGCATTTCACTTCCTGAAGAGGAGACTGAATGGAGAAACCCCCCAAAACAAACAACAACTGAAACAAGCTGTGCAACAATCCTGGAAAAGTGTCACTAAAGAAGAATACAGTTTGGTGATCGGCTTGATGCAGTTATGGCAAGGGATATGCAACCAAACATTAAGTATTATTTACTTTAATTTACTTTAAGACTGTTACAATACTTTTTGTACACCTAAAATTAGGTGGTCTGCCACCAAAGGTGCCTTGTTCTAAGTTGTTTAACACATCTAGATGTAGATATCAGAAATTGAAAGCTGAGATTCTGATCTATTGTCACATATTCATCTTTTGATCTCAAACCCAAATGTCTTCAGTCTATAGTAAAAAATAAAAGAATCGGCCTTGCTGTTCCAATACTTTTGGAGAGGATTGTATAAGAGAGAGAGAGAGAGAGAGAGAGAGAGTGCCAGAGAGAAAGAATACCTAATTACATTTTTCAATCAAGTGACCCTGGCCGTGAAATCTCATAGAGGTATAGTCACTAATGAAAGGTTTTATTCTAAATAAGTAGAGATATTGAACATTGTGTGTGTGTGTGTGTGTGTGTGTGTGTATGCGCACACACATATACATCTCAGCCTTTGTCAAGCAGAAATTAATAATTGAACACGTTCACTCTCAGTGAAGATTGTGATAACCCCTCTCGCTCCTGGTGGGCTGTGAGTCAGGCAGAGGCCAAGCAGAAGACGCTTTCCAAGAATAAGTAGGATCTAAAGAGTGCTTTGTCATTATGACTTTGTCTCACATAATCATAATGGATTAAAGGCCAATTTTTGGTTCAGGACATCGAAAAAACTCCTCCGAGACCAAAAAGAAGAGCTCTCCATATGCTGAGGTTTGTGCACTTTGTGCATTCTGAAATGAAGCTCAGTGTGGGCATCACTGATACATTAGGTGGAAAAGAAAGAACAGTGATTGCTTTTCTTGCAACAGCTGAGCCATGTTCATATTCACATTTGTATTCATTTTGCTCTGCTTAATTGCATTAGAATGCATAATGTTTCTGAGGTATCTTATGTTTGTTTTGCCAGATACCCCAGAGAAAGGGGCCTCAAAATGCAGCCTGTGGCCTCTGAGACAAGAGCTATAGGTGCTGCTCACATAAATCAGTGCTGTTTGTTCTTTCACTCTCTATTTCAATTTGGTCTGGAAGGAAAAATGACTTTTTTATATGCCTGAAAATTATGTGCCTTATAAACTGAAAGCTGATGTTCTGATGTCATTTTGAATAGAAATGCAGTCATAAATGATATCAGAGTGTGTCAACCATGCAAGAACTATTACCTTATACATAAGAATTAAGGAGCATACAAGTTTTCCTACTGACTTTTAGAGTCTTTTTCTTTTATGACTTCTTTGATATGAGACTCAGTGAAAGAAAAGACCTGGTATAATGTCAGTTTTACTCAGCAGAGTGTCTTTAATGTCTCACTCTTCTTAATTGAAGGACATCAGTGCTTTTATTCTCAGTGCTTTTTCTCATCAGTGTCTGTATGAGATATTTTTGTCATGTTGCCACCCACACTATATATCGGTAGGTATGTGCAGTCTTTGCCAAATGAATATGCAATATTATGAAGATTTGGCCTTATGTGTGAGTTTCAGCTTGCCGCTGAGTTTGTATTAACACTATTACACCCTTGCTGCAGCTCTTTATGCATTCCTGTCTGCTAAGCTTAAAAAAAGAGTCTGTCCATGTGAAAAATATTTATCAAAGTGTAGCATTGCTTTGTTTAAACTATTTAGTAGAAATACTATTTAAAAGTATTTAGTAGTAGTCTTTACAAGTACAAATTACTTTGAGAATTTTAATTATTTAAAATAATGATGAGGATAATGAAGGGGTAGGATAGCGATCATCATCATCAGGTCACGGATGTTTTGGAAATCTTTGTTGGCTGCAACCTTTAGTGTTAGTTAGTATTCAAAAGCAAAACGCCAGGAGGCCAGTCTTTCGTGCAGCTGAATACATAAACAGGTATGTGTGAGATGTGTGTATTCATGACAGCCACATTTGGGCATATTTTTGTGTAACTTTATCATTGATCTATAAAATCTCTGAGACAGAAAGCCAATTATTTTATATTCTTCTTTGCAGTGATCTTGCTTCAGTAAATTGCTTATTGCCTTACTGCTTAACAATTTTTTTTTCTATTTTCATAAATCAGCATAAAAAGGCTGTCTGCTTTAAAGTTCACCTGATCTAATCTGTGATTTTCTTCCTTTGTTCTCTATAGCATGGTTATCCATTAGAGGCTCATGGCTTAAATATTGCCTGAAATGAATATGGGAGGTTATAAAATTTCCAAGAATTTAGGATTAGTGGCTGGGTTTATGCCTAATGAATGCAATGTGGAGAGCAAAACATTACATAAAAATGAATTAGGTACAGATTTTTAGAGCCACAGGTATGAGGCAGATCTCAGCATGAAGCCAGTCTTTCCAAAAAGAATGAGCTACACACACTCCCATCTACTGAAACTAGACACTAATGCTCTCATGTAGTAGAGTGCAGATTTACTGGATATATCTTAATGTTTAATCACCCATGATGAAACACCCTCAAAGACGAGTCTGGTGTTTCAAATTATGTAATCCTGTGTGAATGGTTGCAGATCTTCTCTAATGCGGTGGAGCACAAATGTCATCACTATTTTAAAAAATAATGTATTGATTATGTCAAAATTGGTTCAGATTTCATAGCTAACTGTCATCATTAAAGCTTGAAATGGCCTCAAAAGCTGGCTAACTACTGAAAACAAAGCTAAAGACTCCATCCTCTTCCTTCAGACCTCACTGAAAGGCTACTCTCCAGACTCATTCACACAAGCTCCCAAAGCAATGGTGTGTGTGTGTGTGCATGCATGAGTTTCAAGGAAGATATTTTTCGTGAAACATGATGATAGACATCCAAGGTGTATTCCTGCCTTGTATTCCCAGGACAGGCTCCGTATCCACAGTGACCCTGACAAGGATAAGGCACTTACTGATTATAAATGAATGATGAAACGTTACTTTAAATAAGCTTACACTTTAAATGAGTAATATGTATTTTAGCTCAAACAACGTAAACACAATCATTTGTTAAATCTATAACACTGACCATACAGTGCTCTATTTTGAGAAGGTAAATACATCGTAAACTCATGATCATTAATATTAGCTGGCTAGCTTGTTGCCCATAAAGCTCACATTTTCACGCCAAGCTCAAAAATTGCATAATTCAGAGCTCAGACTTCCTACTTCTGAGTTAAATTAAGTGCCTAGCAAACACAACCATCACACTACTTAACTTTCATGTTGCCATGTAACCAGGGGTGGAAAATATTTGAGTAATGCACTTCGTTGCTATACTTAAATATTAATTAGGGAGATTTAGACTTTACTTGATAGTTACTGAAATAGAATACTTGTACTCTTACTTAAATACATGAACTCATTACAAACGTCTAAGGTCTCTTCTTCTCTCATCTAGCCAATGATATACGTCAATCAAATGCACTCCTGTATTGAACTTGAGGATGAGTAATCCTGGCCCTGCCTCAGCAAAATGATTCAATATGCTGCAGTAAGCAAAGACTCGTATAAAATGAGGTGACTCCTTTGCCTACCTAGAAGGCATAAACTCCATCTAATCTGAAAAAGTATGTTGGGAAAGTGTTGCTAATTTGCTAAGATTAACTGGCTATATTTAAATAATTTGGCCTGTTTTTTTTTTTTGTTGTTGTTGTTAATGCCAGGTTCAACAAGCACCAAGTCCTGTAGCAAACATCAACACTGCCTAAGCAGCAAGTCAAATTCTAGCTAATGGTAAATATCGGTTATTTATATGATACAGTATTTTGTTTCTGATTAATTCATTAACAAACTATGTAGTGTTGCTATGTAGTCAAGCATAATACCAGCAAACTTACAGAGATTGAATGTTGTTTTCTGTCAAAACATAGTTGTTTATAACAGTTTTATATAATTATTAAAAGTTAATTTTACTTCATTTCATCAGTTTGAAAATTTACATTTTCTTTTATAATAGATGAGTACATTTAAAAGTCGAACTTGTTTTGGCTTGATACTTCCGCTTTTAATTGAGTAAGATTTTGACACATAATCTATACTTGCTCTTATATACTGCTCCGGGTGTGTGTTCACGGTGCACGTGTGTGTCCACTACTGTGTGTGTGCACTTGGATGGGTTAAATGCAGAGCACAAATTCCGAGTATTGTGGTCACCATACTTGGCCACAAGTCACTTCACTTCACTTATGCATAATTTCTTAATACTCTTTCCACCCCTGCATGTAACTATCCTGGCATACTGTTGAGGATGATAAATGCAACCACAAATAACATTATTTTGAAGCACATCTAGTGCCACATCACTATTAAAGACTTCTTTTCTCTTTAGTTGCAAAAAGCCTCAGGGATAGTATGTATGAAGCTGCTCACCGTAGAATTTTGGCCTTAACTGGAAAAAATTAATAGAAATAAAAAAATGTACTCTTGAACTCTTGGCCTTAGGAAAAAGAGCCATGTCCAGAATTCTTTAGCCTTAAAAGTACAGTTAAATGCACACATTCTGCCCATGTTTTTTTTTTTTTTTTTTTTTTGTATTCTTCATTATAAGGCTCGGGACAGTCCCAGAGATGGGATTTTTTTCCCATCTTTTCACATTATTCCCAAAAGAGTCCTGGCTTTGCCTTATAAGAGCAGGCATGAATATCATGAATATTGTATCACCTTACATATGCTTTGAGATATGGTGTGAATGGAGGCCTTGAAGCTTGTGCACTGTATCACAGCACTTTCAGTGTCACTTCTGCCTTCGAATGGCAGACCCGAGCCTTGAGATTCAAGTTGTTTGCAGGCTTTTGCATTTACATGTGTCATGTCTGCAGTACACAAAGTGTGGGAGTTGTTTACCAACTTTCAACAGCTAGATAAAGACACGTTATTGCCCAAGATAGTCTGCATAAGACTGCATGTATCTTTCACTAAAATTGTTTTTGGTATATTTTTTTTAGCTTCACAACATCCAGGGGTTATTTTAAAGTTTTTCCTAGTCTAGTGAATAGACTGGGTCTGAATGCTCCCTGTGCCTCAGTGTCTGTGTCTCTCCACATCTCATTCCCTCTCCGCTCATTCACAATGGTCTGACATACCTGCCTGTTCGACATGCTGTCGCCTAGCAACCTATTGTCTGCCCACAGCTGTCTATCATTATCAGGAATTGCTTCTCAACTCAAAGAGCCCGAATCCGACATGAGAATACAGAGATGGGCTTCTCTTCATTTTGCTCCTATGACAGAACTGCGGTCTCTCTGTGATTACAGCCAGCTGTTCATTGAATCAGCTTCCTGCTCTTGCCATCAGACATTGTTAGACATCATTTCAGGCAGTGAGGGTTACAAAGAGGTTTATAAA
This sequence comes from Pangasius djambal, assembly GCA_022985145.1. Taxonomy (NCBI): domain Eukaryota; kingdom Metazoa; phylum Chordata; class Actinopteri; order Siluriformes; family Pangasiidae; genus Pangasius; species Pangasius djambal. The sequence continues at coordinate 17,434,526 of CM040981.1, forward strand.
GGTTGAGCTGAGACAATCAGGGTCTTGTGGAAGCCCAACTTTTTTTGACATCCTGAAACTTTTCAATCCCCCAATTACCTGCAAGTTATGTTTTCTGTCAAAGAATGGCAGGAATGTCTTCATCTGCTTCTGACTGCTGAAGTATAATAGACTCCAAACGCTGAGGCTTATGATATGTGAAAGGGTGTGCATAAGCTGCCAGTTTAATGTGGTGAAAATGACTTACTGCACAACTAAACTGCATTTCTCTTCTACATTTCTTGATTGTGTTTTTGTCTCCAACAGCTGAGCCACATAATGCATTTGTTTACATGTTTGTGACAGCTGCATTGCACAACTTGTTCACTTGTGGTAAAGTAACAATGACAAAAAAGCCATTTTCAATAGGACTCAGAAACAGAATATATTAAATTAAGGTAGATGTAGTGCTTATTCCTTGTCACCTGTTGTCAGCCATAATACCCATTCCTTGTAGATACTGAAATACAGCATAAATAAAAGCAGAGAAAAACAAATAACATGTATTTCTGTCAGTTAATCTGTCATCACTTGCATTGGTGAGGTAAAGAGGCAAAGCCAGGTCAATATTTTGATTGTTGAAATATGAAGCATTTTATGTAAAATGATACAGCTTAGCTTAGGATCAAACTGAGGACCTGGAGCTGTGAGGCACAATGCTACCCACTGTGCCACCATTCCACGTGATATACTGTAGTATATGCAGATTTTGTAAATAAAATTAATTAAAAAAGAAAAAAAAAACTCTAAAAGCACAAAGTGGTCCATGCATTTAAACTAAATGTCATTTAACCTAGGAATACTTCAGGAATGGTGTTTTGAATGATAAAGATTACTTTACATAGTGTTTGTTCTGAACATTTGGAAATACAGCATGAATTACCACAATGTAACCGTTTAGTTAAACTTTATTTTAAATAGCCAATTTCACTGTCCATGATCACATGAAATTTCATCCGATGTTACATGTATAAGTGAGTATAAGCTTTGAATGAAACTACCTGTAGCTACAGGGCATTTTTTTTTTTTTTTTTTTTACAATGGAGAATGCCCAGTACACTCTTCAAATCGCACCACTGCAATAAGTAGTATACAGCTATATACCCTAGCAGCCATGGCTGAACATTCAGAAGAAGAAAGCGAGTTAAGATGGCAATCAAATGTAAATGTAAATAGCTGATGAATTGATTAGAAGAGTCATTTCTATAGTCAGATATGTTTGGTTTATAGTCAGATTGATTACTTTATTGTTTAGGTTGCAGATCAAATAATTGTATGGGTAAGAGTTAGCTAACATTGTGCATGTTTATATATGAGGAAATGTGACAAGTATTCCAGAGTAATAAGCAAATATATAATGCAGTCTACAAAGTCATTTACTTCAAACATGAATTTTATCCCCTACAATAGATTTCTATGCAGTGCTCCTGATTTTCCAATGTAAAGAAACGTGAATGTGGTACAGTTCTGAACACAGCAACATACATATGCAAGGCACAAATAAAATTTATGCTAACAAGTGCAAAAAAAGTAATGTACATTAATAATAATAATAATAATAATACCCCAAAACTTTATTTTTCCTTGACCTGTGCTATAAATTCTGCTTCTGAATCAACAACTTATGAAATTTAGACATGTAGTCACACACAGGTAAGTACATGTAATTATCATACTTAATATACTTTATTGTTACATCATAGTTGTCTGACACTGCGATGAAGCAAATTTTTTTTAAAAATAATAAAAAAGTGTTACCTGTCAATCTAGTTATTCTAATCAAAAATGTAAATGCCTATATTTAAATATGTAAGCATTTTTTAATGTTTGAGTATTATACTGTAATGGGTAGCAATTCTGAACATATCCCACAGATGGCTTTATCATGTATTAAAAATCTTTTGCTTAAATATGTTATTTCCTGTACCATCACTTAGCAAGGCCATGCATAAACCAAATCAGAATAAATAAAGTCTGTGCTCAATAATCGCAAAATAGATTATTCACAGCAATTGTGCACCTAATGTTCTTTCATAATAAATGACTTAAGACCTCATCAAGCCATTGTACTCTAAGTAAAGTTTATAGCAAAGCTTCTCCCTCTTCCTATTCCCTCCCTCTTTCTGCATACTGGCATGGTGTCACTGATGACACTGCAGCAGAAAGTTGGCTGTGCTGTTGTGTTGACTAATGACAGCAGCATTTTGATTTCACATTGGCTGCCTCAGTTTATCTTCTTTGTTCAGTCCAGCTCAAATCAGTTTTCTTTCTTTATTGCTGTTCCAATGGCTCACTCCCATTTGGCAGCTGTTGAATGGCCATTCACTCAGTAGAGAATTATAAATATCATTTGTACACAGGTAACATGAGTTTGAAAATACAGCCCAGTAAATGGAGAGGAAGAAAACACAGCATACAAGCAGGGTGACTGGTGATATTTTACAAAAATTGAAGGAATTCAGCCAAGGGGTTTTATTATTATTATTATCGTTATTATTTATCACTGACCTTGCTTTATGTATTTGTAAACTTAATACCTTAAATTGAAAATGTTCCCAGTTATTACAACATATTGAGAGAGATCCGTTTAAGAAAAACTGATCATCACTATCAAACTTCATTTTAGATACCATTTATCCCTTTACTAAAATCCTCCCAATGAATTCTCTCACCTTATCTACCGTATGATTGAACCTTAGGGTTAATTCAAGGGGCTCAGAAATGACAAATACACTTGGGTTATAAGTTTTCATACTACAAAAGAAAACCTCTAAGATTTCCCAGAGAATGCAAAACATTTTTCTGTGCTTTTGGCAAGATCATCATCACTCAACAAGGTCTTTAATCTACAAGGAGTTTATTTTCTTAGAGTTCTTAAAGCTCTGGGGTATGTAAAATGTCCTCAAAGACCATTCTGAAAACTGCAGATTTATGGTTTATTGTTGGGATTATTTATTGCCTGTGTTTGATAAAGAACCCAAACGTCATACTTGAGTAAAAATAAAGATATCTTTATGGGAAATAAATCAAATAAAGGTTAAAGTAGCCCGTGGGAAATTACTCAAGTAGAAGCGCTTGACATTATATCTACTTAAATACCAAAAGTAGATGTGATAAATAAGGAAAAAACATTCCCCGTGTTGTATGAAATAAAAAATAAGGCCAAAGAGCTTTCTTTCCAAGGTTTACTATTTTCTTTTTGCCAAGCACCACTGCTGTTATAGTAGTAAAATTATTAACAATAGAAACAATTACAAATAGCTTGTAGGTGGAACGGTGGCAGAGCTGAGCTCGAGCTACTGTCTGTGTGTAGTTTCCTTCTGTCCTTCTGTGTTCTCCTTGTGTCCATGTGGGTTTCCTCCAGAATCTCAAGTTTCCTCCCACTTATGCTATGTCAAAATTGCCCCTAGGTGTCAATGTCTGTGTGATTGTGAATGCGCATGGTACCCTACAAGGAACAGGCATTGTATTCATAGTGTATTCCCACATTGTGCCAAGTGATCCAGATCTACCGCAAGCATGACAAGGATAAAATGAATACTAAATGAATGAACAATATACACTATATGGTCAAAGTTTTGTGGACACCTGACCATCGTATCCATATGTGCTTGCTTAACATCCCATTCCAAATGTAGTCCCCCTTTGCTGTTATAATAACCTCCAATCTTATGTGAAGGCTTTCCATTAGATTTTGGAGCGTGGCTGTGGGGATTTGTGCTCATTCAGCCACAAGAGAATTTAGTGAGGTCAGGCACTGATGTCAGATGAGAAGGCCTGGCACATAGTCACTGTTTCATCGCTAAGATGTTCAGTGGGGTTGAGGTCAGGGCTATGTCCAGGCCACTCGGGTTCTTCCACTCCAACCTTGGCAAACCATGTCGTAACAGACCTCGCTTTGTGCGCAGGAGTATTGTCATGCTGGAACAGGTTTGGGCCTCTTAATTCCAGTGAAGAGAAATTGTAATTGTAAAAGGAAGGTCCAAATACTTTTGGCCATATAGTGTATCTGTGGAAGAAAAAAAAATCTTATCATATTTTTCTTCAAATTACTGTATGTTGACTTCATATTAAACACATACTATATTTTTCCCACTCTTTAACTGTCCAGATCCCTGTTCTTGGCTCAAGGTTCGATGTGTTGTGAGCTTGGAGATGCTTTTCTGCTCACCGCGGTTGTAAAGATTGTTTATTTGAGTGACTGTAGAAAAAATAGTAATGTCTGGGGAAACACCATTTTCTTTTTTAAAAAAAAATGAAGTGAAGCTGAGAAGCATTCATACTCATGTAAAGTAGAAACAAACTTCAGTGCAGTAAGAAAATATTTCTTTTTTCATTATTGAACCTTCGGTTTCATTATCAAAGTGATGTGGGGTTCTACAGTGATCTATAGAATACAGTAAGTGCACCATCTTACAGCAACACTACATTAGTTGCTTATGACCAACACACATTTCAGCTCTCACTTAATAAAATGGGCTCTCCCTAATGTTCACTTTGCTCTTATGCAGCAAACACACTCCTCCTTCTGGAAGCACAAGAGATGCATTATGGGAACGTGTCCATTCTCCTCACCTGCACTCTCATTCTGCTCACAAATTCAATTTTCGCTGGACCATTTCCAACTTCTCCAGTGCAGTGGCACACAAATCTCTTTCAAGGGCGCACACACATTCACACTCACATCCCTCTCAGTCTGCCTTCCCTTCAAATGTTTTCATTAACACTTAATTTTATTACGACAACAAGAGGAAAATGAACTGCACAGCTGAACAGTTGACAATGTCCCACACTCACGCACACACAGACACGTACATTCACGCATATTCTCTTCGGTGTTGTGTATTTTTCCTGTGTTCAGGCACACATATTGTTTAACATTTGACAAATCTGCTTGCTTCTGACAGCTGGATGATTTGTGGAAACACTTTGGTATGTTTCTTTTTTTTTTTTTTTTGCTGTGAAATAAGCAACAAAATCTTTTCCTTTTCATGTTATGATAAATATAATACACTGTTTTAATCACCAGCATTCTCAGACATATAGGTTTTCTTCTAAAACCTTTATGCCGTTAAATAAATAGCCCAAGCAGATCACTGAACTTAAAAGCAAATCTGGTGGAACCGAACTGCAAGTCTTGGTACTCTGTTTGTCAATATTATTGTCACATTAGTATGCCAGATCTGGCTTTGTGTTCATTAGCAATGTGAGCTTGTGCATATGCCAGCACATCTGCCAAGTTCATATTTTTGCACGGCTCCATCAAACAGTGTCACCAAACGATTTGCCGGAGAGCTGCTCCCAGCACGCCTACGTAACTGTCGGAGTGGGATCAGAAGACAGACGGACTTGCTGGTTTTTTGTGGCTGCTTTTAAGAGGGACACATGTGGTTTATGTCATGCACATGTACCTCATTGGCTCTAAAAATCACCTGCAAGAAATGTGAAAACACCATCAAGGTCTACAGAGGACTGTATCTTTCAAATCAGCTAGCTAGCATGTGCTGTCCATGTTTGCCTTAATGAATATGCAATCTGGGACATTTCTATCTAAATGTGCAAAATACAGGACAGAGTCAACGTAAATAGATCAATTTAAAACCCGCAATGTTATTTCCTGAGTGTGAAAGTCATTTCAGAAAGGGCATGACAAATTAATATGACCAAACAGCAGGTATTACATTTGCAGAAACCCATTTCCACAAGTTGAAGACAAAATTATATTATTTACTAGGTTTTAAAAATGAACAAGTTTATTAAGATTATATGTTATATAAGACAGTGTCCCAAAATAATAAAAGAGAAAGGTTAGGGTTGAAGTACCTACTTTATTTGCTATGTATAAATGACCATTCAAACAATTCAGTGTTTTATACAAATTATCTTTAAACGCCTATCCACAAGCAGCATCACTGCATTACTCCATCATGGAAAATGTTGCCAGTGTTTTTTCTAGTTTTACTGTGTTTTTTGACTTTTAGTTTTTTCAAAGCACACCATGATTTTGGCTCACAGAAAAATTATCTGGCTGTGCTGCGCACTTGCAGATTTTAGACTTTGAAGTGGGTGGAGTAAAGGGGCCTTAGGGGGTGTCTATACAATGACTGATAAAAGGCCTATACAAACACAGACACCTAATCTGGACCAAAAGCCAGTTTTTCTAAATGGGTTTCCTCAGCCATGTAATAAACTTGTGTTGAGGCCATGTCTTAAACCATTATTTTTATCATGCGTTACATATTTTCCTGGTTATTTGTACTAGTAAGAAATGAAAACATTTTTGACTATTGCACCTTGCCAACAGCATTTATACCTGAAAAGATTTTCATTCACACATTCACAATATAGATGTTACTAACTCAAACAAAGATACACGTGTGTGCTTTCAGAAAGGGATTAAAACTGATGTTGCTGATTATCCATTATCCACAAGTCTAATAAATGGGATTGTATTCTTTTGGGAGATAAGGTTATTTCAAGTGATGCTCCAGAATTGTTTTCTGCTCAAGGTAATTGTCTCAGAGTCACTCTTCTATATGAAGTCATTTGCCTGAAGTCTTTATTGATGATGTTGTTGTTTACAGAGCAAGATTAATTCCATTAGGTTGAGATGGTGGGATGTCTCAGAGGCATGGCTTCATTATGAGGCCACTTTGTCACTTTATCTTATGGTTTCATTCCTGTTCAAATTGTATTTACAGTCAAAAATTATTGGCACCCTTAAAGGGAATTCGATAAACATTATACATAGTTATTCAAATTTTCCGCTCAAACAACTGGAGAAACTACCTACCTTTCCATTAACAAAAATAAAAACTAAATAAATAAACTTCTTTAATAAATAATACAGATATTATATTGAAAATGATTAAAAGTGAGAAGGGTAAAGATAGATACACTGAAGTATTTTTGTATATAAGGCAATTATTCAAGTTCCTTCGTATTTGTCTGTACTGTTGCAAACAAAAAGCATGACATGCAATTTACAATCTTATAGTCATATTTAGTTTTGATGTCCCATCTTTGAGATCAGAATTCAGTAAGACAGCTTTTAGTTATTGCACCTGATCATCATGCAGACTTGCTAGTCTAAAGCTAGTGAAATGAATCTTATTATCAGATTTTAAGCTATTTATAAGTGATTGTTTCATTATGAATGCTATTTCTCTCAACAAAAAAAAAAGTGGCAAAAATTATTAACACTCAACACACTAATAAAATTGCCTTTAACCAAGTATAAGGTTGCACAAGTAAAATCTTTTTTTTTTGCCATTCCAGCACCACGGGTAAAAATAAATACATTTACAGATGGTTCTTGCCCTGCACAAATCAGGTAATGGGTATAAAAATTATGTCTGGATAAAGTCTGGATAATATCAGTAATTTTTTTAAACACAGTGAGAATGAAGGTAAGGAAGAGAAAGTAGAACTCGAAGCTCACAGTGTCAGAATTGCACAGTTTAGTTGATTCTTTGGGTTGTCAAGTTTCAAAGTTAGCGACATGAAACATCTATAACAACAAACTTTTTGGAAAAGCTTGCACAAAAAAAAGGTTTTCCTGAAAGCAAACCTACAAATGTAGCACAAGAACTTCACTAAACATCAGTAGAACTACAACTAGAATATTTTGCTGTGATCATAAGAGACCAAAATTGGGGCCACTGGGATTTTTGGTTAAAAAAAAAAAAAACTGGGACTGTATACATGAAAAAGTTCCTGACACTCTCACGGTAAACTTTGGTGGTGGATCACTGATGCTTTGGGGCTGTTTTGTGGATGGTGGTGCATGTGGTTTATGTCATCATGAATTCAACTAAGTGCCAAGATATATTTACCCCAAAAACCAGTAAACTCACAGCAACTGGATCTTGGTCTTTCAACAAGGTAAATATACCAACATATATAAGTCAACATAGAATTGTTTGCAGGAACCTAAAATCAATGTTTTGGAATGGCCATTTCAGTCTCCGGATTTGATCCTGTGGTCATAATTAGAGAAGGAGCTCCACAAGGACAAACCTGAAAATATAGCAGAGCTTAAAATGTTCTGTAGTGAGGAATGTCTAAAAATCCCTCTCCAGCCTTGTTAGACATTACAGGAAGAAACTCATTGCTGTTATCCTCTCCAAAGAAGGTGTAGGGGTACCAATAATTTTGAGACCAGGGTTTTTCATAATATTAATTTTTCTTGAATTTGTTTTAAAACATATATATGAAAGGTGAAAAGACATTTACCAACATAATGATCAGAACACAGCATAAATAAATGAAGAAAAATAGTCAGTCACAGAAGGTAGAGGGGAGAAGAAATGCGCTTTAGATGAGACCTGAAGGAATCTCAAGGATTCGACCTTCGATGATCTGTGATATTATGTTAACATTCTAGAGCAGTAGTTTTGCTTCATCCACAGAGAATAAATTCATTATGTTCATTGTGTGTAATTTTTTTATTTTCATTGCAAAAGTACGACTATATGTCCTCCAAGACAGAAATGGCACATTTTGTGGTGTAGCTGAAGAGCAAACTGTATGCATCTGCATGACAACGCTCAATATATATGACATCACTGTCCAAGTTCATGTCCAAGGCAGTCAGCAATATGCATTTTACCATTTAGGGCTAGAGTCAGACCTATAGTTTTCACTTTTGTTATGTTATAAATATATCCCATCAATATTTTAAAAAGTAGCATAAGAGTCACACACGGTGACACTGAGTAGCCTGCTGAGAAAAGTCTAAAGAGGTTAGAGCATACAGACTGGCATTGGCAGGGAACTGGATGTGTGCTACTTTCTTATTTTTCATTTCATTAATCCTGTAAGAATGATTATAAATAGAAAATTCTTACATTATTAGGGAAAAGAAATAAAGAAATGAAGCATAGCATGTGTATAGGATGATGGGAGCTGGTGGCTAGTTTCCGTGGTTTTCATAAGTCATCAATCTACCAATAGATTTCATGGCCAGAGCCTGTAAACCACCGAGAACCCTCGAGCGTTCACACGTATAGGAAACTCCATTCACAACTCTCCATCTTGTGAGTCTTACAGTCATTCACTGTGCAGTTGACAGATGGAAATTCTTCATGATGCTGTTCTTCTTCTCGTCAGTCTATTAAAGTGACACTAATTATGGTGGATTTGCATAACTGCAGCCCCAGCCGTCAGAATGCTCTTAGGTCTGTATCTGTCATACAAGTCATCAGTACATCGACTGAAGTTGCAACACATGGCTCGGGAGCTTTTCCCTAAAAATTTAAAACTGTGCAAGCATTCACTGTGAAATAAGTTCTAGTTTTATATGTAGTGATATTTACATGAATCATATAATGTAATATAATGAGTGCTTTAAAGATGGAGTAAGAATATCATATGAAAAATATACACTGCACTGCATACAGTGGTCTTTGCATACTGTATTATCACTCTATATGATGTTGTCAGTCCTGTTCAAACTGTATTTACAGTCGCATCCTAAATTATTGGCGTCGTTCAGGAGAATGCGGAAAAACCATTATATAAAATAAACATTACAGACAGAGATTAAAATTCTCGATTCTCTCAACTACCTACCTTCCCTCCAACTACCTACTTGAAACAACACCATTTTCTCTCATTAGAAAATATGTTGCAAAAATATGCAGAAAATAAATGCAGGCATGACATGCATAAAAATATTTTAAGAAATGTTCTCAGTCTCCAGTCTGCTGCCTTTGACCAAGTATAAGGTTGCACACATGGAAAATCCTTTTGTCACCCAGGACATTTGCAATCAGTAATTAAAAATGATATGAGAGTGACACTGTGAGTAGTCTACAGCGAGAAGTCTGAGGAGCAACTGAAGTTGCAGCACAGCTATAACCTTAATTTTAAAGCCGTGTAATCATTCACTGTGACAGTAGATGCTAGTTTTAGATCTGGTGACATTTACTATAACTGTATATTGCAATGTAATGATTATGTGCTTTAAAGGTAGAGTAAGAATGCTTAGCCATATGCAAAATTTTATTCATTAAAATTTAAGTAGATATAAACAAGAGATGCTTCATGCAGAAACAGCTAGAAATGAGAAAATTCCACACATTCAGATAAAGCTACTTTTAGTCTGAGCAGTTTGTGTTCAGTCTTAGTGATGGGACAACTTTAAGGAGGTCAGTCCGAGTGATTTTTGTCTGCAGTCTGGAACACCATATTTGTTTTTTTTAGCCGACTGACCATTTCAACCAGCTCTCTACTTTTAAAAACCATCAGAACTGTATGACAGACTAGTTACACTTCCAACTCATAAATAAGCTATATTTGCTGTTTGACATATTTTCCTATATTTCTGCAAATTAAAGAGTGCATAATTATGACTGCAAACGTTGATTCATCTCAATAGTCTGACCATGTTTCAAATTCTTTAAATATTCCTGCATTATCCCATAGAAGACTTTGCACTGGTTTTCTTGTATGAGTGAATAACTATCCCACTTTGTTCTCACTGCTTGGCATTGTATAATGTTGGTGTCGACTACAGAAGCCACAAAGTACAACAGATCCTCTTTCTGAGAAGGGCCTAGTGTCATCTCTAATGGTTTAGGAAGTCTACAGTGAACGAACAATCAATTCTTCCTCTACTGAAGATGGGTTTTGTCTTTAATGTCTGGAGGTTTTCCAGGAGCATCTTCTACCTGGCCACTCCACCAAGACAAATGGATTTGTACATAATGAGGAGCTTTTAGCAGAGATCAATTCGTGCCTTCCATCAATGTTGTGGCCATATTTTTAAAGCCTGAGAAAGGATGTATCTTTGCCCAGAGGAAAGAGAAAAGAAGGACGGTGTAGCATATAGACGCTGCATTCTGCTTTGTAAGCACTTAGTCATGATTGCGCACCAGGTCTCATGAATTAGTGTCCATCCTTAAAAGTGTGGGCAGCAGGCCCATGATCAGGTTACACTAGAGCCTCTCATGTAATATAATCACTTAAAAGGCCAATACAGTATAGATGTTCTTGTCAAAACGATAGAAACCAAGGGCCATTATACCCTCAGGGACTATTCTTTATTACTTAATCATCTGATCGGCCATAAAAGAAAGCTTAATTGTCCCTGCCACACCAATTGATTTTTTCCCCTGTCAGCATTATGAATGACATTAACGGGGTGATTACGAAGACTTGTGACTGTAAAATTGATCAATCTCTCACACATTACACCTTCTCCTCTCTCAACCACTTTCTCCATTTTCTCCCACCTAATTAAAGTTCTTTCAGGTTTGTCACAATATCAAACTTTCCCATTAACTTTTAATTTATATTCATCTCAGTTAATTTCTTTCAGCTAATTTGTACAGTTCAGCTCGAAACAGTCCAGTCCTCCTTATTTCCTCTTTGGGTTCCTGAGAAGAAATGTAATGACTCCAGCTAACCCTGAACTCATCTGTGCAGTCTGTTCAGAAGAAGAGCATCTTCAAATTAAGAAACCAACCACAGAAAAATGTTCCTGAGGAGCAGCTTCAGATTTCTTTTAGAATATACAGGAAGACAATGTACCTCTCTCCCTCTGTCTTTTTGTTCTATCTTCAACTAATCTGCAAGTTCAACGCATGACCTGACACAAGCGTTCTTTCATACATTTGCAACAACACAACTATGCGTAAACTATTTTTCACTCTCTAATAGAATCTTTGAGGAATATTTGGGTTTGTTAGCTGCTGGTCCTTCAAATCCTGTGGATCTAAAAGAGTGGCACAACCTCCCCATAAATCATAAAAGATGAAAGATGAAAGATGAAAAATATCCAGATATACAAAACTGAGCACTGCTCCTTTAGTAGAGATTTATAGATGAATATGAAATGAGGTCTTCTTACTTGAACACTAATTCAAAACAGAAAAGGCCATTGCTTTACTGTCCTGTGGTAATTTTACAGTTTTCCCCATTTTTACAAGAGTAAAAGCATATTCAGAAATACAAAATCACAGTGGAAATATCGTTCTCACTATTCTTCAGTGTCGCATGAACAAAACGTCTAAATTCTAAATTTAAACCTTTTGGCAGGCAAATGCCCTAAACAACAGTGAAATTCCATGAAATCTGAAATATATTTTTTGTTTACATAAAACATATCCTACCGCACATTCTGTTGTGCATTACCAAATATATATGATGTTTACACCATACAAACTACTGTATTTTATATTTTGATACACATAATATGCAACAGGAATACTGTACCTTTATTTAATTTAAAACCAGATACACATTAGAGGAAAAAACAACATAAACTGTCTTGGAATATAAACTGTCAAGAGCCACCAGAACAGCTTTAGTTCACCATGGCACTGATTCTACAAGTCTCTGGAAATGTACATTAACCTCATTTGTTTGAAGATTTTGTCCAAAGAGACCCTCCTCCGCCCTCCCATAATCACCACCATCTACAGAGGGACGATAGACAGAGTCCTGACCAGCTGTCTCACCATGTGGTATGGGAACTGCATGGTCTCTGACCACAAGACCCTACAGCAGATTGTGAGAACAGCTGAAAAGATCCTCGGGGCTGTCTACCAGCCATTATTGCCTCGTACAATAACCGCTACATCCGCAAAGCCACCAGCATTGCCGACGGCCCCCTCACCCATCTCATGGACTCTTCACCCTCCTGCCATCTCTCAGAAGGTAAACGAGCGTCCGTGCCACCACAAGCAGACCCCGCAACAGTTTCCTCCCTGACGCAGTCACATTACTCAACACCCTGCTGCCTCCCAATGCTCACCTGGTCTAGCAAACACCTAGCCCAGTAGGACTCAATACCACTGCACACTTGAACTTTACAAAGCTGCAACAGACACTTGCAGCTACTCAACTACTCAATAGTTTACAGTCTTTTTTCTGTGCATTTATTGTCTTGCACTCAGCTCACACTGTTGTGTATTTGCACTTCATGTAGTCTTATGTACTGCTATTTGTTGCACCATGGTCCTGGAGAAACGACAATTCGTTCAAATGTACACTCACTGTCCACTTTAATAGGAACACCTATACACCTGCTCATTTATGCAGTTATGCAATCAACTCAATGTTTTCTTCTGTTGTAGCCCATCCACCTCAGGGTTCGATGTTTTGTGCATTCTGAGATGCTTTTCTGCTCACCACAGTTGTAAAGCGTGATTATATGAGTTACTATATCCTTCCTGGCAGCTCAAAACAATCTGGCCATTTTCCTTTGACCTCTGAACTCTCATCAACAAGGTGTTTCCACCCACAGAATTGTCGCTCACTCAGTGTTTTTTTTTTGTTTGTTTTGTTTTGTTTTGTTTTTGCACCATTCTGTGTAAACTCTAGAGATTGTTGTCCTAGAAGATCAGCAGTTTCCGAAATACTCAAACCAGCCCATCTGGCACCAACAATGCCCCCATTCTGATGTTTGATTTAAACATTAACTGAAGCTCTTGACGTGTATCTGCATGATTTTATGCATTGTGCTGCTGCCACATGATTGGCTGATTGGATAACTGCATAAAAGAGCAGGTGTACAGGTGTTTCTATTAAAGTGGACAGTGAATGTACAGAAGAGCTCTAAAGAGGAATGACAATAAAAACCCACTTGACTTGACTTACAGTTGAGACAGGCCACAACTGAGCAGTTGAGGGTTAAAGCCTTGCTCAAGGATTGGTGATGCTGGGATTTGAACTCATGACCTTCCATCTAGCCCCGTCACACAATGCCTTAAATACTGAGGTACCATTGCCCAGCACTAGAGGAATGAACACCATTCTTCCAAAGGATATTATCTCCTTTCCTCCCTCCCTTTTGATTAGCTGTTCAGTTGGATTGAGAATGGTGACTGCAATTGACAAAATGTCATGCTTTCTTTATAACCGTTCAGTGAACCCTTGTGCCCTGTGTAAAGGGTGTTGTCATCCTGGAAGAGACCACTCCCATCACGATAGAAATGTTTCATCATAGGATAAAGATGATCAGTAAGCAGAACTTTGTATTTGCAGTGATCCTTACAATGCCAGCAAAATTCCACAGAATAACAGAGCCACCAGTTTTTTTCCTTTAATTTGTCATGCGTCTGTAGCGTTCCAAGCCCTCCTCACTGGAATGGGACCACTGGAGAGAGACCAAACAAATGATAGTGGAATGAAATGAAGCATGGAAAAGCTTATTTATAGGGTTTGGACGAGAAGAGTAATCACTTCATAAGGCCCAGCACTAAATCACCCACACCTAATTGAATTGCAGAGGAACACCAAAGACATAAAACTAAATTGAGCAAACATGTTTCATTAAAGCTCTGATGGGAGCTAAATGAATTGAGTCTCTCAGAATAAAAAAAAAAAAACACTTCACAATGTTGCCACTGATAAAGAATCCAATCACACCGAAAGGCAAATACATTTTTTTTTTCAGCTGCTGCTCATTTTCAGTCTTTCACTTGATGACTCTGTGTGGTTTTAAAGACAGCTCCTGAATTGTGTTGCATATTTAAAGAATTGTTCCACCTTTTTTCCAGCTCTTGTTACCCACATAAACCACATTCACTGCAGCACCCACTAATGGATACAGTCTATACCTTATTTTCTACCGCGTTCCTTCCCAGCATTTCTCACTTTCCGCTCCTCCCTAGCTCTCTCTCGCCATCTCTCCAATGTTCCTCTGTGTCAGGTGACAGAATACAGTAATCACAGTAGTAGAGTCAAGACCTTGGACAGTATCCAGGACTGTCTGTATCACACCAAGTTCCAGAGCAGAAAACCCCTCCGTCTGGCCTGGATTACAATCACACTCCTACAGACAACAAATAATGCACTTCGATAATAAAGCATTTCATACATGCAAATGGGTACCATCATGCACCAGAATACAGAGACACTCTTTGAATAGGCAAGAAATGATATAAAATAACATCTAAGTACCAGTTTTGCCACATACTGCAATCATATTAAAGTGTGACTGGTTATTTCTAAAATTATATATGCTTTGTAAGAGATGCCTGATCTCTCATGATACAGCAATTGTTTCTAAAGTATTAAGTGTGGACTCTTGTACTGCAAATATGCAAATGAAGAGCCTGGCAAATTCATCTCAGGGTTTGACAGAGACATATTTAGGGCAATTAGCCACTTCCTGCAATTGGCGAGGTTATTTAGCTCATTAAAAGTATAATGAATTCGACTCAATGATTTGCATGTTAGGACTAACAAAGTAATCTCTTTGACATTTATTAAGCTGCTGAAAGCATGACCCCCGAACCCCTATATGACTATTACAGTGCAAAACATGTCATTGCATCTTCGTCCATATGTTTGTTTGCGTGAGATATATAGTGGGAAAGTTCAAAGATCAAAACCTGTTTTTTTTTTCTAAACGAATAAGTGTTAAATTCCGCATTAAACAACATTAACCTTAGTATTTAATTATAGGAGTAAAAAAGCCCCAGGCATACACACACCAACAATAAAATCAAGCGAGCATTGTAAATTTCTGTCCTGCTCTCTTCAATAACAGATAACAGAAAACAGGAAGGGAATGAGGCAAAATTGGGCAAACTGCATTTTGGTTACATTCATTAGCTGAATTAAACCATTTTGTGAAAATGCCATAAATGATTACAAAGTCAACAAGACCTTCTTCTACTCCACTTTCAGGGACATGGGCACATTCCTAAACCACGGTAGCTTGCATGTGGCTTGTAACATTTTCTTACAGTTGCCTAACCATCTACTGCTCGCTGACGTTTAAATGTTTGACAGTTATCCACCCTTTGCAGGTACATGACAATTCATGCATATAAAATGGAGTGACTGCAATCATATTACATTTACTGATTATTCACCAAGGCTTTTGTGCAGAAATTGCTTAAACATTCAATGTTTGGAAACAGGTATTTTTTAAAAAGGGTCTCACAAAATATCTTAGAAGTAGCTGTCAGTAGTTTTTGCTATTTGTCCTTCATCCACTAAGTTAAGGTTTTACTTTCATTAGGAAAATATTGGCACTGGAGGCCAAATGCTACACTCCAATGCCTCTCCAAGCCAAATTCTACATGATAATGTGTCACTAAACAATATTATGAATCTTAGGTGAAGCTAGTATCACAATACCACATTAAGGATAGCCAGTTAAGTGTAATCCAGCATACCTTGCTATGTATCACATGTGAGAACGTCAGGATTGATCTTTGGCAATGAATTGAGCACAATCATTCAGTTTGGCAACACTGATCTATGAACTTTTTTTATTTGGCCATCATTTTGCTCACATAATAATTGGTAAGCTATTTGCCCTTGTTGCAGCTGTCAATAGGTTTTTATTCATCTTCGAACTATCAGTGCCAACAGGAAAATGTGAATCAGTATTACAGTAAGTGCACTTCTAAGGTGTTGCAGCATGATCTTATTGTGGTATTGTTTTCCATCCCTCCTGTTCTTCACAAACTCCTCAGCACGCTTTTATGGCAGCTGTTTATATACCAGAGATTTGAAAAGCAAATTTTGCATTTCAGTGTTTACAGAGAGAAGCACAACACCTCAGGTGTATAATAACATTATTCTATTTTCAAACTGCTGCAGCTTTCATTAGCCTTAATGCAGGCTGTAATTGCATCAAAGAACTGCCTCGTGTTTGTTACTGTGCTCAGTGTCTCCAGTGTGCTTAGATACAGAAAAGAAACCCAGGTGCATTTCAAAGACCTGTTTGCTGCTAGCCTAATTACCTGGTGACAAAGTAGGCCAAGGAACCGCAGAGGCGCCCAGGCCACCATCTTTATGTGATTAATTCCTGAAATAAGAAGAGTTTTTTTTTTGGCTTGATATAATTTGCATTAAATATCTACGTCATAGAAATGTGAATACACTTTTTTATTCATGAACCAAACCGAGGAAATATGACAACAAAACAACGGAGTGACATTAACCAACTTACATGGGTATAAGATGTTGGGTACAGTCAGAGGTTCGAAACAAACGCCGTGGTGAAAAGTCATTAAGCCTTTATATTTGTGATCTGAGTATATCTCTTACCATTTCAGTTCAGTTTTCCTAACGGCAGTTCACTGAGGGTAGCATGTACTTACTTGCCCACTTCCCATGAAAAAAAGGGAGCAATGCGTTAACACAGTCAGCTCATTATTCAGCCGAGAAGAGAGAGACGCTGACACGCGGGCGTCTGATGTCCAGGGCCAAACCGCCAGTGATTGTCACTGCAGATTAGAGAGGTGGTTTTAGAACTTTCTCTCTGTTTTAACACTCTAACGCCTTGTTCCTTCTTTCTCCGGGGAATATGTCCTCGTAGGCCGGCGGTGAGTCGTTAGCGGGCGGGTAGGAGAAACCGTACACGTGCTGGAGCTCGTTTTGGACAGGCGCGTAGCCCGGTAGTTCGATAGACGGGTGGCCGCTTTTCCGCGCCTCGGCACCGTCCTCCCGCGCCTGGGAGCCGCACACCGCTAGGCTGATATAGGAGACCGACCGGAAGTCGGCGGCCACGGTGAGCTCGCGCTCCTCGGCCAGCAAGACGGCGCGCGCGCTGCGCCTGTGCGCTCGGCGCCTCCGGTAAAACTGCGCCGCCTGGTAGCGCTTGATGACCACCAGGTTTACAAGCCCAATGAGGCACTCGAGCGCGTTAAGCACGGTGGACGCCACCAGGCCGCGCTGGTAATCCTTGAGGCGCCCGCACGCCGCAGGTACATCCACTGTGTCCAAGCAGTAGCGCGAGTACTTCCGCTCCACGAGCGACACGGCGTCGCCGTCCACCACTGCGCCCGAGAACGCCGTGAGCACGCCGAGCAGAAACACAAGGAGCCCGAAGAGGAAAAAATTGCGACACGCAGTTTTGCCCCTGCAGCAGAGCAACGCCATGGCCAGCAGTGCCTGTCCAAGTCCGAGCAGGATTCCCGAGTAAAAGGCGCCAGCAGCCGCGCTCAGCTGGAAGTGCGCCTTCACTTTGGCTCCCAGAGAAAGACACTCGAACCCGACCACTGCCGCGCTCACGGCGCACGCGAACAGCAGGCTGCTGGAGACCACGGCGCACGCTCCTTTCCCACTCAACTTCATTATAATCCTCCTCTGCCTCGTCCGGCCCGTCACCCTCCTTCATCCTCCTTGGTCCTCTTCGCCAGCTCTTCTTGAAGTGCCCTCACACTGGGACATGACTCGCCGATGGCTGCTCGGAGAACGGAGGATGTGCGGAGCCACGTGCCGTGCCGCCGTTTCCCACCGCTTCCCCAACGGATGAATAATTGATGGGCAGGGCGCGCTCCTTCTGCGGTAACAGCCGCCCAAATCCAGCTTAAAGGTAGCGATTACCTTCATGACCTTCTCCCGCCATCCACTTCCGCAGGGCTTAGTCGTGAAGACCGAGAGGAAAGACGCTCCCTCCCCCTCTTACAGCCCTCCAGCGCGCGCCGCCGTGAGCGAGCGCACATCAGTGAGACTGGCTTTCAGTCTGAGCTTTGAACTCGCTCCACTCCGACTGGCTGCAAACTCGAGAATGCGACACATAGTGATGCTTTCTTTCTCTGCTTCCCCATTCTCAAACAGAATCTCGCTACAGATGTTATTATATGCAGATGGCTTTCTCACTATAAGCTGTAAGAATTGAAATTTCTGCAAGAATAATGTTCAGAAACAGTGATTTAGGCTATTATAGAGAAAGAAGTGATGTAAAGTTCTACTACGATTGTGTTAACAATTGGAAAGATGGGAAAGTGAAGATAAAGTCTACATCACTATGCATTGTAAGAGCATGTCTTGGTTTGGCAGGGCTGCATGAGCTGCCCATGGTACTGAAACGCTGCTTTAGGCGGAGCTGAGATTGGCTTTTTAAGGTGGGGCTAATGTTACTTCTGTTTTACTGACATGATACCAACGTTCACAAGCCTTTTGAAATATAAGCCATGGGGCTCTACGTCACTTTGTGATGATCAGTAATATTTTATGAACGGATGGCTTCTGTATCCAACCCCATTACTGAGGCGACCACGTTTTTTTTTTTTAAACAGCTCTCCCAAGCTTTAAAATAAAAAAAAGAAGTAGGCTTTTTCTTTTGAATGGGCCACCGTGGTCTTCCACCACATCAGTGTTCAGGAAAAACACTTTGGAAAGGGTTTGATGGAAGAACAATTTATGCCATATGCCATAAAGGCACTTTTGAGGGGGAAAATACGTGCTTTGAATGTTTCATATTTTATAATTCTGTGTCAAATGTCAAAAGGTGCATACTGGGAAAAAGTTTAACATTTCTCCAGATCACAGAGTAAACCATTTTTGCTCATCTATGCACAGAGCATAGCACTGAAAAAGTATATACACTCACTTTATTAAGTACATCTACTGTGTGTGTGTGTGTGTGTGTGTGTGTGTGTGTGTGTGTGTGTGTGTGTGTGTGTGTGTGCATATATAAAAATCACACAAAGTCTCAAATTAACATGAGGATTCCTTCCTCCTTTCTGCTTCAGCTTTCTGCAAAGTGCAAGATAGTTTATATTCCTTCTGATGAACTGTTTTTATTTATCAACCCAATACATTCTCATTAAAACAGTTTAAATTATACAGAGAAGCTCTAATTTCAGCTATAGCAACCAATAATTATTCCCATGAGGGAGCTAATCACAGCAATTAAACCAAGCTGCAGGTGTCAGCATGTCTCTGGCTTTCCTTAGGTTCAGGCTTCTTAGCATGCAGCAACTATACAGCACTCACAAAAAAGTGTTCCAGCTACAGTCTTATACTCACTTATAAGATGGCACCCTTTAGGGTAATTATAGTACAGATCTGTTTTGTTGGCACAATTACTTTTCATGTAATGGTACAGGAAATCTCCAGAGTAAACACAATCATTACCGTTGCAAGCTGTTTTGGGGAAACAAACTTAGTGAAAACTAGGCCTATGGTACTAAATGGCAGTGGATATTCATTTAATTATCCCAGCTAACTAGTGATGAAATCATATGGACATAAAAAAATATATACCCAGTACTTTTATTATTAAACTGAATAATAAATTGTTTTACAATACACTTTTCTGAGAGTATCATCAGTACTCGCATAATACTGACCAAATCTACTGTTACTCACAGTAACAAGAAACTGGTGATATTTTCACCATATGGTGCAGACCTAAATCAAGTACAGCAGGGATTCTAATCCATGTGCCCAAACAACAGATTAACCACCACTGTGCATTTTATAAGGAATATTTCAACTGCAGTTACATTTGCATGAACAATTGCATGAATCCATCTAAGAGACTGTGGATCGCGTGGGACATTTTACAGGATATTAGATATGACAGCTTGGCAGATGAAAAGTTCACTCTTGGCAAGATGGCAAGCTTAGAACAAAGAGACAGGTTTATGCAGCCGTTGGTGTTTTGTGGGTCTGATTACAAATACTAGTTAGTAATTCAGGACAGATGTGGTAAACTATTCATTTAAACTTTGGAAAATAAGGTGAGCATATAGAGAAAGCTCTTCTTGGCAGCAGAAATGGTGAATGGTTCATGCAAATGGCTTCAAAATAATTTTTTAAATAATGCTTTGGAGAGCAGGATGAACCAATGAAGGAGAACTTGGTCCTGTAATGGCATCATATGAGGTATCAGGAGCAAGCATTGAGCTTGATAAATTTATTGGTAGTCATGTTTTGGGCACCAACCAGCAGGTAAGAATATGGTCATTATAGTGAAAGCAGACACTCTCACCTTACTGTACCAAATAAAAAACTAAAAACCACATCAGGCATAATGACAACCAAACATACGCGAAGCAAAGCTGGAAAGCTCAGATAAAATGTTCAGTCCTTTGACTTTGAAAACTATATGGCCCAACATTTGTGGACAACTGACCATCACAGCCATATGTGCTGCTTTTTGAGCATCCCATTCCAGATTTAGTCCTCCCTTTGCTTTTAATAACCTCCACTCTTCTGGGAAGGCTTTCCACTAGATTTTGGAGCATGGCCATGAGAATTTGTGCTCATTTGTGCTCAAAAGCATTAAGCATTAGGTCAGTCACTGATGTTGGGTGAAGAGGCCTGGGGCGCAGTCAGAGTTCCGGTTCATCCCAAAGGTATTCAGTGGGGTTGAGGTCAGGGCCACTCAAGTTCTTCCACTCCAACCTTTGCAAGCCATGTCTTCATAGACCTTGATTTGTGCTCAGAGGCACTGTCATGCTGGAACATGTTTGGGCTTCTAAGTTCCTCTTTGTGAAGACAAAGTGCAATGTTAAAGTATACAAAGAGATCGTATACAATTGTGTGCTTCAAAGTTTGTGGCGACAGTATGGGGAAGACCCACATATGGTTTTAATGGTCAGGTGTCCACAAACCTTTGGCCATATAGTGTATCATATTCCACTATTAGAAGTGTCAGAAGCTTTTCTGAAAGGGAAACCCTCTGCTGTACGATGCTACAAAACCTTTATAAGGATTTCCCCTGGGACACAAAGCAAAGAACATTAAAAAGTGCTAAAATGAGCCCTTTTCTCTAAGACTGTAGAGTGCTGACATTCTCTGACATTCATACAGTAGTCTTAAGGTCTCTGAAGGAAACGTAGTAGATCTGATAACCAAGAGACAGAGGAAGAGCTCTAAAATTTAAAAAATATAAAGGATTTTCCAGTTGCATGTGTAGTTTCTCTGTTTAGAGCTTTTTATGTGATGCACTGATTCTATGGGTTCTTAAGCGGGAGGGTTTCCTTTTTTAAGTAAAATATGTTCAAGTAAAACCTCTCAGTAAGTAAAGAACCATTAAATATCCAAACAGAACCAGAAAACATTTTGTGAATTTGGTAGTTTCTGACTTACTTTCAGTAACCACTGGATGCATCCTGGTCAGGCTGTGGTGGATCTGGAGCCTATCCCTGGAACACTGGCCGTGAGTTGGGAATATGCCCTGAATGGGACACCAGTCCATCGCAGGGAATCATGCGCACACACACATTTTCACTCCTAGGGGCAATTTATCTTAGCCAATCCACCTACTAGCAGGAAACCAGACAACCCAGAGGAAACCCAGAAGGAAACCCACATGAACATGGGGAGAACAAGCACAGAAACTCCACACATACATTAACCCAAGCTCAGGATCGAACCAGGGACCCTGTGAGGTGGCAATGCTAACTGCTGTTCCACAGCACCACCCCTCCTCACATTCCTGTAGCTGTAAATCAAATATCTGCTCAAAGGAGAAACAATTATGGAAAAAAACAAAACAAATGATGTGGACTACCAACATCCAACCAACCTACTTGTTGGTCAGTTTGCAACGCTCCCTCACATGTGTATTGACATTATGTATTATACAGTCTCCTCCAAAAGTATTGGAATGGCAAGGCCAACTCTTTTGCGTTTGCTATACACTGAAGACATTTGGGTTTGAGATCAAAAGATGAATATGAGACAATAGATGGGAATTTCTGCTTTGATTTCCTGATATTTGCATCTAGATGTGTTAAACAACTCAAAACATAACACCTTTGGTGGCAGACCACCTAATTTTTAGGTGAGCAAAAATATTGTAACAGATAGTCTTAAAGTAAATTAAAGTAAATAACACTTAATATTTGGTTGCATATCCCTTGCCATAACTGCATCAAGCCGATGACCCACTGAAATCACCAAATTGTTGTATTCTTCTTTTGTGCTGTGTTTCCAGGCTTGTATCACAGGTTCTATCAGTTGTTGTTTGTTTTGGGGGGTTTCTCCCTTCAGTCTCTTCTTCAGGAAGTGAAATGCATGCTCAGTTGAGTTAAGGTCTGGTGATCGACTTGGCCAGTCTAAAACCTTCCACTTCTTCCCCCCTGATGAAGTCCTTTGTTGTGTTGGCAGTGTGTTTTGGGTCATTGTCTTGCTGTATGATGAAGTCTTACAATGCTGCCAGTTAAGAAATCAGATGAAGTTTGATGCATTTCTCTTTAAATTGGCAGTCAGAATGTTTCTGTAAACTTCTGAATTCATTGTGCTGCTACCATCATGATTTACATCATCAGTAAAGATTAGTGATCCCATTCCAGAAGCAGACATGAAAGCCCAAGCCATGACTCTATGCTTGACCGATGAACTCATATGTTTTGGATCATGAGCAGATCCTTTCTTTCTCCACACTTTGGCCTTTCCTTTGCTTTGCTTTGGTAGAGGTTAATCTTAGTTCCAGAACTTTTGTGGCTCAACTCTGTATTTCGTTTCGAATTGCAATCTGGCCTTCCGATTCTTACTGCTGATGAGTGGTATGCATCTTGTGGTATGGCCTCTATATTTCTGTACTCAAAGTCTTCCTCAAACGGTGGATTGTGATACCTTCACCCCTGCCTTGTGGAGGTTGTTGGAGATGTCACTGACTGTTGTTTTGGGGTTTTTCTTCACAGATCTCACAATGTTTCTGTCACCAACTGTTGTTTTCCTTGGCCAATCTGTTCAGTGCCTGGCTGTTAGTACACCAGCGGTTTCTTTCTTTTTCACAACATTCAAAATTGTTGTATTGGCAATGCCCAATGCTTGTGCAATGGCTCTGATTGATTTTCCCTCTTTTCTCAGCTTCAAAGGGTATTTATAGAGAATAGAAAAGCTAAAAAGTACTACAGAACAAATGGGGGCCATAGCCATACTGAAGATTTTGCTAGTTCAAGAATCACCAGTGGTTGTTGAAACAAGGAGATAAAAGTCAGAAAGTGAGGTTGCTATTTGCTGAACCCTAGGACATACACACACACACACACACACACACACACACACACACACACACACACACTCTCTCTCTCTCTCTCTCTCTCTCTAACAAAGCATCAGGTTGCTATGGTGGGAAATGTTAGAGAAGAGAAGGCAGAGAGAGACTATCATGTTCTCTTGAGTACATACACATCAGTGTATGACAGCTACAGCTGCTCTGGAAGATTCCTGGGAGAATCACACAGGAAGCTAGAGAAGCACATTAGCTTGCTTATTTTTCCTTTATTCTCAAAATTAGAATATGCAATGAAGCTAGACATTCATGTGATAATGATATTACATTAACAATTGCAACACTTGACATGCAGGTGACACATTACATTATTATTGTAAAATCATTACATTGTCCAAACAGGAAAACTAGAACACAAATAGGTCCCTCTATCTCCTTAAATTACAGTTCTCTCTTCGATAGAGATATTGTAACAAAAAATGTCAATTACAAATTTGAACTTATCGAGTTTGAAAGCAGGGCTCAGAGTATCATCTCAGGTAGATCTAACTTGATGAACCGCTCTGGAAAATTAAGAACAACAATGTAAGAATGTATAAAAATGCACTATTATAAATAATAAATTTCCACTGCACTTGATAGGGGCATATAGCACATAGCATGCATATTTATACCAATGCAAGGCTATTTACCCCAATCTAACTGTCCTTACTCTCCCCCCTGCTTCTAAGTACATATTTACTTTCATAGTCATTAGTTTAAGGAATAAAACACGTGAAATGTGCAGGATTTAATAAGGTTCTGAAATGAGCATCATTGAACTCATTGGTATTCCCTCCCTGTGCTCGACAACAGATAAGGACTTACCTGTCCTGCGTCACGAAGAGCTACATTTGTCACGCACACACACAAAGATAATCAGGGCCTAGAGACACAAGTGTGGCCTAGCAACCATTGTTTCAAGTATCTAAAGATTTGAAATGCACTTAATATTTTAACACAGACATTTTTCAGTAATTTAAAACAAACCTGTCATCACCCACGCATGGATGATTGTGCTCTAAGGTTAATTTTAAACCATGAAAGACCTCTGTGACTTGTCACGTTGTAGTTTGAGTTGGGTGACTGGGTTCTTGACACACCCTGAAATTAATAATGGATTGGTATCATTTAGAGACAGAACAGCAGAAATCATTTCTTACAGACCTTCTCTGATGAGTTTCTACCTCATTTACTTTCATGTACCTGGCATTTCCCTTGGTGGCTATAAAATGCTTACTAAGATCTTCCTTTCTTGTTTCGGCATAGAAAAACTGGACAGAGGTTCTTTATTTTTGGAAGCAGATTGAGACTTGTGACTTGTCTGTGGATCCACATATGAGTAGTAATACTAAACAATTCAATTCTATTTGTATTGCACTGTTTACAGTAGATATTGTTACAAAGAAGCTTTATGAAAATCTGAGCAAATCTACTGAGCAAGTCAGAGGCTGCAGTAGCAAAGAAAACTTCCCTGGGATGACACCCAGAGTCAAAAGGCAACCCATCCTCTTCTGGGTGGCACCTGATAGTGGGATTATAAATCTTTACTATTCTACAACTCTAAACTATAAACCCAAATAATACTAAGTATGTTGAATAACTGTGAGTGATAGTTCTGGACTACGAACAGGACAATTTACAATTACTGCATCAGTAATTTTGTACAAATCTACAGAATCTAATTGTCCAGGTGTATTATCTACAGAAACAAGGAGGAAACTTGGGCATACACTGTTTTGGGAAGTGCAACTCTTTAGGGCATCCATGTGCAACCATGCACTGCAGCAGAAAATCAGTCATAAGTGCAGATGTAGAGCATGAGGATGAATCAGGCAGGCCTGCAGGGTTACATGAAATTAGGTAGGCCTTAAGGGCACCAGAAGCTGTAGTTCAAGCCAAGTCAAGGAAAGTGGCTTGTATTGTCATTTCAACCATATACAGCTGGTACAGTACACAGTGAAATGAAACAACATTCCTCCAGGACCATGGTGCTGCATAAAACAACACAGAAATACATGAGACTACATAGAACTAACTAAGACTACAGACCTACACAGGACTACATAAAAGTTCACATATGCAAACAGAGCAAGACAAGTACAAATTTCCTAAAACAGGACAATAGGCACAGTAAAGGACTGTGCAGCACCGACTAATAATACACAGTTCTAGTGTGGATCAAGTGGATAAAGTTCCATATGTAATAGGCTGTGCAAAAAAAGATAGAACAGTATAATAGTAAAATGCTGTCAGTGTTAACATACTATTACACTACGTATTTACTATGATAAATACAGTGTTATCAGCAAGAGTGCAGGTGGTCAGTACAGTATTTTGTGTACAGTGTTTTAGCACCAGTTTAAGAAAGAAGTGTGCAAAAAACTGCAAAGGGAGTGGAATGGTGTTCAGTTGAGTGTGTGTGTTAGTGTCAGTCCAGTCTCTGAGTACTGAGGAGTCTGATGGCTTGGGGGAAGAAATTGTTACACAGTCTGGCCATGAGGGCCTGAATGCTTTGCTACTTTTGACAGATGGCAGGAGGGTAAACAGTTTGTATGAGGGGTGTGTGGACACCATCTCTGTGGATCCACCGTGTGGTGTAAATGTCTGTGATGGAGGGAACTCTGATGACCTTCTCATCTGTCCTCACTATCCACTGCAGGGTCTTGCGATCCAAGACGGTGCATTTCCAGACCAGACAGTGCTGCAGATGCTCAGGATGCTCTCAATAGTCCCTCTGTATAATATGGTGAGGGTGGGGTGGTGGGAGATGGGCTTTTCTCAGCCTTCGTAGAAATTAGAGGGCTTTCTTGGCTATGGAGCTGGTCTTGAGGAACCAGGTGCGGTTCTCCACCAGGCAAACACCAAGGAATTTGGTGCTCTTGACGATCTCCACAGAGGAGCCATCGATGTTCAGCGGAGAGTGGTCACTCTGTGCTCTCCTGAAGTCAACAACCATCTCTTGTTTTGTCAACGTTCAGAGACAGGTTGTTTGCTCTGCACCACTCCATTAGCCGCTGCACCTCCTTCTCTATATGCTGACTCGTCACACTTGTTGATGAGCCCCAGCATGGTCGTGTCAATCAATTTCAATTCAATTCAATTTTATTTGTATAGTGCTTTTAGCAATGGACATTGTCACAAAGCAGCTTTACAGAAATATATAAATCCATGATATAAATATATGATTTTATTGATAGTGCAATTATGAATAATTCCATTCTATAACAGTGTAGTACATAGTCAAAACGTGCAATTGTGTAAACAGTAAAATTCATTATAGTTTTCACATGAAGCCTATGTTGTTGAAGTTAGAGTAATAAATATTGAAGTAATAACTGTTCACTAATGAAGACTTGAGTGCAAAATCCTCAGCAGCTTTGAGTGGATTCCAAGTGATGAGAACTCCAACCATAGGCAGGGCATCAGGATGGATCTGGCAGGTCCGGAGAGCATTGCTGCACAGTCGTGAGTCAGCAGAGTGAACAGCAATGGACTGAGCACACAGCCCTGGGGGGCCCCAGTGCTCAGAGTAGTGGTGTTGCTGATGCTGCTCCCAGTCTGACTGAGATCTTGCAGTCAAGAAGTCCAGAATCAAGTTGCTGTGGAGGCGCAGCTTTCCAATCAGGTGCTGAGGAATGATTGTGTTGAATGCTGATCTATGAACAGCATTCGAAAGTATCTGTCAGGGGGTCAGTAGGGTATTGATGTGCCTCATGACAAGTCTCTCAAAGCACTTCATGTCGAGAACACTGAAGACTTCTTTGGCAGAGGAATGAAGATGATGGTGGCCTTGAAGCACGTTGGAACGATGGCGCTGTTCAGGGAGATGTTGAAAATGTCACTGAGGACATCCACTAGCTGGTCTGCACATCCTCTGAGCACTCAAATGTTATCTGGTCCAGCAGCCTTCCGTGGGTTGACTCTGCGTAGAGTTTTCCTCACATCAGCCATGGTTAGACACAGCACCTGGTCACTGCAAGGAGGGGTGGTCTTCCTCGCCATAACATATCATTCTGTGCCTCAAACTGAGCATAGAATGCATTCAGCAGATCTGGAAGGGAGGCATCACTGTCACAGGCAGTTGATGTTTTCCTGTACTCAGTAATGGCCTAGATGCCCTGCCCCATGTGCCGCTGGGGACTTAGCATTTGCTGAGTCAGCCAGGGCACCAGACACTGAAGGTAATCATAGGGTGTTAGGCAAACATGGATTGCCTTATGTAGTTATCCTTGGAGGAGCTAATGATATAAGCCTTCATCAGTCATAGGTAACTAAGGGTAACAGGTGAGGTGTGTAAAATAGTGAAGGTGACATTCAGCACTGCAGTATGCTCCGGTTCCGTCCCATTGGTGATGTATCTTACATCAGGTTATGATTATTGAACTGCTCCAAAAACAATGTAGGTTTTATATACTATATAATTGGACTATTTGAGGGCAAGTATGTCCTTTTAGAGTGGGATGCTATCAGGAAGGTGCTCTCCTTTCCTATAACATAGCTCGGTTTTAGGACTGGTTAAGCACTCCAGTTACAGTATCAAGACAATATGTACTACAAAACTATAACTAGATCCAATTGTTCCCGAAATAGAACCAGGCCTGGAGAATCAGTTTCAAATGATGACACTCAACTACCACCTATTACACACCAGCGTACAG
>CM040981.1:17467911-17485411 GCA_022985145.1 Pangasius djambal
AACAAGTATCAGGATGTATTTATTGATAGAGACTTCAATGCACTTCTGTAAGTCTCTCTGGATAACGACGTCTGCCAAATGCCATAAATGTAAATTTAAATGTAAGAATAACCCTCACTATGTTCACCCAGTCTGTGGGAGTATAACATTACAGCCTTATTCATATTTGAATGTGGTTTTAAAAGGACTTTGACAGCCCTAACCTAGTGTTTATTTTAACATTAGAGACAGAAGTACTGTTGAAATGTTTTAATATACATAAGGCTTGGTAAAATTCCAATTGTTCAAGAGATAACTGCGGTGCAGTCAAAAAACATTTTCCCCATTCCTGTAATAATTTCTATAATTATATCTGTACTAGTCTGACAAATACAATATTGGGGCTGTGTTTAAGATTTTTTTTTTTTTAATTTACCTCCAAGGCCTTGTTGAGTGTGTCTGCCTTGTTGTTACTGTTGTTGGTTTCGAGTGCGTCCTCGTAGAAATCCACTAGGAAGCCAAGCAGATATGGTGAGCAGGACGTCTCCTGCAGTTCCTGAACTTGCTGCAGCACCCCAGGATGCGCCGACAGTCCTGTAGCCTGCAGAATCCTACCTCATTCAATCACACACAAGAGCGACACTTTAGTTCAAAACTCACAAACCTCCATATGGCAAATGCAAAGTGTTAGAACAGCTCATAAGTGTTGTCCTGAGATTAGAAAATAAGACAAGTTAAACTTCTGTTTTGTGGTTTGTGAATGATTCCTTTTTTCCATTATAAGAAAGAATGAGTCAAAATCTACTATATTGAGAAATGGTGCCATCTACTGTTCACATGTACACATTACCCTTGTAGTCTATCAACAGACTAAATTAGAAACAAATAATAAATATTTTTTCATTGATAAGGACAAAGTACAACTCTTACTCTTACCCTTTCAAATAGTTCCATGCACTTTCATTGTGTGGTGCTTTCTTGATTTGTTTTATGGTGTACCTTTTGCAAAACAAGAGAAACAAACTGTTAGTATGTTCAAAAATCAGTGAATAAAATAAAATAAAATAAAATAAAAGGTAACAGCATCCTACAAGATGTAAATAACCATATATCATGTAAGAAGAAAGAAAAAATGTGACAGATTCAGCCTGGTCTATTTGCAGCACTCACTGCACTTCTCGCTCTAGCACTCCTGCGGGAGAGTAAGTGGTGGTATGACTGATGACAAAATGACGCTGGTTCCACGCAGAGTTATTCCTCACATCTTCCTCCAGCAGTTCCTCTACGTATTCCAGCTCCCCTTCCCAAAGTTTATATTCCTGTGCACCCCACACACACACACACACACACACACACACACACACACACACACACACACACAAAAAGAGAGAGGTTTGATACTCAAGCTTTCAGCTCGTCATTTACATTTATTCACATGGCAGATGCTTGGATCCAAATCAAATTGCAACTTATACAATCCAAGCACACAGCTGAACAGTTGAGAGGCAAAGGAATATGTCAGCGTTTTACCGCATCTGTAGTGTGGGTGAGATTACCACGATCATTTTAAAATGATTCCCTCCGCTGAGAAAAGAACAGAAAACCCATTTACTCAGAAATCACTTACCCTGTAAGTCTAGCTTCCTGTCATTTGATAAAGGTTTGTGATACACTTGTAACATGTTCTCATGAATTCGTCAGTAAAATTGATCTTTATAATAAAGATCTAAACAATTCTCCATAATTAGACCAATTTCAAAAAAGGGGAATGCTTTTTCAGATGAGGGAGAATGTGCGCTTATGCAATATCAATGTAAACACAGAGGTGACTCAGTGCCTATGATCACACATGCATAACAAATTAACTGTTTATTGGTGAAATTCAACAACAACTACCAGGCTTTCTTTACAAGTAAGCTCTAAGGAAAAAGGTTTTCCAAAATTCTTGTCAGCTGTAATTGAATACAAACTACAGATATGACAGAGATTATGCTGGAAAGAAAAATGCTGGAATATTCTTCGATTCTTTGGTCACTACAGCAAAACGATCACAGTAAATGTTTTTGATCTTATAAAGTTATAGTGGCACACTTAAGAGCTTACACTCCTAAAAGCATGCACACACACACACACACACGATGTAGTAAAATATCCACAAGTTTCTGACTCCACAAATTACAGCACCACTCCTCCTGTATCTGCTGCAACTCAGTTTAACATTCCTGAACACTTTTTAGCATTACAGTAACAGACATAGGTGCTCTTCCTTCCACAACGACGCATGTAAACAATGGATTCTAGTTAATGTTGTATTAAAGGCTGCGGAAATAAAATAAATTTAGCATCCTTCAACATCCTTGTTGAAGTCATTGAATTTTAGTATACATTGCAGGAGGGGTGGGCAAATCAGCAGCCGGGTTGCCAAGGAGAAGCAGATATGGACTTTTACCTGAATGACCCACTGTCTGTGCTGCCATGCGTGGTAGTTCTTGGCATCCTGAACGAGGATCTCAGATGTGAACTGCAGCTCTTCAGATGGATCATTAAGCCACTCAACCACCATGCGCCTGTGATGCCTTTAGCCAAGCACAAAGAGCAAAGTCAAGGGGACTGGAGTGCAACAACACTATAAGCCTTACAAGACAGGGGGAAAACAACAATCAAGAGAAACAGAGTTTATCAAGAGGTAGATCTTAACTGGGTTAACTACACATACTATTACATATGGCAAAAAAAGTGAAGAATATAGCTACTCTGTGTGTTACGTACAACAATACAGATGTTACATAGAAATCTAATTATATAAACATGTGGCAATTAAAAGTCTAACAGTTAATATAACAGTACAATCATTAATCTGGGACACAGGGTTTTTTTTGGGATCTGTAATCTGAGTTTTTACAGGTTACTTAATTGATAATAAAGTGAGGGCGGTATTACCAGACTTGATAGTTCTTGGGTTGGTCTTCTATAATTGCAGTGATATATTTCATCTCCTTTCTCAGATCTTTCTCCAAAGCCTGCAGCAGTACTCTCCTGTAGTGCCTGTACAGTGGATTCCAGCAAGCAAAGCATGAGGAAACCATATTACCAGTAACCTTTAAAGTGGAGCTAGAGCTGGGTGATAGGACAGTATACTTTAGTATAGCTTTCAAATGACACCAAACCCGCACCACTGCAACCTACAGTGCCCAAGAAAAAAGCCGTGAAAGTCAGGCACTTTATCCGACTTTGGAGCTCTATTCCCAGTTAAAATGACACCTTAGATGCTGCTACAGAGCTCATTGTGTGTCAGTCAATCATTGAAACAGGTCTCCAGGCCAGAAACCATTTATTAATTCAAATTTTTTGGAAGACTTTATACATTTATTTATTTATTTTTAGGACATAGTGAACCTGTAGTAAATTTTGTTTACCATATTAAATCCCTGTTCGTAGCAATTTTTGATGTACTTAGTTTTATACAGACAAAAATACACATTATTTATGATTCAGAAATAAAAAAGGAGTCTTTTCAGTCATGATTTTTCTTCTTTAAAATTATGCTCAAAATATTCTGACAATCAAACCGAATCAAATCGCGAAGCCAGTATCATGACCGGAGTGCATTGTTACACCCTTATATTTCAGCATCTAACTGTACTCCAACAAGGTACAACCAACAACATAATAATAAACATCTAAAAAAAAGGTGGCCAGTGTGTGTATATCATGAAACGTCTAAGTAGTGTAATAATACTTCTACCATACTCTACCAAACTCACCATACTGTATAATTTGCGGCGTTAAGATCAATGGCATCAGCAGTGAGCTCAAACGCTCTCTCACTCTTCTCATCATTCTTCAGCAAGGCTCTGAAGTAATCATACACATCTGTGACTGTAAAGACACAAAGCCACCAAGTTTACATACTTTGTCCTTCATTTATTAAAGTGTGTGTAAACTGAACAAGCAAAATTCACTCACATCTGTCTGAATATGCGATTTTTACCACAGGGTTGGGTCCATCATCCTGAGGAACAGGCTCCAGATCTGCCCATTCTTTCCTGTCCCTTTTAAAAGAAAAACAGTGAGGCCTGGTTAAAAGACTTGTGCTTAAAATATGTATGTAATACCACCCTGCTGAAAACTGCAGAGCTACCAGATTACAAAACACAAGCTGAACTACTCCAAATCATCATCTCTGCCAGGTGCTAAGTGCTGGCAGAAAGGGAACAGTTTCTCAATTACTACTACAAATGCTAGACAGACAGGTTATTTTTAAGAAATATCACAACAGTAAGGCAATTATGAAACAATCAATATAACAGTCAGGGAGTAAGGAAGCTAGAAAATAATTTACTAGCTGGCAAACATGGCTAACTTGTAACTGGTCAGAAAAAGCTAGGTTTTGCAGCAGAGCAGTGTAACAAGCGAGCTAGCATCATCGCGCTCAATGCTAGTCAGCTTTGCTTTTTCAGAAACCGCTCTGAAGAACTACAGCAACCGGCTATGCTAACTAACTAGCTAGCAAACTAGCCGCCAAGCTGCAGTGTGTACCTGTAAAACACATATCCGCCGATCAGAGGCTCTTCCAGATCCATACTTAGTTCTTCTTCCACATTGTCATAGTTCATCTTTAACTCCTCTCCCGCATCTAACACATCATTAGACATTTCCTCAACTGATGCCATTTTGAATGAAAGTGAACTAAATAGCTCGGTAAATAGGAGAGAGGCTAGCTGAGCTTGACAGCCCTGTGAACTCACACACGACTGTCGAATAGAAAGCAAAATAAAAGTGTCATATTATTAAGTCGGATGCTGTTTCATAAATGGAGACTAACTTTGAATAGAAAGTTATTAAGGTATGTCACAAATAAAGTGAATGAAATTAAAGGTCCACAAGTTAGTGTTATCAGTGAAAAGTAGTTTATTTGAAATTGTTTGTTTTCTTGGCAAGATGTTTCCCTACTCTTCGACATTCCTCTAACTCCAGCTATATAATAATAATAATAATAATAATAATAATAATAATTATTATTATTATTATTATTATTATTATTATTATTATTATTTATTATTATTTATTATTATTATTATTATTATTATTATGAAATGTGCTTAGAGGTGGAGCGCAGTACAAATATCGTTGGGAAAAAAAAGTTTAAGGAGTTTAAGGACTGAAAAAAGTTTAAAGAGTGAAAAAAAAATCAGGTTGTTCGACTTTAAAATCTCCCAATGTCGTTTAACGTCAGTAATTGTCTCTTAAACGGCCATTGAATGCTGCATATTAATCAGTGCCTGAGCGTCACCGAGCAACCGGTTGTCATGGAGACGGTTGTACTCAGCGGTCAGCTGCTAAAATCGGGGTAAGCGCAGCTAATTGTCAAATTTATCCACTTTCGTCTACGTATTAATGTCTCTACGCCTTGTTACTGTGTTAAAATGTCGTGAGTCCTTTAAAGAGTGATGGATTGCTCCGACCAGACGGCTCACAAGATCGAAAACCTGCAGAAAATCAGAACAGGCAAAGTGCTTAAAGCTGTTCTCAGTGTTTATGAGAAGCATGAGACGTTCAAGTGCGACGGGAATTCAGGTAGCCTTGAGAACATCATTAGCTGCTTGATTGCTACTTGCATTTACACATATTAATTTGGTTTATTATTACCAGCTGAAAGAGCTGACATGTTAATCAGTCCGTGTAAAGCAGGTACATTTATTCTTCTGCAATACAATTACAGTTCTTCTTTAATGCAATTAAAGTCACTGAAAAAAATGAAAAATGTAAACATGATCATCCATGTGATATGAGTGCTTGTCACTCATACAGAAAAGACACTACAGACACTACAGAAAAGAGGGCTAATGACATTTTAGTGATCTCCACATACATGAATTCTGTAAAAATAAATAAATAATTAAATAAAACAGTAAATATAAGTGCTTGTGCGTTAGTATTATACGCTTGCCTTACAGTTTAGTAATCAGTATTAGCTTAACATGTTTAATTCTAATGCAGTCCATCAAGAATGCTTGGGAAGACATGTCTTTTTTTTTTTTTAAGATGGTTTCTCTAATCTGTGCTGGAAATGTCTAACATGTGAAAGGATTTTAAAGCAGAATGCCTGGTGGAGAAGGCTGAGAAGCTGCTGAAGAGCAGGGCTGAAGCAGGAGACACACAGGCCAGCTTCCTGCTAGGACATCTCTACTATGAGGAGGTAATAATTCCACTGCTCCATGTTTGTGAGGCTCAGTGATTTTAGACACAGAGACTGCTCAGTGGGAGGGGTGCAGTGGGAGTATGGATTGCATTAATGGATTTTTAGAGTGTTTCCTTTTTCGAAGATAATCACAGGCCACCAAAATCCAGTTACTAGTCTGTGCTCAACATTATGATTTATGTCAAATTGGGATAATTAATCTTGTGTGACAGGGTCACTATACAGAAGCTGAGGCTGTATTTGATGGGATTAAGGACAGAGAACCGCAAGCTCTCTACCAGCTGGCTGTTATGTACTACGATGGACTTACTACCATAGCGGACCCTGTGAGTTTTGTTTGAATGATGGTGTCCCACAGGATTCAGAAGTAGAGAGTTACAGTAAAGGTAGCTACTACTGCCTTTATAATCTCATCATAACAAGATCTCTGAACTCCTGTAACAGAATCATACTCTATCCTGTCCCTATTCAGAGTCTATTTGCTGTTATAGGAAAATAATCAATTATAAACCCAAAGCTGATTATTTTCCTAGAACAGCATGCCCCAAGGTGTTTTATTTCTCTAATACCACAGCAATTTCCCAATGACTGTAACATTTATTTATTGATTAAATAACCACGTTATCATTTTTTTTTTTTTTTACGTTTTTATTGACATTTAATGTTGGGGAACATCATGTTAGACAAGTTAGTTCCTGTTATCACTTATGATACAACAGCTGTAAACTGTCATTCCCTCACCAGCCTCTTTCTTCCTCTATCTTGAAATTAATAAGACAAAAAACACATACATATTCATATATTCACATATTCATGTACATTCATAATACTAAGAAACTGGAAAACACAAAGTCTTCCTGTTGGACTCTTACAAACACCAGAGACTCCTTCCATAAATGTTAAACAAACATCTAGTACTACACCATATTAATGATTACGCATTACAACACACTACGTTACAACACACTTGTAAATCTGTATAGTATTAGCTTTAGAATATGTGGAGTCCCTGTGAATTAGCTGTTACTATAGAAATGATAATATGTACACTATTCCTGCCAGTAAAGCCAGCAAATCTGTTATGTACTCATTTCCTTCCTGCCATAACGTGTCCCAAACAGAGCAAAGCAGTGGACTATATGAGAAAAGTAGCTGAACGTGACACAGGCAGTGTCAGATACGCAGCTCTGTACAACCTGGGCAGAGCCTACCTACACGGTTATGGAGTGCAGGCCTCCAGAGAAGAGGCAGAGAAGTGAGTGCAGTCAGAGCAGCTTCTAATGAATAATAAACAACAAATCAATCAAGAAATCTTTAGTTCTGAGCAGTATCTCTCCATGCTTGCAGGTACTGGCTCATTGCAGCAGATGATGGAAACCCCAACGCCAGCGTGGAAGCTCAGTCCTCTCTCGGCTTGTTCTATTCCAGTCCAGAAATACGGGATCTCAAAAGGGTAGTGAAGCATTGACTAACAATCGCACAGTAAAATAAAAAATAAAAAAAGTGAGTGTTTGGTTAAACATGTTGTGGTGTACAAGTAAGAACAACTGATGAAGCTCCTCAAAAGTCAGATGATAACACAAATCCAGTCACCTTGACCTGGATGACGGAAATCATTTACACTTTGTACCCTACTTTCTCCAGCAGACACTGGCTAAATCGGGATTCTGAAAATGGTTTAAACAAAGCAGGATAAAATCACAAGTCTGATAGAAACAGTTCTCTTTTGGTAAATATGTATAATAGTCTGATATTGTGTGTCTATCCTAGGCGTTCTATTGGCACTCTGAGGCCTGTGGTAATGGCAGCCTGGAGTCCCAGGGGGCGCTGGGAATCATGTACCTATACGGATATGGTGTGTCTAAGGACCTGCAGGCTGCTCTTTACTGCCTCACGGAGGCTGCGGCGAGGGGGAACGTTTATGCCCAGGGTCACCTTGCAGCTTACTACTACCAGCGCAAACTCTACACCAGAGCAGCGCTTTTGGCTAAGAGGTACACAAGTAAATAACCAAAGGATAAGTCGTTAAGAAAGCATAGAAACATATTCAGTTATACTTGCAGCACTTTGTTAGTGAAGGACACCAGACAAATTCAGCTACAGAGAGTAAATTGTTGGCGTGCAAATAAGATTGGACATGAAATGTCTACAGAACACCTGATTCTTCACTTGGATAAATTCAGAAGATAATTTTGACTCTGGTTTCTAGCAGAGTTCAACAATTAATTATATTTGAAATAATCATCATTTTTGGCTTCCCCGAGTAAGGAATAAAACACGATGGGGCACGCTGTTATAGGAAAATAATCAACCTCTTGGTGGTGTGATGGTGTGAAGGCCATTAACCTTCCAAATTGTTTTACTCCTCTTACAGCACAGCAATTTGCCAATGCTAACAGTTTCTCATTTGTGACTCAGGGAATGACACATCGGTACCTTTTATCTATTTATTGTTACGTTTAGTGTTGTTCGCTCCTGCTACCATTTCCTCACCAGTCTTCTCTTGTCTGTGTTGAAGTTAACAAGACATAAAAGTGCAGCTTCCCCTGTCAGAAAACTTAACTTTACAGCTTTATCCCTGAAAGTTATGAAGCGCTGAAAGTGGAGACCAAAAATCTTTCCAAAAAATATTCTCAAAGAGCAATTCACATCAACAAAAACACTTTTTAAATCAGTTTATGTGAACAAGACCCTGTGCTGAGGTAAGTTGTTATATATTAGAATGAGCACATTAATAGAAACCTGTGATTGCCTGTCAGCACTGCTGTACAGAAAATTAATCAACACCTTCTGAGCAGATTTGAGAATTCAACAGCATTTTTCATAATAAATCATACTGGTGAACCTGGCTTAAGTTAGATAATTGGATAGACTTTGTTTGTTTACTTATTTATGTATTTGAAGTTCTTTTTTAATGTTTAGTCTTTAACACTACATATGCACAAAGTAGGTTAATTGGATATAAGCATGACAAATGAGTGGTTTTATTTTAAAATTGGATTTAATGTACAGTGTCAAAGGTACATTAAATCCATACTAGTGACATTCTTGCTCTACTTTATAGTCACCACATATGCATTAAATAAGACAAGATTTTAGTTAGAGGTCCTTATATATAAATATACACTCACTGAGCACTTTATTAGGAACACCTGTACACATCATTCATGCAATTATTTAATCAGCCAATTGTGTGGCAGCAGTGCAATGCATAAAATCATGCAGATATGGGTCAGAAGCTTCAGGTAATGTTCACATCAAACATCAAAATGGGAAAAAAAGATCTCAGTGATTTTGACTGTGGCATGGTTGTTGGTGCCAGATGGGCTGGTTTGATTATTTCTATAACTGCTGATCTCCTGGGATTTTCACACTCAACAGTCTCTAGAGTTTACAGAGAATGGCGCAATAAAGAAAAAACATTCAGTCAGTGGCAGTTCTGCAGATGGAAACACCTTGTTGATGAGCATGTGGAAAACAGCCAGATTGGTTCAATGTGACAGAAAGGCTACAGTAACTCAGATAATCACTCTGTACAACTGTGGTGAGCACAAAAGCATCTGAGAATGCACAACATGCTGAACTTTGAGGTGTATGGGCTACAACAGCAGAAGACCACATCCAGTTCCAGTTCTGTCAGCCAAGAACAGAAAGCTGAGGCTGCAGTGGGCACAGGCTCACCAAAACTGGACAGTTGAAAATTGGAAAAACATAGCCTGGTCTGATGAATCTCAGTTTCTGCTGAGGCACACTAATGTTAGGGTCAGAATTTGGCACCAACAGCATGGATCAGTGGACCCAGCCTGCCTTGTCAGCAGTCCAGGCTGGTGGAGGTGGTGTAATGTTGTGGGGAATGTTTTGTTGGTGCACTTTGGGCCACACTTTGGGTCACAAACAAAAGTTGTCTCAAACTGGTTTCATGACCATGACAATGAGTTCAGTGTTCTTCAGTGGCCTTCCCAGTCACCGGATCTGAATCCAGTAGAACACCTTTGGGATGTGGTAGAACAGGAGAATCACAGCATGAAACTGCACCTGAAAAATCTACAGGAATTGTGTGATGCAATCATGTCAGCATGGACCAGAATCTCAAAAGAATGTTTCAAACAGAATGTTTCATCTTGTTTCACCCATGCCACGAAGAGTTGAGGCAGTTTTGAGAGCAAAGGGAGGCCCAACTCAGTATTAGTATAGTGTTCCTAATAAAGTGCTTGGTGAGTGTATATATATGTACATTTCATGGAAGCCTCATATGGAGAAGCCGTTATAGGTACCCAACTCTGAAAGAGTTTGATCCGATTAGAAGATTGTTAATCATTTTATTGTTATTGTTTGTGTATAGTTCCTAAATAGAGACTCAGAACAAAGAAGGATTTACAAACAGGAATTTACTGAATCTCTGTCTTACTGTCAGTGTAAGTGTATACAGTACATACAGTATATTCCCAGATGATGTATACCTTAAAGTTATGATAATTTAACCCCTCATACTTGCTATACATGCTTATTATACAGTTATTTATCTTAAGGTACGGTATATAGGTATGAGAGTGAGGAATATAAGTCGGGACATGCTGACAGGTAATGGGAATTAAAGTGGTTAAAGGAACAACGAATGCTCTTGCATTGCAGGGTGTGCAACTATGAAGATGTTAGTGCTATAGCAACTTTCACAGGCTGTGACCCTGAATACATTTGTAAAGGCTTAGCTATAGGCCTATTCTACTACGCCCGCTGCCTCCAGTTAGGCCGGGGAGTCGCACAGAACACAGAGAAAGCACAGCACTATTACACCAAGGTAAGGCTCTGAACATACACTTACTGGTCACTTTATTAGGAACACCTGTACACCTGCTCATACATGCATTTACCTAATCACCCGGCGGCAGCACAGTGCATAAAATCATGCCGATACGGTTAAACAGTTAATGTTCACTTCAGACTTCAGAATGGAGAAAAATGTGATCTCTGTGACTTTGACCATGGCATGGTTGTTTGTGCCAGAAGGGCTGGTGTAAGTATTTCTGAAACTGTTGCTCTCCTGGGATTTTCTCTCTCACACACACACACACACACAAACTGTCTCTAGAGTTTACAAAGAATGGTGCAAAAAACATCCAGTGAGCAGCAGTTCTGTACGCAGAAACACCTTGCTGAAGAGAGAGGCCAGACTGGTACGAGCCGACAAAGTCTACAGTAATTCAAATATCCACTCTTTACAACCGTGATGAGCAGAAAAACATCTCAGAATGCTTAACACATCAAATCTTGAGGCAGATGGGATACAATAGCAGAAGACCACATCTGGTTCCTCTCCTTTCAGGGAAGGACACAAATTTGAGGCTACGATGGGCACAGGCTCACCAAAACTGGATGTTTAAAGTGAACATTAACTCTTGACCTGTATCTGCATGACTTTATGCATTGTGCTGCTGCCACATGATTAGCTGACTGGATAATTGCATGAATGAGCAGGAGTAAAGGTGTTCCTGTTAATTTGAGTGCTGAATGCATCTTCATGTATGTAAACTCTGGACACCTAGATAGTTACATGGTCCCTGTGCTAATGAAGAATGGCATTGATATTGACATATGTTGCTTTTTTTTTTGGTGTGGATGCAGTTCGTGACAGTTATTTTTTTCCCCCTCACATCTTTCTTTGAAGGCAGCCCTGATGAATCCTGAAGTGTTTAAGGACCTCCAGATGGACCTCATTTATGGCAGAATGTAATACAGTTGGGGCCATAAGTTTACATACGCCTTGCAGAATCTGCAAAATGCTAATAATTAAAAAGTTAAATAAATAAATAAGAGGGATCATAAAAATCACATTTTGTTTTTTATTAGTACTGCCCTGAATAAGCTATTTCACATAGCAGATGTTTACATATAGTCCACAAAATAATAACTGAATTTACTCAAAAGAACCAGTTCAAAAGTTTGCATACGCTTGCTTCTTAATACTGTGAGTTGTTACCTGGCTGATCAGCAACTGTTTTTGTGTTTTGTGATGGTTGTTCATGAGTGGCTGGTTTATCCTGAGCAGTTAAACTGTCCACTGTTCTTCAGAAAAGTCCTCCAGGTTCTGCACATTCTTTGCTTTTCCAGCATCTTCTGCATATTTGACCCCTTTACAGCAGTGGCTATATGATGAGATCCAACATACTAATAAAAAAACATGCAATTTTTCTAATCTCCCTTTTTTTTTTAATTATTAATTATTAACACTTTGCAGATTCTGCAAAGCATATGTAAACTTATGACCCCAGCTGTATGTGTGGGCAGTGCTGCCATAGTAAATTCCCCTGGTAAATTCACCATGCATTCAACTTTTTTCTGTTCTAAAAGTGAAAGAAGTTTTCCTAGCATTCTGACATGATTCTTCACCTGCTTTATCCAGTACTTTTTTTTCTTTTCTCTCGTTTTTTTTTTTTGAGAAATGTTTACAGAAAACCTCTGATCATTATAGTACCTAGGGGGAAAAAAACATTCAGTGGTCATACACCTCTGACCTCTCAGGTTTGGTCCAATTTTCTGACCTCAGTGCTAATTTTTAATGCACTTGGTTTAGTTCAGAGCTTGGAATCTAATTTTGAAAATGGTCAAATTACAATGCCAATTTGTCCATCTGCTCTGCTGTGATAAATGTTGAGAATCATAGTTACTAGTAATTCGCTCACTTTATCCCGCTCAGCTTTATCCTGGTCAGGGTCAAAGTGGATCCGGAGCCTATCCTGGGAACGCCAGTCCATCACAGGGGGACACACTCGTTCACAACCTAAATGCAATTTAGCACAGCCGATCGACCTACTGACATTTTTGGAGGTGGGAGAGAAACAGAGAACCCATGCAAACCTTACGAAACTCTGCACAGATAGTAACCTGTGATCAGGATCAAACTAGTGAACCTGGAGTGAGGCTCTACCTGCTGCACCACCATGCCACCCAAATTTATTCATCAATAATAACAATAATAAAATGAGTGACACAAATATTCTTTTGCGATTTATTGCTTATAAATGCTCTAGTCTATTTTTGATAAAAATAAAATCTATAATAATAATAATAATAATAATAATAATAATAATAATATCACAAATGAAACGAGCACAATAACCTTACATGACACATTGCACAATTAAAAGCTTTCATAATGACCACAACATGTACTGTAATGTAGGTAGAGAGGTTCAAGAGGTCCAGGTTTTCATTTTCTCTTTTTAAGCAAGTACAACACTCATTCCACGACTATTCACATTTTATGACCTTACGGTCTAACAAAAATCCCACAGACAATAAAAAAGGAACAGAAACAAACAAACTTGGTTGGTTGGCATTAGATCTGGTGTGTTAGAAACCAGCAACAGGAAAAAAAGGATGGAGAAAACAGTGATGTCTGTCAAGTCCTGTAGTATGACGCCACCAAGTCTAGCATTTTCTCATAGTGCTTCTTAAATAAAACTTCCTTCCAGCATGTTCAAGTAACAGAAAATAAGTGAAGTCGAGGCGAATCCTTCTTTTAACAGGTAACTGTGTACAAGATGTGTATCAGATGTGTTCCATCTCTTCGCTCAGCTCAGGGCAGAGTTCTTTGAGGATCATCTCCAGCAGGATCTGTGAATGAGATGGGGGAAAAAAACCCTTCACTGATATTTGAGAACACTTGCTGACTAGCAGCCTTAGTAAGACCATCCCTGCACTGCCACTAGATGGCACCCCTGCATCAAAATATTACAAAAGCACCCAGGAAAAATATCTAGAACTAAAGGATCCTCCTCATTTCTTAATTTGTGCCTCCTCGGTTCCCTTCCTTGATTCTTAGCATTTCCTTCTGAGGAAGCGTATTTTATTTGAACCCATTTTTTGTTTCACCCAATACTCTTGTATTTGTGGTTCTCATTATTGTATTATTTATTGTAATTTTTTATTTTTTTTTGGAGAGGTGGAGCCTTTATAACATAAGGCTTACATCACATGCTACAACAACACCACCACAACTTGTGTATCCTTGCTCTAGAAGCCTCTCTCCTTGATTATGCCCACTGCATTTTAAGAACTGGTACAGCCTTAATGTTGGCACACTTTAATCGATGGGTCACAGGCTGTAAGATTGAGACCTTAACAATATGTTCAATAACAAATTCAGAACGTCCTCTTATAAGATGAGGAAATTTGCTTACAGCTGATTTCTTAAACCTACAGAGTACTGGAAAATAGCAGACCACAGTTTCTAAAGTACACTAAGATATTAAGATATTTTCATAATGGCCCCATCTACAGTGAAGTGAAAGCACTTTAAACGAGAGGAGAAATGATAGTGGCAGGTGCAGATGAGATAAAAGAGTGCAGTACAGGTTAGGCTGGAGTGACTGCATACTAATGATGTAGACTTACATAAAGAAGATGCTTGTTGGCACTGGATTCCTGAAGTGCATTGAAGATCTTAATGATCCCGTAACGAGCATTCTGCTGCCCCACTAGATTCTGTAGTGCATCTAATGGACACAAATAAAACGTTCTTGTATTACAAAAGCATCTCACTTTCACTCCTGCTTTGCTCAGCT
Source organism: Pangasius djambal (assembly GCA_022985145.1). Lineage (NCBI taxonomy): Eukaryota > Metazoa > Chordata > Actinopteri > Siluriformes > Pangasiidae > Pangasius > Pangasius djambal. The sequence continues at coordinate 17,482,657 of CM040981.1, forward strand.
AAGATAATGATCATACCAAAGTGTGAACGTGGGATTCGCATTTCCCAATCCAGTGTTATAATCATACTAATTCAATACATTTACATTTCAAGTGTATAATCTGTACAGAATGGAATTTTGTCTGAGTTGCAAAGTGCTTTCGATTGCCTGGACTCATCCGGAGCCATTGAAAATAAGGGACAGTGTGCCAAGAGCTCTAAAGCTGAACATTATTAAGCTCTGTACTAAGAGGCTCAGATTATATATGCTCTGCATGTGTAAGGATGTGTGTGTGCATGTGTGTGCATGTGCGTGTGTACCGAATGGACAAAACTATAAAGATTAGGATTTACATCAAATACTACCATATCAGCTTTAATAAAGTATTTGCTGCCTCCCCAAAACAACATCTAATTTTACTACTGTTGCGATCACTACCACTATCATGACTCCTTTCCAATTCCAGTTCAGCATTCATTCACAATCTCCATTTATTATGTGAAAAATATTCAAATACACTGATCTTAGCTTAGGAACCGGAGTGAATCAAAACCTTAAGGCTGGCTGAGGACTTTACATAAATCAAATGGTAAATTAGTATATCACAACCATCATCAATTCATTGGGCATTACATAACATTATGCTATAACAGCCAATTAAGCGGACTATTTTGTATATTCTTCTCATCTGTGCGATTCTACCTTTCTCTGTTCATGCTCTGTTAGGTGTCGAGCAGAAAAGTGCTATAATGTGTGTCTGGTACAGTGTAATGGACTTCTGTGGGTAATTACAGCACGCCTCTGCTCAGTGGAGAGCCTCCAAGTGGAACTGTGTTTATACTGGACCCCAGATTGCATATCATTAAAACCGCTGCTTCGCCACACAGGTAACCTGACAGTTCTGTGTCATCACTTAAAACACAGTGATATTTATTTCTTTTCAGGACTGCAAAGCAAAAAAATGTTGAGAGCCTGCAGGTATCAAGAGAAAAGGTGCTCTTACCAGGGATGTTGTCCAGCAGTTTCTGCTGTGCTCTCTCCTTGGTCTCGCGGCGCTCGGCATCTGACCGAGCTTTGTTATGTGGGGCCAGTTTCCCGTTGGGCCAGAATGTGTCTCGAAAAATATTAATGTAGTAAACCATCATCTGCTCGCTGAAGATCCAGTTTACTGTGTCTCTGATCTGCCTACGGAAGAGTACAAGGACACAAGACAGGGAGTCACACAGAGGGAATCTTTCGAGACTTAATTTGAAAACAGTCCACAAATTATTTTCTGTAATTTTTATTTAATTTCTACCACCAACCTAATGTAATTATTATAAAAGACATTTGAAGTGTAACAAATTCAGCAGTCAAGCTTATCCAGAAGTGCTCTCTAATCTGGTCACTGGCCACTTTAACAGTCTTTGTAGTCAAAAACATATCCTTATGCTAGTACAAACAGGCTGGGGTCTAAGAATACCATTAAGCCAAAACCCTGTTAGAAAGGAGTTATTACAGCAGGAAAACAAACAAGTCAAAGGATTTTATTATGTAATTAAATTAGTGCTGAATAAATCTGAATATTTCTGGGCAAATTACAAAAAAAAAAAAAAAAAAAAAAAAAAAAAAAAAAAAAAAAAAAAAAAAAAAAAAAAAAAAAAAAAAAAAAAAAAAAAAAAAAAAAAAAAAAAAAAAAAAAAAAAAAAAAAAAAAAAAAAAAAAAAAAAAAAAAAAAAAAAAAAAAAAAAAAAAAAAAAAAAACCTACGGCCAATAAATTGTACACTATGCTACTACCAGTTAACAAGCCGGCTATCTAACTGAGCTAATGTTAGTGATGAACAAAATTGTAGCTGATAAAGTACGTCTTCTTTATGTCTGCTGTCACCTGAATGTCTGCTCATTCATGCCATTATCCAATCAGCCAATCATGCAGTAGTAGCGCAATGCATAAAACCATGCAGATACAGGTCAAGAGCTTTGTTGATGAGAGAGTTCAGAGGAGAATGGCCAGATGGGTTCGAGTTGACAGGAAGGCTATGGTAACTCACATGACCATTCTTTACAACTGTAGTGAGCAGAAAAGCATCTCAGAATGCACAACAGGTGGAACTTTAAGGCGGTTGAGCTGCAATAGCAGACCACACTGGGTTCCACTCCTGTCAGCGAAGAACAAGAATATGAGGCTACAGTGGGCACAGACTCAATGAAACTGGAAGGTTGGAAAAATCGAAAATTGGAAAAATATCCCCAGATTTTGTTCCAAACTTTAACCTCTGCCTTTAACCCAGATCTCAAACCGGTCTGGCCATTCTCTATGACTCTCTCATCAACATTACATTTACATTTTACATTTACGGCATTTGGCAGACGTCCTTATCCAGAGCGACTTACAGTGGTGCTCTGAAGTCTATTAAAAATACATTCTGATATTGGCTCACTAGGTCACAAACTAGGAATACCATCAGCCCAAAACTCTGTTGGGAGGTTTTTTTTTTGTTTTTTTTTCCCCCCAACAAGGCATTCCGCCTGCAGAGTTACTGTTCACTGTTTTTTTGTTTTCTTTAGAATGGTTCAAAAAAACTCTAGAGACTGTTAAGTATGAAAATGAACATGCCAGGAGATTAGCAATTTCTGAAATACTCGAACCAGCCTGTCTGGCAACCATGCCACAGTCAAAGTCACTCAGATCATATTTTTTCCATTCTGATGTTGGATATGAACATAAACTGGAGGTCTAGAACTGTAGGTGCATGATTTTATGCACTGCACTGCTGCCACATGACTGGCTGATTG
>CM040981.1:17487911-17532659 GCA_022985145.1 Pangasius djambal
ATATTGATTTCTTAGTGGAACAAGTACTCTGCATCAACTTTAGAGGTGGACTTTGATGCAGTTGGTTCAATTTAGGGTCAAATCGTTTTCTGACTGCAATCAAACCACAGTAGGCTTTGAACCAGACTGAGACTAGCTCACTCACACGGTCTTGTACCAGTTGGTTTGGTATGATTGCGGTGTTTCCCACCTGCCTATACAAACCACTCAGAGACAAAGTTTGCTTCAAACTGACTAGACGCTGCATATGTTAAAGCAAGAGCAACCTCCCAAGAGGTTTTTGGATTTTAGCACTACAGCAAATAATAGGCTGGTGACTGACTACGCATCCAACTGGCAGGCTAATTAATCACAACACTGAGAACATCTGGCTAAAGCTGTGAGTCACACTTAATTTGACATTGAAAACATTAAACTGAATCAATAATAATTTGTCTAAGATTAATAGACAGACAGGGAGAAGACACACGTTGCTGCTTATAACTAATTTAACTTGTATATCGGATAAACTGCATCCAAACAGAAATAGAAGACAGTGATGTGAAAGTTTTGATTCCTGCACTACTCTTTCCATAGCTATGTGCCTCCACTGTGTTGCTGGGTCATGAGCACACATCCAATCAGACTACACGAGTCTCAACACCCCTTCAGCTGACAGGCATAAACAGGCTACCTAGGGAGCCGAAATTGCTTTGGTTCTGCTTCGAAAATGAAGAGTCAGATGTGCACTTGTAGGATGAATAACTGTGGCAAATGCAGTCTGTGATACATGGCAATACTAAAGCTCACCTGTAAAAATGTGTTCAGTTGGTTTTTGGATTTCTCAAGAAATTTTTGGTCAATGGACTTGAATGGCAGTTTACTGAGCGAGGGCAGCTGGACCTTCTTCAAAGAGGGAAAACACTGGCAAGAGGGACAGAAAGAGAGGCAGGTGGCCTGTGGTGTTAAGGTTTTGTCATGCATAATTTGTATCACATCTCAAAACATGCAACAGCTCGATGACTCATTGCGTTGCCATAGCAACTCAGTCAGGGACATGGCAGAGAGTCACTGACGACTCAGATGTCGGCACTGAAGAGAGGATTAAATGCTCTCTGAAAGAAATGAGCGTATGTCAGGTAATCAAATGTCCCCAGGTGAAGACAGGTACCTCAGTCAGCTTCCTGTGCAGGGCCTGAAACTCGCTCAGCTTCCTTGTGACGCACCAGTTGCTGTTCTCCGAGTCCTCTCCTTCCAACAGACTCACTGCTACTGAATAACACGCCATTTGCTCGCCGTTCTCCTCACAAGCCTGGCAGTGTGCACAGATACATTATATACAGTTTAACTGTCCAGGTCCTTATCATGCGTTTAAATGAATAGCAAATGACAGCGGTAATTAATTCTGAAAGGCCACACAAGGTGTGATAAGGTAAGTGTGAACCAGGTTGCATTGGGTACAATCAGACACACAACTGGGTTCTATTTCTAAACGTTTCACAATGGACAAATGATCAATGAATGCCTGACAGCAAATTAAGCCACAGAAAACTAGTAACAGACAAAGGCTGTTAATCAGATCTGTAGACAAAAAGAGCAACAAGCCAAAAATAATTAATTTCCAAACAGGCATGTTAATAATGCACATATCAAGCATGATGTGCTACATTAATGTGCCTATGAAATGGCTTAAGGATGCTGATTTTATTCTCTATGCTGGCACATTTCCTTTTGAAAAACAAGTATTCAATAAAATAAAAAGGATAAAATAATAAAATGACCTGTACTGGAGGGATAAACACCATTCTGCCAAAAGATATTCCCTTAATAAAATAATTATATAGAATTTATTCTATAGGGAATTTATTCTTTATTCTGACTGAGCTCCTTTATCTAAAGATAAAACATGTCTATCCTGATGTGAGTGGGCTCTTCCAGGATGACAATGCCCCATCTACAGGACATGCAGGTCACTGAATGGTTTCACAGACACCAGATCTCAACCCAATTCAACGTCTATGGGAAATTTAGGACTGATGTTTTAGACAGTGGACCACCACCAAAATCAAAACACCAATTAAGGGAATATCTTTTGGCAGAACGGTATTTATCCCTCCAGGATGGTTCCTATTTTTTGAATATCTTGGTTAAATAACTTGCATTATTCTGTTGATACACTGATACTATCGCAATGCAGCACTACTGGTATCATCCACAAGTTATTTGTTTCTGTGATGTGCTGCGGATGTGGTCTAAAGGTGTTTTAACGCCCAAAGACATGCATGGAAAACTCTGAAACAAATGTTGCTTTAAATAATATTGTGCTCATGGACACATGGAAAGCTAGTCCAATTGCATACAACATTTCCAACAGACATACATGTTGACATGAAATTAATGATTTGGATTTGCCAGGTGCAATTCAATGTTCAATGTTAAATGAAATGTTAAATACGAATGTCTAAATGAGCAGGTAAGAGAATTCTGCTTGTTTATAGCATGTACATATGAAAACTCCTCTGCTTTGCTTTCTAAAAAAAGAAACACTTCAGGTCAGGGTTTATTTCTCTCTTTTTTTTTCTTTTTTTTTCTTTAAAACCACTCAGCCACCTGACAGGTGTTCCTCTCACTGCAGCCTAACCACAATTCCTTTTTTCTATATTTAATTTCTGCTGCAGCAAATCAGAGCTAGAAAAGGCAAGCTATAAACAAAGGCGCAATGTCACAGATATGAAGCTCAGCTGTTCTTCAGTGTGTGTCTGGTGTTATGTTTATCTCCAATTAGGTTCAATTCAATTTTTTTTGTATAGCACATTTCAGAATAGACAAAACAGCCTTTCAGAAATCTGAATCTAGATCCCTAATTAGAAAGCCAGAGGTGAGAGTGGCTAGGAGAACTCCCCGAGATGACATGAGTCTAGTCAACACTGATAAAATTGCAGGTTTTTGTGATAAAAAAAAAAAAAACCTGAATCATGTCAGATCTTTTCCACTTTTTCACAGCACATCTTGATTTGGCAATTTTATTCCAGTCTTCCTTGGAAAAATGTTCCAGATCTTCCAAATAGAGCATGTCCTGTGCACACTTCAAGTCTTTCCACACATTTTCAGTAGGATTTGGATCTGAACTCTGACTGGGCTATTCCAAAATGTTGATCATCATCTTCTGAAGTCATTCTTTTGTTGACCTGGATTTGTGCTTTGGGTCACTGTCATGTTGCAAGGTGACATTTTTCTACAGGTTATGTGCCAAAATAGATTGGTATTTTTCAATATCTTTGATTCCTTCTATCTTGACTACAGCCCCAGTCCCTGCTGAAGAGAAGCAGCCTCGCAGCATGCAGGGGTTTATCAGAATCACTTCACTGCTGACAGGTGTATGATAATTACTTTTGAACATCAGTTTAAATGAGGGATTGGTTCATTCCAAGAACAGTCACATGCCCCATTATAAAATTTTGAATTTTGTCAGTTGGTTTATCACATTTGAGGTAGAACAAGATCTGGTTTCATATTTTAACATCACAACAACCTGCAATATTAACTTTTACAGATATTAAATCTGTAAGATAAATGGGAAATGTACACTACATGTATCACATGATGTTTAACTGCATATTTTTTTAAAATTTTTTTGGATACAAAAAACTGAAGATGAAGATGTGAAAAATTGAAATTCAGAAGAACTTGGACTGAAAATCAAACCTGAATACCAATGAGGTATCATCATCATCATTATTATTATTATTATTATTATTATTATTATTATTATTATTATTATTATTATTAGACTTTTTGTTCTGTTGCATGATCTCTAATGATATATTTTGCTTTTCTTGAATTGGAAAATGAATACTTAAGTGAAGTACTAAGAGGTGATGAAAAGTCAACCATTTCAATATGGTATTATTACTCTACAAAACAATGCAGACCATAAAACAAATAACACAAATTATAAAATTTTCTATATTACAGTTGGTTTCTCCATCTGTACACTAGTGTGGCTTACTGTATTTTAACTAGATCCAATTTCATACTATGTGAAAAAATCGTTGATTATATGTAAAAGTTCTACCTGAGCATGAACAGTAATAAGTAGTGACTCACCATTTCTAGGAACCTTTTTTTTTCCCCCTCACAATATATACCTGCACCCTAACACCATCAAAACATTTTCATTAAATCTAACTGAGCCTGGACCAGTGACATGCATTCTGTCTTTTTGCCAAATCAAAGTAATAATCTTTAAATCGTGGGTCAAGCAAAGTCACGATGCAGCACAGGGGATTGGATTCAATCTCATAAAGTGTGTGTTTACAGCCTCCAAGAAGCTGCTTTTAGCCCCTTTCACTTCATGGTTGGCTTAAATCCTCTCAGCAGACACTTCAGCGCTTCTATAGCTATCACAGAAGATTGAAGGAAATTATTTTTCTATATTTATCCTTTTAATAAATATCTAAATATAAAGAGGGTAGATTTTTTTAATATAGAAATCTATACATTTTGTGCATTTTTACTCTTTTGACCAAAAGTTATATTTTTTTGGTCATTACTTGTGGCCAAACTTTCTGTGCCTCCCTCGGCAACAGTCTAATTTTGGAAAAACAATCTGTTGTTCCTAAAGCAACATAGGGCACCTAGCAGACTGACCTCAGATGTGTTAATCACAGCTCTCCATGTGCCCAGATTCTCACACCACCAGTCTGTACGTGAGATATGCAGCTGCAGGTCACTGTGCTCCTTCTCCATCACCCCAATCTCCTCTTTCAGGAGAGACACAATCTGCATACACAAACACACACACATATAAACATAATGATGCTGGCAATCCCATCACAGCATCAAGTGAAGGGTCTCATATTTTGTTTTATGGCTATAAATAAATGATTCAGGAATAATATGAATACAGAAAAAACAGCAGAACAAAGCACAGTTGAATTCACAAGGATCCCTGATAGTGTGTGCTCTAGAAATGGACTTGGACAGAAAGCACATGTCTGCCTTTTTCAGGGGTGAATCTACAAGGGCACTCGTCACTTCCTGGCAGCACAGAGAAGAGTATAACAAGAGTGGTTCTGCTGAAGATGAATGCTAATACTGACCTTGGGGTTAACAGGCACATAGTGTAACAACTGAGGGTAAGATTAATAAAATGAGGCTATAGTGAGATCAAGCCATTTGTTATTGAGAGCCAGAGGCAAGATCATGTACATTTCAACAGACTGAGCAATGTATATCTATATTCTGTTTGAGAAAAACAGAATTACAATCAATCAGGAGCCTAATTTTGCTATTTGCATGTGCAATGGATCTTCTGTACCTTTGATAACCCTATTAAAAAAAATCTTTGTCCAATATTCATACCTTTTTGTCAGGTCTGGGTGCATTCTGTATAGAGCCCAGTGCTTGGCGTTTGTACTCCAGTCTTTCGTAGAGTTGCCGGAGTTTGGTAGCAGCATAGCTGGCCTGCTCATTAATACCTTTACTGCCCTCGTCCAGCGTCACTTCTCCCCCCTCCATGGTCTGACACTGCATACACAAACACACACATGGGCAGAATACTGAATCAAGTCCATCAAGCATATACATGGCCAGGCCAGGAGCTGACAAACATGCATGTTAACCACCAATGTAGTCATGATAAAAGGTGTACTGATAATCACATGACTAAAACTTGTTTTACCAAACGTCGTTATAATGACGCAGGCAATGTCACTTCGTCTACGGCCTAGTTCATATCATCACTGATGCTGATCTGTCTTTTGTAGCAGCCTAAGCATCATTCTCGACCGTACATTGTAGAACTTTGTTAAGCGTATTCCAAAAAACATAAATAGCTTTTTTTCACAAATGTAAAAATTATTTCTATTCATTTTGCTTTGAATTAAATTGTTCTACAAATACCTAAAATAGCAAAAAGCTCATGTTTTAGAATCTTTAAACAGGCTTTGCCTTGATGACAGTTTCTCACACTCTTGGCACTCTAACCTTAAGGCTTTATATCAAATGTCAAAAACAAGGCCCGCACGCCAAATCCGACCCACAGCCTCGTTTCATTTGGCCTGTGTGAACTTGGAAAAAAACAATACCGAAACAGCCTGTAGTGCACTACTGCTCAACATATTCACACTATGCAGAATTTACAGCAGATCTGTAGCGTAACCATCCGAAGGTAGTTACCTTATATATGAGCACTCTGGTTTCCACTGTGGCTGCCTTGACCACAATCTGAATGCGGGTTAAAATCAAAGCCTGTGTGCTGGCAGTGGCATAACCAGAAATTCATTTTGGTGGGATGAGGAAGCATTTAAAATAAAATCATGATTGTTTTCCTGATCTGTACAATTAAATCACTAAGTATGATATGCACGTACATTTCAGGTGGATGTCAGACACGAGTTGGCGTGGTGATGACACTAATTTGTTATTTAATCGTTTAAAGCACAATCTACCATCAGAAAATGCTTCTATATTAATCAGGTCGCCATGAAATACCTTTATGACAGTTCCACTGAAAATGAATATGAAATGTTTGAAATAACATGTTAATAACAGGGGAAAATCTTATATAATAAATCCTGATCTACTTTTCTTTCACGGTAAACTCCAGCAGCTATTTCACCGGCTCTCACCTCCATATCTCTGCGTTTATAGTGCAGTTATCTGGCTGGTAACTTTCAAACAGAAACAAGAACAATTCATTACCGCAACTGGCTAATCCTGTTTCTCCTCACAGAGGCTAGTAAATGATTAAACAAAGGAATGCATTCCTAAACAAAACTTTTATTATAAATCAATATAATAAATGTTATTATCTAATAGGGCATATACTTACAGTTTCTGTTGGCTCTTATTTTTCCTACAGAAACGTCCCATTCGAATTTCAGACCATATATATATATATCTATATCTCACACATACCCTCATTGGGGTTAGTCGATATAGTATGTTAAATATGTATTTTTAAAAAATTATAGACTTTGATTACAGCCCTTCAGGGTCTCACAAGAATGCTGATGTGGCCCAGGCCGAATCTGACAACCCTGCTTTAGATCAAAATGTGGGATTTTTTTTTTTTTTTTTAAGAAAATTAAATTAGGCCATGGTTAAACCTTTGCCCAGTATTGTACGGTTAGATGGAATATATTACTATAAATACAAAAAAACAGTGACGCTTGCAAGACTCTAGGCTGGTGCTGCTCTTTTTCTCTATGGGAGACGAGCCAAAACTGCAGGTATAATTTAGCCATAATTTTATAGCAAGCTATAAATAACTCTGCCATTTTATTTAATCCAAGCCAAACGCTGCTGAACGTGGGTTGCATAGGAACATGGGTAGCTGTGTGAAAAGAAACTGGGGCAATACAACTGATCCATTACTAAAAGCAATCAATAAAATTGGTCTCTTCACTGGATAGCAAATCTGCAGAAAAAGTGAAAATCTAAGTTTGTTTCTGAGATGCTTGTCATTGACAGCATGGTGTTTAGCTAATATTAACCATTTAACTGTCAGTCACTAATTTTATATACACACACACACACACACACACACACACACACACACACACACACACACAGTATATATGTATGCCCTTTTCCTTAAATGGCCCTACTCATCTAGGTGTTATGATGCAAGTACTCACGCCATCATCCTTTTCCTCACTGCTGGACTGTGAGCTGCTTCTTTGCTCCTCCCGCTTGATAAGACGCTCATACAGGTCGCTCACAAGGAATGAGGGGTAATACCGCTCCTTCATTGTCTCGTATACGTCACTCTGGATCTTGTGAAAGACGTCTGTGCCTTTGTTCCCCACCAGAGTCTGCTGGATCTCCTTATACAGAGCTTTCTCCACTGGGATCTCCCGACTCTCTACAAAGAAGTTCTGGTAGATTTCGCCTACCAGCTGTGGCACCTCACTCTGTATGGAGAAGAATTAAAAAAAGATGTAAAAATCTGATTCGGGAATTATTTAAATGGGCTATATGCCCAGTGGCTGCGTGTATTAGTCTTATGGAGACTGTGAATGCCCATTTGACCGCTATAAACTATAATGTACCAGTGACAGGATAAGCATTTTAAAGCCAGATTTTCAGTACATTCTATGGTGTGGAGAAAAAAAATAAATTGAATAGATAACGTGGACGACACACTTGAAATTAACTTAATATGACTTAATATGCAGCTGCCTTGAAATAAATAATTTTATATTTTATATATATATATATATATATATATATATATATATATATATATATATATATATATATATATATATATATATATAATATAAAATTATTTATATATATATATATATTATTTAACAGGTAATTCAATTAATTCCATTAAGAAATCTCATCCAGCTTGTAGACCAAAAATTAATTACACAGCCAGCAGTATGCCATCAGTCAATAGGAAAACTTGGAACACACACAGACACACACACACACACACACACACACACACACAGCTAGCTCATTAGGGCTAAATCATTTTCTAATGCTCTGAACTTAGACAATATTGATTGGGTGTACATAAAAGGAATGATTGCGTAAATGAAGGCCAGCTAATGGTCCGATGCTCGAGCTCTCAGTCAGTCACATATTTTGGTCTTGTACAAGATGTGGAGTGATGCTTTTGGCCCACAAAACTGAATCAAATCATGACTGGTTACCATGGCAGTACGCTGATGTGATCATTTTTCTTGGTTTTAACCTTTTACTTCCAAACTCCATTTCAAACGTGTTTACAGGGGTAGTCGTGGCCTAATGGCCCGAGAGTCGGACTTATAACCCGACGGTGAACCCGAAGGTTGTGGGTTCGAGTCTCGGGTCCGGCAGGGATTGTAGGTGGGGGGAGTGAATGACCAGTGCTCTCTGCCACCCTCAATGCCACGACTGAGGTGAGACCCTTGAGCAAGGCACCGAACCACCAACTGCTCCCCTCCAATGGCTGCCCACTGCTCCGTGTGCGCGCGTGTGCGCTCGCACTTGGATGGGTTAAATGCAGAGCACAAATTCCGAGTATGGGTCACCATACTTGGCCACATGTCACTTCACAAAAAAAAAAAAAAAATAAAACACATAAAGCTAATTTAGAAAAAGGTTATATGTAACAGAACAAGGTAAGTACTGTCGATATTTAGTTGGTATGCTACAAAAAAAGAACAAGTACAGGACAATATATGTGAGGTAAGGAATCATTCAGACTGAAAAGATTTTAAATGACTGCACACTAATAGTGCTTATAAGATTACAGAATTATTTATAAGGTGATTGTTTGTTATTAAGGTGAATCAGCTCCCAAACATGTCAGGAAGGGGGTCTAGACATGATTTGCTTCTGTTTCTAGTAGCTACTATAAGTTTATCTAATGATTCTTCTGATAACTTTAAGCAATTGCAGAGATTTTTGTTTTAGTTCTAGTTCGATCATTCTAAACTCCATTTCAAAACTTGGCAATATGAGGCTGAAGAATAAACACAATAAAAAGCATGAGAATAATTCTATGTCGACCTTCTATGGAGATCCAGAAGGTCATAAGGGGCTATGATCTAAATTTATTTATTTATTTTATTTATTTATTTTTTTTTACACAAAATATTTCAAGGGTATGAATTATTCACACCTTCACTATGACATTCTTTTTCCCCATGAAATAGTTTTAGTACTCATTTTTACTCCTTTTTTTTTTCTTTCTCTGGCTGGCTGCATGTGGCAGTGAGTGATATATGAGCTATATTACAAGGTCTCTCTGGACCTTGTACAAAACCTTTCAATCAATAATGATTAAAATGACCTGATGAACACTGACGTGCCAAAACACATAGAACTCACATTGTGGTTTTTTTATGCTCTGGTGCTGCTTTTTCACAACATTACCCTGCACTATTTGCTTGCGTAAGCGTGTAGTCATAGGAGTTCAAATAATTACCAAAAAATGTGACAAGAAGCACTGATTGCAATCCTAGAGGCCAAAATCTGTACATTTGCAGTAATACTTCAGTACAATTTAGTAGAGTAGAGAAAAAAATCAAACAGAAGTGCCCTGTTCAAATTACGCCTCCAGTACATTCAACAATTGCTACCCAGGCCAACTTGTGCTCATCATATGATCTCGTTAACTAACAAAACACAAGAGAAAGATCTGCATTCAGAAATAAAGGCTGATCAGTTGTTCAGTAGTTAACTGGTATAAGAGTTCAAACTACAAGCAAATATTCTCCTTGTTTTGAAAGCCTTAGAAAGGTGCATACATTTCACTCACCTTGTTAGCACTTTTGAGCATCTCTACCAGCTCCCAAAAACTGATGAGGGCTCTCTTATCCACACGGTCCATATAAACACGAAAATGCTCCCGGAACACAGCGTTAGACATGATCTCCTCAAACTGAAGAATCTGTGTGAGAAAAGAGGAAAGTCTGTAAAAGACAAAGGTGCAATACATACATATATTCGTATATGTATCTGTGAATCCTTCCACTATACCCCTGTAAACACTAATTCACAAATTATAACAACAAACAGCAATATGCAGAACATAACCTTTTTTCAACTTCTGAACTTCTACAGTTTCTCAGCCACATCACTCAAGTCCACTCAGTCTCAACCAGATGCCCTGTGAACCTTTCTATCTAATGTGACTGAGTAAGCTAGCTAATTATCCTTCCAAACAACTTTCTCAAATCAGGGAACTGTTGTTTATAGTAGACACTAGCCATCTAACAATATCTTGATCATATTTACATTATGTTTTCAGGTTGGTTACATTCCATCAGAAAAGATCGCTGGACATGCTATCAGATCTACAACGAAGCTGTGACACAGCTCTGCTTCTTGTCAAAATGGGGTCCCTATATATGCTTTTATATCTTTGTATAAATTATCCTACATCACATACACTATATAGCCAGAAGCATGTAGACACCTGACCATCACACCCATACGTGCCCATTCCAAAACCACAGGCATTAACATGGATCTGGTCCCCCCTTTGGAGTGTGCCTATGGGAATTTGTGCCTATTCAGCCACACAAGCTTTAGTGAGGTCAGGCACTGATGTCAAGTGAGAAGGCCTAGCTTCAAATTCATCCCAAAAGTGTTCTGTGGGGTTCAAGTAAGGGCTCAGGCCACTCGAGTTCTTCCACATCAACCTTGGCAAACCTAGGTTTTCATGGACCTCACTTTATTGGAATTAGTTCCAGTGAAGGGAAATCTTAATGCTACATCATACAGTGGACATATAGCATATATACTTTAAGATACAGAAGCAGTTTCAGAGCAGTTTGTCCAGAAAATATGGCAGAAATGTGGTTTTATTTTGGAGATAAGGAATGCAGTGTTTAGATTGGCTCCTACTCGCATGACTTTTTTGCATCCCTCAGTAAAACGGTCAGGCTTTACTTACTTTACATAGCTATATGAAAGTGAAAAGTGAAAGTGAAAGTGAAGTGACTTGTGGCCAAGTATGGTGACCCATACTCAGAATTTGTGCTCTGCATTTAACCCATCCAAGTGCGCACACACACAGTAGTGAACACACACACCCGTGAACACGCACCCGGAGCAGTGGGCAGCCATTTTAGCTGCGGCGCCCGGGGAGCAGTTGGGGGTTCGGTGCCTTGCTCAAGGGTGTCACCTCAGTCATGGCATTGAGGGTGGCAGAGAGCACTGGTCATTCACTCCCCCCACCTACAATCCCTGCCGGACCCGAGACTCGAACCCACAACCTTCGGGTTTACCTTCAGGTTACAAGTCCGACTCTCGAACCATTAGGCCATGACTACGCCGACTGCAAATGTATAGGCTACTACACTACAAAATAGTTTACAGTTTTCAGCCCATGTTCTGTGTCTTGTTCTGTTCTTTGTATTTATTGTCCTGCACTCATCAAAACTCTGTTGTGTAGTGCACTTTATGTAGTCTTGCGTACTGTTCGGTGTTGCACCATGTTCCTGGAGAAATGACTTTTCGTTCTGATGTATGCTATATAGAGGAATGACAGTAAAAACCACTTGACTTGACTTTAACAGATAGCTTAAGTGAGCAGTCTTTAGTGTGCAGTAATACCCCTGCTGTGTAGTAAAGTCATGCAGCATTGATGAAGATCTAAGTGGACATCTCTATAATCCCCACTATGAATGTTGTATTACTGTGCCTGTCTAGACTCCTAGTGATTACACGATGAGGCTTGGGAAGTCTGAATTAGATTTTATAGTGGTATTAGCATAATACAAGAAGGCTGCTGTATAGCTGAATTTTAAAACTCACACAAATTCATAGCCATTCCTGATACGTGGCACACTGACTGGATGAAGATTTCAATATTACCCAAAGATTCTAATAAATCTACTATTATATTCAGCTCTAATAACAGGACAGACACTGTTAGATGAACAAGAGTACAAAATTTCATATCTGGTGAGCCTAAAAGAGTGCAATAAACTGTCAGTCTCTGACAATCCCAAAGCACAGTGTGAATGAACAGCTCATGGAGGGATCTATGAAATTTAGTCCTCAGAGACAGGCAGAGACAAATCTGTGTGTGCTTCATTATGAATTCTCCATGTGGCCCTGATAAGAACACCATGTAATACCATTAAGTGCAGGGTAAGATTGTGTTATAGTATGCTTCCTCTCTGAGAAAGGTGATGAGACAGAAGAAAGAACAAAGGAGCAAAGGAATGGGGTGGAGAGAAACTGCAGAAAAAGACAGCGCAGCATTATTCATGGTGTGGGTACCTGGTTGGATCTATTTTTGCAAAGAATTCAGTGCAGCAAAATGTGGCCCTATTCTTTTCTATGAGTGAGCATTGTCTGAATTTTTGAATGAGACAGAAAAAACAAAGCATCAACAAAACATCATTTTTTGTAGAATTTTGGAGAATTTTGGAAATGTTCAGCACAATCGACTCATGAACATGTGTGTGATCATTAATTATGAAGCATCAGGTCTGCAGCCGAGTTTTTGAAACACTCCTCAAATTCAGTCATTCATATTTTGTGAGGAAATACCATAATTCTCAAAGCCCTATTTAGTGCAATCATGCATAATACAGAATGCCAGTTCTATGTTTTTTATTTATCAGGGCCTAAATAACAATTGTTCAAATTGTGTGGTCCTCACCAACTTATATATACAAAAATATAACCTCAGGACACAACAAAAAACACAACAGATTTCAATATGTATTCATTTTTTTTTCCAAAAACTAAACCAACATTCAGAAACCAGGTGGGAAAAATAAGTACACCCTTCCTACTTCCACAATCATCAAGGCCGTAATAAGCAACCAGGTGTTACTAATGAAATGCACAAGATTAGTTCATTATCAAGAAGTATGACTATCTCTATAAAAGCATAAAACTTTTGGCAGTTTGGTGTTCTGGAGCACTCAGGTGTGTGTCTACATCATGCCAAAAAGAAAGGACATCAGCCATGACCTCACAGAAGCAACTGCTGCTGCTCATCAATCTGGAGAGGGTAGAGGCCATCTACAAACAATTTGAAATTCACCATTCTACAGTGAGAAGGACTGTTTACAAATGGGGAGCCTTCAAGACAGTCGCCAATCTTCCCAGGAGTGGGCATCCCAGCAAATTCAGTCCAAGGTCAGACCTTACTTTTATGCTAAGAGATATAAAGAAAAGCCCAAGAGCTACATCATGTGACTTACAGGCCTCTGTAAGCACAATAAATGTTTATGTTCATAACAAGTACAGACTGAACAAGTACAGCATTCATGGAAGGGTGGCTAGAAAAAGCCCCTTCTCCCCAAAAAGAATATGTCAGCACGACACAGGTTCGCAAAATTGCATCTGAACAAATAAAAAAAATTCTGAAAGATTATCCTTTGTACTGCTGAGACCAAGGTGGAGATGTTTGGTCATCATGCATAACGCCATGCTTGGTGAAAACCAAACATAGTATATGACCACAAACACCTCATACCAACTGTCAAGCATGGTGGAGGAAGGGTGACGATTTGGGCTTGTCTTGCAGCCACAGGACCTGGGAAAATTGCAGTCATTGAGATAATGACGAACTTCACTTTACACCAGAAAATTCTTGAGCCAAATGTAAAAAAGCAGCTTAAGTTGGGCCGAAATTGCGTTATGCAACAGGACATTGACTCCAAGCACACCAGCAAATCAACATCATGAATGGTTAAAGGAGGGAAAAAAGGGGGTTGGAATGGCTAAGTCCAGAGCGCAAACCCACTGAGATGCTTTGGTGGGATCTTAAGAGAGCTGTGCATAAACAAATGCCCTCAAACCTCAATGAACTGAAGCAATATTGTAAAGAAGAAGGGGCCAAAATTCCTACAGAAAACTTTTACTTTAGATTATACGTTACTGAATTATAGGGTGTACTTATTTTTTCCCCCACAAAGATTTCTGAATATTGGTTTACTTTTTGGGAAAAAATTACTACATAATGAAACCTGTTGTGTTTTTTTTAACTGTCACTTTAGGTTATTTGTTTGTTTATAGACATTGGTGCAGATCACAGAATTATTATTTAGGCCCTGATAAACTGAAGGAGGGTGTACTTTCTCTTTTGTTGTGAGGGCAAACCTTACCAGATAACATTATAACTGGTAAGACAACCTTTGTCCATTCCATTACTTCACACTGAGGAATCCACAGAGTTGCACAATATGGATTAAAAATAACTCTGCATACGATAAGAGTGTTGGATCTCGCAATGATAATGAGATGACTAAAGGATTTGAATATGTCTGATGATGTGAAACAGACCCTGAAAATGAATGCGTTTGCTATTTTTTAAGGTTTATTCCACAACAGACAACAACAATGCCAATATTTCTCGTATTAATGGAAATAACAATCACTACTGTCAAAGTGCAAAATAAACCTCAACATCAAGACAGCATCATCAATAGTCTTCAAGAAGGAAATCTGTAAAATCAAAGCCCAGCCAACACAGTTAGGCAGAATCCCAAATGACTTCCTATTAACTACTTATGCTCTCTGCAGTGGGTATAACAGTGACATTGTACACGCTATGTAGTGCAATGTGTTGTGCATGCCATTTAAGATTCAGCCACAGAAGAAAAAAAAAATAATAATAAAAAAAAACGGAGCCAAATGTAACACAGCTAAAGTACATTTCTGTTTTTATATATTACTCAGGTAAAAGTACAAAGCTACTTATTGAAATGTCATGGAGCCACTGCTGCCCAACACATTTTACACAGAACCTGGGATTGGGATGGTCATCTGACTTAAAGATGTGCCTTCACTTTTCGATACCAGTTCCTCCTCACAGACGTTTTCATTATGCGGTTTTTCAGCATTTGATCCCTCTTTAGCTCTTTAGCTCTGCACTCCTGCCCTAATGACCTCATCTATGTGCTTGTACTTATACAAGTCTACAGCACAAGAGCTGCTCCGGTGCTGTGTGTGTGCATAACTGAACGGCGCTATTATTCATAACTTCTAAGCCACTCATTTATCTCAGTTCTTCCTAATGTTTGCATTGCGGAAACAGACATCGCAATAACAATAAAAATGTAATTCATTGTGCAGCCTACTGGGAAAATACAGCAGCGCCATTGCACATTTTAACTGAAAATGAAATATGCCTGGTTTCATTTTAAAAAAAATAATAATTTTTTAATCGTGCCTATCACTTGTCAACACTCAATAAACTACAGAGAAGCTCCTCCTACTTTCATGGGCAGTGATGGGAAATAGACATGGTTAGCCCTAGGATTGGATTTGTTTGAATGGCGATGAGCTGTGCTGATAGGTGGAGCACTATTCTCCTCACCTTCTGGCCCTGAGGCCCGTCTCCCTCATCTTGGTTCCCGTCTTCCTGCTGCTCATAGTTGGGACCCCCCAGCAGCCGGATCCTCTTCTCACACTGCTTCTTAGCCACTGTGAGCTGGTTAATATAGCGCTTCATATTCCTAGCTCGTAGCAAGTCCGCCTTCATAGCAGCTGTCTCCTTCCCTTTACTGTCTATAGAGTTGGGAGATTGGGGAGAAAGAAAAGAATAATGAAAGCAGCAAAAGTGAGAGAAAACAAGAATGATGACAGGAGAGCTGGAAGAAGACAAGACAAAAGAGAAACCATAATTTTAGGCCATATAAAAGGGAGTAGCCCAACACTGCCTTGTAGTGCACTTCCCATATCATGCAAGGCTCTGAGCCTCCCCTGAACACATGAAAAGCCTTCACAATGGTGAAACAAATTATATAATAAAATCCTAACTACATTAAGACACCCACTCCCTAATGACCAGTGATGGCTGGGAGGGACTCACTGATGGCATACGAAGAATGATGTATAGCAGGGGTGTCCCATCTTATCCACAAAGGGCCAGTGTGGGAGCAGGTTTTCCTTCTAATCAAGCAGGAGCCACACCTGATTTCACCTGTTTAATCAGTTCATCTTGGCTTTCAATAGACTCGGGTGTGGCTTCTGCTTGATTCGAATGAAAACCTGCACCTACACCGACCCTTTCTGGATAAGATTGGGCACCCCTCATGTAGGGCCATTAATAATATTCAAACTGCTTTTCAAACATTATGGCCATGAGTCCTATACTTATGAGTACTGTGAGCAGAAAAGCTATATATGGTCCACATCATCTTGTGCTTTGTTTCAGAAATGCAGCTGCAGAGAGCCAGCTGTAAAGTGATAACCCTAAAAGCACCGGCAGTGGAAAAATGAGCAGTCACTGAGTACAGACGTCATCTCAGCATGCTCAGTTGGGCATTGGAGACAAAGGCAAAGCAGAAAGAGGAAACAAACAATATGAAAAAATAAAAAAGAAGGGTAAGAGCGAGACAGAGAAGGGGGGGGGGGGGGGGGGGGGGGGGGGGGGGGGGGGGGGGGGGGGGTGTTATTTTTACGGTCTCTGCACGCTTCAACAGAAGGCAACGCTCTGACAGCCCTGTATGAGCGGTTATTGATTGGCCCATTACTGATGTCTGGCGCTGTCAGGTGTGTGAGAAAGCAAAAAAAAAAAAAAAAAAAAGAGAACTTCATGAGAGCAACTGAAAAACCTTCACAGACAAATGTTTACAATTCAGCCTTACTCATTCATTGCTTTGCTCATTTTTTTCCTTTATGCAGAATATCCTTTTTTTACACAAAGTTAGAGTAATGAGTAGAATCATTTCACAGTAATTAAGTCTTTCTGGGATTATAGACAAGGAGCTAGCGCTTCTTTGTGTTATGAAAGACTGCTATCCATCTAACCTTTTAAAGAACAAGTTATATTACACATTATATGCAAAACTTCACAAGTCCAACATACAGAGCCATAGTTTAGATAATTCACACAAACACTGTAATTTTTATTTAATTTTAATGAATTTAATTTTTCATTTAGGATTTCACTATCTATATCTTTCTTATTCGATATTCCATAAGCATTAAATACATCCAAAATAGCAGTTTGTACAGAAATACTTTGATAGCAAAGTTAGAAAAGAACCAAGATACGCATCAAAACACAAAAGCAAGCCTGTCAGGGAGTGACATTTAGCTGGAGAGCAGTTGCTCCTTTTTGTGGACTAGAGAATAATTGGAAGAGCATGCGTTAAATGTCATCTCTATCTGATTTCATTTAATGAACCAGCTACAATTTCTGACCTGTCTGTTGCCTGAATGAAGTGCAATACCTTTGCTACAGTGACTGCTGCTATGCAGGCGTCATGTTTACTTGTGTTAAGGTCACTTTCATCAGACATGGCCAAATATATAAATATCTCAATTATCTCAAAAACAAACCAACAATCAAATGTATGAATAAATTTTAGATCATTTAGTAAAAGTAAAATCTCCTTTTGTAAGCAAATGAGCTGGAGTAGAATTAATCCAGTTACTACTGGTTTTGGGGGACTGAAGAGAAGATTAAACTTAAAGGGTATGCTGTGTGTGTGTGGCGGCCTGGGAAAACCCATCGCATGGTTAAACTGTAGGCTTTATAGGTTTTCTATTTTAAAAAATTAGAGGCTTTCTCGGATGGAAACATGTTTTTGCATGTACCTCAACCCAGAAGTACAGTTCAGCATTTTAAAGTCTGCTTACCCACAAAAAAAATTGATTCCAATTCTACTGAGACAGAACACTGTTTGTCTAAAAGCAATTACTACTTATTTAATTTGCATTAATTTAATTGCATATATACATTATAATATTCTAATTACTTCATACATCAGTCTCTGTCTCGTCACCTGAGATTAAAGTCACTCGTGGCATTTAAATTTTTCACTGTTCACATCTGTGCTGAAATAATCGTTGATTTATTCCGCGAGAAGTGGTCGACATCTCAAACGGTACGAAGCAAAGCCGTGTCCTTGCTCCATTACTCTCCAGCATTTTCTTCTCAGTGATGCTACTGGTCACCTTCCGAGACTGTGAACTGGTAATCCCGCTCCAGATCCGCTCTGATGGTAATGTATTCAACTGGCGCCGGTTTCAAGCTCGATCAAAGATCTTTTCTGCAGTTGTTTGAGAACGTCTGTATGCGGATGACTGCACTCTTCTAGTCCTCATGCTACTGTTTGATAAATGTGTATCGGTAACAAACAGATTTGGGCTCACAGTTAGCTTGAAGAAGACTGAAGTGCTGTTTCAGTCAGACAGACTGGATGACGAACCTCCAGTCATCACAGCAGGAGACATCAAACTCAAAGACAAGTTCTGCCACCTTGGCAGCATCATATCGGCAAATGCCAGTCACGATGTGAGTGCATGCCTGGCTAAGGCAAGTCTGGCTTTTGGCAGGCTATGTAAAAGTCTTTGGGATGATCTTGGCATTTGGTTAAATTGCAGTATATATAATATATATATATATATATATATATATAAAGGCAGTGGTCCTGATTACCTTGCTATATGGCTCCGAAGTGTGGATTCCAAATCGTCGACATATCAACAAGCTTGATCAGTTTCATATGCATTGCTTAAGGCGCATAGCGCACATTATACATTATGGACAAAATACAGAGAGTCCTCAGAATGTGTGACCCAACTGGCACTGAAGCTTTTTTGATGATCACTCTCTTCTGCTCTACTGAGCATGTAGTTCTGATGAATGATAACTCCATACCCAAGATGTTTTTCTACAGTCAGCTCAAACACGGTGCTCGATCTCTCAGTGGCCAGCACAAGCGTTACAAAGATGTGCTGAAAGCAAATATGAAGGCGTGTGGCATGGCTCCAAAGGACCTTTAGAAGCTTGCTGCCGACAGATCTTCATGGTGTACAATGTGCAAAAGATTGTGTGCATACATTTGAGTCTTAATATGTGCATACCCTTCAAGACAAACGTGTGCAATGTAAGACATGCATGCAGACAACTTCCAGAACTGAAAACCACTCGTGTGATGTTTGTGGCTGTATCTGAGCGTCTATAGTCGCATAGGCGAACTCATCTGTGACGAGATCCGTTGTGTTGACGGCTCAGTCCAAGATGTGATTAAAAACTGAACTGAATAGGCTTATATCTGTTTTGCTACAGCACATAGCCTAACTATCCAACAACCTGATCAAATCATGGCATTCACTGTGTGAGGAAAGCACCCTTAACTAGAAAGGTTATAGACATTATCTTTAATATGGCTGCATAATATGGTCACTGAATGTTAAAGTTTGCAGTTAACATTTTGAGAACATTCTCACTCTTGTTTTTCAAATAACAATCTACTGTTATGTACGTGCATTATCATTATCTCACAAAGACTAGTTTTCTTGTCCTGGGGTGGATGCTAGACTTACCTTTCTGTTTCTTGAGCTGGGGGATGCTGCTGATAGTGGTGGCCTGAATAATCTCCACAACTATCTGATACCTGGTAGGGTTCAAAGAAATGCAAGTTAGTGATTAAATGGCTTCCTTAAAAAAAAAAAAAAAAAAAAAAAAAAAAAAAAAACAACAGCACTGTATTATTTTAAATACTGCTATATTAAAAGCAGCAAAACTAACCAGTCAAGTGGGAATAGAGGTCCAAATCTCCTAAACAATCAATGAAATGGTCTATTACAGTCTTCAATCATATCATGATTTACTGAGAATTCCTTGAAGAAATGAGTAGAAAGAATCTTGTACTGAAAAAGACTGTTGTCTATTCATTAAAGATTATTTATACAATAGTTCGTTCCGGTCCACTAATTTGATTGGTCGAGCAGAGTTCCAAGAGTGCCTGTATTTAGTGAAACCCACTGGGGCATTTCATTGCTTGCAGCACACTGCTCATCTGTGTTCACCACACAAAATTCCACTTCCTAGTTCAAAACTGTTACTAAAGTAGTGTTAGCGACATCATCAGCAGACATGACGAATGATGCATTTTTCCTGAATAAAACTTTTGACTTGACATATGAACGCTCACCAGATGAAGATGAAAATGAATATACAGTGGGCTATAGAGTAAGTGTGGCTTCTTCAGAATCTTCTGGGAGCAAAAACAACCGAAACATTTGGCCGTACTGTGTCTGAAACGTCAGTTAGTCGATACTGATTTCTTGTTTATAGAACTGTTTTATAAAACAATATATGTGATAGCAATCATGTGATATTGCTTAATTTTCTCCGTAACTCTGAAAGTTAGGGAAAGTAAGAGGGAAAGAAGATGCACTAAATGCTCACTGAAAGTTAAACTGAAGTACTTGAAATGAGACATCTGCTGTAGCCATAAATCATTTGGTGCTAGAAAATGACACAGGGAAAAATTGTGGTTGCATAATAATTCAAGCATAATAATCAATATAAAAACTGGCTAAATATTCATTGAAAATTCAGTGTGATAGAAGTCCATGATTATGTAATAAAGATTTTAAATATGGACACAGCGATATAACAGTACTGCTGGTACACTCAGATAAAGAAATCTGAAATCATTTATAGCATTACAGTTATGTCAGTATCAATAAGTCACAAAAATGTTATTTCTAGATTTTGCTTCTAAACACGGATGTAGATTTAGATCCCTAATGAGCAAGACATAAGCGACAGTGGAAAGGAAAAACTCCCTAAGATGACACGAGGAGGAAATCTTGAGAAGAACCAGACTCAAAAGCGATCCTCTTCTGCCTGGCACCGGATAGTGCGATTATAAATCATTACAGTTTACAGGTGTAGAAGAGTGAAGGGAAGCAGAACCAAGTGTCTTGAAAGGATGTTCAGTATGAGGATACTGCGAATAAGAGTCCTGGGAAGAGATGGGATTCAGGTGAGATTGTGCACTAAAGCAAGGGTGAGCAAGTCTGAGAAAGATTTATAAACTACAGAAGGCTGTAAGCCTCTGATAATGGGTTGTATTGTTTTAATACATTATGAATCCCCTACACCTTATTTACATTTACATTCATGGCATTTGGCAGACGCCCTTATCCAGAGCGACTTACAATAGTGCTTTTATTTAAGGTTATTAAGAAAATGGGACTATGGCTGTAACAGAATATGCACACCTCCTAACAGTCTAAATGACAGTAAAAGCAGCCATTCCAAGTATCCCTCTATTGTAGAGCTCAAAACTGTTGGAGTCTCTTGCTGGGGTCATTGACTGACTCTGAGAATGTGGCTAGTGGGAGCTGGTTGAAAATGGCAGTTTTATGTTACGATTATGTTGACATGGCCTTGTGTTTTTTGCCATAGACAATTTCCACCTGATACTCAAAGCTTGAAGAACAGGATTTCATAAATTAGGGCTGTGGATGTAAAAACACATTTCATTTTTGTCTAAGGTAGAAACTGCATGCAGGATTTTACAGTAAACACCAGGTGCTCAGGGGTTACTGTAAAATCCTGTATATACAAACAGAGTTTGTACGGCAAGCCAGTTTCTACGGCAACGGCTTGGTCAAGCTCTCCGTAGGTGGCTGACCAACGCCCGCACATTCTAATTATCACTACAATTGAAACTATTTGTTAGATTATTCAATATGTTAGATATTCAATATGTTAGATATTTTGCCTGAAATAAATTTTTTTTAAAGCAGAAATTTTCTGCAGAATTTTTCCCTAATATCCCTAATAAATATATTTAACTGATGTTAACTGCATACTGTACGTGTCTGATTTTAGCCAAGTTGAACATATATATTGATAGATTTTATTTCACATTAATGAACTCAACACATAATCCATTTACCTTGACAGAGACAGAGAGTCGTGGCCTAAAGGTCCGAGAGTCAGACTTGTAACCTGAAGGTCGTGGGTTCGAGTCTCGGGTCTGGCAGGGATTGTAGGTGGGGGGAGTGAATGACCAGTGCTCTCCTCCACCCTCAATACCACGACTGAGGTGAGACCCTTGAGCAAGGCACCGATCCCCCAACTGCTCCCCGGGCGCCGCAGCTAAAATGGCTGCCCACTGCTCTGGGTGTGCGTTCACGGGTGTGTGTGTTCACTACTGTGTGTGTGCACTTGGATGGGTTAAATGCAGAGCACAAATTCCGAGTACGGGTCACCACACTTGGCCACACGTCCCTTCACTACTTTGTATTTTAACTGCTGAACCTCACTGAGCCAGCCTTTGATAGCTACACATACAAACAACTAAGAGTCCTCATATGAATGAAAGAAGGGATGCAGCTCTCCACATTTCAATGAATCATGGATTTTGTCTAATCTTTATGAACTGAAATGTGGAGCTTTTACACAATAGCTTTCCTTACTGGAATCAGCCTGGTTGGATCAGTTGCTGGAAGAGCTGGACATGAGTACTGATGATATCTGACGGCACTGGTTAAAATAATTGTTGTTTCAAGGACAAAAACGATGTCGATCCAGGATGTTCTACCAAAAGAAAGCTCACAAAACACAAAATATAGTGTGCTAGAAGAGTGTAACCTTACTACTGTGTAACTATGGTTTATACAATAAATAAACAATGAATTAGCATTTACAATGTTATTATTATTTTTTTTTTAGATATATTTAAGCCTGTGATAAGTGAATTTAATCATCAAGTGACCATGGTAACTCGCTAAACCATATAGTTAGGCTTCAATATCTGCCATATGCTCAAAGCTTGATCATCACCTTCATTTTTATTTTCCATCATACCTTTCCACACTCCATTTTAGCTCGTCTTTCATCGCCTTAGCTTTTCATAAGGCTCATGTTTACCTGTGCTGCCTAGTAACCGGCTCATTAACACCCCCCATAGCAGCCACTGGTGTGAATCAATAAGCTGGCTGGGGGAGGATATCACAGTTCTGCCTTTAAATCCTACTAAATCACCACATTAGGATTGCTCTGCTTTTTTCACCACAGCACAAAATCACAAAGTTCGCCTTTCAGGCAAAGACGTCAAAGACTTAATTAATCAGCCCTGTAACAGAAAGCCTGCTTCAATCTATTGTACAAGATCCTTCTTAGAAAATCTTAAGTGGTGACGCCCCACATCCACCCCCACCCCACCCACACACACACCGAGGTTGATTTAATTCAGCACAAAAGATTCACATTTAAAGTGAAAATTAAACAAGTGAATAGTGAAATGTCATGGAAACAGACCCATTAGGTGAAAGGCTCATTATCTTTGGAACAAAGTCACATGTGGTGCATATTCGCCAGTTATCTAATAAACTGAAAAATATGGATATTTAGTTCTAATTTAATTAGATGGGCCTTCTATTCCACGCCGACACTAAACCACAATAAATAAATAAATAAATAAATAAATAAATAATGTTAAATCTGCAGTGTTGTCTTTTTGCAGAGGGATTGCACTTTTCATTTCCGTGAAAAACACCAAGCCCATCTTTCATTGGTACAGATCAATAACTCAGAAGACTTTCTGCTGAGTGTTCAAATGTCACTTATGAATCACTGCGTCACTAAACTCAGTTGCTTTCCAGCATTTCACCCCTTTGAAATAGCACAACTATATTTCAGCATAACACAGGGTGAAAAGACATCCATCAAAATGCACCCTGCACTACATATCCAGTACTTCAGAGCTGAATAAGAAATGCATCTTTTATTGCAAGTTAATTTGGGTTTGGAGTATAAAGATGCTCCCATGTAGCACAAAAAAACCAACAGTGCAAGCCAAGGCTTGTGCGCATGTGTCTAAGACTTAATAGTGAACAGAACAGGGGACAGCACATGAGGGTGTCGCGTCTCACCTGAGCTGTTTGAGGAAGTCGATATCAGAGCTGCTACTGATGAGTTTGATGAACTCTTCATAGGAGGGTGCATACGTGTACGCTTTCTTATGGTGCTCGTTCACTTGCTCCCGATGTTCCAGCTGAGCCAACAGCATTTGGTTAATGTAGTCTGGATCGCTTAGTGCCTCCACCAACGACTTTAACACTGAGAGAGAGAGAGAGAGAGAGAGAGAGAGAGAGAGAGAGAGAGAGAGAGAGAGAGAGAGCGCGGTGTAAGAGTATTGTATGGATATATTTCATTTCCAAAGAGTGTTTTACTCCAATGTGCAGCACAAACACAAGAAAAAAAAAAAGAAAATCATGTACATGCATGCTGGTTCAAATGTAGACAGCTGCACTAGTATCCATGCTACAATATAAAGCTAAAGTTTGCAGACCCTAATTTCAACATGGTGAAACCAACAAGATATTTAAGTCTGGTTTTAAAGATGTTCATTTCCCAGGAACTAAAAATGTTTTTTTTTTTAGTCCATGTTAAGATATTAACAATGAAACAATCAAAATATATGAGATAATATATATATATATTTATTTCATTCCACTTAAATCTAAGGGCATTTTCTAGTCTGATTTTTACTTTATAGTGTTTCGGTGTTTGGTTTGCTTCCTTCATTTCTGAGTGATGGTTTTCACTGTTGGTAACGGTATCCCTAAACACTTTTAAACCCCCGGATCCCACTGGCTCTTAAATGGACTGTTTTAACTTTTCATGCCTTATCTAAGACCTAAATTAAGCATTTGTGCATTAGACTCTTTAATGAGACCTGTTGAAAGTTTAAAATAAAATAAAATAAAATAAAATAAAATAAAATGAAGGAAAAAGGTGAGAAACAACATTGGAAAATATGAGTGTATTTAAGAAACACTCACTTGTGAGAAGGAACAAAAGTCAAAAGGAAGAAAAAAACAAATGTTTAATATTATGAATATTAAATTCCCACTAATGCTAAACTAAGATTAAATGTATGAAATGAACAAACGGGGCAAATGAGTCATGGCTGTGTGCACCACCTGCAGTGAACCATTACGCATAGACAGTCTTCTTATTTCACTTTTGCCATTTTCTCATGCCTTGCTATCAGAAGAAATGAAACACTAGCAAAGACTGATTATTTTACCAGCTATTAATATTGCTGGCTTCCTTTTATCGTGGAGAGGACACGCTGTGCTCCTGGCACCTTAATCTGATCGAAGTTTTATACTAAATAGATGGATTTGCTCAGGACTCTTGCAGTACAAATTCAGTATTTCAAAATGCAGATGAGCCATCATTTGCAAACAACCGCCAGGAAAATGGAGCTACCACCACAGTATGTTAATGTATGAATTTAACAAATATACAAATTGTTCCTTCCAAAATTGGTCAAAGAATCATGAGTGAGAATCGTGATCTCAATTTTCAGCCAATAATAAATATGACTTCTATTTCATCATGAATCGTGCAGCCCTAATTCAAGTGTAAAATGAACAGCATTGCCATCTCCTCTGCCCCGTAAACACTGCAATCAGACTCCAACACTCTTTTCTCTATAAATGTAATGAACTGAATAAAATGTAAAAGGAAGGCTTCCCAGAACTGTAATTCACAAGATGCTGAGATACAAAAAGAAAGATAAAAGAATTAACATTAATGTTCAACAGACAGCCCAAGGCCGGGGCTTTAATAGCGGGACATAGTGCTGGATGGCTGCAGCTCCACTCTGCAAATTAGTGCCAGGCTGCCAAGCAGAGAGCAGCTAAAGGCCTGTCCATGCCCTGACAAGTGTTCTTTACTGCTCATGCTGAGACAGAAACAATATGACTGGTACATTTAAAGCATGGCTACAAGTTCTAATATTAGTAATAAGGAATTGTAGAAGTGATATAAAGAGGAACGAGAGAGCCAAGTTCGTAATATTAAGAGAAATGAATAGGGATGCATCAGTACCCATAATGGTATCAGGTATCGCTCTGATACAGTGCTCCTTTACTCATATTAGTACTCATAAAAATTTTTTTAAAAAAATGCAAAAAAAATGCTCTGATACCATGTGATACTATGCGACATAAGCGACACAAAATGACAGTGATCTGGACTTTATTCGATGATTAGTATGAGCACAGTTTGCAGTCTGCCTGCTAGCAACCGGACATCTTTGTAATGCTTAAACATGGCATTTAATAATCTTTAATAGAGAGCGCAGCCTGAGCATGCAGAGCTGCATCAGTGAGCGTGGCCATTAAAAATGACTGCAAGCTGCCAGGAATTGTGTGCGCAAAGGATGATATTCATGAGCGAGAAGCAGCGAAGTGAGCGTGTAGAGAAACCGTCACAAGCAACAGCACTTCGGTTCTGCGAGCACTACGACACGCGCACTTCCTTTGCCCTCATGCACCAGGGTCTGCGCTTTGCTCGTTGACTAACGAGCTATTCACGGCACCTTGCTCTCTTTTTTCATGACCACGCCCACCGATACCGCTCTGTGCACTCAGGTCGGCCGTCCTAGAGCTCTCTATTAAAGATACTGTTTAAACATCACAAAAACATAAAGCTCAGCACGAGGAGCTCACTGCTTGCAGCAACCATCATAAAACAGAGCTAAATAAAATGTTCCATGACTCCCTTTATTGCTTAATACCAAGTACGTTACTCATTCTGGTATCAGTATCGGCACTGATGAGTGCTAAAAAGCAAATATATACACGTCTGAAGGCTATAAAAAAAAAAATTTTAAAAAAAGATATCGCAAAGGACTGAATGAAAAACATTTTCAGTGGTGAAACTTTAATTTCAATTTAGAGAAATTTGTAACACACACAGCTCTGCCACACAGGGTATTCGTGAATTAATTAAATTAAGAAGCACTTACAGTTTCCTACATATAACCTGGCATTTAAAGTGAATCCTTGCCCATGCTGAATGATTCTATACTCATATTAAAGAGACAGTATGTCGAGTAAATGCTAATCACATCCTCTTAAGGGAGGGCAGAGGAATACTGGTTAGGTCTCGTTCTGAGATTGCATTTTAATAGTGATTTCATGGCAATTTGCAGACAAATTAAAGTCTGTGATTTGATTAGGTGCATGATTAAAGACCGAAGTCAAGGGTAACAGAGAAGCAGAATAAATTCATGGCTAGACTTCTGATCAGCTCATGTAGCAGTCCTAGAGTCCATTATGGCTCTCTGAAAGAGCACTACATCCTTCAAATAAAATTATAAACAGATCAAATGAAATTGGTTGGGATGTCTGCACTCAGACAGAAAGCAAAGTTTGAAAATCAAATCAAAAGGTCTTAAAGCAGCCTATTCTTGGTGATGACAGATGAGGCGAGCTGCTTCAGACATACAGATGCCAGTACAAAATGGGAACAGCTTGTAACAAGTAGAATCACTAGTACTCTTTCACGGGGATGCACAAACAAATATAAAAGTGCAGATCTGCAGCGCCGGGTATGGCCACTGACATATGTTGCTTAGTAACAGAGATTTTTATTTATTTATTTATTTAAATAAATAAATAAATAAAAAAAGAGAGAGAAGAAAGTGTCAAATTAGGCTCTGTGCATGTCCGTCACTTTGCTCTTTTCATCGAGTCTGTGAGTCAAAAAGCCTACCCACGCTGTCTGCACAGAAGTGGGTCATCACTACACACTACATCTACACGCAGGTAGACTATGAAAAACAACCGTACTCGCATGCAGAATCATTTTCTATCTCATTAAGAGCAAAGTAATAATTAAATCATGGTGTGTTTCTAACACATGATTACTTTCTTTCTGCTCTCAGTGGATCAATGCAAACTGGCTTGGGAGCCATGTGGGTGGAAAAATCAGTAATCAAACAGTCAGAAGCTTCTTGCTAATTACTGGAGCTTATAAACAATGGTGCCACTTAACAAGCATGACACACTTGTTAACTGCTGACAGCTGTACAACTGAATACAGGCTTCATCCCCTGTGCTTGTTTACAAATAAACAGTGCTTTTAAAAAAAAAAAAGTTGCATCTTATGACCTCATGACCTTGAAACCTCACACTTCGCATGCTTTTAGTGTGAGAAAGTGTGTTGATATCCAGACGATCAACTGAAACCAAAAACTAGAAACAGTGGACACTTTCTGCACTCAGCGGGTGCAGCTCTATGCAGCGGAAGAGGCGGAGCAAACAGATGGCTTTTGCTGAAATGCACACACACTGAGGTGGAATGTAGTTTTATTGCGGAGCAAATTAAACTCTTCCTGTGGAGATTATTTTGGCACAGTGACGTGAGGTACCGTGCGATACTCATCAAGTCATTTGCGTTTACGGGAAAAAGCTAGTGCTTGACTTGACATTTTACCCTACAGAAAAAAATCAGGTACATACTACATACTCAAGTACACAGTGTACAGTATATACACACAAACGAGCACTTTATTAGGAACGCTTGTACACCTCATTCATGCAATTGTCTAATCAGCCAATCATGTGGCAGCAGTGCAATGAATAAAATCATGCAGATACAGGCCAGCAGCTTAACGTTCACATCAAACATCAGAATGGGGAAAAAAACGTGATCTCTGATTTTGACCGTGGTGCCAGGCGGGCTGGTTTGAGTATTTCTATAACTGATGATCTCCTGGGACTTTCACGTACAACAGTCCCTAGAATTTACTCACAATGGTGCAATAAAGAAAAAGCATCCAGTGAGCAGCAGTTCTGCAGCCAGAAACGCCTTGTTGATGAGAGCGGTCAACAGAGAATGGCCAGACAGGTTCGAGCTAACAGAAAGGCTACAGCAATGCAGATAACCACTCTGTACAATTGTGGCGAGCAGAAAAGCATCTCAGAACGCACAACACATCGAACCTTGAGGCAGATGGGCTACAACAGCAGAAGACCATGTCAGGCTCTACTTCTGTCACCCAGGAACAGAAAGCTGAGGTTGCAGTGGGCACAGGCTCACCCAGACTGGA
Source organism: Pangasius djambal (assembly GCA_022985145.1). Taxonomy (NCBI): domain Eukaryota; kingdom Metazoa; phylum Chordata; class Actinopteri; order Siluriformes; family Pangasiidae; genus Pangasius; species Pangasius djambal. Next base: position 17,516,978 of record CM040981.1, read on the forward strand.
CAGCTGAAGACTGGAAAAATGTAGCCTGGTCTCGATTTCTGCTGAGGCACACAGATGGTAGGGTCAGAACTTGGCACCATCAGAATAAATCAATGGACACAAACTGCCTTGTGTCAACAGTCCAGGCTGGTGGAGGTGGTGTAATGGTGTGGGGAATGTTTTCTTAGGACACTTTGGGCCCATTAATATTTGCATGAAAGTGCACCTGAGAAATCTGCAGGAATTGCATGATTGATGGACCAGAATCTCAAAGGAATGTTTCCAACATCTTGTAAATCCAGGCCACAAAGAACTGAGACTGTTTTGAGAGCATAGGAACATCTACAGTGTTTTTCCTTAAACTGGCCTAACCAGGAACCAGTAGAACTTGAGATTCTATTTCAAGTGCATTTCCATCAATTTAAGAAAAATGAATGATCACACTGAGACAGTATCATTTTAGCACACAATGACACCATTAAGTCCAACATGGAAGAGCATGAATGTTAATTTGGTTGTGTTTTGTTTGGTTAAATTGATCCTAGCTGCAACCAAACTATCAACAAAAATGCTAAATGATAAAGGAAAAAAAAAAAAAAGAAAAAGGAAAAGGAAAAAAAGATTGCTCATTGTTACTGAAAACGAGCATATATTTTGAGCCGGATCTAGAAACTATATAACTGGATCCTTTAGTACTCTGTAAAAAGATATTTGGAAAAAAAAGCACAGCTCCTGTTTTGTTATTCTAAATGTTATGGTGATATGTGCAGTGGAAGAGACCCACACCAATATCAGACACAATATGAGTTTTTAAAGAAAAGAAAATCTGCCAATTTCATTGTTCTCCCAACAATATGATGTATTAAATAAATAGCTGCACTTTAATGCTTCATGGTTCATGAAGAGAAAGTAGAAAAGAAAAATTTGTATTTGTAGTTCAGGCAAGCAGAAAATAAGTCACCTTTAGTGGCGATAACCTCAACCAGGACAAGTCGGAGACTGCGGGAGCGAGCGTCACGCGCAGGCAGCAAGCAAAGAACTAGTAGACGTGAACAGCAGCGCAGGAAACGCATCTCCTCCTTGGGACTGCACAGACACGGATGAAGCGGGAAGGGCCTGGGCAACTCTTCCTGCCTACAGAGGGTTTGGAAAGACGTCAAGGACATAATAAGGGAGGGAGCGAAGAAGGAATTAAAGAAGGGAGGAAGGAAGGGATTGAGGGAAGGAAAGAAATAAAGCCATAAGGGAGGCAGAAACGAATAACACAGTGGAAAACAATGAAGAAACCAAAAGAGCAGTGAGTGAGTGAGGGAGAGAGAGACAGAGAGGGAGAGAAATTGACAGAGACAGAGTTTGCTTTAGCCTTCTACTCAGCTAATGAGCTCTACTGATCGATCACTTCAAGTCAGAGAACAATAAAGACATGATGGGCAGTTCTACTAATTGCAGCCTTCTGAGGTGGGTGTATGTGCTGAAGTAGCAGTCCTGAATGACTAAGCCCAGAACAACCCATAACAGTTTATTCCTTAGAGACTGTCATTAGGGATCTGATTAAGGACATGAGTGTGTTGTGTCTAGTAAGATCAGGAGAGCAGAAAAGAATAAACAGCAAGCAGGCACATGCTCTTGTGTTACTTCTAAAAACCGCCCTAAAATGGCATACATATGAAACATTACCAGCTTCTTATATTTGCTTGTTTAGCTGATGCATTTTCCTAAGCAACAGTTGAGAGAGGATGCAACTGAATAGTTGACAGTTAAGGGTTTTGCTCAAGGATGCAACCATGGCATCGTGGCAACGCTGAGATTTGATCTCACAACCTTCTGATCAGTAGAGTAAAAGCCATAACCATTGAGACACCACTTCCCAATTGATAAAACAGCAGTTTAATCTAGCACTTTTACATTTCCTCTGCAGAATCTTTGAAACATTGATGCATTTACTGAGTGAGTTTAACAGTTTTAATCTAACTGAGAACTGGGTACCTTTATTGGGTATTTCAACTGATCAAATGTTATATTCAGTAATAATATAATCAAGTAATAAATGATTAAAACCTCATAATTGAAAAATTAAAATTTAAATATGCCTCACATGCTAATAAAAGTGATTAGCAGGCAAAATCAATCTGATTAACTACATGAAATTATGATGAATAACCAGACCATGGGCTAGACTAATGAAGGCCAGCGACTAAAGGTGCACGTCATACCTGGTGTTGGAGGCCTTGAGGTCACAGAAATGGGCATGGAGGCTTTTAACCATGTTGTTACAAACTACATTAACCATGTCCACCTCGGAAAGGCGAGTCCTCAGCTGTTTTGTCATTTCCCAGAAATCTTCAGCCAGCATCTGATACAGCTGGCCCTCATCTCGACTCAGAGGCACATACCATGACAGGATGTAATCTCTGTAGCTGTAGTCAAACACTAAAGGGGAGAGAAGATAGGATGTCAATGTTATGTCCTGTTCCTAAGCTGCTCAGTAAATCATTTTAATTCTCAATCCAAATGGTATGGTAAGTAAGCCTCACAGGCTCACTGAAACACTGACCATTCATTAGTACACAATAACTGTGTGTGTGTGTGTAATATATATATATATATATATATATATATATATATATATATAATCTCCCTTACTAAAGCACAGAGTGACTCCCATCTATCAATTCTTTCCCCCAAGTAAACTCTACCAAATGTACTTTTTCAGGACTTCACAGATGGCATGTGGCACAGTTTGGATTCAATTCTGAGGCAAGTTGTAATTCATAAACACCAGTACATCACCGTGCTTGTCCATACACTCTTTTCCATGACTTTTGAGCTGTCGAGCTGCTCTGACAAGGACTGTTTTCAGCCCCATTGGCTCCAGCTTTAGAGCTGCATTAAGCAGAGAAATGGCCCTGAAAGAGAGGCACAAACAGCTCTGGAGAGACCATCTGAGGAGGACAAAAGGACCTGGTTCCAAGTAACAGATGGCTTTGGGTTGGTACCACTGCCAAGGGAGCTTTGACAATTGCAAACAACTGCAACTCTGTGAAGCCACTAAATGTCTGTGTCCTTCTTCAAAAGCATTAACTCTAGTTACAACAACCCATTTGTGAAAAGCTGATCCAACCGCATTTTGTGAGGACCTGCTGTTCTTCCCTGCTGCAGATTAGCAATAAGCACATGAAACCTCACTCTGACTTCAACACAATGGCCAAAGAATGCAAGTTTTAACAACTTTAAACAACAAAAACTGAGTGGCATGGTTATTCAGAAGATACAGTTGCTCCAAGCTCCCTGGTTCGATCCTGAGATTAGGTTTTTGCGAGGTTTTGTGCGGTTTTGCGTGTTCCCTCTGTGTCCCTGTGGGTTTCCTCCTGGTTCTTTGGTTTTCTCTCACCTCCCAAAAACATCTACGGAGGTTGATTGGTTAGGTTAAATTGCCTCACCTCCTCCTAGTGTTCCTGGAAAAGATTCCGGATCCACTGCAACCCTGACCAAGATGGATGGATGGATGGATGGATGGATGGATGAACAACAAATGCCTGAATAGGATTTTCAACAGGGTTCCTCTCCCAATCACAATCTTAAGAGCCTCTTTAGGTAAATTCATGTGGTAACATTATTCACACGTAAGATTCAAAATGAAATTACTTCATAGCAATGACAGCACAGAACTGAGCACGTTCTGATTATTTACGACTGCCTTTTTAGCAGCCTCCTTGTGAGCGGTCTTCTCTTTCACTGTGAATGAGTCATGCTGGCATTGCTTCCACTCTGTTTAAATAAGCCTGTAAGGCATGCCTCAAGACTCGGGGAGAGAGAAAGAAAGAGATATATAGTGATATAGAGATAAACACACAGACATACAGCTGAGACACAATCACTCCCAGACGTACCAGACGTACTCATATCAACCCTCTGTTAATGACTGTTTACTCCCAATGACACCCATCATCCAGGTCAAGGTCAGACAGTGGAGACTGGTTTTGATCTGGATCACTGGGGCAGCAGTACACCATGACACTGTCCTTGTCAAACCTGCATGATCTCATCGGTCTAGCAGATTGCAAAACATCATATGTGCAAAGGCCAAAAAGAACCAAAAGAACATGCGGACCTGAAAGTGTCATTTCCATTAGAACGTTACATAATTATTCACATCAAACACATACCAACATAGAATTTTACTAGATATAATATGTAACTAGAGCCTGGAAATAAATTCACATATTAGTTGTGCCTTGATGACACCACCTCTCTGTATAACTGTAAACACAAACACATGCTAGTACAAACTAGCCAGCCTCGTCACTATGTTTGAGCCACCAAACGCCCACATCGTGACTGATAGACAAATATGAGCGGCAAAATCCAGGTTTTTGTATTGATTAAAACCAATCTAGTATTTTCTAGTTGTTTTTTTTTTTTTTTTAAAGTTTCTAGAGGAGCCAGACTAAACTAAATGATGCAGTCTAAAGCATCGCTAGATCCGTATAACAGTATTTATTGTATAATATAATGGTAACATGGAATCTTTTCAGTAGTATGTCGAGATTTTCCTCCTATTTTTCAGACCTCGTCATAGACTAACAGAATACTACTTAACAGTAAGGCTGTATAGAACAAAGCCATAATCTGAAGAAGTGACTCATGTATCCTATCAGCGCTTCAACACGAATAAGCTGTTAAGGGCACAAGGCAATTCATAAAATAATAAATATTGCATAAGGAAAATTGTGTATTGAATTATTAAAATAAGGCTTCCCTTCTTATGAAATATTAAAACCACAAAATCGAAGTTATGCAAGATCTGATAGTAAAATAAGTGCCATAATTACCCATGGTGTAATAAAAATAATAATAATAATAATAATGCTAGATTTGAAGCTACCAAAAAGCACAGGTCATTTTGTAGTAACCTCAGGTACAAGCACTTCTAGCTCACCATCAGTGAAGGAACTGATGTGAGAGGGAGGAGAAGACCAAAGCAGCTCACTTAAGAAATCTGTTCATCTCGGTTCATTTCAGTTCATCTCATTTCAAATCACACGGGAATTTCCCTCCATGTCCTCATTCGTGATGTAAAACCACCAAATCTGCAACATCTTGCAGGCTGACATGCAATGACACGTCTCGGTCACAATCAAATGTTGTCGTCCTCTAATTTGATTCATCTTGTTACATCAGTAGAAATGTATTTTATATTCATAATATGCATATAGTAAACCAGGGTATGTTTGATAAGAAGTTGTAGCATACATTAGTTTTTATGAAACATGGATGAATAAGCTCCATTGTGTGCACTTCCTCTTCCTGTTAATCAGACTTCTTACAATACTCATCTAGTGTCAGAAGATGATTCATCAGAAGATGAAATTTCCCTGTGCTGACTCTCTCTTTCCACTCTTGTGCTTATCACATACATATAATCCCAGCATGTCATCGTTCTCTGTTATTATGTTACTAATGAGATTCATGTTAACCTGCCTTCACTCTCAGGCCTCTTCCACTCAACCTTTACTGAGTACATTTAATTGCTGCACTTTCCAGGTTGTTCCAACAGACTATCTGTTATTAAGGCACTTGAACCGCCAGTTTCCAAAACTGCAAAATAGATAAGAACTTTTCCCTGAATAGAAATGTTTCACAACCACAAACAATTCTATACCACAGCACCAGTAACTAGAAGTCATAATTAGGCCACAAATCTAGATTATCACCACCATAACCACACATTTGTTCCACTGTGAAATATTAATAGATGCACTGCCATCACTTTAAATCTGTAATTTAGACACAGACACCGAGAGACACAGAATATCAACACTGCAATTCATTCAAAAAATGTATAAAAATACATAATAAAAATGTTTTTAATGACATTATCACAGGTAGCGTCAGTGCTTTTATAAAACAGTAACAGCTCACTGACTGGATGATCTATCTATCTTTCTAGAAACCGTTGTCTTTTTTTTTTTTTTTTTATAAATATGTGGCACTGCTGCTTTTGCTAATACTTTGATAGCAAGCCTAAATATAATGATACATAGTGTGAGTCATGAAAATGTCTTTTTTCCCCCCATATTGCGCACCCACTGTGTACATAAATAATCAAGATACTGTGAAATTATTAAGCATCATAAATACAGATTTTTTCATTATACTGGAGATGATTGTACAAGGGAGCAAAGTCTACCATGTTCTACCACAGAGTCATCTGTACTGCTTAACTCATTGGCTCAACGGGGCTCTGTGGCTGACGAGGCTTGAATGAATGCCCAGTAGAGCAAGAGCTTACAAAATAAATGATGTGTTCTCTATTTTCAAATATAACCGTGAAGCATGTGTAAGCCAGCTCAGTGATATAATCCTAAAGCTCACTGTCCCAGCTCCACAATGCTGCAGTGCCATAATTCTAATTAGTAAAGTATACCAAGAATAAATTAATAGCATTATTAGCATCCCTACTTCTAATGAGCAGTGCCAGTACTAATGACCAGTATTTCCATAATTCTAATGCTCAGTACTTCATTACTTCGAAAAACCGGCACTTCTAATGACAAGTACTTTAATACTTCTAATGGCCAGTACTTCGATGCTACTAATGAAAAGTACTCCAGTACTTCTAATGACCAGTACTTCAGTACCTTTAATGACCAGTACTTCTAATGATCATTACTTCAGTACTTATGATCATCTGCATATTCCTTTAAATAACAAACCTACACACTTACATTTAACCCAATTATTTAGAGGCTTGTTGAAAAATGACCAATTGTATTACACAGTCAAACAGCACAGTAACACACTGATGTTAGCTCAGTGTGCTAAAAGATCTGAAAAAGCAAATCTGTGTTTATCTAAACAAATAATTAGTATTTATACCATTCTTCATCGTCTCGCTAAATAGCTCAGGGAAAACACATCTCCTTGTTTTCTAGTGGTGCTCACATACCCACTGAGGTGTACTAACAGAACAAACAAACCACAAAAGCAAAATCAATCTCTGTATAAAAATGCAAGTGAGAGAGAGTGCCATTCATATAGGTGATGAATTGTATGACAGGCACAGACAACCAGGGGCATGTTGTGTAATCGAATTTTGCATTATTAAAAAGAAAAAAAATATGTGAAAAAAATCTAAAACAAATGGAAAGGCACACTCGATTTTTCAAATACTTCACCAGAACTAGGCAAGCTAGAGAACAAAATGACTCATAACTACAACAAGCAGACTGTTTTCAACAACCTAAAGCAATTTTCCTAAAGTACCAGCCTACGCGCTGTGCTCCTCAGTCACTTAATTCACAGAATGCTGACCCTAGAGCAATACAGGGCTTCACGAGATGTCACAAATATAAATAGGGAACTTCAAAGATGTGGACACGCTCAGGGAGTTTTAGTGGGTAACACACGAGTGCATAAATAGAAAAGGAAGTCTTGAGACACAGGGCAAAGGTGACGAGACCTGTAGGAGGGGTCTGTGCCAGCTAATGGTGATTCATATACCGTTTAATTTAGCACAACCTACATCTGCATGAGCTAAAATAACCATTGTGATCCTTCTCACTATAATGAAGTCATGATTATTTATATCAAGTAAATATCCACTTTGGGAACTAAAATATTTCATTGCGTTTCATCAGCAGGAAACAGTCTTCCACATTGAATACTGTTAAACCGTATTCAAGCATGTTTTGGTAGCGAAGACCAAATACAAGTATCCGAGTACCTGGTTAACCATTTAAAGTGGCAGTATTTGTATTTGTATTTGTATATTTCATACCCCACACTGACAAGAATGCAGTGAGCAAGTATGAAACTGCAAAAGAAAAAGCTATATCTGGCAACATTTTGATACATTAAAAGTCTCTGGACGCAGGATCCCGAGTGATGCAACAGGAGTGTTCATCCTATCATCAGGAGATTTGAGAGTGCAAATCCTGCTGATGCTAGAAGCAGTCCTAGACAGCAAAATTGCCCCTGCTCCCTGGGTGGCTTTACTCTCCCCCCATTAATCAGTGCTAGGCAGTCGTGGGTATCTGTGAGCTCGTGTATGCGGAAGAGGGCAGGTGGCACTTCCCCCCATCCCCCTCCAAAATTAAGGTAAAAACACACAATGTACCTCAGGTTTGCTGTGTAAGCCCATTTTACAACAGAACCAATGCTCACAATCACTCTGCCATGCTTTTCATTTTACAGCAGGCGCTGCTCGCCTGTGGAGCATTCATTTATGTTTCATTCACTCAGTAAATCTAATGTGCAAATGTACGTGCTAATCTTTAGATTATTAAAAACATGCATTGCCACGGTGATCACAAGGTTTGTTAATCCAATAAGACTTTCACTCCTCTCATTCACACAAACTCTCTGTTAGAACCTTTATGAAGTTGGAATTTCAACTGACATCAGAGCGCACGCTGTTACAGCAGGAACACCGGCTGAAATACTGAGCTGATATTCTTTCTATACATTACGTCTGTCAAACACAAACATGTGAGCCACCCACAGGGAAGCTTAATGACAGTGGGAAAATGATCACACTTAACCCTTTCTTAGCAATTAATCAAATATCAATTAAATACAGATATCTGAATATTCAAATTAGGCAGCTCAATAAAAACAACTTCTAATGTTAGTCAGTTGGCAACCTTTAGCTAAGCTCACGAATTCTGTTATGTTTCAATATTTGAGCCAAACATTCTGATCACAAATAAAATATGATTTGTGTAGCCTTACAAGAACAAAAGGAAAGTGGTTTTAAAAAGCAACTTGCATGAGTAATGACTTTAAGTCATGTAGCCTAGCATATAACCTAGTCACAGTCAATTCCCTTATAGCCGAGTGAACAACGAGACATGCAAAGCGTTATAAGCACAGGTAAGTAGCGCTCTGAGATCAGCATCGCTCAGACAGATTATTCTATCCTCCTCTCTGCCTCTCTGCAATGACAAAACAGCTCAGCTTGCCCTCATCCATCATATCAGGTTTAGAGAGTTTGACATGAAATTTGTTCACACCTATTTTCCAGGCTTTCAAGCTGAGGATAGGTTTGCTTTGCTGTATTTCTTCTCCAAAAGGAAGAATGATAATATTTTTTAATCTCTGCACACAAGGTATGATTCATATGACCTCTGCTTTAGGGATATTTGTTCACAGTAATCAAATCTGTTCATTGTAATCAAATGTTTAATGCGAGATTTGCTGATAGAATTTTCCTGCTAGCGCCACTTCAGTGCCAGACATTTTACAAAGGGACGAGTAACATTCATTGAATTGTTTGCATTTCTGTCGTTATGATTCTTCTACTCACCCTCTTTTAGAGCTTTGTCCACATTGTGCGACACCACTACTCGTCTGGTCTGTACGGAGTCTAGAAGTGGTACCGAAAACCGTCCCTGTAGAACACAAAACACAGACAGACACGATTTAAACACATACCCTATGAACGGCACTACTGGACAGAGCAAGTTCATTGAAAGCATAAACCTTGAAATACAACCATTGCAAAACAAACTGCATTTAACAAAAAACGAGCAGGCATCCTGTGCGGTCGTGCCCCCAAGGCTTTTGAACTTTACCACATTTGGTAGTGTTACAACCTGGAACTAAAATGGACTTATTTGTAATTACATGAATATATCATGAATCTATATAAAACTGCCTCTAACATTGAAGTGGCTGACTTAATTAGTCAGTCAGAGAACCAACCAAGCGGCCAAGGAGAAGTCTCAGTATAATGCCTCCACCACCATGCTTGACAGTGATGGTGATGGGTTGGTGTTCTCAGGGGGATGAGAAGTGTTGGGTTTCCAACAAACATAGGACTTTGTGCCAAGGCCAAAAAGTTCAATCAGACCAGAGAACCTGCGTTCATGTTTGCAGAGTCTCCAACATGTCTCCATACTGGCAAACTCCAAATGGGATTAGATATGGCTTGCCACTCTTCCATAAAGCCCAGCTTTGTGAAGTGTCCATGCTATGGTTGTCCTGTGAACAGCTTCTCCCATCTGAGCTGTGGATCTCTCCAGCTATTTCAGAGTCACCTTTGGCCTCCTGGTTGTTCCTCTGACTAAAGAGTGATGGATGTTTCATATTCTTTCCATGTTTTAATAATTTTAGTTTTTAAGTTGTTTTTTTTTTATCTACAAAATAATTTTGCAAACTACATTAATATTACCCCCACTTCAATATTATGGGGTATTTTGGGTGGATTCATGAAATATAGTCCTAATTAAGGCCATTCCCAAATTTCCACTTGAGAATCAATAATGTCTGTCCATCCATCCATCCATCCATCTCAGCTCCAGGTTGAAACACTATAATATGTGGAAAAGTTCAAAGAGAGTGAAAACATACGAAGGGACTGTAGATTGTTTCCCTCCAGCCGGCAAATCCATAGCATTGTCTTTGACAGAATCCAATTCGGTAGCATGGATTCAGATGAAGAAAGTGTTGCAGCACTTAGAAACAACCTTGGTCAACATTTGGTGGGGGATATTTGCTGATATGAAAAAAAAGGCCAATCACGCCAGCTAGCCAGTTATAAGCATTTATGCTTTCTACACTGAAAACAGCTGCTTGCTATATTATTGCCATTTTAACATGCCATATTAATAATTATATTGATCATAGCTCATTGTGCGAGCCACATTTTTCATATCAGCACAAATAGCACCTTATACAGTGCTTTGTCTACTCAAACTTGCATGTTTAATTTTGCAGGTTTCAAAGCTACATGTTTAATTTAATGGCTGTCTATTCGCCCAATAAAGTCCAAAGCTGGAAGCCCCCTAGCCTCCTTAATGACGGTTAAAACACTGAAGTGTGGCAAAAGGTTTATACATATATAATTTCAGACCTACTCCTGGAACAACTGTGACAATGCAAGCAATCGCTGACTGCAGCTTAAAAATATGCAGACCAATGACCCAAGTGTAATAATAGGTTGTTATGTTCCAGAGGCTTGCTAATGCTTGACACATTGGTCGCTGCCTTTTTGACAGATCATAAGTATATTTCCACCAAATGTGTGCATAGGACCAGTTTCATTATAAATCAGATTCTGCCCAAGTATTGCACCATTAAAGATGCAATCACATCCCAATGTGGACTAATATATTCAAGTGATGGACAAGCTATCTCATAAAAATTGTTTGGGAGGTCAAAACATGTAAACAGACTAGGATAAGAAGTTATTTTATCAGGCACACCTAACATACAAGTGCACTTCATAGGTATACAATTACTCACTGTAGGCTCATCTGTTTCGATAAACAATTTGTCGTATCCTCCTCTACCCCAACCGTATATATGGAAATGGACGGGCCAACAATGACTGGATATCATTTGAATGGTGGACCAATCCCAACACATGTAATGACACTGACATGGCAGTGGCATCTTAGCGAGTGTTGCACTGGTATGGGTGTATGAGGTGCCATCAGCAATGGACTTTAAATTCTCACTGGCATCAGTGGTCTATTTCTAAGCACAACGCTGCTGTTAGCTGGATATTTTGGGTTGGTGGACTGTTCTCAGCTCAGCAGTGACATCCCAACAACATTGCTATAAAAGATACACTCGCACCAACGACACAGATCCGGTCTCAAACTGTGCCTAGCAACACATAGTAGGTTTGCCTAATACAATGACCAATGAGTGTAGGTGCAAAGGTAATCAAGTGGCCAGTGAGTGATTATACAAATAGTGATGGGTGGCATGGTGGCATAGCTGGTGGCCTTGGTGCCTTACATCTCCTGTGTTTCTGGTTCAATCCTGAGCTCAGGATACCTGCATGGATTTTCCATGTAAGTTTACTCTGCTTCTGCATGGGTTTTCTCTGGGTTCTCTAGTTTCCTCCTACAAAACCTGCCAGGAGGTGGCCTCAGTTGATGTGCTACACTAAATTGGCCCTAGGTGCGAGTGTGTGTGTAAATGTATGTATGCATGGTGTTCTGTGATGGATTATTATCCTGTCCAGGGTGTATTCCTGCTTTGCACCCAGTTTGAGGATCCACCATGACCCTGACTAGGATACTCCGGTTACTGAAGATGGATGAAGGAATGAATAATTGAATTTTAAAAAATAAAAGTGACTGATGTGATATTGATGTGTATCTGCTTACCATTAATCTGTTGAATAAATCCAGCAGCTTGTCCGACTGCCTCTTGGAGGGATCAAATGGGGTGATTTTGGGTGGACTCCTCTTGCCAATCGAGGCCAAACTGCCCAAGAGGAAGCAGAACAAGGCGAAAGAGACGTAAATGAAGAGCTTGAGGAAAAACGAGGTTACAGTGAGTCCTCCGTAGCCAGACTGGAAGAGCACAGCGGCCGCCGCGATGCCCAGAGTGATGGCGGGCAGGAGGCGGCATGAGGGGCTGGGCACAGGCATGGGCATGGGGGCATCGCCACTGCTGCTGCTGCTGCCATTAACATGCATGCTGCTGGAAATGACATGGCCTCACAGGCGCGAACAGGACAGACTTTATGCCCCTCGAGTTCGCCCAGCTTTCATTCATTAGCCACCTTGTACCTGCCTTTGTCGATCAGAGAGCTACTCAACACCGAAAGCCCAAAGACAATATACAGCCCTGCTAACTAGCATTTTACTTCTGTTACCTCAGCGCTATAGATGGCTTGAGAATTACACTGCATAAAAGCAGCTGCGGGTGAACACGGGTAGCTCCAGAGACCACACACTAGCTAGCTAGTTAAGCTCGGTTAAAAAGCCAGCTAACTTATTTACCTAGTCTTCGAGTCGAGATACTAAGCAAGTATGGAGCAAGTGTAAAGAAAAACAAGTCCCTGCTATCTGAAGTAGTCCAAGCAGTGCACTAAGCTCAATGTCTACACCAAACAAGGCGAATAAATACAAAATACCAAACAGGCAATTATCAACTTTATGTAGCCAATTAGGACACCGGCGTTTTCAGAGCTAACGGCTATACTGATATTAATTTACATAGCTGTGCGCGAGCGCTCAAGTTTCCATCCCCGCGAATAAGAAAACAACAAGGCAGAAAACGCCAACAAATCCTCGCATTTCCGACATGTGAAGTCCACTATAAATCCACAGCTGACAACGTCAAGTCCAAAATAATATCACAAGCCAAATTGTTTAGGTTACGATGGTTTTCGTCACTACAGCCTTTCGGGGGGGGGGAGAGGAAACGCGTCTCCATAGCGCACGTGATGCTTATCCACCAATCAGCGCTCAGTGCGAACTGTGCCCCCACCTAATCAGTCAATCAGCTGCGTTTAATGTGTTGTTTAAATAAACATGCGGAAGAAAACCGTTCAGCCTCTTTATTGTGAAACTAAATAGGGACAAGTCATGCACGGGTAAAAAAAAAGAAATGGAGATAATAAGATCTGGAGATTTAGGTTTACTAGGAAATTATGAAATTATTTCCAAGTATGTATGGTTTTGCTGCAGTTCAACATTCTGTCTCGAAGAAATCTCGTCTGTACATTTCATTATATATATATATAAAGAGACAGGGGGTTGGGGATTCTTATGAATTATACAGACTAAATAATATTCATAATATTCGTGTGTGTGTGTGTGTGTGTGTGTGTATATATATATATATATATATATATATATATATATATATATATATATATATATATATATGTATGTATACACACAGAGAGAGAGAGAGACACACAGATCAGCCATAAAATTAAAACCACCTGCTTAATATTGTGTAGGTCCCCCTTGTGCCGCATGACCCTGTCGCCGGTTGTCCTTCCTTGGACCTCCTTTGGCAGGTACTAACCACTGCATACCTGGAACACCACCAAGACCTGTTGTTTTGGAGCCATCACAATCACATTACAGCCATCACACCTTGTCAAAGTCGCTCAGACCCTTACTCTTGCCCATTTTTCCTGCTTCCAACACATCAACTTTGAGAACTGATTGTTCACTTGCTGCCTAATATATCCCAGACTTTGACAGGGGCCATTGTAAGGAGATAATCAATGTTTTTCACTTCACCTGTTAGTGGTTTTAATGTTATGGCTGATCGATGTATAGCTATATATCTATCTATCTATCTTTACATAGATAGATAGATAGATAGATAGATAGGGGGGGTGAGTTTGGAGATTCTTATGAATTATACAGACTAAATAATTTTATTAGTTAAACTAGAGCCACCAGGGGGCTGTACAGGATTATGCACTATTTCTTCTGAAAGAAATTGAGTCTCCTGTGTCCTTAGTGTTCATAGTAATATAGACTAATTTATTTTAATTCAGATGTTCATCGTTCTATTTCATGGATCTTGGCACGGATAAGTCTTTGTAACTGACGCAGAAAGTGACCATCTAATCTCTCTTATAGTGGCCAGATCTGTGAAGAGCTGATGATGTCTGCACAGGTTCTCCTATTTCAGCCAGTGGGCTGTGTAACTCCTTCAGTGTCATACAATTCTGACAATTGCCCTACTTGTCTGTGCCCTCAATTTGGAAGGATGACCTGATCTTGTTAGTGTCCTGGTTGTGCCATATTTTTCCCGCTTTTTTTTAATAATGGATTTCACCATGCTTTTAATAAGTTTCGAAGCTTTGCTGATCTTTTTATAAGCTTCTCCAACTTTTGTCCTTCTAATAACTTCATCTCAAAGCTTCATTGGCAGTTCTATGGGATGCTTCCACACACAATTGTCTAGAATGTCTTTGTATTGTTTAGCATTAAGATTTCATTTCACTGGAACTAAGGTGCTGAGCCCAAAACTGTTCCAGCATGACAATGCCCATGTGCACAAAGTGAGGTCCATAAAGACATGGTTTGCCAAGGTTGGTTTGAAGGAGCTCAAGTGGTCTGCACAAAGCCCTGTCCTCAACCCCAATGAATTCATCTTTGGGATGAATTGAAATACCAACTTCACACCAGGCTTTCTTGCCAGACATCACTGCCCAACCTCTTGTGCTCTTGTGGCTGAATGGGCAAATCCCTATAGCCACATTTCAAAATCTAGTGGAAAGCCTTCTCAGAAGAGTGGAGGCTGTTGTAGCAGCAAAGGGCAGACCAACTCCATATTAATGCCCATGGTTTTGTAATGAGATGTTCATGTGTCCACATACTCATGGCTGTATATTGTACTTAAAAGGGAAATAATCACTAGGGAGTGAATACTTTCTAGAGGGACTGTATATCTGTAGGTTTAGGCTGTACAGGAAAACATCAGTTTAGTGCCAGTATATGTTTTCCTCATCAGTGACATACAGTTTGGCTATATTTTTGCCTCTAGCACTATCACACAGAGAAGAACAGTTTCTGAATGACAATGCGAGAGCAATAGAGGCTTGTTCTCTGTTTTTTCGCACTGCTCAGTCTTTTATTCCTGTTATTCCTGGTATGTGTGGAAAATAATGTTATAATCATGTGCTGCTCTGACATATAAAAGGGAGATTAGCTAGGAGGAGAGGGGATCAGGAAATGTTGTGGAGTATGAAAAACAAAACTTCACATTATTGTGCATTTGATTCAGTAACATTGAACTGAAATGACACACAACAAACACATGGTGCCTACTGGCCCCAGTTTCCAGCTGGTTTAGGCAAAAACAAACACTAAAAGTAGACAACAGACTGACATCACAGGTATTTTATGTAAGTTTATATATATATATATATATATATATATATATATATATATATATATATATATATATATATATATATATATATATATAT
>CM040981.1:17532759-17565216 GCA_022985145.1 Pangasius djambal
TTAATTGTAGAACTTCTCAAATTTAAAAGCACAAGCAAATACAACAGTATGTTTTTGAGGTTATGGGTTTGTGGGCCTGTAATAAAATATAACCTGTGCTTTTGCGACATCTGCTGTTTAACTGATGAACATCAAAAAATAGTATTAGCTGCTTTTGTAGTAACTTAATGTGTAGAATTTTCCCCTCTAAACTAGGGTGTACCTCAAGTATTTTATTTTACACTGAGTTTGAGTTTTATTGGTTTGCATACTTCATGTTTATTGGCAGTTTTTTTTCAGGCACACCACTATTTACTGCCTGTAGCCAATCTACTGCCATGCAGTTTGTCAGGCACTCTTTACCCTATGTATAAGAAGAAACAGACCACCATAGGACCAGCACAGACCAGATATAATAGTTATTGGATCATTCCCAGCACAGCAACTACACTGACATGATAGTGGCATGGTAATATACAGTATGTGTCACTAGTAGGTGGGTATCGGGGCGCCACCTCATCATCACAGCATTGTTCCACTGTAAAGATTAGTAAATGACCCATTGCCTCAGGTGTACTTATCAGTGGGTGAACACACATTTATCACAGAAGCTTGCAGGCAATAAAACCATAAATAGGATCAATGTGACAAGGTCCCTTACTGTGTTACGTCCTATAGGCAGAGGTGTAAGTTGATCAAGAAAAAGTCGATCTATATACTCCTCATGCACGTCCTTTGTTGTATTGAATAAGCATGACTTATTGGATTAAGAATAGTTTTAGTTGTAATATTTACTACTAAAACAAGTTTCATGTAATTCACACTAAGCCAGGAAAAAATATTAATCATTTTTAGTTTTCCTAATGATTTGAAAACCCTTTGTCATCTGAGGCAAACCATGGCTTCAAATCCCAGTTAAGCAAGAGGTAAAATATGACCACTGGAATTAATATCACGTTAAACTTCTTAACAATTATGAAGTTGTTTTCAACCTCAATTTAAGCACAAATCCAAATTGTAAAAACAATTGCAATTGTAAATTTTGGGAATAAAATTGGGAATGGGGATTTGGGAATGAATGTTACTGATAAAATAGAACAAAAAGATCTCTTTTATTTTCAAAAACTGCATGATTACTAAACCTTATACACATATAATCTTATTCAGAAATGGTGATGATGAGAAAACAGATCTTCACTTGCTGGAAAATGAATGCAACATATTTCTTTACATTCAGTAGAGTGCAGAAACTTGGAGTTTGAAAGAAAAAAAAAAAAAGCATCACCAATTCTTATTTTACTGCCATTAGGACCAAAATAGACTGGATACAAAACCATCCACAACACTGAATGCATGGTAAATTAGTGTAATAGAATTAAAAGTATCTGTCATAGTCTCACAGTGAAGCAAATCATAAAACAATGAAAGCTTGATCTTTCATAATGTCAAGCAAGTATCTGACCTTAGATATGCTTTATTTCATTGTGTATGTGCCAAGAGTTGGATCATCCTTTATCAACCTAAACAGCATTTCACCTCTGCTATATTTTAGCTGTATTTGGCTACATGTACAGTTTTGACTGAGGTTTCTAGTTTTTTTGTGTCCCAAATTTTCTTATATAGTGTACTGAAACATAGGAATAATTATATATATATAGTTCCAAGATCATCAGCTGACCATCAAATGGCCTATAAACAGCACTGATTTAAGCCCTTGTGCAGTTCTGCAGAAGGAAAAGATGTGTGTGTTGTTTCTAAATCCGAGCAGACAGTAGCGTCACCAGGATTGCCAGCACACAGCTGTAAAGTAGCACAGGCTGTACAGCATAAGCAGAGCCCTTCAGCATAAACTGCACTCGAGACCAGGAGCCATTGTTGGGAAGGGGATTGACGGCAAGGGTGTTGCACATTAAATTATACACGTCCACTGATCTGATCGGGCCTGCTCGTAAATTCTTCTTGAAGGCTGACATACAGAGATGAGACAAGGCATTAATATACATGTATAGTGCAGTGCAGATTGGACATAAGTGCAGTAAAGGGATGCGTGGTATGACAGTAACTTAAAACAATATAATATACGTTAGTACAATTTCATATTTATACACGTTAAGACAAAAAAGATATATTGGAAGATAAAAAAAATATGTAAATTCTAGCTAGGCCCTCCCCATGTCAGAATGAAGAACCTGACATGTTCTCATTATTGCATTGTCTCCTGAAGCACAGCCAAATGATTTACTGTTTAAACTTGTTTTAAAACAAATCATTAATTTTTTTCTGTGCAAGGGTTTCATTCTTTCATTCTATCTACACTATATGGCCAAAAATTTGTGGACAACTGACCATCACACCCACATGTGTGACCCTTGTTTGAAGTTTGAAGCACACAATTGTATAGGTCTTAGTATGCTGTTGTATAGGATTTAATAGCATTACAATTTCCCTTCACTGAAACTAAGGGGCCCAAACATGTTCCAGCATGACAATGCCCCTGTGCACAAAGCGGGTTCATGAAAACATAGTTTGCCAAGGTTGGTGTGGAAGAACTTGAGTATCCTGCACAGAGCCCTGACCTCAACCCCACTGAAACTCTGGGATGAACTGGAATTAGCCGACTTAGCTCCATTCCTCCTCGCTCAACATCAATGCCTGACGCTGATACTCTTGTGGCTGAATGCTCAAATCCCCATAGCCACACTCCAAAATCTAGTGGAATGCCTTTGTAGAAGAGTGGAGATTATAATAACAGCAAAGTGGGACTTATGTTTTTATTGGTATGTTCAAAAAGCACATATGGATATGATGGTCAGGGGTCCACAAAGTTACATAACACATTCAGCCTGCTTTGTGTAATAAAATAAACATTATGCTTTTTATCTGTTTATAGTTATAGTGGAACAGCCATAAATTAAATTAGTTACCATTATCACTTGCATTATAGCAGACATAAATAGCTGTTCCCTCACCAGCCTCTTTCTTTATTCTCTCAGTCTTGAAGATAACAAGACAAAAATGTATGTTACTGATAAACAGCAAAGCTCAAAGTCCTCCTCTCTGAAGACTTGCCCCATGGCGCAAAAGTTAAAGGAACAGCTTTGCCTCTAAGTCTTACAAAGAGGTGACACCAAAGACCCCTTCCATAAATGTTAAATAAACATTCTGCTTATGGAAGGCCTTACTGTATCAATGAATATATACTTTTTAAAAAAACATAATAACAGTTAAAATCTATTTACTCTTAAGATAAAATTAGGTGGCTGCCATACACATCCTGGTGAAATGGTTACTATAAGGCTTTAGGGAATGTGATGTTATGACGCAATGTCTTAAGGGTAATCTCCCATTTTGGGTTTGTCAGAGAGCCAGTCTAGCTCAAAGTTTTCATACATAGTTTGTATGTAGCCACCCTATAAATAAGACTACTTTTATTCATATATCTCTGCTTACAACTCACAACTGACCCTAGTCACCCAGCACACAGTCTGTTTATCAAACTGCCATCAGGCAGGCGATACCGGAGCGTTCAGTCCAGAACCAGCAGGCTGAAAAACAGCTTCTACCTGCAGGCTATCAGAACCCTTAATAAACTGTAAATATTGTCTTTAAAATTGCACTATTATCCCCCTTCATATCATATCAAAGACTACAAAAAAAAAAACATGTCTTTTTTGAACCTTGCATACTTTGCACAACTACATTCACTACCTCAAAATCTCCACCTCATCCTTGCACCTGCGCACCTTTACTTTTTATTGTTATTGTATTGTATTGTGAATCTGTTTGTAATCATTATCCTACATTTCTGTCTCTTAAATTTCTGTCGATTGCCCCTTTATTATTTATTATATTATTATTTAGTATATTATTATTATACTGCTGTAGACTGCCTAAGCCTCACAAAAAGCATTTCAATGTACATTGTCACTGACACTTGTATATATGACAAATAAACTTGAAACTTGAAACTTAGTATCCCATTGCAGTTTGTCATATAAGCCATGTTTCTCTGATTTGCTTTTAAGAATGGCAAAACAAAATGGCAATCTCTTTAAGCTCTCGCAGTGTATGTGTGAACATGTTTGTAGCAGCTAAACGAACTCTTTCAAAATGGTGGAACAATCCTATTATATAGCATGACATGACATTAATTACTAAGCCCTTCTGTTATACAAAATCAATCTTCTCACCAATCAGATTTTAAATTACAACAGCACTGTAGCATAATGCATAATGCTACACATTGTGTCCTTGGATAATGTCTAATATTGTGTATGTAACTTCACATTATATTTTTGCCATATCAGCCACCTGTAGTATAACATATAATGGTATAATGTTTTATATGGTGTTTACCTGGTCCCTGAGCCAGAAGAAAGCCCCTCATGTCCAGGAACTCATTGTCATAGCCATGCCAACCGTGCTGCCAGCCCTGGGGCTCTCCTGTACCATTCTGCCAGTAAGGCAGCTTAGCTTTGTTCTGCAAGAAGAATCGGGTGAGATTAATGAGATCCTTCACGATCCTTCACAGCAATGAATGAAGTTTGCTCTGTACAGAAAGGACTGGATTTTTTTTTACATGTTGGTTATAGGGGACTTGAGAAGTATTCTGTACTCAAAACTGAAAAAACCTAGAAAATCCTGGTGACTGGTAAAACCTAGAATTAAACCAATTTTCAGTGTAAGTGATGATTCACTGCTACTGTCTTCAGGCAGAATAGTAAAACCTTAATTTAATGTAAATTTTGTTTATGGTTAAAAATTTACGCTTTTCGATGACGAAAACTTAATAAATCACCCTTTTGCTAAGAAATATATGATGAAATGTATTAACATTTTCCTCAACAAATAAAATTGAGACAAAAATGATAAAGAAGGTAGATAATTCCATTCATTTGTGTTTTGGAAACTTAGAAAGTTTCCAAACATTCTTAAATTTGAGAAAAAAAAAAAAAGACAAAATCCTAATTTTTTATTGACTAAAACTGTTCAGTTTAAACTTCGGACTAAAATTGCTGTAGTTCAGACTAAAACTACCAGTAAACAAATTACTAAAATATAACTAAAACGATTGTGTATTTTTATCAAAAAAGATTCAAACTAAATTCAATTTAGCTGTCAAAATTGCCTCCATTCAGGTATATACTATAATTTTCTCTTACTAGGTAGCAAATTTTGCTTTCAAGCACCACTGCAAAACTAAAGAAGCAAACTGTGAACACCAACATTGTCTTAGACGATTAAATGTATCTGTAATAATGAAAAAAATAAAACCTGTGCATTCTATTTTTATGCTAACATTCAATTTTATGACATTTAGACTAGAGGCTAACCTCAGTGATGAACCATCCAGGGTCAGCAACAAGTGTTAATGGTGAGACAAATTTCCCACGCTTATAGTGATAGCGATCCGGGATCTCATGTGTCCGATATACTTTCATGTTCTGTGCTGCCTGCAATGCTGTATATATCTGAAAAAAATTATGGAAACGTATTCTTCTACCTACATTTTGTGATATTTCCAGTAAATTCAGTAAAATTCAACATAGTACATGTGCTCAAAAAATTTGAATAAAAACCCATTTTAATATGTAATACAGTGTCTTGCATTTGTATTCACCACCCCTTGAACTTTTCTATTTTTTTTCTTAGTTTTATAACCTGGACCCTGTCACTATGAAACTTCTAAATTAGTTCTGATGCCAGCACAAATCACTTGATTAGTTGAATGGGAGTCACCTATGTGTAATTAAAGTGTCTCAATGTATAAACCTGTTCCTTGACGGCCCCAGAGTTTGTTAGAGAACATGCCTGAACAAATAGTATCATGAAGACTAAGAAGAAATCTAAAGAAGTCTTGGGACAAAGTTCTGGAAAAGAATCACTCAGGGATTTGTTATTTTAAAAAAAAAAGTGTTGAGCATCCTGAGGAGCACCGTTAAATCCATTATTAAAAAATGTAAAGCATATATGGTATCTCTGTGACTCTGCTTAGAGAAGGCCATCCACTATAAGTCAGTAACCGGGTAAGGAAAGCATTAGTGAAAGAAGCAACCAAGAGTCAAGGTTCACAGCTCATATGGGAGAAGGCCAACAGTAGTCAGGACAATCTACAAAGGTTAGTTTTATGAGTAATGAGAAAAGAAAAAAGCCATATGAGTTTGCCAAAAGGCATGTTAGAGACTAATCAAATATGTGGAAGAAGTTTCTCTGGTCTGATGAGACCAAAATTGAGTTTTGTTGGCCTTGGCACAAAATTATGTTTGGTGAAAACTCAATACTACTCATAACCCTGAGAGCGCTATCCCCACATTGAAGCATGGTGGTGGGAGCACCATTTATCAGGAATCTTTTCAACAGCAGGGGCTGTGAAACTGGTCAGGGTTATGGGCAAGATGGATGGAGCCAAATACTGTACAGGCCAATTCTAGAAAAAACCTGTTCCAGTCTGCAAGCCACTTGAGACTAGGGTGGAGGTTCACCTTCCAATAGGACAATGACCCTAAGCATACTGCCAAAGCTACACTGGAGTGGTTCTGAACATAAAACCTGAACCTAAATCAAATGGTAAAAATCCCAATTTACTCAATATCAATAACAGATTGTAACATTACAAAATGTCAAAAAGATCAAGGGGGTGAATTCTAATGTTAGGCACTGTAAGTAATTAAAAGTATGTATGTTTGTCCTTCATAAGGTTCATGCTTTATATCTTCATTAGAGGCCTTCAAGTTTACTAGAAAATGAAGTGTCTCTGCAGGAACTTCTGACACAGTCAACACACATTTACTCCGATTACTAGGCATAATCTTTAACAGCTCTTAAGGAAAGACAAGGCACACTTGCCATTTGTACAATATCTGCTTGCTTGAGTTGTAATACAACTACTACAGTAAGCTTACCTCTTCAAGCATTGCTGGTTTAGGCCACAGACTGACAACTGGGCCTCTGTCCATCATCTTTATGATATTGGACATGTTTATGTAAGCCTCCAGTTCAATAATCTTATCCATCCACTTGATGTCAGTCATCCCATGGTCAGAGAAAATGATGACATTCAACTCATCTTCCAAGTCTTTCTCCTGAAATACATAACTGCAATCTCAGAGGTATTCTGTATAAGTAATTCCTCTGTGCTTGCGTATCTGGAAAGCAACTGCACAGCATCCTGTCTATTTCATTACACACAAATTTATCCTGCCCTGCACAGACCTTAATCTTGTAGTTTAAAGTCTGGAATGCCGTGTCCAGTGAGCGGATAGCAGTCCGCACCTGCTCCGACCCAGGACCAAAGTGGTGCCCCTCCACATCGATGTTCTCATAATACACAGCTACCATATCTGCCCTGTCATTGCTCATGAAAACAAATCACAGAATATACACACCAAATAATTATTTAATCACTATTCAAAAGTTATTACAAATGGATCATGAGGAAATAGAATATGTGTGTGAATATGTGTTTGGTCATGGGTGTGTTTCCCTAAAGTTTCTCAATGCTAAGTAGTTTGGAAACTTCATCTTAAGAATTTAAGAATTTAAGAAGTCATAGAGAGTAAGTCTGTGTAAGACTTACTTACTATGTATTTCTACAGCCCAGTTTACAAATACATATTTACTTCATTTCAAAACTGGCTATGTTCCAGTGCTAAACCAACCAGATAGACAGGAGGTTGGATGTCAAATTGATCGCATTTATCTAAGTAACAAATAGTATATTAGATTAAATTTTTAAAAAAACACTAAAAAATGTAACAATTTGTCCTAGATCGTGCGTTTGACTTAAATTATGCTTATAGTGATTATTATAATGATTATTATACTGTCTGGTGGTGTTCATTTTTGGCTAAAGAGATCTGTGTAAGACTTACTTTAGCACATTGAGACCATTCTCTATGGCATCATTTAGATTCTGCAGAGAAGGACTGGTAACATATTTCTCACAGAATGTGGGATTTACACCAAGAATCTGCACTTCACAACCTGCTCATAAATGATTTACATTTTAATACAAAATCATTTACATTTTGTTGGGTAAAAATGTAACTGCCATTGACATTGATAAGTAGATTTTACAGTCCTGTTATTATATATTTCAAATGCAAATTATAAATATATAAATCACAACAAGAAATGTAGTTTTACTTTCAAAAGAATTATTTACGTATACTTGTATTAATATATACATGAAATTTATCTTGTAGGAAATTGTAATAGAAAATTAATCAACAGTTTCTGATCAGTGTCATGGTATAAAGTAAAATAACACAGTTTGTAAATTGCACTAAATAAATGTTCGCTATCTTGTCCAGTACTTTGTATGTTTATGCAGATGGAGATTTGAGTCCAAAAACACACACAAACACACAATCATCACTGACCTGGCCAGTAGTACATGTAGACTTTCCTGCCTAGTTTCTGCAGGGTTACCCAGAGGGGTTCAGAGCCGTCCCACCACATCGGTAAGCGGCTGCCTGGATTGGTTCCAATTAGAAATTCCTCTGAGGTGTCCTGATCCCACATAAAATTCCCCGTCATTTGGTGCACATCACAATGGCGACCTGGTACATCAAAGAAATGTTTCAAAAGAGACCAAGATGACCTACTCTGTGGACTGTAGATCACCTAAGCCTGAACAACTGAGTCAGGTTGATTCACTGAAAAATTAAAAACATTTAAAAGGTGAAATTTACCCTGGCAAATTTACACTGAATTTTTTTTTTTTCATTTTCCAAATATGCATTCTTTTATTCATTCATCTTCAGCAACTACTCTATTCTTGCATGGGACGTCAGTCCATCACACACACATCTACAAAGATTAGCCTACCAGGGTGTTTTGGGAGGAAATCTAAGAACCCTTTAGCAACACATGCAGAACTTGGGTAGATCATGTAGAACTCCACACAGACATCAGACTGGGAGCCTAGAGCTGTAGAGTTGTTAGGTGGCAATGCTACTTACTGTGTCACTATGCTGTCCTAACTTAACTTATCTAATACTGTGTATCATATTACACAGTAAACTGTGTCAGACACTGTGTTCAAAAAATCTTGCATACATTTTTCACTCATTCTCTACCACCAGCAAAACTATTTTAAACTATATTTCTACAGTCCAGTTTACAAATAGTAATAGATAAGTAACAAATACTATATTAGATTAAATGTAAAAACCCTTTTAAAAAAAAAAAACGGTGAATTTTCAGAGAGGTACTCTCTGCACTGTGTGTGCAGGAATATAGCACAAATCCCAAATCAGCCCATACAATACAGAATACTGATTTCATGTTCAGATGACCTCTATAGAAGGATTGAGCCTATAACTATTCGGGTAAGAAAGCAAGTGGCGTCTGCCAGTTTCCTCCCTTAATCTTTCAGTGTCTTTGAAAAAACAACAACAACAACAACATTTTCCCTAATTTCATTCTGCTTTAGGAGTAGTGGGACCAGCAGGCTTTCCTCATTGGCAGGCTCTGACTTCATTGTTCGCTTTCTTTGCTATTGCCTGGGTGTGATTATTGGGACAGACTCTAGCCCAGGCTGAGGGGGAAATGCATAAGCCTAAGAAAAACACCCACCATCAGCAAATCATCCCTACACAGCTGCAGTGATTGCAAAAGGCTGGACTGTGACTCTGTGTGTTTAGGTTTAGTGAGGATTGTTCCAGGCCAGAGAAAGAAAGTTTTCTGATGTAGAAAGTCAGAAAAGGATAGGTTTTCCATCTGTGCTTTGAAGCAAGTGACCCACCAAGTAACAGAAAACATTTACAGCAAGAAACATGAAGAGTGCACCAAACACAAGACCAAGGCAACTAAACTAATACCTAGTACATGTGTTCATATAGTAAGTCATCAAAATATAAAAGGATATATATGTGATCTTTAATGATCTTTTTCACGTAAATATATACACCAATCCTGACACCTACATTCAGCTTTACTGTTCCCGCAGCTGTCATTTTATCAATAACTTAATGTCCTTGTTGATAACCACTTTCCACTTTGGAGATATTATTATCTAGCTAATCATAAACAGGCACTTTGCATGGCCTTGTATTTGGTGGAATATTACTAGGATTAAAGCAGAGGTTAAAAAAAAAAAGGATCAGCAAACAGTTGCTTCTTGACACATGCTACCAGCCGAAGACAAGCACATGGATCCAGGCCTGTTCATACAGTATACATGATTCCAGCATTTTGCAGCATAAAGAGACAAATGTCAAATATCAGATGGAATCTTGGGTTGTCATTTTGGAGACATCAGTATCTAGCCTGTTATGAACAGGCTCCATGCCTTTATATTTGGTTAAAGATTAGCGGGGAACTATCTATATCTGGAACAGTTTGAGCAACTAATAGTATGATATCCCCAGTATGCAACCTAGTATCACATTATAAAAGTTTGATATAACAGTATTTATAACAGTACAGTTGCAGCAAATGCTGACATTTTCCGACTTCCAAAGACATAAAAAAAAGTCTATATTAAATCATATTTAAGGGAAGGCTTAAAGAAGAAGATTTTAAATGTGCATGTTTGTTCTTTAATAAACAGATTTGCCTGTTTTTTCCATGAAGTATATCTGATTCCAACTTTTCATCACATTAAAAAGCAAATGATTCTATTCTACACTGTAATAAAAATGTCTTTAAAAACTTTAATACTTTCTTTTTCAAGTGTTCTGACATTTTAAATCACCATTTCCAAATTTAACTCTAGGTAAAACTGCAGCCTACAATATAAGAAAAGCACACTTGTTATAAAAGCCATGTTATTAGTATGGGAAGTACTTTTGTTGAAGGATAAGACTTAAAGCCATTAGCTGTGCCAAGCTCGTATAGTCAATGGCACCATTCAGCCATGGCAATATCTACTTTCCACTTAAACGATCTACACTGTCATAACAATATGACTTTCTTTTATAGCACTTTGATACTGCTGACTTCTCTGTACTTTGTTCCAATTAGAGGATACTGCCTAAAGCAAAAGCCATATATAAATCTTATAAAATCTCAAAAAAGCAAGAAAAAGCATCTGCTACAAAATCCCATGCAGAATTAGATCAGAGTGAAAGTTCTTCTGTTTTTTTGGGCTATCTTCTCTATTTCCTGTCTTCTCCTCCTAGCCCCTGTGGTTTTAGAGGGTCCATTTTAGGGACTGTATGGCACCAGGCCAGTCAGGCCTTTTTTTCTCCAGCTGTGAAAATCAGAGCATGTATTCCTAGAGTTTCTGGCATAGATTCACCATGATCCTGACCAAGATAAACCAGTTCCTTAAAATGGATGAATGAATGAATGAAGTATATTTTTCATGCTCGCTCTGTTTGAAATGTCTTTTACTGGGTGTAAGCTTTTAAAATTGTATTTAATTGTTAAAAACAGATATAACAAACATTTATGGTTAAATGGGCAAAATAAAAAGACTTCTTTATCCCTGCATTTAACAATATGTAGGGGGTTGGGCAATAGTATTATACATGGCATAAAACAGTATTAATCTTATATGAGCAAAATTATATACAAAATGATATACTGTAATACTGCAAAGATACTCATCTGGAAAGAAAACAATACATTTAGGGTAACCTTTGAAAGAGTTTGTTAATTGGCCAAGGGAATTCCCAATCCGATTCATCATCTTTGACTCACTGGAGACTCATCATTGCCTAGACAGAGAGAACCATGCTATCTGATAATGAGAGGAGAGTATATCCAAAATACAAGTATTTTAAAAATAGACCATGCTTTTCTGCCTTCTTCTATCCAGCATGGCAAGGGATTCACTGTTAAATTGTACTGAATCTATCAAATCGTTGGGACATGGGACTGATACTATAGACTTCAGTTAAGACTGAAAACCTGTAAATGTACTTGCTTGCAAATGCCAGTGTTATCTTTAATTTGAGTCCTAACTTCAGTATGCTTCCTGCTGTCCTTCACATCTTTATCTGTGCCTCTACGTTTGTTGGTTGTTTCTGATATATAAAGGAGGACACTTTTGTTTTGTTTGTCTTCCATTATGTTCATTCTTTTAGGGTTATCAGTCTGTTCTGTAAATGTTTTTCTTACAATGCTGCAGGCATACGTGAGGAATGCCAGATCATCTTAATGACTTCAGCGGGATCGCTGTACACTCTTCATGTTTTTCATTGCTGCGCTGTTCACAATCAGCTGAACAATAACAAATTCCAACAATTCTAACATTCCATAGTCAACATCTGTTTCTATGTGTAGTCACATACACCCCCCAGCCATTTTATTAGTAACACCTGTGCACCTGCTCAATCATGCAATTACCCAATCAGTCAATCATGTGGCGGCAGCGCGATGCCTAAGATTATGCAGATACAGGTCAAGGGGTTCATTAAATGTTCATATCAAACTTCAGACCAGAAGAGGAAATCACAGTGAAAATGTGATTTCAGTGACTTTGACCAAGGCGTGCTTGTTGGTGCCAGATTAGAAATTGCTGATCTCCTGGGATTGTCATGCACAGCAATCTTTAGAGTTTACACAGAATGATGTGAAAAACAAAAAATATCCAGAGAGCAGCAGTCCTGCAGACAGAAACAGCTTGTTGATGAGAGGTGTGCAGATGAGAATGATCAGGAAGCTGACAGGAAGGCTACAGTAACTTAAATAACCACTCTTTACAACCATGGTAAGCAGAAAAGCATCTCCGAACACAAAACACGTCGAATGTGAGGTGTATATATATATATATATATATATATATATATATACAATCACAGACATATCTATCTATCTATCTATATACAGTCAGGTCTGGAAGTATTTGGACAATGACAGTTTTTGTGATTTTGCCTTTATACACCACCACAATGGAGTTGAAATAAAACAGTCAAGATGTGATGGAAGTGTAGACTTTCAGCTTTATTTTAAGAGATTCCACAAAAATATGGCATTTACCATTTAGGAATTACAGCCATTTTCAACAAAGTACTTCCATTTTCAGGGGCTCAAAGGTATTTGGACAAAGTGACATAACTGTAAATATATCCATAATTTTAATACTTGAATGAAAATTCTTTGCAGTGAATGACTGCCTGAAGTCTGGAGCCCACGTTCTCAAAACATGGAGGAAGTTTCCTCTCTGCAGATGCTTTGCCAGGCCTTCACTGCAGCCACCTTCAGTTGCTGCTTGTTTGTGGGTCTTTCTGCCTTCAGTCTTGTCTTCAGTAAGTGAAAAGCAGCTCTATTGGGTTGAGATCAGGCGACTGACTTGGCCATTGAAGAATATTCCATTTCTTTGGCTTCAAAAAGTCTTGAGTTGCTTTCGCAGTATGTTTAGGGTCATTATCCACCTGCACTGTGAAGTGGCATCTTATCAGTTTTGTAGCAGAGAGTATATCTGAGTTTTGAGAACATGGGCTCCAGACTTCAGGCAGTCATTGACTGCAAAGGATTTTCATCCAAGTATTAAAATTATGGTTATGTTTACAATTATGTCACTTTGTCCAAATACCTTTGAGCCCCTGAAAATGGAGGTACTTTGCTGAAAATGGTAAATGCCATATTTTTGTGGAACCTCTTAAAATAAAGCTGAAAGTCTATACTTCGATCACATCTTGAATGTTTTTTTTTCCAAATCCATTGTCGTGGTGTATAAAGGCAAAATCACAAAAAGTCCGTCATTGTCCAAATATGTCCAGACCTGACTGTATATATATATATATATATATATATATATATATATATATATATATATATATACGTATACACACACACACACACACACCTATAGACAGATAGATAGATAGTCTTGCGCCGATCAAAGAGAGTTATCTCACCGGTCATGAGGGAGTAATAATTGGGGTAGGACAGACTTGGAAAGTCCGGGGTCATGTAATCCACTTTGACGCCGTTGTACACAATTTCTCTGAACCCCGGCAGGTTCTGTAGATCGTCCATGTAGTCATAGCGGAAACCGTCGATGAGGAAGACCATGAGTTTTCTATCATCGCAGTGGCATCCGGATAGCAGAAGAAAAGCGATGATGAAAGCGCATGATGAGCGCACAGGACTCGGCATGGTGCCTCTGTGAGGAGCAGACTATCAGCCTGAGGAACCAAGTGGGCTGAGTGCGGAGTGCGCAAGGATAAAGTGCACACTGAGAAGTGAGTAGGGGCAAAGTGCGCACTGAGAAGTGAGCAAGGACAAAGTGCACACCGAGAAGTGAGCAGGGGCAAAGTGCGCACTGAGAAGTGAGCAAGGACAAAGTGCACACCGAGAAGTGCGCAAGGGCAAAGTGAGCACTGTGAAGTGCGCAGGACAAGTGCGCGCTGAGAAGTGAGCAAAGTCTGAGTGCGACATGCTGCGTGGGGCGGAGAGAGAAACAGAGTGTGTGCATGAGGTAGAGACAGTAGAGACCAGCTCAGTGTAAATGACAAGGTGTACAAATATAGAAGGTGCATTGTACAGGGATATGAGGTATATATATCTGGTGTCCTTGCTGATAGCATCATGTAGTAATTAGTCAGTAATGTGCAAGGAGGCAAGTTCAGAATGAGGTGTAAGGGCACGTTACCATGGTAGTGCACATGACAAGTGACAGATGGTATTTGAGCGTGCAACCAGCATTAATATTGTACAGTTCATTTTTTTTTATTGTTATAATGGGAATTGTATTGGTTTTAATGGAAACTGTAATGGTCCCTGTGGGTCTCTACTGGTAATTTGTTGCACAGGTAAACTTATATTAAAAACTTATATTGTTACTAACTTATGTTCAAATTTATGTTACTGAGTCCTTGCAGTGGAACTGCTTCATAGAAAAAACATGACTTAATTCATTTGATATCATATAAAGGGAAGTGCTTAGACTATTTTATTTTATAACGTCATTAAATTGTCATACAGTGATGTCCAAAAGTCTGAGCACACTAGTGAAAATGCTTCTATCTTGCATTCTTTTCTATAATTCTTTAATACAATTTTCATTACAAAAAAGTGAAAAGTAGAGTCTTTGAAATATTTATATGAATTTCAGGGTTTCTTAGTACTTGGTATTTCCCCTTTTTTGCTTTAATGACATGGACTCCACAAGTTTGTGCAAAACCTTATGATCCATTTTAGATCAAATCCATCAGATGACATTGAGTGTCATCTGAACACATGCTTCAGTAGAAGAGATTAGACAAGAGGAAGATCTGACCTTTTGTACAAAGCAGTTAGCATTGGTCAGTATCACACACTTGCTTACATTTAAATAGGGACCTAGAACTAGTGCAGAATCTTGAATATATTTAAAAATTCTAAGACCTTCTGTTTATTTCCAATTTTTTTTTTTTAAATCCCAGATTTTCAGTGTGGTCTCAGACTTTTGGGCCCCACTGTACTTTATACATGCAGTAATTCATGTACCGTATACAATAGATTGACTGCTGTAACAAAATGAGCATAAAGGTACACTATATAGACCACACACATCACAAACATGAGCCTTCCACAAAATGTTATCACAATGTTGGAAGCACACAGTTGTCTAGAATGTCTGCATATACTGTAGCACCATGATTTCAAACATGTTTCAGCATGACAGTGCACTTGTGCGCAAAGCACGGTACATAAAGACGTGGTTTGCCAAGGCTGATGTGGAAGAAAATGAGGCTGTTATAGGAACTCCATAATACATCCTATAGTTTTGGGAACCGGATGTTCAACAGTAGTAGATTTATAAATTGTGGCAGTAAGCTGATTCTGGACTGGTCAGATTAAAATGATCAGGAATGTGGGTCAGAGAGACTACATGAATTAAAACTGGTCATTTATACTATGTTTAACCAAAATATTCCTCAGGGCATGTTTGGTATCAATTTAATCCAAATTTCATGGTGAACAGTATGGTGATATCAGAAGTATTGTATGAGTTTAGGACATAACATTTCCTAAACAACATAACAGGATGTGTTTATTTTCTGCTGGGTTTGTATTCTGCCGTGTGTGAGACATCCTCACACATATCAAAGCCATCTGGGCTGCTCAAAAGGTCACTCTCCAGTCAACTGATGGTTCTTATCACATCTTAAGCTCAGGGGGTCTTGTTCTAACAGGCCAAACTTGAAACCTGGGTGATTAGGCCAGACCATGATCTCATCCTGTTGTAAAATGTAAAAGGATGTGTTCTGTTTAGTCATTGTAAAGAGGTGCATGGGGTATAAGTAGGGTGAGAGAAATCTAAGGGAAAAAGGATCTTAGAAGGAAGATCTTGGGAAGAGACTTTTAGTCTAGTCCCAAGAGAGAATCTTGGGAAGAAGATCTTATCTCTCTGTGTGATGCAGCTATCATCTGCATCCTATGCTGGCAAACATAGATTAAATCATTTACTTGATTCTATAAGTTTTCACATTTTACCAGTTAATCAATTTCATACATTTTCCCTTATGGCCTTCTATTTTTTTTAGATAATAAACCTATGAACTGTGTTATTTTTAAAGTACTCAGCCGTCATTATTGAAAGCTAGTGTGTTAAATAAATGTCCAGAGATTAATGAATAATGATGCTTAGAGTAATGGTATCTAAGACATGTTTAAAGACAGACCTTTGACAGGTAAATAGGAAAGGCCTTTGCTTAGAAGTCAAACCTCTGAGGTATCAGAACAATTACAATTATAAGTCTCTGACATGGTAATGTCACATTCCAGTAAAAACTTACTATAAATGTATAATTGAATGCTGAGATATTACTCTTCTAACACTAACTAAAAGGTTATTGTTTGGAATCAGTTACATTGATATTAGTACTAGTAATTATTGGAGTCAGATGCTTAAGTGAATTAAATACTGGAGACGTTTATCAGCTTTATCTGTCTCCTGAACCATGAATATGGTCAAAAATGGGAGCACTGTTCCTGCTCCTAGACTGTTCATGTCAGATGCCATTTAGAGGTCTTGAAAGTGAAAAGTTATTTAAAGAGTTATGATATTCCAAAACCGCATTGTTGCTGCAGTCCAATAAAATGTAAACGTGACCCAATGTCAGTTATCCAGGAGTGGAAAGTAATGAACTACATGTACTGTTGTTACAGTAGTACTTTTACTTGATTTGTTAAACAGTCAAATACTGAACTTTACATTAATTATTTTTTTAAAAAGTAATCCATTCATCCCTGGAAGACTAGATACCTCATGTCCACCATGGACAAATAGAATTTCTTCCTTGGTTGTTTCACTTATTTCCTGTGCACACCTGTAGTTCATCTTTATAAATTGTTTTCCCTCATTTGCCATTTGTTTTCATGAGTGGTTATCATCTGTCCAATTCTCAGTGTTATATTCTTTAACCTTTTGAACTTTGCCTTGACTGTATTTGTTTAGTTTGTACTTTGTTTAATGAATATTGAAGCCTGCACCTGCATCCGCCGCCCCAGAATTGTTACAGTAATATTATTAATGGATATAACTTACATGGCAGAATCAAACTAGTACCAACAGATACTGTCTACTTTGTAAAAAAAAAAAAAAGCCTGGTCTCCTTTCACAAATCATAATTACATTCAAAGACATAATAGAACAGTAAATCTTAAACACAATAATATTAGCCAATCCAGCTTCACTGAAGTCCACAACCAGCTACTTGGTTTTGCTGACATTCAGAGAGAGACATTTAGCCTGGCACCAAGCTTCTAGTTTCTCCACCTCATCAAGGTAGGCGGCCTTGTTGTTGTTGGAGATGAGGCCCATAACCACTGTGTTTTCAGCAAACTTGATGATAGAAGTGGAGTTTGTGAGAGGACACACAGGTGTGTGTAGAGAGAGTAAAGCAGGGGGCTCAGGACACAACCTTGTGGGGCTCCAGTGCTCAGGATGATGGAGGTAAACTTACCCACTCTCACTTCCTGTGGAAGTCCAGGACCCACTCACAGAGGGGGGCATTGAGTCCGAAGCCTCTGAGCTTGGAGGGCAACCTGTAACCTGGAGGGCAAGTAGCCTATAAACAGCAGCTTTACATAGTTCCCCTTGTTGCTGTCAGTGTGGGTGAGGGTGGTGTGTAGGAGGTGAGATATGGCATCCTCAGGAGACCTATTGGGGAGATAGGTGAACTGGTGTGGGTCGATGGTGTCAGTGATGGAGGAGCAGATGGAGATTTTGATAAGCCTCTCAAACACCTTCATTACAAGTGATGTGAGGACTACAGAGTTTTACATGAGTAAGTTGAGTTTTAGTAAAAGCTCAATGGAGTACCTTTACCCAGCAATGTAATGTAAGAAAACATGACAGATGATAAGGTGTTAAGGAGATGTGGTTTAAATGACATAAACAAATTGGCCAAGTCCACATGCTTACAGAAATCGAAAACTCAGGATGGATGACATTTTAAATTTAGAATATCTAAAAGGATTATTTCTTGCATGCCTTTTGTTAATAGTTTTTCATTCGATTTTTTCAAAACTTGTCATTTTAAACACTCTTCCCTGACATCCATCCCTGTGTACTGTTACTCTTCTGCCACTAGATGGTATAATAACGCAAATTTAAAAGTGAATAGGGCAACCAATAACAGGCCTTCAAAAAGTAGTAAAATAGTAATCATAATAATATTCTATAGCCTTTATATATAGACTTACAATGTAAAACAGAGTGAGAGCCTTTCTAATGTCACATGGACTAATATTCATAATACAGACGAATAAAATATAATACAAGCACACAGAGCAACAGGAAAGGAGTTAGAAGGAGAGAAGAAGAAGAAGAAGAAGAAGAAGGAAGTAAACCACTTTCATAATGAACTTTGTGTTTACTTATGGGTTATGTAATTAACTGCCATGGTTGCCATGGTGACCTAGGTGTCATTAGGGCTGTTTGCATGGGGCTGAGCTAACACATTCACAGCCTGAGAACAGCAACCGAAACCAAAAGGCGAGGAGCAGGCCACTGCTTTCTTTTCTACCTACACGGAAACAACACCTCACATACGCCCAGAAGTCAGATCATATTACACTAGCATCTGCCACTGTCTCTAATATGCAAAAACACACAGAATGAGATTGTACAGGCCAATGAACATGCCATTATAGAAGCCACTGAGGAATCCTGTTTGCTTTGCCACAAAGGAGGTGTATGCTTTAAAACAGACATATCTAAAAATCCATATAGCACATGAATTATGTCTATGAAAAATTAATTTTAGTTATCAAGCTTCAAGACTTCAGATTTCAGTTACAGCTGCAAAAGCACAAGAGCTGTTAGCCAGTTTCTCTTTGACTGAGATGCGAAACTGCACCAGGAAACGAGATGGCAGCTTACAAAGTGTTCCAGTTTCACACAGAACACAGATATTGGGGCAACTGTTAACTCCTTCTTCTATCATAAGCCTCGGAAACCTTTTCCCATTTCACTAAGGTGGGGCCTGCAATGCCACAGATATTAATCTTGTTCATCTTGTTCTGTCATAGTGTTACTTTTTACACTTATCGTGGGTCTTAATCTTTTCTTCATTCCTGTCTTGCATTTGCAAAAAAAAAAAAAAGAATCCAGTCATTCAACAGCCATTTTAACCACTGTAAGAAGATCTTATTACTGTTCGGGTGGCTGTGGGTTGTGAACATGTGTCACATACTTTAATTAAGGAGTGGTGCCAAGGAGTGAACAAGATGCTGGTAGAAATTTGTCAACCGGTAAAAGTATCCAGATACTGTTTCCACTGCAAAGTATAAAGGCAAAACTGCTGAGTAAAATACGTCTCTGCAGAGTACACATGTGTATTTCTAAATATATATGCATTTCGTAATTGTGGGATTTAATTGGTTTGAATCTCTGCTGTTTTCTACAGTCTACCAGTTTTTAGCTTATGTGTAACTGTCTGTAAAAGTTATGTGAACACTTAACAAGTGTTGATGAAAGACGTAAAAAAAAATAAATCATCAAAAGTCATAGGAATAGGTATTAAAGGATGTGGAATTTATGGTTCAAAGGATGTGGTTTGGGGCTAGCCACAAGATCTTAACATACAAACAAATATTAAAATTTCATACTACCAAGCTATGTCTACTTATTTATACTTACACTATATAGCCAAAAGTATCGTATGTGGACACCTGACCATCACAACCATATGTGCTTGTTGAACATCCCATTCCAAAGTTAGTCCTCCCTTGCTGCTACAATAACCTCCACTCTTTTGGGAAGGATTCCACTAGATTTTGGGGTGTGGCTGTGGGGATTTGTGCTCATCCAGCCACAAGAGCATTAGTAAGGTCAAGCACTGATATCAGACGAGAAGGTGATGTGCAGTCTGGTGATTCATCCCAAAGGTGTACAGTGGGGTTGAGGTCGGGGCTCTGGGCAGGTCAGTCAAGGTCTTCCACACCAACATCACCAAATCATGTCTTTATGGCGCTCGCTTTGTGCACAGGAGCATTGTCATGCTGTTTGGGCCTTTTTAGTTCCAGTGAAGGAAAATCATAATACTACAGCATACAAAGACATTCTAAATAATTGTATGCTTTCAATTTCGTGGCAACACTTTGGGGAAGAATCAAATATGGGTGTTATGGTAACGTGTCCTTTGGCCATATAGTGCAACTTACTGAAAATTTTTACACCCTAAAATCACTATTATGTCTATCAATTAAGTAATTTTGGTGTGGCCAGGTCAAAATTCTCTGAGAATGTGCAGTTATGTGCATCTCAACATAACACCAACCAGACTGAGACTTTTTTAATTGTCGATAAATCCGACCAGTATAATCTGTTATTTGAGAAACACTCGGGATTCCGTTTACATTGTCGCCCAACATTGTTAAAATAGCATGATATAAATCACCACTCATATTGAGACATATTGCCAGGAAGTTATCCCAAATACCCAGAAATCTCATCTCTACAATTTATTTAAAGTGGTAATAACTTTGAAAATGTGTGTTCAGGTCTTCTCATATTGTAGCAATGCCTGCAGAAACACCATGCTAACAGACTTGAGGATTTTATTAGGATTTTTTTTTTTTTTTTTAGCAAATGCCCCATGTTAGCTGATTGTAAACTACAAAATATAGGCAAAAGTATGTGGATACCTGATGATCACACCCATATGTGGTTCTTCCCCAAACTGTTGCCACAAAGTTGGAAGTACACAATTGTACA
Source organism: Pangasius djambal (assembly GCA_022985145.1). Classification (NCBI taxonomy): domain Eukaryota; kingdom Metazoa; phylum Chordata; class Actinopteri; order Siluriformes; family Pangasiidae; genus Pangasius; species Pangasius djambal. Next base: position 17,553,842 of record CM040981.1, read on the forward strand.
GGATGTCTTTGTATGCTGTAGCATTACAGTTTGCCTCCAGTGGAACTAAGGGAGGGGCCCAAACATGTTCCAGCATGATAAGGCTCCTGTGCCCTAAGCAGGGTCCATGAAGACATGGTTTGTCAAGGTTTGAGTGGAAGAACTCGAGTGGCCTGCACAGCACGCTGACTTCAACCCCACTGAACACCTTTGGGATGAACTGAAATGCCGTCTGTGCATCAGGCCTCCTCAGCTGTCATCAGTACCGAACTTCACTAGTGCTCTTGTTGTTGAATGAGCACAAATCCCCACAGCCATGTTCCAAAATCTGGTGGAAAGCCTTCCCAGAAGAGTGGAGGCTATTACAGCAGTAAAGGGGGATACACGATGGTTAGGTGTCCACAAACCTTTGGCCATATAGTATATCTAAATCTATATCTAACAGACACTGCAAGTATAATGTCTAATTTGTGGGTAGAATACATGAGCATCTAATATAATTCAAATCCAGAAACAGTGTTTTTTTTATATTTATTATCAAGAAATTCTTATTTTACATAACATCATCTTATCATATAATTAGATATTCAATGATCCACAGGATTGAGAGACCCATAAATGTGCATAGAGACACATTTGGTTAGATGAACACACTTCCATATACAGTCACAGACATGGGCAGTATTATGAACAAGTTTTTGCCACCTGTTTGATTTTCTGCATTTCCACACTGAATTTGCTTTGTGTTTCATTTGACACCTTAGCACCATGAAATTATTTTTCAGTGTGCTTCATGAGGATTATATGAGCCTTTTTGGCATAAAGGTTGCTTATGCTTACTTAAGAGTGCGAATAATCAGATAATGTGGCTCCCTGTCAGAGGCCTGTTAGGAACAGAAATAAAGCTAAGTGCTTGTCTTGAAAATACCATCCACAAAATTACCGGATGCCATAAAAGCATGTGAAAAGATCCTCACATCTCCCTGTGATATGATCAATAAGATGATGGGCAAAAATGGAAATGAAAAGTGCCAAGTTTGCCTAAAAGCAACTTAGATGAGTTGCAAGATATCTAGACGAGTGACCTATGGACAGATGATTAAAGTCTTATCCTGGTCAGCATCAATGAATTTTTCTGGAGAATGTAAGACCTACTGTATGAGTGCAGTGCAGAATGCTGTGTCCTCAAACGGAAAAAAAACAATGACCCAAACACAGCTAATTATTCATTTGAATGGTCCACAAGTAAATGTAAAAAAAATGAAGTAAGAAAACTTATTTATAAAACTGTAAAAAATTATTTTTTAATGAATGGCCTACACCTAAACCAGTAACCTGACCTAATACATGTTAGTATGGCGGAAAGTGCAAAGTGGGGGCTCAGTGGTTAAGGCTCTAGGTTACTGATCAGAAGGTCAGGGGTTCAAGCCCCAGCACTGCCGCTATTGGGCCCTTGAGCAAGGCCCTTAACTCTCTCTGCTCCAGGGGCACTGTATCATGTCTGACCCTGGCTTCCTAACAAGATGGGCTATGTGAAGAAAAGAATTTCACTGTGTTGTAATGTATACATGACAAGATACGTGAAATAAAGGCTGCTTCTTCTTCTAAATGATTTCCACGCTGGACATTGTGTGTTGCAAAAATACACATTTGGTCTTTATGGTTGTAGCAGGTGAGGATGTTTTTGGCAAGGGCCTGCACATTGTGGAGAAGGGGAAGGGATTTGGGGTAAAGTCTGACGTAGAACACCGGAACCTTACTTCCTGGGAATGTGTGTGTGTATGGTTTTTTTTTTTTTTTTGGAATGAATCCATGTGTACAATGAGTTCAGTAACATGGATTACAAGCATATGTAATGGGCCAGCTGATAGAGGGGTGATGAGACCCAGCATAGCGTGGGCATGTGCTTCACGCGTTGCCTGGCCAAATTGTTTCCCAGGAACTCTATGAAGTTGCAGAAAGCCAGGACACCTCCAGGCTGACTGACTCCAGCTGTGTCTCCACTGTCTGGAGGTGACATACAGAGTACTGATCAGTACTCATGGGGGTATACAATAGTCCTTGGTGGATTCAGGCTGCACAATAACCTTAATCTACCAAGGCTTTACTCAAGACAAGGCACTGGATAGCTACATGCAGGTGAAGATGAGGTGTATTCACAGAAATATGCACACTTGTCTTCCGGTGCAACTCAAAACTGCTACAATCCTTAGAGCTCTGTGCATCAAACACTATATTCCGATTGTAGCATCTACTCTAAAGTATGCAAAAATGCAGAAAACCACTTCAGGGGCAAGCACTTTTTCACAGAACTGTATAATTAAATTTGTTTATATGTACATTTATGTTCACACGTACAGTAGAAAGCAAAAAAAATATCAATGTATTTTTACTTTAAAAAAACATAAAATAAGTGCCATTCTTGTCATTCACAAAAACATCCATGAATCAAATTGATTATACTGGGCGAAAAATGTAAATATCCACCTTTAAAAAAAATCCCTTAAGACACAACAATATATGGGACTATGTCAGATTTTGAGATACAAAAGGCTATCTTTAAAAGTGCTTTCTTTGGTGGACATGAGACACAAACTAACAAATCCTTTCAGAGAAGTATGTGTCCACAGTCGTGGTGCTATAGAGAAAAGAAAGAAGGCCACAGATAATCTCATTCAGTGCTTTTCTATAAGGTGCTAAATCTAATGCCACTGATTAGACATTATGACTCTCCTGTATATACACATCCAAAACAAGCTGGAAACAATGGCACAATGGCAGTGTTGACATCTGTCACTGCACTTAGACCGCTCCCTGAATTTAAGGCCTGGACCTGCACTGAATCCTGCATTTTGCCCTGTATCATGTCTTATCTCACCCACTGCTAAGATGAGCTATTCAGCGAGCCAGACATCATCATCATCTTCATCAGTTTTGCTAGCTGTGAGATCATCAATAGGAGGCAACAGAGTGTTGCTTAGGTTCTTTGCTCCATGTTCAAGTTCAGTACAGCCTTCAATGAAGCCAGGATCTAGAACTAGTGGTTTTCCTCAGTAACTCTTGACAGATTTGGATACGTCTGAGGTTTTCATGATGACACTGGCCCGTTTTTCATGGACGGGAGGTTTGCTGGAAGCTGCTGGGGGCTGTGATGGAGGGTGAGGCGGAGTCAAGAGGCTCCATGATCCCCCACTGTTATAGGGGACGTGAAAGGGAGTGGACAAAGTGTCCTGGACAGTTGTAATCCTGAAGTTGGGCTTAGACTGAGTGATGAAAGTGGACATGCTGGGTAAAGACGTCCGCATCGCCGAGCTGTCCAGGACTGGCTTTTCCTCCACACGATTAGAGCCCCATACAAGTGCTTGCATGCGCTGTAGAAGAGAAAATAATGCAGGTTGATAACATGAATCCATAAAACCTAAAGTTATTCTGACATTATTGATTCATGTGGTATCTTGACCCACCGTGTATTAAAACATATAAATCAGTAAATGAAATAATATACAGCAGAGTCAAGATAAATGGCAGTAATTTGATTCTAATTAAATTTTCTAGATCTAGAAATTCATTGCTATTTTCCTCATCTCAGTAGATCTGTATTATTCTGATTAAGGCAACAGCATAAATACTCGATGGTATTTCTGTATTTCTCAGATAAGAACCAGCAATAAATCACATACAAAACCCTTACACATACAATAGCTAGGTTCCTTTACATTAAATCCCTTTAACAATGGCTCATATGGTAAACAAACCACATGTACTGATGACAAAAATTAAGCAAATTCAGTCATTAATTCTTAGCACAATCACCGACCACTACAGTTAAGACCCACTCCTTTTATACTAAATGCTTGTTGGAGCCTGTACTTGAGATTTTACTTCTTAGTTTTTTTGCCACGTTGGAGCTCTGCATGATTCATCTGAGCACTGGAATGCAGAGAAACCCCACACTACTGCCTGTCCATCCTTACACACCCACACACAACTCTCACACACACACACACACACACACACACACACACACACACACACACACACACACACACACACAGCACACATGCAGAGATATACAAACATTCATTCACACATAAATACATGCAAACTGCACATGCATTCACTTTTGCACTCAACCTCTTCAGTTACTCTGTTTTGTGCACACACATGTACACATGTACTCATTGGGACTTTTCAGAGCAGCACACTAAATGATAAACTGCCCAGTTGACTGAAGCTTCCATTTAAACTTGCAAATGGAGCAAAGAACAAAATACAACTCCACGACCACTTTAGCACTTCCACTATTAATTACAGCTCCAGCTGTTTTTGCTGTAAATATTATTGCCACCATGTCGCTATCTCCACACTGCAGCTAACTGCAAAAGTAAACCTGCTTCCTGAATGCTTGTAAATCATCCCTGAAATGACTGTAAGAAAAGGCTGATAACTCTATTCAGCTTCACGACGTTGGTTAGTGCGTGTGTGTGCCACAAAAGGGGAATTACACCTTTTTCAGCTTAAACAGTAAAAGTGATACTCGACACAAAATAACTTGAAACCTGAGGCTGTAATTTGCAAACCCCACATCTGCCAAACCAAAATTACACTCAGACTAGAAATCTGAATCATGCTCCTTGCCAGAGTCTAAACACACTATGCTCCATTTACACACTATGCTCCATTTACACACTTACACCCTTACAGATTATCTAATTCTGGCAAACCAGTCAATAGCGTGGTTAACAGTTACAGTTCTGGTGTGTTGTAGGGCATAAATATTTTGTACCTACAATAAAAAAGTTCTCTTTGTAAGTCATGAAGAAATAGAGCAATGAACTGTATATTAGATTAGATTACTTTACAAGTTTAATACCCGTTCTTAGATGTTTTTAAACCTGCCATGACGACGTCACACTATATCGTTTTTTTTCTTCTTTACTTTTCAGCTTCGCATGACAGGAACTGAAAATACAGGTTGAGCCACAGCGTGAACATGCTGCTCTCCACAAACACTCCAGAAACTCCACTGTGTGTTCTAACTTCCTAAACCCTATAAAGGGAACTGTGTAAATCTACATCCCTACTGATGAGAATTAACTCAGCAGCCAATTTTACATTACTGCTCAGAATTATTAGAGCTCATTAGAACTACCTGCAACTATAATAACAAAAGGACACAGGCTGGCCCAAAAATGAGGCCTGAAATATGCTACAAAGACTGATATGTGATTTTGTACAGATCCTGGATCAGCTCCCTTGAGTGTTATACCCATATTTTTCAGGGTTGGCGCTAAAGACACAAACACGTGCCTGCAAGCATTACAGGAAGCAGACACCAGGGAGGGAGCAGATTCTGGGCAATGCTTTGACGTCATGTTAAAGAGGCAGTGCTATATTTACTTGGTTGCAAAACTATTCCCATCAATCTAATTAGTTTTTATTGGATTAATGCCACTACTACAGTCATGGAAAAAAAAAAAAACATCAGCAACCTGCTTTGCTTTATGGAATACTAGTTTTGCACATACCTCCTTGGAGTCCTCTTCACTCTGCACGCTGTCAGTATCGCTCTCTGTGCACAAAAAGAGAAAAGTAGAGAGAATAGAGACCGATTACTCAGGGTTTTCCTGAAAGACAGGTTACTGCAGCCAAACAGGCACTACAGAAAGACGAAAGCACTTCCTTCTTTCTGTCTTCTTACATATAAAGGACTTAAACATTTCCATGTCAGGTATGGAGATATGCTTAGTCATGTTCTGTTGAAAATGAGCTAATATCATCCCTCAAGTAATCACATCGATCATATCCAAGATATAGTAACTACAGTTCATTTTTCTTTTTCAGCTTTGTTCAGACTTGTCACGCTTTAGTTATCATAATAATGGTGAGTGAATATATAGGTAACATACAGCTGGAAGGCAAAATAAGTCAACCCCATGATTAAATGGAGTAAATATGGAAACATTTTTGCATGTTTTTGCTGTCGGTTAAGGTGTGTTTGACATTCAGAACTCGTTTGGGCGTGGCACAAAGCAGATAAAAAAAAACCTGTTTGAAATCTTGTAATCATGAACGGTGCAGCCACAGCGCATCTGAATGAGCCGATCAGCACACAAGCCCCAGCTTCTAACCTTTCTGAGGTTTCTGAGATTAATTCATCGGAAATACACACCTGTCTGGTTGCTTTGTTTGTACTGAGTTTAATATCATAGCCTTATCTCCCAATAAGCATATACTTCAGTACAGCCAAGACAAATGTCTATAATATCTATGTCTGTGAACAAATGACTTTATTAAGCTGCTGCAGCAGTGAAAATTCTACACCAACACAAGTGACATGGTGAGCGTGGATTATAAATTAACTCTCTCCGCTCTATTATGCCAAGGGTCGGCAGAGATAAACAAAGGACCAGTGACCTTGGTTAGAGTACAGCCAAATAGAAGTTAACTCATATTGGCATTGAATAAATATGCAGAGCAGGGAAGGGAGTAATGTAAGGCACAGTCTGGTTGGAACCTGAAATTTCATAATCACTGTGGCTTGTGGCTGTATTCTTAAAACACAGTGTTTCGTGTGGCCTTTGTGCTGTTCCAACTGTAAATGTGTTATTATTATTATTATTATTGCAGTTATTATTATTATTATTATTACTATTATATGTCACAGCTCCCATGTAAAAGACTCTTGTTCTAGAAATTGTTTCCTTGACCTTATGAATGGGAGAAACACAAAACAAACCACACAGTCACGCTGTAGTGCAAAATTTAAATTAGGCGATGATTACAGAATACTTTTTAGTGAGGTTTACTGCAGTAGTAGACGATAGCAGAGACTAATCAACTCAGAGAGACAGAGAGGAAGAGTGTGAGACCTCCGTATGAGGACATTGGAGAGATCTGGAGGGGGTAGGAGTGGCTGGAGCTCACAGCCTGCTCCTCGTTCTCTGTCACCACCTCGATGGTCTGACACACGTCCGGGATGATCAGATGGTCTTCGGAGGGGCTGTGGCTACCAGCTTCTGTGGAAGAGAAACAAGGAAGAGAGAGTAAATATGAAGAACAGGCAAGAGGGAACTGATGATGCACATGTGCGCATGTTTGTATTTGAGTACGGGGAGGGGACCGTCTTGGAGGAAGTGTGTGGTAGCTGACACAGACACCCTTGCTCCGAGCCCAAAAGAGTTAATAGATGGATGGTTGGATAGCATGGGTAATTAAATTGGCATTTCCTTGTAAATAGTGTGGTGAAGGCAAACAGGCACAGATTCTGCTCTAATGATTGCGGTTTCTCTAACTTGGACTCTGACCCTGTAGGCCCGTCTGATAGGAAGCTGAGCTGTACCGATAGGAAAACATTAATCAAAACAGAAGTTATAAACATATAAGGGATATTACAAAGTACACTGGAGCTGAAGTCATAAAAGTGTACGGCTAGATTATATGATGCTCAAAAGCAACAGATTTGAAGCAGATTTGCAGAACACTCCCTTTATGCAAACGTCAGATTTATATGGGCTGTGTACGAAGCCATGATGTCAGTTTGCTATAAGAGAAACGCTGTGTTAAATTCGGTGTGAACTATGAAGAAAGAGATTATTATAAAAATAACCTCAAATAAACATATGACAGCATAAGAAAGTACAAAAGTTACAGGATAAAATGTATTAAAGTCAAGTCACTGTATAAAAAAAAGTGGGAAAAAAACAAAGAATAATGGTTTTGTGTTTTCATCGGCCTGGGAATCTTGAACCAAAGGGTGAGTCACATTACTGAAAACAAGCCTAAAATAACACACATAATGGTTTGGAGCAGCAGTAAAGTGGTCAGTCATGTTGTTTTGCCCCTTTTTAACAACGTCTCTCAGTTATTAATTGTCCCAATTATGTAAAATTAACCTTTTTAATAGGTAAGCCTTAAGAGATAACACAGTGTATGAACTGGGAGGATAATCCAAAAAGTCTGTTGTATAAAGCAGTATAAAGCACAGTAGAGATAAAACTGAACTAAATCGCTAAATATGGAAGAAAAAGGCTAGGTGATGCAATGTGTAAGACTACAATTGTGTGTATGCATGTGCACGTGTGTTTTGTGTGTGTGTGTGTGTGTGTGTGTGTGTGCGTGACTAGGGGTTTGTTTACCTGTTTCTGTGACAGTGTGATCTGCTTCCTGTTTGACTGCTAGTGCTCCTGCACTCCTTGTGGAGCCATTGGTACTCTCCCAGGCAGAGGAAACAGGGCATTGCTGCTCCTCCTGCCCCACACACACACACACACACACACACACACACACACATTCAGAGTTCAGTCAGACACAACAAAATAGCTTTTACCCTCTTTATCAATAGTAAAATGGCCATCTCTTTTATAGTAATACAACTGTAAGATATTTGTATGTCCTTTATATCAAACGTAAAAAATATCTATCAGCTTATAAATATTAAATATTTATGGAATTAGAACACAAAATCCCTTAACATTTTGGGGATTCACATTTACGATAGCAAATATGAAATGGAGGCAATGTGACAGGATCTATAATCATCTTTTTGTGTCATTTACACATTGTAACGTTGGTAATGTCTGATAGATGATTTTTCACGTTCACATAACATCTGCAAGTCCACATGAAAATGATCCATTCTCTACATTATTTATGCAACTGTTCAGGTGACAGAGCTCTTTTTGAGAGTGATACAGTAAATATACGGTAAATGCCAGGAACTTACCTTTACCTTAATGTCTTTATCTGGTCTCTTCTTTCCTATTAGGCAAGAAAATCATCCATAAATTATAACACATCATTTTAGTTCTTGCAGTAAACATAATATGATAAGGAAACTTTATTTACAGAACGGCAGATTATCCATTTGCATTATAGGCTCTAGGAATGTGCACTTGTGTTGGTGCCTGGATCAGATACTAACCTCTCTTTGACTGTCTTTCAGATGCTGACAACATCTTATAAACCCTAAAGGCATTTGTTCCTTTCTTAATGCTTTTATCTTTCACCTCCTCAATGTCAGGAAGGGAGTTCATAGCACAGCGGAAGTTTGCCTTCCACGTTTTGGGGTCAGGCTTGTCCACTCCTGGTTGGTATTTTCCTAAATAATGAAGAGTATTTAAAGAACATGTGTGCACACAATAATAAACAGAATGCATTATTAAGATGGGCATGATGCTGATCGATATTCATGTCTTCTAAACAATGTGTGAGTAATTTATTTTGGGAGTCAGTTCAGTCAGTCAGTCAGTCAGTCACTCAGTAACTGTACTTGTGTGAGTGATGGTGTTTTTGGAAAGTCCTGTGTGTTTACTTGCACACATACCTGTGTGTATCGCCCAGTTTCGAAACAGAGGTGCATCTTTCTCTACATCCCAGCCATGCCGTGCAGCATGCATCCACGGAATCTGGAAAATTTTCTTTTCCTGCAAGTGTGGGAATTCCAAACAAAACACAATACAAACATTATTACATGGTATGTTTAGTGTGTGTGTGTGTGTGTGTATGTTCATGCATAGGTGTACTTAAGATGCATTCAAGGTAAACAATCATAGACATGCATAATTTTCAAACAGCTACACGTATCAGGAAGTAACTGTTCAAATGGACAGTTTAAAAGTATCATATATTTACAAAAAAAACTTGACAGGTTCATCTGGCTCGATAGGGCTGCGTTATATAACAATATGATATAGATATTGTGATAAATTCAGGCCACGATACACTTTTCTGAGATATAACCAGTGAGCACAGCCAGTTCTGCTCTCTTGGTTCCTGGCCATAGACGGCTCTGGCATCATGGGGATTTGAACTTGTGATCTCATGACAATAGGGTGAACTCTTTTCTATTGGCCAGATTTGCTATCTTTTTTTTTTAAATACTTTTTCTCTTTGTTTATTTGAAAAGATGAACTGATTGTAAGCAGTTCTTAATGCTAAACTGTTGTAGTGAATCACTAAAATTGTAAAATGTTATATAAAATATATATTATACACAGTATATAAATTTTATGCATAAAAGCCTAAATAAATGTTAGAATGAAGAATTTATTTCTCCTGTTCAATTAAATACTTATTAGTCTTTTATTACATTTGTGTAAACAATGTTATTTAACAATTTATCTTTTTTTTTTAATTAAATAAAAGTATCATCAAATTGTTTTAATGCAGCATTACTGTTCTGCTGGAAATTTCTTGGCAAACCTATATACTGTGATACATATTAGGGCATATCGTGATATGACATTTTTGTCACATCGGCCACCCCTATTGCTCAGCAATGGTGAAAAGGTATTTCCCCCATTTTAAAGGAACAGCACTGTACCTACCCTATTAACCCATTTAAGTCCTGGTATTTTAGACGAGTTTATCTGTTCCTCCAGCCATGGTCTCATACGCATTCTCTCCACGGGCATAGTGGCCTATAGACAGAGAAACAGGGCACAGAGAGAGGGAGAGAGAGAGAGAGAGAGAGAGAGAGCAACAAAGTAATCTGGATTGTGTCATCCTGAGATAACTACACTTCTACTACAGGCTTACATTCTTTCATTTATGTACAGGAAACAAAGCCAGGAAAAAGTCAGAAAATGTCAACCTAATTTATTAAAATGCTGACCCATTTCCAGTTATAACGTGGATTCCTGCACTTATCCAAATGGTTTATTGGAAAACAACTGTCTTGAGTCGTCTAAGTTTCCTAACTTGTGCAATGCACTTATGTATCTTGAAACACTGGAACACACCAACACAAAAATGTGAAGGCAATACTTATCCACAGACTACCTCAAGAATGCCTCATGTTTTGTTTGTCATGCAAATTGCACAGTCTTTGTTTGTGCTGTTTGTGAAATAATTCTAAAAGAAGACATGGTGCAGAATGATAACAAAATAGCAAAACTGCAGTATTGCATAAAACTTGCCCTTTTATTTCCATCTTATGGTAAAATCCGATATCACCAAAAAAAAAAAAAGGCTATAGAAATACAACATGCCTGGAACTATTTTCCTGTTCTGTTCTGATTTGAATATTAAGGGTAGGCCCTGTGCTGCACAGACTTGCTGAATTTCAGTGATCTTTTCCCCAGAAGTGCATGCCATATCTGCACTACAGGCCAAAATATTTGGAAGTGAAACTGCAAAAATTAGCAACTGTATTTTTTCAAGCAAGTAACAGACAGTAATAGCATTACTAGTAATTTAGTGCAGCAATAGTGTACAACTCATCCTTTTTTGTGCTCATATTCTACATTAAGTAAATGATTTAGAAAGTTCCTGTGACATCTAAAGTTCCACACCTAAAGTTGTGTTGGTTGTTGGCAAATTGTGCTTAACAGCAAAACATTTGTAAAACTGCAAAAAAAAAAAAAAAAAAAAAAAAAAAAAAAAAAAAAAAAAAA
>CM040981.1:17565316-17577969 GCA_022985145.1 Pangasius djambal
TATGTAAATAATCACGTTATGCCAAATTTTCCTCTTTTCACTTGTTTATCACACTGTATTCTGGAGGCACAGTGGCAGTGAGCTGTCTTTACGCTTCTGCTTGTGCCCTGAATCAGGGTACACGTGTGTAATTGTGAAAGTCTGTGGTACTTTAGGTACTTTTTATCTTAAGTCAGAAACATGCACAACAACTCATTTTACATTTTGAAGCAAAGAAAACATTTTTGAGAACGGTGTGTGTGTATTATGCACGGCAATAAGGTGAGAGTCTGACCTCCTGCTCACCAGATCTAACCTTTTGCTCTTCCCCTCAAAGCTCTTGCTCATTATGTGTGGCATCTGATGCACTGAACTGAGAAAGGAATTGAGTTTTCCCATCCCAAAGTTCCAAATAAACGCATCCCATGCACATGCAAAGTATACAACCAGACTTCCAGGCTACAATAACGGCTAGCAGAAGTCGTAAAATGTCGCGCACAAAGAGCACTCAGACAAGTTACTCATTGACAAGCTCAAGCTCCACTGTACTGATACGCTGTACTGACACTGAGACAGTGTAGCCTACAGTACATGTTCCTCTACAAACTAACAGGCATGAATAATGGCTGACAATAATGAATAATGGCTAATAATAAGGTGGAAAGGTTTATAAATGCAGAGTTACTGCATATTCCACAGAAATAAAAGAAAACAAAACAATAAACAAAAAGAGCGCCGTCAGGTTTCTCTCTAACTCGCCAAGTTTGTTACCTTGTGTGACTGGTAGATACACACACACACACACACACACACACACACACACAGAGAGAGAGAGAGAGAGAGAAAGAGAGAGAGAGAGAATATTTCAATGTAAAAAAAAGAAAGATAACAAACCCTCATATTCAATACTACACCTCGAACAAGCAAATAGCTAAAAATGCTAATGTGACTTACATTGTCATCGGTTACCAGCATTCTCACAGCAATGTAATGTAAACAGAGATGGGTTTTAGCTCTCTCTCTCTCTCTCTCTCTCTCTCCCGCCTCGATTCGCTCTGACTGACCATCAACTGTCAAACTGGCCCCCGACTGCAAGTTCACCGTCTACCAATCGGTTTTAGAGCGTCAAGTCATTTCAAAAGTGAAAATAACCATTCCCAGATCCCGCTGGATGAAAACACTCCAGCACTTTCGATTCTTTGCGTCTCCACAGCGGCGCGCGGCGAAGCTACATCAGGCTAGCGCACTAAATAAACGGCCCCAGAAATAAGAAAGGCGGAAATGGCTTTACCTGCAATTCGAGATTAAATTCCGACTCGGAACAAATCCGCAATGTGGCCGCCAATGCAGACGGACTGTCTTGAATTCGGGAGTGTCGAGAGCAAAAACGAAAAGTTTAAGCAAATTCGGAGTCCAGAACGAAAGCAAAACAAGTAAAGGAAACAGTGCTTCGTGGAAATCCCCTCCCGAGCTGTGTGTGTGTATGTATGTGTGTGTGTGTGTGCGTGTGTGTGTGTGTGTGTGGTTGCAGCGCGAGAGGGCGCTGAGCGCTGTGTCGGGGCGCGCGCCTCATTTTCATTTTCACTTCCCCGCTTTTCTGTAGAGCCTTAAAGCGAAATCGACCGGAATAGAAACTCGGTTCGAAACGAGTAAGAACTTTAGATAGCCGTTAATGAGAACTGTGACTAAAGAAGAACTGTTGTTGGCAAAGAAGAAAAAAAGGCCTTGCTTTCTTGCCATCTACATTGTTGGCATTAGGCTGTTATTAGCGCAGACCTGCAGGGAGAGGATTTTATCTAGTAACAGCCTATTCATTTATTCAGCAGTCCAGTTTGTTTGTATTATTCTACAAAGAGGTGGCATTGCTTAGTGCATCCAACTTTATTGAATTATTAGTAGTAGTCAATAATAATGATAATAATAATAATAATAATAATAATAATAATAATAATAATAATAATAATCCATCCATACTGCTTATCCTACACAGGGCCATGGGGAGCCTGGAGCCTATCCCAGGGAACTTGGGGCACAAGGGAGGGGACACCCTGGAGTACAGAATGCAGTCATCTTACAAAAAATTAAAATTTAAATTAAATTTAAAAATATTCCTGATGAAACTCTGCACACTCTTTTGGCATCTTCCCAGCCGCCTTCATGAGAAAGCTTCACCCAGGTGGCTTTTCTTGAATTGGCGAATAGACTGAACAAGTTCTCAATGAGAACTACTTTTTTGGATAAACAATTTTTGAATTAAAACCTACTACTACAACAACAAGCAAAACAACTTATTAAAATGAATTTTGTCTCAGAAACAAATTAATACATTCATTAATAATAATAAATTAATTTTTACTTGTCTTAAAAGCAATATTCTAATAATATAATCCAACATAATCCAAATTTCTGACTGGTAGTGTAACTACATACTTATTAAATTTATAAGTTTCATAGTAGTTAGGGGATAGTTCATAGCAGGTAACAAATAATATGCTTTAAAATGAATAACAGAAAAATAATCTGTAAATTTGGACTGTTAATTTGTATCTGTGAATTAACTGAAGTGTCACACACAGTCTTATCAAGATGCAGCAGTGTAGACCACTGGCCAACCAACTTTGGATATAAAGTATCCATATAAACACTGTTAAATACAGTAATAAGCATCTGTGAAACATTGTCAGACTACACATATCCATCATTTATTACACTTTAATTGTTTTAATTGTGTTTAACATTTAGGCAGTAGAATCGGCACACTGGTACATGTTTAAAGAAATGGAAAAGAATGTGATGTTGAGTGTGAAAAGAATGTGAATCTTAAATGTGATGTTTTGCCAGTTCTGCTTTCCATTCTGCATAAAAAAGATTCATTGTGGTCTTCGGCACAATTAGGTTGTGTAAGGAATAGTGAAATTTGGTTATGAAAGTGCAAATGAAAAAAAAAAAAAAAATGTAATTACTGTGCAATACACAGTTACACATCTTTGACTACTGATAAATACTGTTATATTCCCAACAATTGGTGTGCTGATGATTAAATTAGACATATCTATTGTAGAGTAGAGCCAGGCACAGGCAGAGACGCATACAATAAGAAATGAAGTATGATTTAAAAAGCAACACTGTGGACAAATCTAACAATTTGGAAAATGATTGGAAATGGGAGATGTGGGAAGTGAGTGGAGAATCAGAGGCACAATTTGATCAGAGTTTGGTTTAAGAAAACAGAAAACAGATTAAGACATTTATTCATATATTTCTCCAGCAGTTCATATAGGGTTTGCCTTGGGGGGAAAAACTGCTGCTATCCAACAATGAGCTAAACATGAATGCCAGTTAGTCCACTGCATTCATGTAAGGCTTATACCCGCTAAAACAAAGCAATGGTTTTAGTCTTCCACACCTGTATTGCCAATGTGAACATATCTGTTGTTAAAGTATGTCATGTTACATGGAACAGGACACAGTTTAACAATTTCCTACTGCTTGCAAATGTACAGAAATGTACAGTACTGTGCAAAAATCTTAGGCATGTGCAAAGAAATGCTGTAGAGCAATGATGCCTTCAAAAATAATGAAATTAAATGTTTCTACAGTTAAAAAAATACTATAAAGGGCAGAAAACAGTAATAAATGAAACAAAGTCAATATTTGTTGTGACAGCCTGTTGCTTTAAAAAAAAAAACAGTAGTCTCAGGTACAGTGTGCAGTTTTATAAGGAAATGAGCATTACTGAGCATCTTGCAGAAGCAGCCACAGTTCTTCTGAAGACTTTGGCTGTTGCACTTGCTTCTTATTTCTGCAGCAAAACCCAGCAGCCTTCATTATGTACTTTGTCTGAAAAGTGACCTCTTATGTAATGTTCTGCTTTCTTTACGGACATACAAACATTTTTCTGTAACATTTAATTTTGTGCTGGAAAACTAACGTTTGGAAATCAAAAATGTTTTTGTACTGACTCGATAATGTAGAAGTCATAAAATACTATAACAAAGTTTGTACTAAAAAATATACCTAAGACTTTTGCACAGTACTGTATAGTTTTATATATATATATATATATATATATATATATATATATATATATATGTTCTGTTGTTGTAGTGTCATACAACCACATAACTCTATGACAAAACTCTATACTAAATGCAATTTTACTGATTTCAATTCAAATGATCACTTTGGAAAGTACAGCTCTTTGGTCAGCATGGACACAATGCATGGTATTTGTTTCTTGTCACTGAAACCAGGAATGTTGGAGCAAGACTGGAACTCCAATGCCACCTTGCGGTTGACGCGTGTCATAAGCTGCATAATCTCCAGCTCTCGGCCATACTTAGTCAGCATTTCACATAGACTGGATATGAACCAAGATCCATTGGCTGTGTTTCTCCAAGCATAATAACCTGTAGGGGGAGTGTAAGAATTAAAACACACACCACACAGACCTGAATGCACAAACCATTCAGACAAATTAAGGATATAAGTGATGTTCACATTCACTTCTTTAAGACATGACCCAGAAACAGCTTAACGTTTTAGTCCTTATTTATTTATTCGCTTGTTTGTTTGTTTGTATGTATGTACACTATATTGCCAAAAGTTTTGGGACGTCTGCCTTTACATGCACATGAACCTTAACGACACCCCATTCTTAATCCGTAGGGTTTAATATGGAGTTGGCCCACCCTTTGCAGCTATAACAGCTTCAGCTCTTCTGGGAAGGCTTTCCACAAGGTTTAGGAGTGTGTTTATGGGAATTTTTGACCATTCTTCTAGAAGCACATTTGAGAGGTCAGGTACTGATGTTGGTCGAGAAGGCCTGGCTCGCAGTCTCCGCTCTAATTCATCCCAAAGGTGTTCTATCGGGTTGAGGTCAGGACTCTGTGCAGGCCAGTCAAGTTCATCCACACCAGACTCTGTCATCCATGTCTTTATGGACCTTGTTTTGTGAACTGGTGCGCAGTCATGTTGGAAGGAACAGGAAGGGGCCTTCTCCAAACTGTTCCCACAAAGTTGGGAGCATGAAATTGTCCAAAATGTCTTGGTATGCTGAAGCATTAAGAGTTCCTTTCACTGGAACTAAGGGGCCAAGCCCAACTCCTGAAAAACAACCCCACACCATAATCCCCCGTCCACCAAACTTTACACGTGGCACAATGCAGTCAGGCAAGTACCGTTCTCCTGGCAACCGCCAAACCCAGACTCGTCCATCGGCTTGCCAGACAGAGATGCGTGATGCGTCACTCCGGAGAACACGTCTCCACTGCTCTAGAGTCCAGTGGAGGCGTGCTTTACACCACTGCATCCGACGCTTTGCATTGCACTTGGTGATGTGTGGCTTGGATGCAGCTGCTCGGCCATGGAAACCCATTCCATGAAGCTCTCTACGCACTGTTCTTGAGCTAATCTGAAGGCCACACGAAGTTTGGAGATCTGTAGCTATTGGCTGCAGAAATTCGGCGTCATCTGCGCACTGTGCACCTCAGCATGCGCTGACCCCTCTCTGTGATTTTACGTGGCCTACCACTTCGTGGCTGAGTTGCTGTTGTTCCCAATTGCTTCCACTTTGTTATAATACCACTAACAGTTGACCGTGGAATATTTAGTAGTGTGGAAATTTCACGAATGGACTTATTGCACAGGTGGCTACCTATCACGGTACCATGCTTGAATCACTGAGCTCCTGAGAGTGACCCATTCTTTCACAAATGTTTGTAGAAGCAGTCTGCATGCCTAGGTGCTTGATTTTATACACCTGTGGCCATGGAAGTGATTGAAACACCTGAATTCAATGATTTGGAGGGGTGTCCCAAAACTTTTGGCAATATAGTGTATGTATGTATGTATGTATGTATGTAAAAAAAAAAGCACACTAGATCATGAAACATGAGAAATAGTGAACCAAAACATTACAAAGCCCTTACACTCCTGGCTTTTTATTCAGTTATGTAGTAATATTTAACAATCCATGGTCAGGCATTTAATAATAATAATAATAATAATAATAATAATAATAATAATATTTGACTGCAGAAGCTTAAAAGACTTAATATGACGTAATCCGAAAATGTATGCGCCCGCTGTGAATATACTTCAGCATCTTAGTCTATGTCTGACTTTTAATTAGGATGTCTGTTGCAGCAAAAAAAATATTCCAAATGATTTGCCTGAACAAAAAAATGGACTAAAAAATATTTTTTAAAATTATGATTTATTATTTTATTTATTATATACTTAATGTCATGGCCAGTTTCAGCTGCCTTGGACTTTCCGGTGGATTTCCCATCGGCACTCACTACAACAGATCACATGACCATGGCTCTCCAGGCTTTCCCTAGCTATTGTTTTGCTCAACTTATGACTCTTGCTCTTCCTTTGTTAGTTTTGTTTGTCTTTTATTTAAAAAAAAAAAAAGTCTGTGCTTGAATCCATCTCCACCACTGCTATCTGAACATTATCAACATATCTCTCAACATTTGTGACAACTGTTTTTTTTTTTACAGGACCAGTTTATTACACCGTCCTTGTTAGTCAGCTTGATGCAAAAGTGAGAAGAGATGAAAAGATTTAGAACGTGAAAGTAATCAGATCCAAAATTTAAATGACAGTTCAGTTTGTTAATTCATCTTTCTATTACTGAGGTTTGTATATTATACTAGATTTACAACTGCCATCAGACTACCATGTAGCTGCATACATTTGAGTTAGTAAATCCGAGTTCTACCTGGAGCAGTAGAGTACGCGTACAAGAAGTCTGCTTCAACAGGAATCCTCTGTGTGCCCTCTGAATCACTGACACTATCTGTCTCGATGCCAGGATCCAAATCTGTGCCACGGCAAGCCTGAACAAAATACAGGAAGGTATTTCGCAAATGTAACACTATAAGACGCTGTACAATTTTACAGTTTGTCTCCTAATAACCAAAATGACAAAAGATAGTATTCTGCTTAAACATATGAACACCTAAGGCATAAATTCACAGTGACTCATACTGACTTCTTTTCTCATGCAGTGACGATGTAAATACAATTTCCACTGAATTCCATTTATTTATGTCTAGCACCAGGTTTGGGCTTTAATACTGGTTGATTTGACTAGTGGATTGTGCCTGAAATACATAAATTGGACCACTTCCAGGAAATGTTATGTGTTCACACGCCGAGGCATGATGACCTCCTGCGTCGCAAACTCACCTATCTATGTGCTAATCAAACATCTGGAACAAATAATATGGAATTAATAAAATGGTACTTTAATTTCATTTTATTATTCTACGTTAAAAAATTGATTTCCTTTTCTTTAGTGATCCGCTTGCTTGAGACGAGCAAATAAACAACAAACCAAACTGTAAAACACAACAAAGGCCAGACGTGAAATAATAGATTAGACCCAGATCAACGGGCAACTGGATGTCACTGGTTAGCTAATCATACTGACTGACAAGAACAGAGACAGGTAAACAGCTCCCTTTCATTCATCCCTTCATTTACTCTTTCGTTCACTCATCTTCATTAAGCCCTTTCTGGTCAGGGTCGATATGGATCCAGAGTCTATCCCTAAATAATCTCTGTCCCTTACTTCAGCTGAAATTTTGTAATGACTGCTGTGCAGAAATGCATTTATGCATAGCCTACTGATTCTAGTTTACATTTTTTGAGGAAAGAAAAATATTTTTGATGCTGACTAAAGCAAATTGACATGTCAAATGTGTGTTAAGATCAATTATTAAGATCAAAAATGTCATGATGTTACTCATCATATTAACACAAAATGTTAAGTGTTCTACTTCTAGCTAAACATTTTTGTTTGAAGACATTAAACTAAATCTGACTAGTCAGACTAGCCATAATGTTTTGGCACTGATTTATGATAAGTTCAGGAGTGTATACATGACCATGTTTAAAAAGAATGAGTCTGTATTTCCTGGTGTCTGTGTGGGTTTCATCTAGGTTCTCCGGTTTCCTTCCACTTGCCAAAACATGGCAGTAGGTGGAGTGGCTATGCTAAATTGCCACTAGATGTGAATAAGTGTTTTAATATGTGTGTTCAGAGTGTTGTGCGATGGACTGGTGTCTCAACCAGGGAGACTGCCTTGTGCCCAGTGCTCAGACAATAGGCTTTAGATCCACTGCAACCCTTGACAAGGATAAGATGGGTAATGAAAATGAATGAATGAATGAATGAATGAGCCAGTATACCACCTTCCCTCTGCAAAAGAATACTTTCAGATGACCCCATTACCCTTTTGAACCTCAGTTCTATATCGGATCATGAAATATCAATGTGTCTATTTTACTTTTGCTGTAATACCAGAATGAGGTAAGGCCCTACAGTGGCTATAAAAAGTCTACACACCCCTGTTGAAAAGGCAGATTTTTGTGACGAAAACAAAAATGAAACCAAATCTATTTAGCATATATTTGTGTATTGTCGCATAATCATTTAAATTCAGACCTGAATGATGAAGAATTTAGGTTTGCCAACTAGTGAGAGACACCGATCTCCTCGGATGAGTCCAGTCAGCTCTTTTAGCTGCATGACTCCATCAGTACCGAAGATCACTCCTTCATCCCCATGACTTAGGATCACACACACAAACATGGCTGACTTGCTGTGGTCCTCTTTGGATACTTAAAGAGAGAAAATAAACAGTACAATTTTAGCACACATTTCAGTAGTCATAAGCAGCTGAGTAAATCACAGTTAACCCCAGGGAGAAAAGAATGTAATGGCTACAACTGTTTTAAAACTGATGGTTAGTTTTAAGATGGTCAAAACAATTTAGGATAAAATGGCTTATCTGTGGTTTAGGTTTAGAATTATGTTGATTGATATATGTGGAATATCAGCCCGTAAAACCTGATTTTAAAAGCTGTGTCATCTGGGAGACAGTTTGGTCATTTTGGATCACAGTTTTGAAGCCCAGCTCGCGGAAGGCTTTCATTACGCTTGCGGCATCGACATCTGTTCCATGGCGTTCACTCATGCCTCCAAAGAAAAATAATTATAAAGACAATTATATGAGACACTAATCACATGGACCAAATAATTAACAAATGTTGCCTGTTTTAATTTTTACCTGTATGTTTGGCAAAATTCTTGTTGTTGATGATGAGACATTTCCCAATGTTGGGGTAATCCATACGGTATGCATCTGAATCAGCTAGTGTGTAGCCTTTGGCACGAACAGTTTCGCTGTGAGCGGTCACGCTGAAGGAAGTGAATATAGATGTGAAATTAAAATGTGAAAGAAGATAAGGTGAGTAAATCAGATTTGACTTTAATGTCCAAAGGATTTTTTTTTTTCACATTTTTGCTCAAATAGATCCAATATCCGCAACTGTTCAGTTAGCTTTTTACATCTCTAACATCATCACAATATTCAGTAAGTATGAGCAAATCTTTTCAATATATACAGTTGATTAAATTGGCAAAATGTGCACTCAGATTTATAACTATGTTTATATTTATAATAAAGTGTATTTAGATGTGTTAAACAAAAGAAAAAGGACAAATTAAAATGAGAAATAGTCTAACAAGCAATGCATAAGGGTACAGGCGCAATACTTTGACACTTTGATCAAAGAAAGATGTTAAAGCTGGGAGAGTATAACTAAAAATAGTGCTGGAATATTCTTCAGTACTACAAGACTACAGAAAGTAATATCGAAATTCGATAATCTGATTTAATAATCGCACCACAATTATTAAATCAGATTATCACTTATATTACTTCATAAGTAGTACTATTTTAAAACATTTTTTAAAAAGTTTTACTTTGTGGAGTCGATCTTCTTGGCATCCACATGGTCTCCTCCATCTGCCCCACCATCATTATTCACACCCGACATGGCCTCTAGAAGAACAACTGTTTATGTGCAAAAAAAAAAAAAAAAAAAAAAAAATACTGGTTAAGACAGTATTCTCTATGAGTGTTCAGAAACTGGGTTCTTGGGAAAGACACAGGAATGTTTGAGCTAAACAGCCCACTCTCAGAACCAACATCTGTGGGCATGAATCGTTTTTACACGAATATATTCATTGATATTGACTCATGCACGAAAATAATTGTGCTGTTTGTCATAATCATCACGCTGTTTGTGCAAGTTCATGCTTTGCAACCTACGTAAAGTCCCTAAAGATATTTTTAATGACTAATGACTAGGTCACATGATATTTATAATTTAGTATTATTTGTTATTTCCCCTTTCACTGGACTTTCAGTTTTCAGTTTCTTTTCAGACACTTTCAGCACTTATCTACTCTGACTCACAGTCGACTTGGAGCCAAAGTTCAAGTTCAATTATTTTTTTTCTGTACCTAACCAAGATGATCAAGTAATTCTGAAAAATCCACACTCATGCAAAGGTTATTTACTGCTCTGTATTTGGGCATGTCTGCTCTTAAAATATAGAATTATGTGAAACATTTAGAGTACACTGTTATACATATCCAAATTCTTTGAAATAAAAAAAAGGAAAAACCTGTTGTTGTTGTTTCTTGTTATTATTACTTTCATTTTATAATTTGTTGTTGTGTGGAAGTTCTGAGGAAGATATTATTATAAATATTTCCTAGATGTCTACAGACAGAAGTCTACACGTTAGTATAGAGGCCTAAACCATTTCCTGATCACTAACACAAATGCCAAGCACGTTGATTAGTCTCTCACTGTGACTGTAAAAGCGACTGCAACCAAAACTAACACAATGACTAACACAGCACAGCCTACAGTTTTATAAGAATAGAAATTAGCCAACTTACAAGGTGTTGTCCGAAGTTGAGAAGTGAAAGAATAACGCACACCGGCGTACTTCCCTCCTATTAGAGCTTTTGCAGTAAACACCTCACCTCTGTCCCGAGCCTTCACTTAAAAACTAAAGCTCCGCCTACTCCTGTCCAACCAGCCTGAGCTGTCAATGGCGTCATCACCATGACGACCGGCATGCACTGCGGCGTCCTGACGCAGCAAACACAATACCATTAAAAATAAATAGATAAATAAATAACTAAATAGAAATTTAAACCTCGACACTAATTACATTAACATAATTCTTAGGTCTTCCCTCTGCCAAAAAGCTATAATAACTAGCTCAATTGTTTATTATCATATAAATATTATTTATTAGCTAATTATTCTATAATTATGGTATAAGTGAGTGCTGTATTTTTATGTAGGCTATTATTATATATTACAGTAGTAGTACTATACTTTTTTTCTTCTTCACCATCCCCCCTTAGGAACTTCATAAGTAGTAGTAATAACAGTAGTAGTAATAGTAGTAGTAGTACAAGGCACTTAGAATGAAACAGAGGCTGAAGACCAAAGTGGCTCATAGTTTTAAAACTCGAGAACGTATATGGATGTCTGTGACAGGAATAACTGGGAAATTTAATTATTCAGAATTCACCCGTGGAAAGTCTACTATTTGAGCACAGATTACTTCCTCATTGTACCACAGGCGCTTGCTTTAAGGCTGCATGGGAAGCCCGGCTTCCCCCAAAATTTCATTAAAACGCAGCAATGAAATGTTTACCGAAGTGTCTATTGTTATTCATCACTTTTGGTGAAATTCAATATTCTAGCAATTCAAACTGTCAAACATCTCACTGCAGTAATACGCTGTTTGTTTAACACAAACTGTTTTCGGTGGACAGCCTGCACGAAAATCTCCTTTGAAGCCATTGACACAGTGCTGATAAAAACCCAGAGAAGGCATGATTCTATGGGATTCTATGGCAGATTCCACTATAATGTGCTTTAATGGGAGAAAAGATTAATGCTCATTGCTTTTATATATGTTCTTGTTCCCTGTGTGTTGTTTTAATATGTCATTTTGAGCCCTGCCACGATGTTGTGTCTCTCTGGGGGTGAAGGAGGGTGGTTTTTGCATAGAAAAAAACCCCATCTCAACGTTTATTGGACAGTGCACTCTGCTTTTCCCATGCAGATGCCTAGCTTCTCCAAATGATGATTAGAAGATCTCTCATAGGGGCGCAACCTTGTAACCAACTGCAAATCACTGAAACGGTACTGAAAATTACTGACACCTCAAACTATATTGACACCAGTGGGAAATTTTGCTTGGAGCTGCAGCAATGAGTAGTTTAGTAGCCTAATCCAAAACAGTTTTACACACTATTGTATAAAGTTCTGTTTGATTATTTGCAGTCATTTCTTAAATTTGTTTATAAGTCTAGCTATCAAGAAAAATACAATACAAGCACAACACAAGCACATTCAACAAAAATCAGTAAAAACACCTGACAAACAAAAAGGTCAAAGTGTTTTTTATGGCAGTGACACTATAAAACTTCGTAAGTAATCTATATACATGTATTAACCATCACATACACTAATCATTAACAGACATGGCTTTCTCTTTCTGTATGAGTTTATAGAAAAGCTGAACAAAGAAAGAAACAAGCAAACTCATATGATTTGTCATGCAGCTTGTGTGCTGAGTAACAAACTAAACAAACTGCGCTGCAATTTCCACAAGAGATGGTTTCAGCATTCACTAATCATCTATGCAAAACAGTAGGGTTTACCCACTCTGGTATTTGGTTTTAACCACTAACCACATTTTATTCTGTCAAAGTGTCAGTAGGCCACATCTTGCTATATTTCAGTATGACCCACTTAAAAAAAAAAAAAAAAAAAAAA
>CM040981.1:17578069-17635159 GCA_022985145.1 Pangasius djambal
GAGCGTCACTTAATGTTCACATCGAACATCAGAATGAAGAAAAAGTGTGATCTCGGTGACTGTAACCATGGCATGGTTGCTGGTTTGAGTATTTCAGAAACTGCTGATCTCCTGGGATTTTCATGCGGAACAGTCTCTAGAGTTTACACAGAATGGTGTGAAAACAAAAACCACTGAGTGGCAGTTCTGTGGGTGGAAACACCTTGTTGATAAGATAAGTCAGAGGAGAATGGCCAGATTGGTTTCGAGCTGCTAGGAAGGATATAGTAACTCATGTAATCACTCTTTACAACCGTGGTGTGCAGAAAGGCATTTCCGCATGCACAAAACAGCACGAACAAACCTTGAACAGCAGAAGACCACATTGGGTTCCACCCCTATCAGCCAAGAACAAGAATCTGAGGCTATCATGGGCACAGACTCACCCAAACTGGACAGACTAAGATTAGAAAAGAAATCACCCGGTCTTTTTCCAGTCTTCAACTGTCCAGTTTGGTTGTATCTGTGTCCATGATAGCCTCAGACTCTTGTTCATGACTGACCGAAGTGGAACCTGACGTGATCATTTGCTGTCGTTGCTCATCCACCTCAAGAGTTATGTGTTTTGAGATGCTTTTCTGCTCACCACAGTTGTAAAGAGTGCTTACTGTATTTGAGTTACTCTAGACCTCCTGCTAGCTCAGACCAGTCTGGTCAATCGCCTGTGACCTCTCTTATCAACAAGGCGTTTCCACGCACAGAACTGTCGCTCACTCAATGTTTTCTGTTTTTCGCACAATTCTGTGTAAATTCTAGAGACTGTTATGTGTGGAAAATCGCAAAAGATCAGCAGTTTCTGAAACACTCAAACCTGCCCATCTGGTACTAACAACCATGCCATGATCAAAGTCACAGAGTAGCAGAGACTGCACTGTTTCCCCATTCTGATGTTTGATATGAACATTAACTGAAGCTCTTGACGTGTATCTGCATGATTTTACGCATTGTGCTGCTGCCACATAATTGGCTGATTAGATAACTGCATAAATGAGTACATGTATTCCTATTAAAGTGGACAATGAGTGTAAGTTCCAGTACAATTTTTTTTTTCATCAAACTGCCAGACATTTCAAGAATTTCCTGTAGCCATTTCCTGTAGGTCCACCAACATTGGCAGCTAAGTTTTTTTTGTGATTGCCATTGCTGACAAGCAGTTCCCGACTGCACAGATGATGATATTATTATTATGCCCTCCCCTATGCTCCTTAAACCTGGTGGATATGCTTGGTTTCCTGTCTTATTTATAGGCTATTGTTTCTGGATGACTTAATTGTTTATCGCAATTTTTTAATGGTAAATCAATATCAAACAAGCCTAATGCATATTTGACAAACTTAGCATTTTAAGACACAATTATTATACAATCAATTGAATTCCTCTGCTGAATTCCTCTTCCTAAAAATAACAATTTCAAAATTCTGAAATTCACTTGATTTGTGATTCACTGCATGCAATGCTCTTTGTGAGCATTTTCCTCTAAGACTTGCTGCAGCTTGTCATTGATATTCTTTAACTGGCTTTCTGTCCCTGTGATGCTCCTGGCCTCCAGCAGCATAGCTGGCATGCACGATGGTCCATACTGTCGGAAAGAGAAGAAAACAGATATGAATTTGTAGAAAATACTGGAAAGGCCTTCTTATTCTGACAGATTGAACAAATCTGCCAGCCGATGGCAGATGACACAGTATTTTTAGCTAAAAATAAATACACAAAAACCACTAAGACCTTTTTCAAACTCATGGCTAGATCAAGAGCTGCCAGCTCAACCCAGTCCTCAAGGACTCAGACAATCAGAATTTTGTCCTTTTTTAACACCAAAAGACCAAGACGAGCTGAAGGTCTTCAAAGACTGAGTTGGAGACCTTTGACAATAAGAAATTCTCAAGTAATTCTCGATGTATAACTCCACAAAACAAGTTTGATGAACTGGTTATAGTTTCTCACCGTTTCTGGCTCTTCAGTATGAGCGCTGCGATGTTGCAGGTATCTCCTGTTCAGTGCTTTCAGGTTGTTAAGAAAGGCAGTGCCCTGTTTTAAAGCCGCGAGCCTCCGCTCCAGCTCACTGTGCTCTTTCTCAAGCTTCCTCACCTCAGCCTTACTCCTGACAGAGCCACAGTAAAGAAAAAAAACTCAGACTTAGCCAACCAGGAAGATTTACTCCATTCCATGTGGGGGAAAAAAAGCTAATAAAGCTCTCAAACTCTGTTCCCTAACACTCCAAGAAAGCACAAGAGTAAATCCTCTCATTTTAGCATATATTGCTTACTTGATGAGTTCATTCTTGGCCTCCAAAAGTCTAGTCTTCTTCTGGTTTAGGGTTCTATTAAGCTGAGCCCATCAAAAACAGAAAAGAGCTAAATTAATTTCTAGGAAATATAATAGTAATTATTAGTAATACAATACGTATATCTATCTCATGGAAATGATACAGTAGGACACAACTGAACACCATGGGGCAAGCATAACTACCTTTACAGCTTCACGCTTTACACCGCTGAACTCCTTAGCTGCAGTGATCTGGAACACAGACGTTCGTTAGCATTAGCTGAGAGCCATGCATATACTTTGATCTAACAGAATATGCCATCTCTGCATCAACTGCTATTTCAGATTCACGAATGTTTCTGTATAGATAAATATTCAGAGAGACTCACCTTCTCAGTGAGCTGCTCCTCAAATGAGTGAGAAAGTGCATTTATGGTTTTTTTAACAACCTCAGAGCTCACTGCCTCCCTGCACAAAATCATCATCAACTTAATATATTAAAATAATAGTTCATTATTACAATAGTAAACCCTCTTTAACTATAAAAGTAATTCTTAAATAATGGCGCATTAAAAATATCGTATAGACAAATATTGTAGTAAAAAAATAAAGTGATGATGAAGGCTTACTTATACTGCATGACAAATTCCCGGAACGCTTCAAGAACAACATCGAGATCAGTTGGATTTCTCCCACCTCCAGGTTTCTGCTTCTTACTGGGATTACCACTGTCTGTAACAGAAAGAAAGGATGTGTCCATTCTAATATCGTAGGTGGTCAAGCTAAACAACATCATCTCAAGTCCTGACACTCCGTATGGGAATTCTCCAGGGGTATATTCTTTATTCACAAATGGACACACCATTCAAAACAACTCAGACAAGATTTTCAAAACATTCTGATGATGTCATCATTACTGGACTCATTTCGGATAATGATCAATCACCATAGTGACAAGAAGTACTGCAGCGCTGCAGCTGTGCTGTAACAACAGAATCCAATAACCATCACAGACTGTTGTAAATGTCTATAAACACACATCCGCAAGTCATGTAAACGGGATTTGAACAACAATCACATAGTCAAGACGCCACAACAGACACTCTATTTCCTCAGGCAGCTGCAGAAGTACAGAGTCAGCAAAACGCTGTTAAATCTGTCCATTACAACACACACTTGTTCACTGAAAGAAGACTTCAATGTAGGGCTGGGCAATGTGAAGATACAATATCAATACCATGATAAATGATATCAATGAAATCAGTACCTTCCTTTTTATAACTTTTGATTTTTTTAAATAGCAATTACAAATTCTGGAAGCACTTGACTTGATGTTGTTTTCTACTGTTTTGGATCTTTAAAACTGTAAAATGTTAATATTTTTATAGATTATATTTTCCCGTTTTTCAAAGTGTTTGTAAAATACATACAAGACTGGATGTGACCTGTCCTCTGTTCATTTCCTCAAGTACATTAGGTAAAGAGCTACGAAAATCACCTGTGGCCCCTCCCACCCAGCATACACCATACACTATATGGCAAAAAGTACTTCATGTGGACACCTTACCATGATTTGCATACATGGGCCTTCCCCAAACCTTGGAAACTTCCAAAAAGTTGGAGGCACATGATTGTCTAGAATCTCTTTGTCTAAACTAGCTTTACGATTTCCCTTCACTGAAACTAAGGGGCCCAAACGTTCCACAACACCCTTGAGCACAAAGTCAGGTCTATAAAGACATGGTTTGCTAAGGCTGGTGTGGAAGAACTCGAGAGGCCTGCACAGATCCCTGACCTCAACCGCAACTGGAACGCCCGACTGCACGCCAGGCCTCCTCTCCCAAAATCAGTTTTATCAGTACTGTCATTAGTTTTTGATGTAAGCAGAGCTTGTGCCTTTTGAACATCTTCACTCTGCTTTGCCAACATTATTTGACGTCATACAGTGACGTGTCTCTATTGTCTACTACTCCTTTTGTAATCTACTGACTTTTTGTATTTATTGTCCTGTTCTGCACTATAATATTTGTAGTCCATTGTCTTTTTTTATATTTTGCACTGTAATGCTGTACTGAAACTAAAGTATGCCAACATGGATGTGTGGCAATAAACAATCTTGAATCCAAGTTGTAGGAGCTTCGAGTACAAAATGTGAAGTCATTAAAATCATACCTATGGTGCTATTTTCAAACTCTCAACGCTATGAACAGATAGAACACAAACTAAATCTAACAAGCACTCCTCACAAGCTTTTTCAAACCAAACTAGCTTTTTAAATCTGATTTCCCTCCATTTTGTTAAATAAATGAACAAAAATAGAATACACACGGTGCCAGTGGCAACTTTTTTAGTGTTACCTCATCAAACTATGTCACTGTACAAAGCAAACAGTTTACAGTTTCAAAATCTGTTTCTTCTGGATGCTGCGTATTTTTTACCCAGATTTTTTTTTAAGTAAATTAATCTGCACAGGAGTCTCATAGGGTCAGACGTGGTCTCTAAGGACCCGCACACAAACACACACACACACCGGACATAACAGCATACAGGCTGTCAAAAAAAGTGATCAAAAAAAGTGTACTCTAACACAATAAACAAAGCACAATACTTTTAGGGTGTCTCAAAAGTCTCCATACACAGGGGACTATGTTTGCCAGCACCACGTCGGTTGTGCCTTCGTCAGTGCATGTTCGTCGACGTCCACTTCTCGGTTGGTCCACAACACTTCTAGTCTTTTTTGAAATTGTTAATAAGTTTGACAATAGTGTCATGTGTGATGTGCTTGCCATGTTTTCTGTTAAAGTCCAGCGTAACCTTGCGACAGCTTCCTGATCCAGCCATGAGAATGATTTCAATGCGCTCTTCTTTTGTCAAATGCATTCTTTATACACATAATGGGGAAAGAAAGAAGTAAAAGTATTGCACTGAAGTTGGTGTAAAGTGGCCATGAGTAAAGTAACCAAGTGGCAGTAGAAAAAAAAGTGAAAGGTATGACAATGGAAATGTGCATGAGCTGTCTACAGGATGTTTCGGAGCCTGCAGGTAAAAACTGTCGTGAACAATAAACTGTGTGGAAAGCAGTAAACACTGATTTAGAAGACTCAACCTGCTCGAGTCGTTGCTCTTTCAGACTACAGAAAATTTAAGTGGATTTTAGAGGGGAAATTCTGTGGATGTAGAGTTACTTGCACCTGTTTTCACTGCTAAGATTGAAATTTCCATGGTAAGATAACGTAATCTAAAGATATCCTGGTATTACTCAACCATTTAAAAACACACAAGCCAATTGTGAAAATGAAAATAAATTTAAAATTAATTTTTAATTAAATCTCACTTCTCTGACAGGCCCTTTACAAAATCCTTTATATTTTACTGTTCTGCATTTTAAACTCAGCAGACAAGAGAAAACACCATTTCCTGGAATGTCTTTATACTGAACAAAAAGCACAAAATTCTCCCCACAATCTTTACCAAAATCTATTTTTGAGAATGACTTTTTTTTTTTCATACAAATATGGTCAGTAGTTATCACTTTCTCACTATAAATTATAAACACAGAGTGGTTCCACTTCAGCTGTGAGAGTGTAGGTTTAAATCATTTTACCTGAGGATCCAGAAGATGATTTCCTCTTCTGTTTCTGACCTCTCTGTGGCTGACTGGACGATGACCCTGGCCTCGGGAGACTCTTGCGGGATCCCATATGTCTCTCAATGCTCGGGTGCTGCAGTCAAATAGTCAAAAATGATTATGCATACAAGGTTTAAGCTCATATAAAAGCAAGGAACGCCACTGATTTAATGCGCAAAAACAGAGGTCATGTTTTATTATCTTAAAAGACCTTTCAAAACCTCTATTGCAGCATTTTGTCGATTTATTCAAATTCATCTACTAAGTTAAACATGTATGCTGTGATTGCATTTCCCTTAAAAGTCTGCATTATCTGAAACACAAACATTCAACAAAATGTTCAATGGCAAAATATATTTGCATTTTTGCACAATAGGGTACGATGGTTGTCAAAATAATACGCAGATGTGAAGTCTATTTGTTATTTCATTTTCAGTGTCTAAACCCCTATTATTTTGCCATATTAAAAAGATATTAGCAAACCTTCTATTTGATATTCTTATCCTCATGCTCCAATTTGGTTTAAGGCTTTCCAGTCCTGTTTGTGTTTGCATTTTCCCCGTCAACAAGGTAGCCTTGTTAATTCAACCTTGTGGGTGAATCTTAAAACACACACTTCTGACGAAAAAGCACACACTTCTGACGAAAAAGCACACACTTCTGACGAAAAAGCACACACTTCTGACGAAAAAGCACACACTTCTGACGAAAAAGCACACACATCTGACTAAGAAGCACACACATCTGACTAAAAAGCACACACATCTGACTAAAAAGCACACACATCTGACTAAAAAGCACACACATCTGACTAAAAAGCACACACATCTGACTAAAAAGCACACACATCAGACAGTCCTGTGTTCTTTTCAGCGTTCCCAAATCTGTGTTTTTTCCTGAGCTACTTATGATATACTTATTTTTTTAAACTTAGACTAGAGGTTTGGATGTTTAAATACATTTTTTGCAAAGAAAACAGTTAAGCTTTATTCTTCTTTTTTTCTGCATATTCATTTATGCATATACAGTATATGGCTATAATTACAATGTTGTGAATTGACAAATAAAATGGTATAGAGTAGAAATGTTACTAGAGTAAATGAGATACACTGCCCGGCCAAAAAAAAAAAAAGTCGCTGTTTAGATTTTAATAGGCAAATACATAAGAGTCTATGAATGGATTATTATTAGCGTGATTATAATGTTTCTAGCATGTTATATGTTTGGCAACAGTTCTTTTAATCTTATTCCATGTTCCAGGATGGCACTGCCAAGATTCATCAGGGTTAAAATTGTGAAAGAATGGTTCAGAGAGCATAAAGAGCCATTTTCACACATGAATTGGCACCTCTGAGTCCTGACCTTAACCTCAGTGAAAGGCTTTGGGATGTGCTGGAGGAGACTTTACAGAGTGCTCATCTCTTTCATTGTCAGTACAAGATCTTGACCAAAAACTGATGCACCTCTTGATGGAAATAACATCATAACATATATGTCATCCTGGAATATGGCCTTGATACGTCTTTCTACATGGTTATTGAAGAACTAAAAAGCTACACATTTCATCTTTTAAGATTAAAAGAACTGTTGTCAAACATTTAACATGCTAGAAACATTATAATCACACTAATAATGATCCATTCATAGACTCTGATTTGCCTATTAAAATCTAAAGAGCGACTTTATTTTTGGCCGGGCAGTGTATTTACTGTAGTGAGATAATGAGAATATCAGATAGCACGGTAATCAGTCAAACCAATTTAGACATCGACAATTAAATGTCAAATAGACTTTGCATTTGCACAGCCATTGTACATTGCTATACACAAAAGATGCAACTGTAAGTAAATGTTCTGCAACAGAATTCTCAAATAATGCGCACTCATAAGGGAAATAACTCACTCGCTGGTTTCAGTAACCACGTATCCTGGTTAAGGTCGAGGTGGATCCGGAGCTCATAAGGGAATTGGGGTCATAAAAACAATAGCAATTTCTAATTAGCATTCGAATCTGAATAAAGTCGGGAAAATGCTGCTACGTCCGTCACACAGACAGGCTTGTTTTAAATAACAAGCAAAAGGGTTGACTGTAGCAGCACATGGAACAATTTATATGCTTTACTAGAGCTGAATGTCATTTAAAATAAAAGGCTAAGTAGTGTCTCTACTTAAAAAGAGGAAATAGACCAAAAAAATACTTGCAAATAGAAGAACTTACAAAGCTCTCATCTTCATCAGTCAAGTCCTCTGAGGACAAAGATGGCCGTCTGTGGCTTTCGGCATGAGCTGCGTCGGGTGATGTGTCAATGGGTGAACCTCCACTACTTGGTCCCTGGGTAGACACAACAACATTACGTATTTTTATGCTGACAGACACAGTTAACAGATCAAAGTAATGACAACAAAATACAAAAATATACACAAATAAAAGACTAAAGAAAAATAACATCAGATATAGATGTCTCAGAGACCTTAGACTGTACTCTTTTCTTGCCTTCGTTCTTTCTGCTCTCCGAGATGGTCTGCTGACGTCTGAGGATAAATGACACACATCCATTCACAATATCATCAATAAACTGATTACTAATAACTTTATCAATCATAATCAAAGAATGTCAAGAACATAAAATAAAGAAAAAATTTTTAGATACTGAGATTTTGGTGCATGGTCTATCTGTTCTGGTGGCTTTTGATTCCCTCTCGATTTGGAGCTCTTCTTCTGTGCCTGCACATCGCGTTTCAGTTGTGCTTTCAGATTTTTTGCAGCACGGGCTGGTCTGTTTGGAGTCTCTGTCACACCCCGGACCTCATTCTCTCTTCCTTCACCTGTCTGTTTCCTTGCTGTGGCCTTGTGTCGATGATCAGGTTCGGGCCTGCTCTCGTCTTCCAGAGCGGTGCTGTGTAGAGGGTTACCTGAACAAACCAAACACAAACGTAACAAGATATCCGAGATGATTTGACTGGCAGCTTTTGTCTTGTTCCGACTAGTGCATTTTTAAGGAGGTTGCTCATTGTATGAATGTTGTACATGCCATGGGAGGAATACTCCTCTCCTTGAAGGAAGCTGGCTTTCTCTATTGAGGACACGTCCAGACTTTCTACCGACGGCAAATCATTCCGTTTCTCACTCCCACTCTGGAAATGTGCAGGATATAAGCAAGTTAGGCAAGTCATTAGATAGAACAGTAACTAATCAAATAAGCTCAGACATAAGTAGCTGTCTGTAGTAATGTGTAGCTACGTGAGTGAGAAAGCTCAAATTACAATACTTTGTATTGTAAAAAGAAAGAAACACATGGGGGGGGGGGGGGTGCTGTTATAGGAAAATAATCAGTGACAGGATGGTGTGATGCGGCCCGACGTGAAGCGGAATTACTGTTATCACAGTTAACTTGACTATTTTCCAATAACAGCACATCCCAAAATGTTTTATTCCTCTTACACCACAATGATTTGCAAATTTGTTATTTACTAATGAACAACACTGCATGCACTGCCTTTAACCATTTCTAGTTACAGTTAATGTATTGGAATGTCCACAGGACAAGTTAGTTCCTGATATTGCTTACGTTACAGGTTCCCAACCTTGGACCTGGAGTACCCCATGCCCTTTACATTTTAGTGTGAACACCCAGTTAATCCACTAATTAATAGATCTTCCTGTGTGTGTGTTAGAGCAGGAAAAACGCTAAAATGTGCAGGACAGTGGGTACCACAGGACCATCAGAAACCTGTGACTTATGTTATGTCAACTATACACAGTTGCTCTAACACCAGCCTCTTGTTTTCTCTCTTGTCAAGTGAATAAGAGGAGAGAAAAGAAAAGGGGAAAAAAAGGAAAAAAAAAAAAAAAAAAAAAAACGTAGCTTGTTACTGAAAAACCACAAAACACAAATTCCCTTTGCTGACTTGCCATCCTGTGTGTGTACAAACATCCTCTCTTTTATATCACCAGTGACAATAAGTTTATTTTAACATGCAAAATAATCACTTAAATCTTCTCATCTGCTGCAGGCGTGTCATTAATGACGTTTTGTTATTGACACGCCCCCAACTCTCAAAGTCAGGGCTCAGAAAAAAGTTCTGAAGACTTTCCCAAGACGGAAAATGTAAAGGAACAGCTTCACCTCAGCCTGTTACTGCCACCTGAGACTCCCTCCATAAGTGTTAAATAAACGTCTCTTTACAGAAAGCTTCACCGTATCAACTATTATATGACTAAACACCACATTTGTAAGTTTAAATTAATAAAGAACATCCGCTTTACGCGTCCCTGTGAATGGGTTGTTACTACAGAAACGTTAAGGCTTTAGAAAGAGCGCATTAATATAAACCTGTGATGCGAATTACAGCCGGAACTACTTTCACACACTTTAACACTTAAACATTAATCAACACCTTCTGACCAATCAGAATAGAGAATTCAACACCGCTGTGGTATAAACAGGATTAAACGAAGCCATTAACGTTTTTTTGCTGCCTAGTTTCGACATATTATTCAACCAAAATCTATCAACCTTGGCTTCATTCTGAAGAGCTTTCAACAATCTTGTCACGCGACTCATCTTCATTGCTGAATAAGAGTCAAATCACCACAAAACATGAGCGTGTTGTTAATGTTGTGAACTTCTTCCGTTAGCCATCAGCAGTTGTCTTTCTTGACTTCCGCAGACATTTCCCGCGATGTGTTTAGACTATTTTTGTTAATACCATAATTGTATAGAGGGGAGATGTAAAGAACTGCTTGAATAAAACATCTTATTCAAAATACATTCACATGTGGATACACGTAGATATACATTATATAAGTCTAATAAATTTCAAGAAATTACTGTTTGTGAAAGTTAAGTGTTAAAAGTTTTTTTTTAAACGATACGATAAAGACAGCACCCCTCTATTTAAAAAATGGTTCGCGCCGGTATTTCTTCTCTTATGCCTGCGCAAAACTACACACAGCTGACTGTTGCCACCTGCTGATGCACAAAGCAAAGCACGCCGACAATTTTTGTAGGTAACCGAGTATTTCCATGAGCAGTCTGAGAATCACAGTGCATATTAACGAGCTGTTCATGACATTTTTTCAGTACCATACCCCATAGTCTTAGCAGATCGTTGGGCTGTAAACCACACACCTCACTCCACACTTTCTAACCATTTTATCTGTTTTTCAGTTAACAACAAAGTTTTTTTCTTGTTGTTTATTATTTCTGACATCAAAGTATGAAACTGAAATGTGGCATTAAAACAATGAGCATTTTAGTACTTAAACTGTCGTGAAAAATAGGTTTGAAATAATAATAATTATACTACCTGAGGAAAAAATAGTTATTAACATTGGAGGCACATCACAGTTTGTAATGAAATACTTCTACCGCTACTACCACTACTGCTATAGATGTGTTAGGTTTTACTTCATCCAGATACCCATGATATTGTAGGCCATGATAGCTAACTGTTATGGATTGAGAGTCAAAGAAATACTATATAGCCAAAGGTTTGTGGACACATGACCATCATGGCCATATGTGAATCGTATCTGGATCCATGTTCCAGATTTAGTCCCCCTTTGTTAGTATAATGACCTCCACTCTTCTGGGAAGGCCTTCCACTAGATTTTGGAGCATGGCTGTGTTCATTCAGCCACAAGAGCATTAGTGAGGTCAGGCACTGATGTCAGGTGGGGCGCAGTCAGAGTTCAACTGAAAGGTGTTCAGGTGAGGTCAGGGCTCTGTGCAGGATACTCCAGTTCTTCCACTCCAGTTTTGGCAAACCATGTCTTCATGAACCTCGCTTTGTGTACAGGGGCATAGTCATACTGGAACATGTTTGGTCCTCTTAGTTCCAGTGAAGGGAATCCTACACAAGACATCCTAGACAATTGTGTGCTTGCAACTTTGCAGACAAACCTTTGGCCGTAAATGAGGAGGTATAAACAGCTCAGCTCCTTTTAACTAGGGTATCCGTCTGTGCACTGCAGGATTACAAACCACGCCCCTCACAAGGTACG
Organism: Pangasius djambal; assembly: GCA_022985145.1. Classification (NCBI taxonomy): domain Eukaryota; kingdom Metazoa; phylum Chordata; class Actinopteri; order Siluriformes; family Pangasiidae; genus Pangasius; species Pangasius djambal. Next base: position 17,590,008 of record CM040981.1, read on the forward strand.
CCCACTTTTAAAAGTTATGCCCACAACAAATACATTAAACATCTATGAGGATTACAAACCACACCCTTTATAAGGCACACCCACTAATACAAGTTACACCCACAACAAATATGTAAATCATAGGGTTAGGGTTAGGGCTAGGGTTAGGGTTAGGATTAGAGTTAGGGTTAGGGTTAGGGCTAGGGTTAGGATTAGAGTTAGAGTTAGAGTTAGGGTTAGGGTTAGGGTTAGGGTTAGGGCTAGGGTTAGGGTTAGGATTAGAGTTAGGATTAGGATTAGAGTTGGGGTTAGAGATAGAGTTAGGGTTAGCCTTAGAGTTAGGGTTAAGGGTAGGGTTAGGGGTAGGGGTAGGGTTAGGCTTAGGGTCAGGGGTAGGAGTAGGGGTAGGGGTAGAGTTAGGGTTAGGCTTTGAGTTAGGGTCGGGGCAGGGGTAGGGGTAGAAGTATCAGGCTAGGGTTATGGTTAGAGTTAGGGTTAGGGTTGGGGGGTTGTGGGAATGTTGTGTCGTGTGATTTGCTAGTAGGCGTTCCTTGCAGTGGGCGTTCCTTGTAATAGGCGTGGTTTGTATTTTTGCAGGATGCAGACACACCCTTCTCCTTTTAACTGGAATGACAACAGCGTGTAATTAGGACAGTGTCCGCTAGGGGGCAGTAACGGCGCCTTCAGTGTAAAGTTGCGTATATAAAAGAAGAACAAGGCACAGCGCGACCTGTCAAGTGATGATTCTTTCTGGGTCATTCCCGCGAAGGTGTGTGTCAGCTTGTCAGTCAAGGTAAAAAAAACCCAGTTCTGCTGTTTATTATATTTATTTGTTGCTGGATCAAAATTAGCATGTTACACATGACGTTAAAAAGGACACAGACGAGCCGTGACACGTCCCTGGCCTGCACATGCAGCTCGCCAGGCGGCTAACACTGCTAGCTCGGTAGCTAACTAGCATCACTGCTGCCAGGTTTTCTGGGATCTTTGGTTAAGGACGTGTGTCGGTTACTGAATCAGGAGGACTAGCTGTTAGTCAGTACTTTGCCTATGCAGATGAACTTGGGTAGCTGGTTGTCTGACTGCTGTTTTTTCTGCTTTGGTGTGATCTGAGTGATCTGATCAGTCACCCAGAGTGATAACAGGATTAATGAGTAACGAATCTTTTAATGAGCTTCTACCACATGCTTCATGATGTAGCGACATCTGCCCCCTGATTAAAGGGACAATCTGGCGGTGAGATCAAATCATTATCAGTGTCCTGCAGGCTGACTGTTTGCTCCGAATGAAGGGCACGCCCCATCTAACCCTAACACAACTACACTGCACTGCACTACACTACACTATATTATACTACACTACACTACTCTACTACACATTACAGGAAAGACACTACACTACATTACACACTACACTACATTACACACTACACTACATTACACACTACACTACATTATACTACATTACACAACAGGCAAGACATTACATTATACTACACTACACTACACAACACTATGCTACATTATACTGCACTACAGGAAGGACATAACACAACATTATACTAAACTCCACTCCACTACACAACAGGCAAGACACTAGACTGCATTATATGACACTACACTACACAATGCTACATTATACTACACTACCCTACACTACACTACACTACACAACAGGCAAGACACTACACTACGTCATACTACATTATACTGTACCACTCTACACTACACTCCATTATATGACACTACACTACACAATGCTACATTATACTACAGTACACTAGACAACACTACATTACACTACACTACATTGCAAGACACTACAGGAGAAGTTTTTTTAAATAGATATAACAATGAATATTTTCTAGTTGACTGCTGATTTTCGTATTTTTGTATTGGAACATTTTCAAAAATGCACATTTCATTATGCAAATGAGGCGTCATCTAATGATGCATGTATTTACATACTTAAAAATACCAAAAAATCTAGTCTTTTGGTGTATTTGAGAATTAAAATATTTTTTTCATCATGAAGACACTGTAAAGAGAAAACAAATACGCAAAAATGTGTTGGAATATCATTTCTTTATTGTTGAATAACAACAATAATAATGAAAAAATAATAATAACCACGCACTTCCTGCTGGGTTTTGGTAGCTGGTCAGACAGGATCTTTTCACAAGGGATGTTATAAAAAATATTTAATGCCATTTTTCTATATAAAATCTAATGTAAATTCAACAACAATATACATTTTGGGACGTTAATCTGCAGCTTTCTTGTCATTAGGGATAGGAATGAACATGCAAAATTTAATAAACGAAGGTCATCTAACTATAGAGTTATTGGTTCTGAATATAGTCAAACAAACAAATAAACAAACAAACAAAACCTACATGTCAGGAGAAGCAGTTTCAGAAATACAGTGTGGTTTAATGTGTTTCCACTCCAGTCAGTGGAGTTTATAAGGTTTAAAAGTGAAACTGACGTATCATAATGACACACAAACTGACACAGCAGGAACGTTTTTCAGGGATATGTGTATAAATATGACATGATGTGACTGTGAAGTGGGTGGAGTGTTAACCCTTCTTTGGAGTTGAAGTTTCAGGTAATGCATTGGTCATGACTGGAGAAAAGCAGTAAAATAAGCTGTTATAGATGCAGTTTACCCAAAAATCCAAAAGAAAAAAAAAAAAAAGCCCTGCTTTAAATCTGGAGTAGATTATTAACACATGATTGAACAACAGGAACATGTCATTAAAATGACTCATTCATGAGTCAGGTGGAAATTTATAGTTAACTGTCTGGTCAGTATACGTGCATGGGTGTGTATTGTGTGTTGTTCTGAAATATGACTGGGAAATATGACTGTATGATTCAGCTTTATCAAAGAGAACACCTTGCTGGTACTTGCATGATATGTGAGATGCATTTTAACATCCTAATAAGATTTTTACATGATTCAATTCCCTACCCAGTAGAGGAATGTGCGCTTGTTGGCCGTGCATTTGTACATGGGTAATAATTAATAATTCGATAGGAGATTGTTTCCTTAAGCAAGAAGGAAGATAGCCCAAGGCCATGATCTGTAGTGCTCTTTAGCTGCAGCTGTCTCCACCGCATTCTGTCCTCTCTATTTTTGACAGGCGCTGCTGCACGTGCACGGCTTCACAATTCCACGCATTTCCAAAAGTTTGCATACTGTTAAATATGTGTGTTAGAGGCAACAGATTTGTCTTATGTAACTGTGAGATTGGCTTTTTTGCAATCTAACTGGAATTATAATGGAGTACTCTAGGGCTGAATCTTACACAGTGCATGAAACCATTATTTCATAGCCTAATAGATGATTGCAAAGGTTTTGCCTCTGCCTCCTGTAGTTATATACAAAGCACATTTCTAAGCTGGCCTTTTTTTATTCATTAATTCATTCGCTTTATCCTGGTCAAGTTCACAATGGAATCTGAAACCTATCCCAGGAACGGTGAGTGTACACACCTGGATGGGACGCTGGTCCATCGCAGGGTACCGTGCACTCACACATTCACTCATTCACAGCTAGTGGCAGGTTAGTCACCAATCCACCTACCTTCCGGTTTTTTAGAGGTGGGAAGAAACTGGAGAACTTGGAAGACACCCTCACATACACGGGGAGTTGTATTTTTGATAGACTTCAAAGCACTATTGTAAGTCGCTCTGGATAAGGGTGTCTGCCAAATGCCATAAATGTAAATGTATTGAGTGCATACAAAATTCAACACACACACAGTAACCTGAGCTCGGGATTGAACTGGAGTGAGGCGGCTGTGAGGTGGAGCTCTACTGCTTTACCGGTCATTGTATGTTGTTATAAGGGATTCTTAACATTCCTACACTATATGGCCAAATGTTTGTGGACACCTGACCATCATGCCCATATGTAATTCTACCCCAAACTGTGGCCACAAAGTTGGAAGCACACAATTGTCTATAATGTCTTTTGTATGCTGTAGCATTACAATTTCCCTTCACTGGAATTAAGGGGCAAAACATGTTCAAGCATGACAGTGCCCCTGTGCACAAAGTAAGCTCCATGAAGACCCCAAGGTTGGAATGGAAAACTCGAGTGGCCTGCACAGAGCTCTGACCTCAACCCCACTGATCACCTTTGGGATGAACTGGAAGTCTGACTGTGCCCCAGGCCTCCTAGCCCAACAGTGAGATCAGTGCCGACCTCATTAATACTTTTGTGGCTGAATGCGCAAATCCCTTCATCCACACTCCAAAATCTAGTGGAGAGCCTTCCCAGAAGAGTGCAGGTTAAGGGAGTGCAGCAAAGGGGGACTAAATCTGGAATGGGATGTTCAACAAGCACATATGTGTGTGATGGTCAGGTGTCCATAAACTGTTGGTCATATAGTATATCTTGGACATGGCTTTCGATGTTTCCAATGTTAAAGTTTTAATTTAACTACATAAATGAGTAACCAGACTGCTATGATGGCTCTATGAAGACTAGATAACCCCAAGAGGCTTTGAACATCACCTGGGTACCTTCTTGTCCTCATCGTTGCCTTCAAAGAAAGTCACAAAGCGATGTATGATGTAGTATTTGCTGTAACTAACATTGTCACACAGCCAACTTTCCATGGAACCTTCTCATGGAGTTCCTTCATTCTCAGCACTGGTTTTGAATGACTGGGAACCCTGCTAGTTATACGGTATTGTTAGAACCATAGTTAAATATGTAAATAGTGTTCTGTTTCACTTCTTCTAACTTAAGGAGGTACTTTTCTGAGTTCACTGCGATACTGAGCCCTTAAATGCGAGTGAGGAAATGTTTTAAATGGCCTGCTCCATGGTGGGGGCACGCAGGAGCTGATAGTCCAGTTAAGGCAGTATCTGGATTCCTCACACCATCAAAGGAAAAAACCTCAAAAGCATCTGTGTTCTGGGATTGTGATAATGTGAATCATGTGGATCCATTAACATTAACCAGTCGTGTGGTTGCAAGCCATGAACTACATCTCATAGCATTAGCATGCAAAGAGAAAAGGCTTTTAGGAAGAAATTCATCCCCGTCAGGTTTAATATCAGACAGAAACCAACATCCTTCTTCTGAACAATGAAATGTGATGAACAACAATAAGTTTTATTTGTATAGCACTTTTAACAATGGACATTGTCACAAAGCAGCTTTACAGAAATTGTTTAAATTCAGGACATAAATCTAAATAAATATAGATTTATCCATAATGAGCAAGCCAGAGGTGACGGTGGCAAGGGGAAAAAAAAAACTCCCTGAGACGATTTGAGGAAGAAACATTGAGAGGAACCAGACTCAGAAGGGAACCCATCCTCATCTGGGTGACACCGGACAGTGCTATTATAAATAATTGCCTTCTATACTAACTGTATACTACATAGTCAAAAAGCACAATTGTGTAACCAGGAAATTCATTAGTTTTAACATGAAGCCTAAGAGAAGAGATAACAGGAAATGACAGGAGTCTATCGCCAGTTTTGGAGGACAGGATACATGTAGCTCTGACTGTAATCGCAAGCTGTTACTCAGATAGCTTCATAAGGTATACCTGAAGCCTGAAATGTCCACTGATCAGCCATAACATTAAAACCACCTACCCAATATTGTGTAGGTCCCCCTTCTGCCAAAACAGCTCTGACCCATCAAGGCATGGACTGCGGCGGTGGACAGGGGTCAGCAAGGGCACTCTGATTGGTGTGCAGCTACGCAGCCCCAGACGCAGCCCCAGACGCGGCAAGCTGCGATGCACTGTGTATTCTGACCAGATGGGCTAGCCTTCACTCCCCATGCGCGTCAGTGAGCCTTGGGCGCCCATGACCCTGTCACCAGTTCACTGGTTGTCCTTGCTTGGACCACTTTTTGTAGGTCCTAACCCCTGCATATTGTGAACACCCCACAAGACCTGCCGTTTTGGAGATGCTCTGACCCAGTCGTCTAGCCATGCTCAGATCATTACACTTGCCCATTTTTCCTGCTTCTAGCACATCAACTTCAAGAACTGAGTGTTCACTTGCTGCCTGATATATCCCACCCCTTGACAGGTGCCATTGTAACCAGCTAATCAATATTATTCTCTTCTCCTGCCAGTGGTTTTAATGTTATGTCCGATTGGTGTATAAGATGCACAAGAATGTATAATTGTATATGCCTAATTTAAATTTTGAATACCTGTAGGAGTTAATTCACATATATTTGGTTAACCTCTAGAGGGAAAAAAATATTTCATTAATGAGGTGTAATCAAGTTTTCCCACTGCAGTTAAACTTACTGTGTTTGACAGGCGTAATATAGAGAAATGATGAACCGAAGTCTTAATCGCACAGCAAAATCTTTGCTCAATGTCAGCCTAATAACAGTACACATTTTGACATATGTTAAAATTCTGTCACAGAAAGTTCAGGAGTGAAAATCGAATTGCCAGAGAGCGCTTCTCTCTACATCAAAATATTGCCAGACATTTTTCCATAGTTTCTCATTGACTGTATGTTGACATGGGGCGTAATGAACATACGAGTAGACATTCATTTATTCATTTGTTCATCTTCGGTAACCGATTCATCCTGGTCAGGTTTGTGGTGGATCTGTATCTCAACACCTGCTTTTAATGCTTTCAGTATTTTAATGCTTGTGTCACAGTGGTTAACCAGGCATTTGAATACCTATGCACACCCTTATTACATATTGTTATCATAATCATTATGCTATGCTATGAGTTACATTTCCATCAAATTCTAACACTGGAGCTCTCAAGCAGTTTGCTGTGAGCAGTCAAGTTACACAACGTAATCAGAAAAGCAGCTGCCACAAGACCTAAAATTGAAATTATTGACCTTTCACCGAGCTGGAGAAGGGTATAAAGATATCTGTTCAAGGATTCCATTACCAGCTGTGAAAAATGACACTACCAAACAGCGGAACAAAAAGAAACTGAATAAAACTGCTAAAAGAACAACAGCAGGAGAATAGAAAAAGCCCTTAGGCAAGTAGAATATAAAGATCCACATTTATATAAAATTTCAAAATATAATGGAAGAACATCTGTGAAACCAAATGTGCATTAAACAGCTTCATTATTTTAAACAGTATAAGGACTTCAGAACATTTTTGAAATTCAATTTGCGACCATTGCGCTAGACATGAGTCAGGAAAAGAGTAGTTCTTTCCTCATCTCTTTCTGGACAGAAGAGTCACCCTGGAGTTATGAGAAAACGCTTATCACTAAAGTTAGAGCAAGGCTATGTATTTTAGACAGGTGCTGCCAGACATGGTTTCCCCATTGTACACAAACAGAGAGATTGCTGAACCATTGCTTCATGTTGGTTAAGTATTATTTGCTTAGTAATTTTTCATAATGTACTCAAGGGCAATTGCACAGATACAGTAATTCAAAATGTTTGGCCAAAAAAAAAAAAAAAAAAAAAAAAAGTGATTCAGCATTTGCCTCAAGTGCACCCATACCATCATGTTGGCTTTCCACTTCCAGGCTGAACTTGTCGTGTTACCTTCTGCTTCATACTAGGTAGGGAAAGGTCTGTTGTGCTCTGCAGAGGAGCCTGCAATAAAAGAACATTATAAGATATAAGCAGATTATGAAGTAACATTTCATAATGTTTCAACTGTTGACATTTTTGACAATACATTAAAAATCCACCCTGAACAACTAGTATCAGTGCTGTCCAAGATTTGATTAACAGGTTCCAACATTACCCAAGAAAGGAATTACCCGTTTCTTCATTTCTATCTAACTATCTCTGCTCTAACAGACAAAGTTACAAAGCTTCAACTTCCACACTAATACCGTTGTTGTTTTTCATCTTGTAACTAACAAAGGCGTAATTGTTGCTAACCACACCCCCATCTCGGCGCATCTGTGTGGTACAGTTGCATTACTTTCGGGAACTTTGAATCCAGTTTTTGTTCTCGCTCCTACTTCTACATTGGATTTCTGATTAATTTGATGTTAGCCATTGCTGGAAAATGGTGACTAAGAAGAGAACTTCTTTTGTTGTGTTTCGGAGCTAACGGCAACACTTGACCGGTATCCATTATAGAGACTGAAAGTATCAAAATAAAGTTGCTGAGAGGCTAAGTACTGGGGGAGAGGGAGTACTGCACTGTGTGACGTGAATATGAAACTAAAGTCCACATAGTAAATTTGTATGTAATTCATTTATTGCAAAAAAAAAAAAAAAACAACATTAAAAACATGAGCCAGGCACATTCAGACAACTACTACTTCTAGCATACATTAGAAATCTAGCATACATTATGTTGCTATGCAGTGTTATGCTTTGTTATGTGGACAACAAAAAAAAACTTGCTCCTACTACCCCCAGTACTATGCCAGCATGCAGGTCCCTTGTAGCTACCACCAACCATAACCATTTGAACACACTACCCTGAACTGTGACAATGATTCTCAATACAAATAGAACACACAAACAAAAGTCATGGCGCCAGTGTCACTTATGTTTGAGATTATTAAAAAAAAAATCTTGTTATGCCACTGTGACAGGTAAGTATATAAGCACATAATCACATGCACATGAAACATATAGGCCTACATACAGTTCAGGAAAAGCATTTTAATTTGACTAAAGCTGAAGTGTCCAGATTTCTGTTTCACTGCCACTATTCCAAATTGAATTTGAACTGTCATTTTGGACTCAAAATTACTTACATGATTGGGAACACATGGGATATTAAATATAGGAATATGTTGTGACTATGAGAAATATAAGATTTTATAAGTTACATTTTTATTTGAATTCAGAGTGGAAAATCAAGAAAATAAAGGCATGTAGCATTTAATTGTCATTTACACATAGCAGCAGTGATGTATGAAATTGCACAGTCAATCCATGATTTTGAAGGAAATAGTCTGTGTGAAAGCAAACCTATGATAAACAACACACATCCACGGTCACACACACTGATGACACACACGCTCCACCACCTCTACCCCCAAACATGCCCAGAATCTTTGGTATGAAATCTACTACTGTTAAGTGTGAAAATGCACTTAATGAACTTGGATGTATTATTTGATGTAAGCGTTCAGAGTGAAATTTGATGCAGTTGGGGTCCTAAGCTTACACACGTTTACATGATTCTCAGGAAGGCAACACGATACATTAAGAGCCAGGGGGGTGTAAATTTTGAACAGGATGATCGGTGTAAATTGTTATGTACATGTTTCCCTGAAGACAAAATAATATCGTATGTAGCGTCTGAAGGGCAGTACTAAATGGGGAAAAAAAAAAAAAAAGATCTTTAAACAACAGTTTACACCGATCATCCCGTTCAAAAGTTTACATCCCCCGGCTCTTAATGTAGTGTGTTGCCTTCTTGAGCATCAGTGAATGTTTGCACCTTTTGTAATAGTTGCGTACAAGTCCCTCAGTTGTCCTCAGTGTATAAAGATGGATCTCATCATCATATAGCCACTGCTGGAAAGGGGTCAAATATGCAGAAGATGTTGGAAAAGCAAAGAATGTGCAGGACCTGGAGGATTTTTCTGAAGAACAATGGGAAGTTCAACTGTTCAGGGCAAACCAGCAACTCATGAACAACCATGAAAAAACACATAAAAACAGTCGCTAATCATCCAGGTAACAACTCACAGTATTAAGAATCAAGCGTATGATTCCTCTTTTTTTAAATTATTAAGATTTTGCAGATTCTGCAAGATGTATGCAAACTTATGTCCCCAACTGTTTATGGTTAAAAGATGTTCATGCACACGTGGGGTCCAACTGTACCAGTCTGTATACTTGATCATTAATTGATGAGTGTTCTTTCTGTTACAGGTTGCGCTGCTATTGAAGAGCGCTCATATGAATATGGCATCAAACTGCGAGTAGCGTGATATCCCATGGGGGTGGTTACCACCATGGCCCCAGACTCCTCCCTGCAACCACAAGCCCTGCCCCCTCCTCCAGGCAAGCCATGTAGCAGCGGTCCTGTCCTTGCGCATGGCTTGGAAGTGGATCTCAAATCTCGAGGGAAACACTATGTGTGTGGATCAGTGGCAGCTTTTACCAACATCATCATCACCTTCCCCATCCAGAAGGTGCTGTTCCGGCAACAACTGCATGGCCTGCGAGCCACCGAGGCAGTGCGTCAGCTGCAGAAAGAAGGTTTACGAACCCTGTACCGTGGTCTGCTGCCTCCGCTATTGCAGAAAACGATTACAGTAGCTCTCATGTTTGGCCTGTACGAGGACTTTTCACGGCTGCTTTTAGATCATGGTGGGTCTTGCGGCGCTCCCGAAATTCTCACACGCAGCACCGCGGCATTTCTGGCTGGCACAGCTGAGGCGGTCCTGACACCGTTTGAGCGTGTGCAGACACTGCTTCAGGATCACCGGCATGCTGGGCGTTTTCGCAACACGGCGCATGCCTTTGGCACACTGCTACGCGAGCATGGAGTGAGTGAGTGCTACCGTGGGCTGATGCCTGTGCTGCTGCGCAACGGGCCAAGCAACATGCTCTTCTTTGGACTGCGTGGGCCACTCAGGCAAGGGCTGCCCGAAGCCCACACCCACGCCGGACACATGTTGAACGACTTTGTGTGCGGCGGGCTGCTGGGAGCTGGACTTGGCGTCCTCTTCTACCCACTGAATGTGGTGAAGTCCCGGGCACAGGCGCAGGTTGGAGGTGCATTCGTGCCCTGCAGCCAGGTGCTCCTGACAGTGTGGAGGGAGCGGGGCAGGAGTGTGGTCATGCTGTTCCGTGGCGCGACTCTCAACTACCACCGCTCATTGCTCTCATGGGGCATCATTAATGCAACATATGAACTGCTACTTAAAGTCATATGAGGAGGGAGCGAGGAGAGAAGGGAGAAAGGAAGCTGACGATATTTGTTCTTAGCCACAGCACAGTCTTGGAGCTCAAGGGCACTGCCATTTCCTTTTGTATTCACTTACAGATTTAACAGGGATATGTTTATGAAAAAGAAAGCTAATATTGTTATGTTTCCTGAAATGTTCCTTCATATTTGTCATAAAGTTCTTGAAACAACCACTGCCACCTTTTACACCCTCACATGTCCCTCACTGCGAAGTGGCTTATAACACGTAAAGATGGGAATCAAAATTAAGTGTTACATGACTGAGCAGCATTTGTCTATGAAAGATTTGTGATGTTTGTACTAATCCTAATAAAACACACAGATTGTTGCCTGGACCATACCACACGCATTTGATTTATCTGTATTTTATTTCACTTTCAGCATTAAAGGAAGACTTTTGGCAGGAAGTTAAATTAACAAAATTTTACCCTTTATCCTCAATTTAGTCTATCGACAAAGATTTGTTTGGTGTTTAAGTTTGCTTTTTTTAAGCCTTGCATCTCCAGGAGAAAAGTAATTTTGCTCAAGAATAAGGGAAGCTTATAGGCACTAGTTTAGCACTGTGCAAACTGCATGCTTGAAGCAGACTGTCCTCAAAAGATATCATACAACCCAGTTTCAGAAAACAGCAGAAAAAGTGTACTAAATACACTTTATGGCCTAAGGTTTGTGGACACCTGACCATCACACTCTCACATGGGCTTTTTGAGCATCCCATTCCAGATTTAGTTTCCCTGTTGCTGTTATAATAACCTCCACTTTTCTGGGAAGGCTTTCCACTAGATTTTGGAGCGTGGCTGTGAGGATTTGTCCATTCAGCTACAAGAGCTTTAGTGAGGTCATGCACTGATGTTGGATGAGGAGGTCGAAGTTTCAATTCATCCAAAGGGTGTTCAGTGGGGTTGAGGTCAGGGTGCTATGCAGGCCACTCAAATTTTGTCTTCATGGAGCTTGCATTGTGCACAGGGGCATCATCATGCTGGAACATGTTTGGGCCTGTTAGTTCTAGTGAAGGGAAATTGTAATGCTACAGCATACAAAGACATTCTAGACAATTGTGTTCTTCCAACTTTGTGGCACCAGTTTAGGGAAGAACCACATATGGCTGTGATGGTCAGGTGTCCACATACGTTTGGCCATATTGTGTATGTACATTGCCAGTCAAAGCTTTTGAACACGAGTGAACTATGAACTGTTCTACAGTTAATACTAGCACTGTCTACGAGTCTTTTATCTTAACAGGTTTACTTTCCAAGTGCCTTTAATAAAGCGCTTGTTGGGAGCTGATGTTGACCTGTTGATAAGATTAAAATTTTCTTATTTAATTTCAATTCTGTATCATTTTGTTTGGTTTCTGGTAATAACAGTGATTAAACTATAATGGAAAAATAACCTGAAACCAAGATGCCCTATGATTTACTCTTATCATACACTGGGTGTGTTCCTACCTTGCGTTCAATGTTGCCAGAACAGGCTCCACCAAAACCTTCATCAGGACAAAGTAGGTACTGAAGAATAATGAAGGAAATATATTAACATCATAATCACTTCTAACATACAGTTCTAAATTTCATGCTTCATGCCAAATGTGTAGTTTGACACAAACTATCGGCAGAGGAAGGAAGTGATTCTGGGTTCAAGATATCTGTTAGCTATGTGACATACTTGAAAGATAATTGTGTCATACTGTATCAGAAACTGCATATGCAATTCTGTTTGAGATTACTGACACTGACATGGTTCAAGGCAAGCTCATGAAGATTTGGGCACGCAGGTTGCATGATTCGAAATTGGTGGCCTCAAGTGTCTCTTATTGGCTAGTGAGGATGTAACTAAATACTTTCCTACAGGAATGAGTGAGGTCGTATTCACTAGCATGAACATACACCATTTGTTAAGTCGTCCTTCGTAACTGGCTCTGAGTTCTTACTAGAATTCAGAATTACCGGACCATGCTGACAGTGCTGGTATTGTCTACTTTTGGCCATACCTTCTTTGGTTACAGATAGTGTCAGTGTGTTACATCCCTTTTTGTTAGCGAAATTAGCCTCAAAACTAAAAAAATCAAGCTTATAACACCAAACATGTCAGGATTGATCGACTACAATTCTACAAAGACACCACAGAATGCTGTAAGCTGTATTCTCATTTAGGAGGAAAAGACAGGTGTCCTCTCTTCCTGTTGCTATGTAGTGTACCAATATGTCCAAGGTCACATAGCAATTGTCCACTTGACCTCCTTCCAAGTGCATTAAGTTGGCTGACACTGACAGTTAGTGGTATTGTGTGTAGTAACAATGCTTGGTTTGGCAGTGCTGAGAGGGTGCTCGTTTTATTGGCTGTTTATAATAAATAATAAATGGGGAAACTGTATTTATGATGAAGAGAATGTTATGTGTTGAAGAAATGTGCTGGGACTGTCTTTTGTAAAGGTCTGATGTGGTGACAAACCACCACATGGAAAATAGAGTGCCTTTAGTTCGTTTGTGGTCTAAATGGCTGAAAGAGTTTCGTGTAAACAAATCAAACAAAAGCCTGTTTAGTATTCCTTTTTCATGCTTTTTTTTTGTGTATCATGATCCAGTATGAAATGTTCATCCCCCCAACCCCCATAAGAACTCTATCTTTTTTATGGATTACAGACAGCAACTTATCTTCAGTAAAAATGTATATATATGCACTACAACTACACTTAAAAAAAAAACAACAAAAAAAAAAAACATAATATCCAATGCGCAAAGACACGGATAGAAACCCCAAATAACATCCAGCATGGAATGGCAGATCTGCTGCTGGTGAAACGGTTCATGATTTCATTATATAATATTAATACAATAATCTGATTTCATTTATTTTGTTTTGAAGTGTTACGATCAGCTTTATTGTAAAAAGGGGTGACCATGTATCTTAAAGACTTAATGTTGTCTTTTCAGTTGAGTATGACCTTTTTGGTAATGGTTAGTGATATTAATAGAACATGGTTAAAATGTAATGTGACGATGCCACAAAGTAATGCTACCGTGGGACATATGGGGATGCTGAGGTTGAGGGTCTCAGCTTACTCATGACTAAGGATTTTTGGTAAAAGGGCAAAGCCAGAAATCATGAATTTAATCAGCTGTGAAGGCTGGGCAGTGTCTATACTGTATGTATTACTGTGGCTGAATTTCATGTGGTATAGTTTTATGGTGGTAATGTTGGTCATATGAAAGATTTTCTATTGTATTAAAAATTGTTGTTTTTTTAATGTGTGTATAAAAGGAGCTATAGCTTTATGTAGAAAGGAAAACAACGATCTGATCCTGGCTGGTCATTCCACTGTATGTTGATAACATCAAAGATATATTGCTGATTAAATACATGGAATAATTCCATAAAAAGGTATGAACAGATGGAGGGAAAGTGGGGTGGAAAATTTCATTTTCACACAGTTGTTTAGGCTGGTTTTTTTTTTTTTTTTTTTTTTTTTTTTTTTTTTAAAAGAAACATTTGTGTGTTTTTATGATTTTGTCTATGAAAGGAATGCTGTTGATGTTTATTTCTTGAATTAAACCATCATCAATCTCTAACCATGGTGCACTGGTGGTGTTTGTGTGGTGCCATGTATACAGTGGTTATAAAAAGTCTACACAAAAATTGCAGGTTTTTCTGATGTAAAAAAACAACAACCCTGAAACCAAGATAAATCATTTCAGATATTTTTCTGTGTTTAATATTATATAACAACCATCAAAATTCAAGTGAAAAACAAGTGTGCATACCCCTTAACTAATACTTTATTAAAGCACTTCTTGCTTGTAATACTGCACTTAGTCTTTTTGGTTAAGAGTCTACCAACATAGTACATCTTGATTTGTATCTTAATTTTATTCCACTCTTCCTTGCAAATATGATCAAATTGTGAGGCACTCTCCTGTGCACAGCCCTCTTCAATTCATTCCACAGTTTTTTGAAAAGATTTAAATGTGGACTCTGATGGGGCAATTCCAAATTGTTGATCTTCTTTTGAAACCATTCCTTTGTTAACTTGGATAATGATTTGGATCATTATCATTCTACAAAAGTGACATTTTCTTAATCTCCAGCTGTCTAACAGAGGCTTACAGGTTTTGTACCAAAATAGATTGGTAATTAGGAGCTATCCATGATTCCCTCTATCTTGACTAGAGCCCCAGTCTCGGCTGCGCGCTCCTATACCATGATGCTGCCACCACCATGCTTCATTGTGGGCATGGTGTTCTTGGTGTGAGAACCTCTCTTGTTTTTGCACCAAAAATATCTTTTAGAATTATCCTCAAAAAGTTCCAACTTGGTCTTATCTGGCCATAATACATTATGCCACATGGTTTGGAGTGATTAGGTGAGCTTGTTTCATGAGAAAGGGGTTTCATCTAGCCACTTTAGCCCATATCCCAGATGCGAAGAAAACGAGAGATTGTTGTCACATGCAGGGAGTGAACATTACTTGCCAGATATTCCTGCAGCTCCTTTAATGTTGCTGTAGGTGCTATGGTAGCATCCCTGGTAAGGTTTCATCTCGTTCTTTTGTCAATTTAGGAGGGACATGTTCTTGGTAATGTCACTGTGGTGCCCTATTTTCTTCTCTTGTCGATGATGGCCTTCATGGCATTCCATGGTACATCTACTGTTTTTGAAATTCTTTTGTACTCCTGTCCTGATTGATGCCAATCGACAGTGAGATGCTGTACATGCTTTGTAATTTCTTTGTGGACCATGGCTACAGCAGTCGGATGAAGTCAGGAAGATGAGTTTGAATGTAATTGGCTAATTCTGAGCACATGCTCCATTATAAAAGGGTGCGCACATATATGCAACCAGATTATTGTAAGTTTTTTCCCTGAAACATTTCTATTTGTTTTTCACTTGAATTTTCTTGGTATGACATTAAAGGTGGAAAAAGGTCGAACATGATTTATCTTGGTTTCATTTTTTACATCACAAAAACCTGCCACTTCAGCAGGGGTGTTTTTATATCCACTGTAATTAGTGTGACAGAAAATGATTGTGTATTTGTATTTTTTGGGGCGAAATATGTTAGAGTGGTGGTTTAAATTGGAAAGAGCCTGAGGAATGTCTCCTTTTAATGATTAATAATACTGAGTTGTAGTTGAAACCATGTGTGTGTGCACTGTTCATCTGGTGACAATTATTTTTTGAGTTTTTTTAAAAAGTGTTTTGAAATTTAATGGGTTTATTTCCAAAAGTCGTTTTTTTATTGTTTGATATACTAATAAGTTTGTGTTTGGTTTTAAGAAATATAATTAAAAAAAATAATAAAAAAGGGAATAAAATGTTTGTAGTAACACTGTATATTGAACATTTTATTGGAAAGGTTTGGCAGAGTGAGTGTAAATAATTGAAAGGGCTATAAATATTTAGACCTAATTTATCATTTCCAATAGTGCCAAGGATTATAATGTAGCAGAGTTCTGGCTCAGTCAGTGTGGAATTGTGGAAAAAATGTGTTGTAGTTTTGGGGTGATAAGTTTGGCCTTCTGTCGTTCAGTGAATCCATCTTGCTCTCTGTGAGATAAGATTCTTGTATAAAGCAATTGCTCTATTTCACAAGGGTTTTGGAAAGGATAATACCATGGAATAAATATTGCAGCTTTAAAAACCATACAATAGAGCCAACACTGGGACACTGAAATGAGCAGGGTTTAGCAGGGGAAGAGTTATGGTGGCTCAGTTATACAAATTAGGAGACATGGCGTGAAAGGGTGACACTCAAAGAATAATGCAGTTATTTAAACATATTTGGAATGATATATTTGCCATACAGTTGGGGTCATAAGTTTACATACACCTTGCAGAATCTGCAAAATGTTTATAATTTAAAAAAAAAAAAAAAAAAAAAAAGAGGAATCATAAAAATTGCATTTTTATTCCCTGAATAAGCTATTTCACATAGCAGATGTTTCTGCTCAGGACAAACAAGGGACTCATGAACAACTATCACAAAACGTAAAAATCGTGGATCATCCAGGTAACAACACACCACAGTATTAAGAATCAAGCAGAATCAATCAATGTATCAGATATTGTGACTGGCATTACATTTTGTTATAAGCCTGCTGAGAAACGTCTTAGTTAACATTTTAAGTTGAGAACTAAAGATAGAAGATAGCAGGCTTATCAAAACTATTTTTGCAGCTGTGTATTTTTATCAGGTCTGTTCAAAATAAGCACAACATCCAGTAAGACAATAAGAATAAGAACTAAATCACTTCTCTACAAGAGGTTTTGTCCACACTTGCAAATATTACAGACGAAGAAATGGAAATCTGCACGTCAGCGTGCCTCTTTGCTTACCTATAACCTGGATTGCAACACATACACTTTAATGTAGAAATATAAACCAGCCCTTAGATGGGAAAATAGAAACAAATGTTTATCAAATTTGAATACCCTAAGGTCATTGTTATGAAGGAAAAGTTGTAATCTTGGTACAAATTGAGTTCATTTTATTGCCCAGCACTATATCCAAGAGTTGGGTCATCCCTTCATTCACAGTATTGTAAAAATGAATTCCAGACAGACACATACCATATATGAAAAGCACAGAGTTGATTTTGTCATCCATTCATTCATGCCATTGTATTCATGAATCTCTGACACACATACACACACACACTCAGCTCTGGTGACCCCCTTTTTAAATTCTGTCTGCATAACCTCTGCTGACATAACAATTACTCAATTACTAAGCTAGAGTGTCTCCTGAGGCTGGATGACATCCCTCTGTGGAATCATTCACTTCTGCAACAGTGCATAGAGAATCCAGTGGATGTACTATGTATGCTACAAATTTAGTAGAAACAGAAATACAAACACCCTCGTAGAGAGATGTATTATGTATGTTACAAAGTGGAAACTTCGTAAGGAATTCTGCTCATACTAATCTGTGATTTGACAATATTGGCATCCATATTTTTTCTTCTATTTGAGTAAGGTGTTTCATGTACTGGCATGCAAATGTTTTTACTTAAACGTAAAACATTAAACACAATTCTTGTACAGAAGTACAAGACAAGCAAAGCTCTACACAAGTACAGAGTTAGACTTTAATATAAGCCCAAGACAAAAAAGTACATGCTAATATATAGATTAGGGACAATTTAAAGGAAAAAAAAAAACAATACTCTCGTGCTGTGGGGACATTTTACTGCAATGGTTTGGGTTGGGGCGAGGAGGCCTGGGGTGCAGTCGCCATTCCAGTTCATCCCAAAGATCAATGGGAATGAGGTCAGGTCTCTGTGCAGGCCACTCAAGTTCTTCCACTCCAACCTTGGCAAACCATGACTTCATGGACCTTGCATTGTGCACAGGGGCACTGTCATGCTGGAACAGGTTTGGGCCTCTTAGTTCCAACAAAGGGAAACTGTAATGCTACAGCACACAATGACATCCTATACAATTGTACTTCAAGCTTTGTGGCAGAACCACATATGGGTGTGATGGTCATGACCACATACTTTTGGCCATGTAGTGTACTTGTAGAATTGATGCTGTAGCTGTTCTGGCCACTCATGGTGGTCCAACACCTAACTAACAAACTTTATGATGGGTTTTCCTTTTTCACTCATATAGAACTAGAATCATTAAAAATATACAAATCTATACAAGGTTGTTATGGCCAAAAATGATAATTTCACTGGTTATAGGGGATATTAGTGGACATCATAATAGTAACATTTTATTGGTTGTTTTTAAAAAGAGATATACAGATACAGTTATACAGATATTTCTAAATATCAAACTGTGGGTTATATTTATTATATAATCACACTGAAATTTATTTAAACCAATTTTCTACACTGAACATTAAAGCCAAATGATATGCTCCAATAAAGTGTAAATTGGTAAAAACCAACCAAATAAACAACATAGATGCATGAATGTTTAACACCCATTACTAGAAGCATGTATTAATCATACCATCTTATTTGAAAGATATTTATTGTTATAGTTCTGTAATTGATTATCATATAACACTAGACAATCTATAGCTACGCTTCTAGGGAAAGACCATAATCCATCCATAATTTAGTAGCTCACATTAAAGATCTTATTAAAACTGAGCTTCATTTGACTGATCCGGTATGGCAGTTTGGACAGAACATGGTGCCTACTGGGCAGACACGTCCAGCTCCAGCTACCAGCTTTGTCTAGATTGTTATTTTAGTTAGATTTTTTTTATTTTTTTTTTACTAGAGCTGTTTAAGGTGTGAGTGAATGCACAAAATGAACAAGTCCATAAATACATGAGTCAATCAGCATTAAAAGAAAGACACACAAAAGAAACAAGAAACAATTCAGCAGCAGATCCCATTCAGTTTCATTCTTTAATTATTGATACAGTAGAAGGAATGCAAAATGACTTCACGATTGTCCCTTCATTATTCAGACAATTTCTCACTGTTCAGAGCTAGTCTGGGCTTATATGTGGACTCTGAATGCAAGCTATCCGCATACACAGATTAATTTAGTACATTTTCTCATCTTTATTTGCTACAATTATGACAAAAACAATAGCTACAGGACCATTTGAGGTTGTCCTCATTCAGGTAGTTTGATATGGCTGATTGACATCTCCGTCAGTGTAACGATTAGGGTCATAACTTGTGCTGGCGTGCTGGAACAAATTTTAAAAAGTATTACCAGATGACAAGACCACAAATGCAATAGTGAGTCAGCATAAGAAAACTCCTTTCTACATTTTGCTATTTTTTTTATTCCACTCTTGTAAGTGTGACTTGTTGCCTCAAACACAACTTTTCAATGTTTAAGTTGATTGTTTGACATACCATGTGGTCTGAAATTGGTATGTGTGATATCTGGAAGTTCTCCTCTAATGTAATGATTTTAGTTAAACCATTACTGTATGTTCATAATTGATCACTTTCAAGTGAGACAAGCTTTAAGGACTAGGTTAAATGATCTATTATTCATTGTCCAGAACTGACAGTTTGCACTGATCAAGAACAGGTTCTCTCATGTAGAACCAAACCTCAGATTTTACCTTTATATGAAAGATGAAATGATGAATGCTACCAGTGACCATACAGAGCTTTACTTGGCTCTGAAGATACCACATTTTATGACACAATGAATTTAAACATACTTAAAAAAAATGCAGAACACTAACTCAATTTTGGGCAACCTACTGAAGAACTATTGAAACACTAGTACTAACACCTGGCAATATCCCCCCCTCCCCAGTCATCAGAAGGCAAATTATGACCCAGGTTGCAATTGCATAAGTACTTAATTTGACCTTGATCCAGAATATTTTCTTAAAAGTACTTCTAGATCAAGAATAAGGCTTAGGTTTGTTTGGGAAGCCCCATTATCAAAACAGTTTTGATCAGATATGAGCAATGTTCAATACAAAAAACTTTGACAACAGCTATGAATTAGTGACACTTGCATAGTAATAAAATAAGTAAAAATAGTGAAGTTTGACTAGTGCTAGAAATGAATGGTCACAATGACAGAGCACCTCGTGCTGTATCATCTTTGGATAAAACTGATCGCTACTATTAACAGTAAGCTGACTTGTGAATGAAAAAGGAACATTAAGGTTCATACTGACATATAGATATAAAATTAAACACTTTCAAATTTCTCTCAACATCCATTAACTCCCATTTCTATCCAGCTTTCAAACAAAAAGAAAGAACTTTGGATAGTGAGTTGATAAATTACTGCACACAATTCAAATGTTAATGAGTGTTTTTATACATCCTTTCTAGCATCTATTATATGTACACATGGTAAGGACTTGGGAGAAGAAATGGGGTTGGTGTCTGCTTTGTCCATCTTATGAAGTACCATGCCTAAATCAGTGAAGAGCAGTACAAAAAATACAGACACTGGACACCTTAACACTGTCTATTTCTTTCAGGTTTCACTAGTTATTAGACCAAGAGGTAGGACTTTACATACAACAAAACAAAAATGTAGGTATAGGTTATAATCCACGGTGTGTACACATAGCATGTAAAAATAAATAAGTACTTGAATACATACTTAAAGAAATAAGATATTGTTAGAAAATAGCTACTGTATGTATCAATAAAACCATATCCCGTTTAAAGTTCATAAGGAGACTTGGCAAGACCAACAGTTTTAGAGGACAAAGGTTCTACTTTTTGGTAGACTTATTTGCCTGTTAATGAGTTTGACTGAGATTTTGTGTGTTTGTGTGTGTACACGGCACTTACTTTTATTTCATGTGTGCCAGCACACATTCAAAGTCTTTAAATCCAGAGAAAAGGATCATCACTCTCTTCTTAAGTTCTAGCTCTCTGCTCTCTTTCAATCAAAAGTTCCAAGTTCAGAAGTTTAGGGGTAAATGTCTATTGTCTGTGTCTGGAGTATGTGTTCTGAAGAGCTGTGTTAGAGAGAAGACTGTAGAGATTAGAACCGTGCATTGTTTAGCTAACAACCTGACGCCCTCCCCCTCTCGGGTTGCTTCTACAGCTATCACAAACTCCTTGTACAGACACACAATTTCTTGAAGCTTCCTTAGAGCCTCAGTACCATCAATATCACCATGGCAACTTCCACAGTCTGTACAGGACACTTGAAGGCAAGCTGCTGCTAGATGTACCAAAGCTCCAAAGCTATTGCCCAATGAGAGAAGAGCATCGTCCGGTGCCCAACCAACTCGCGTGGCACGCTGACATCCTGAAGCCAGCCTCCGTGCCTCAGCCTGCACTAAACATCGCTCTGTTTCAGAAAAGGAATTGCCATTCATACCACTAGCCTTTTCACATGGCCCCTTCTGGCCTGGAGGATTTATTGCAGTCTCACCATTCTTAAGCACCAGCAGAAGTTCATCAATATCTTTGTGCAGGGACGTGTAGCCCCCTTTAATCCCAGTACCTTTTAGGCCTGTTACATATCGTCTTTCTTGAAGATCCCGTAGTGGATTGTCCAATGGGTTGTAACCCAGGGGTCTAGGCCGGGGTGGGGTAAAGAGAGGACTAAGCTCAGAAGAGGTTGAAAGAGGGTGAGGTGTATCTCTTAGCAGAGATAGGATGTTGGAAGAAGGGGCAGAGGAAGGTGCAGTGAAGGTCTGGGGTGGTTTGTTGATTCGTTTCTGACGAGAGAACTCGTAAACTGTGAGATCATCATCAAAACCACACAAATCCTCAGAATCCCCACTAAAGCAATGGGCATAAACAGTATGGCACCCACATGCATCACGGTGGGGTGTGCCAGTGCTAGATGGAGGAGATGGCCTTTCCAGATTATCCTTTGCACCAGTGTTTTTTTGAGACTTAGGCTGTTCAGACCTGCATGTTCCCAAGCGTGAGAAAAGTTCAGTGGAGTCTTGTAACCCATTCTTCCTCAGGTCTGGATGACCAGACAATGAAGTTTTCCCACTTGTGTCTTTTATATTCGAGGCCACTTCTTGTGGCCCATCTTTGAGCTTCACAACAACCAACTCAGCATCTTTCTCTTTCCAATCATTCAAAGCAGGTACTGAAGTGGATTTTGGAGATTCTTTTTTAGAGTCCTTGTAATTAGCTGCATCTTTAGAAGCTTTAGTGTCTGCTAATTTATCACTGCTGAGTGCTACTGTCCCCAAAATTTCCTGGGATCGGGTGAGATACCAGGGCATGTCCTGGATCTTTCCACGTAGTGCTGAAGCAGGCAGACGCCCTGAAGAACTTCTGGTGCTAAAGCTCCTTCCAGTCCCAAAGGGATCTTTGGGATCCATGCTTATAGAGCCTCTCATAGTCACAGATGGGGGTGGAGTGGCTGTAAGAGTTGAAGCACTGGTCACTGTGACTGCAGTATTATCATTCCTTAGTTGGCATTTAAGATTCTCATGGCTTAGAGAGACCCCTTTACTCAGAGGAGGGCCCGGGGTGGCCCCATTCCGCTGGGACCAGGTACGCAAAGAAATCCCATTTGATGGTTTCTGATCATCAGTTTTCAGAGCTAGATCAGTTGATGATTGGGAAACTTTGGATATGGGTTTGTCAGGTTCTGGGGGTTTTGCAAAAACTTCTTCTTTCTTGGGCTGCAGAGGAGGCAGTGATTGGTGGTGTTCTGTTTTCTCTTCTTTAACTATTTCATCTTTTTTAGAGTCTACAGGATTTGTGATACTTTGAGTATCATTCAAAAGTGTTGCAGGATCCACTGTGGTTGGTTGCTGGGAATTAGTTTGCCGCACTGCTGTGATTAAGGGGGACGACAGTGGTGGTCCAGCTGTAGTAACAGGCTTAAACTCCATAGTGTCTGGCTCCATCTCCAGAAGCTCAGAGGATATGTGAGCATTATGGCCAGGAATATCTCCATTACATTGCTGGCCCTTCTTGTCTGAGACGTGATTATTTGAGATAGGATTAGGTTCAAGCATGGCTGGTTGAGGAAGCAGAATCACTGATGGCTGGTGACCCTCCAGCTCTCTATTATCAAGAATATTTTTTGCAGGAGTGAGATCTTTAAGAAGGGAAGCGTCCTTCTTTAGGTTGTTTCGTCTAATAGGTAAAGAACTGTCATCGTGTGGCTTGTCTAATTGACTCTGCATCTTGGATGCTGCTGGTTCCTCCCCACTGACCTTTGAATCAGTCTGTTTCAGAGCATGTTCCATTCCATTCACATTTATTTTCTTCTCTGGAAGAAACAGGAAAAAGAAACATAGAAGGGATAAATGCTAGAACATGATTGCTAGAAAAAATACACATAATTTAAGACACAAATTATAAAGATGATTTACACTACTTTTAGGAAAAGCTCACTGACCTGCAGGTTGTTCTAAGAATGGTGGAGTGAGACGATCCTGTGCATCAAAGAACTCATCTTCTGATTCTGATCCACTGTTTCTGGCGTCCTTTGCTATTTCAGAAACTCTGGATATTTTTCTTGGTGGTGGAGGTGGAGGTTGAACTTTTGGTCTGGACAAAGGCGCTTTAGACTTTGCTTCCTCTTTCTGGTGGAGGTTAGAATTTCTCAAATCTTTCTTACATGCTGGATGGCTACGGATCCTTGCTAAAAGTGCTTGGACATTGAAGCCAGCTACTGTAGATTTTATGCTATTACTACTACCCGAAGCCAATACAGCATCAATGTCTGCAGGTCTATAATTTTTGTTTTCATCTTTATTAATCTCTTCCAAATCACTCAGAGCATCATCACTTGCTTCAGGTGGGCTTGGAAGGGAGTCAGACATTTGGGAGAGGTCACTGTACCGCAAGCCACTGTGCTTATCATAGAGCAAGTCAGAAGGAGGGTTTGATTTTTCTTTCTGGTTCAGGTGTTCAGGGATCTCTAGAAGGTAAGGATGGTGGACATCCAGGCTAGAGGCCCCAGTAGCCTGGTCTGATTTGGGCATCTCCTCCTGAAAAGTGTCCAAACAAGCAGGCCATGTGGTGGATACTTTGCTAATCTCCTCAAGAGTGTTAAGCGAGTTGCTGGACAGACTAGAAAAGCTGCTGTTTACTCTTGGGTCTGTGTACCATCCTGTTTCCAGAAGTGCATCTTCTCTTGCTGCATAGTCCTCATCCTCAATAGAGCCACTTGTACTTGTTCCTTCTAGAGCACCTTCTACTCCCTTCTCCTCTTCTTCTGTCTGGGTCACAATCACCCTTACTGTGTTTGCTTCATCCTTCTCGTCATCCCGGTCTTCGTTTGTTTGAGTTGAGACAGTGTCCTCAGAGACTGGTGTGTCAAGCAGGTTGTCCATGGAGTAGTCCTCATCTGAGCTCTCCTCTGAGTCACTGCCACAGCGGAATCCAAAGCCTAAGGAATTATATTATAACATTAACAACCAAATACTTAAAGCGTAAGAAACAGATGTAATTCTTGAAATCTCTGCCTTTATCTTTTACCTTCTTCTAAAGGTATACGACGTATTTTGGGGCGAGGGCCCCAGCGGAACACGTTCATATTGGGATCCACTAACAATTTGCAATAGCCTGCCAGCAGACATGCCAAGTCCTTAGCGGCTACAGAATCCATTAGCAAGGCCAGGGGCTGTACACAGAGAGTGAAAGAGAGAAAAAAACAGACATACTGTAAAACTGTGTGTATGGTATGACAACTTGTTCTAACAGGATAATTGAATATGTGAGATAAATTCATAAATCCCTAAATATGGAATATAAAAGGAAAACCGAAGAAATGTGAAGAAATATTTTCTAGTTCAAATTGTTTGCATATACCTTAAATCTACTTGACATTTTTGTTATGATTCTGTAAGAACCCCATCTGTGTACCCACCTGGATATCATGTAGGTAGATCTTTAGCATGCTGACCCTGTCAGACTCAGAGAGTACTTCTACACGGCTGATATAATGGAAGTCTATAATAGTCGAGATCATGTTCAGCTTGTGGTTTAGTATCTGACTGACACCAAATCGTGCTCCCACCAACAAACTCACCAACGACTCCCGGTCCTGCAGCTGAGATACACATACATAAATACACACCTATCATCCTTGCTCACACACTGAATGTCTGCCAAGTAAAACCGAAGTATACTACTAAGAATCTCAAAATAAGAATTAGGACCTTGTCCCTTATTAAATTATTATTTTATCCCACAAAATAAACTCTACCCAATAGGTTTGTGAAAGTTAGAAGAGAAATAAAACTCCAGTAGGTTTCATTTACTCTTTCGTCAGGAAGTAACAAGGTGATCTCACCAGCATGGTGGCACTGTAGGTTCTCCCACTATATGATATCAGTTCTGCCATCTGAGTTAGATATGCTAACCTGGCCTGAGGCACTGAGATTACCTGAGAGAGAGGGGAAAAAGAGACAAAGTAAGAAGGGACAGAAAGAAAGAATAAAAGGGAGAGTAAAGGCATCATGGTTAGCATCACAAAAACACATACACCATCACACCCCATCTTCTATTTCTGAGTTTTCCACAGAATCCCATATGCTGCATTTACTGTCATGTCTATCAAAATCTTTCTTTCTTAATTAACACTGCATTGTGTTAAACATCTCTGTTATATATATATATATATATATATATATAGGTTTGCTAACAAACAACCAGAAAAACAGAAGTGTTGCAATAGGAAATGTTAAAACTTAGTTAATAATTTTATTTAAACTATAATTACAAGTAATAAATTACTTAATTAAAATGAATAAGTAAATTTGTAAAAATGTTAATATTCTCCAATTTTAAACATTCAAATGTTTACAAAACATTTTAAAGATTCAAAACAGTACAAAGCAAAATCAGCTGCTTTCAGTTAGTATATTGTTATAGAAAAGTGGTATATAAAGTCATTGTGATATATACAATATTCTTTGAGTATTGTGACATAATCTATTACAATATAGATCTTATATTGTAATATTTTCCAGCCTTAGTCCACACAAAAACACAAAACTTACTTTTTGACGTGGTTCAAGCAGTGACTGGATTTTCTTCATATGACCTGTGAGAGCTTTCCGCAGATCTTTTTCTCTCATGTTCCTCAGTAATGTGGGTGAAATAAAACTCTCCAATCCAAACTCCTTACTGAAAATGACACAAACACAGACATGCACACAAACACTTTGCTATTTAACTATCATAATGTCAATTTGGCTGGCAGGCAGATATGCTATTAGGTTATTCAGCAAACAGTAGTTGAATTGTGTTAAAAGGCAGAAAGTGTAGCTGCCAATACTTCAGGATCAATCATCAGGTAAGCAGGTAAACTAGTGTGCAACAGTTACGATGCACTGATGACTATGAAGAGTGTCCCAAACACAATGCCCGCCTAGGTTCAAGGGCAACTGCCTCCAGAATGGAATACAGCTACTATTTAATTGTTAAGTGATGTACATTTGAGTTGCAAGTGTATGAGTATACGTATGTGCCAGTGTGAGAGACTTACGTAATATTCTTGATAGATGCTCTGGTAGTTTGTCCACAGCTGGCCAACCTTTCATGCATATGCAGTGCTGCTAGCCTCAAAGCAGTGTTACATTTCATCTCTACTGCAAACCGCTCCTGCAGCACATCCCCAACACTCTACAAGCACACGTACAAGCGCACGCACAAGCAAACGCGCACAAATCCTCATACTGCATCTTGAACCACAAGAAATTGTACCCGATGTTTCAAATGCATGACGTTACAGCAATTAATTAAAATTGCACATAGATACCTGGTGAAAGAGGTACTCAAAGGCGACTGGGTCATCATGAAGCAGGTCCACTGGATCTCGGGGGATAAAACACACTCGGAACAGACATCTGTAATCGTGCGAGTCCTTCTTCTGGACCACCTGAGAGATTAACATGGTAATTAATTAATTTCTTCCATTTGCTACTTTACATGTGTGAACTTGACTGTTAAAACTGAGCACCTTTGCAAGGAAGAAAAAGGAAGAGAGATGTTAAGAGTCACCTTTTGTATGAGCTCATCTTCATGCAGTAACAGGAGTTTGGTGATGCTGTATTGCTGCTCCAGCACCAGGGAGAAATATTCAATAGATCGAATTGACAGCTTGTCCTTTAAAGTCAGCACAATGTCCTGCATACACACACACGAACAATATACGTTTGGACAGTATATCTGTGTAGCATGATCAACATAAAATGATTACTTTGTGCAGTATAATGGGGTCAGTTTGCTTAGTAATAAGAATAGGGAATGAGGTAGAAATGCTGAGGACAAACCTTCACTGTGGTGGTCTTATCAAATTTGAAGGCTTTGGTTTGCCCATTCTCCAGGTAGACCTTAAGCACATTGGGCAGGAAGAGAAGGGAGTTTCCCTGGGAACACATATGACTGGTTTGAGTTTCAGATTTTTTTAAATTTTAAATTTTAAAAAGAAGAAAAAAAGATTTAAAAAAATGTATGTGAATGAAATGTTGAAGGCTGTGCATGTTTTTGTGTGTGTGTGTGTGTGTGTGTGTGTGTGTGTGTGTGTGTGTGTGTGTGTATGCGTATATGCGCATGGTGGCTGAACCTGAGTGTGTCCGTTGACTAATACTTCCTCGGCAAAGCGCACTTTAACCGGATTTCGTCTCAGGCGAGCTCTCTTTTCTGCTGACATAAATGAGGACTTGGGGTTCTGGGGAAAGGGGAAAAAAAAAAAAAAAAAAGAAACACCCACACACCCTTGTTACCAAAATGCAGGAGATTCTACAATGTCATATTCTATATAAGCACAGTTGCCGTGTACTCACCAACATGTTTCTGAGGACTGTCACGGTTACAGAATCCTGGCACTGCCTAGGAAAAGAGCATATGAGGTTGTAACCCAATTGCATCAGAGCTGTATGACAAGGAAAAAAAAGTGTTCCATCAAATACCTAAATATTTGTATTTAAGGGCTTGTTTGTTTTCCATTCTCAGATTGTAATGTGACTTTATATTAGTGCTTTATTAAGTGCACTTGTTTGGTGAAGTAGTTACCATAAGATTATATTGTTGTTGTTGTTTTTCCTCTTTCAGTTGCTCCCATTAGGGGTCGCCACAGCAGGTCACTGGTCTGAGTATTTGATTTGGCACAGTTTTTACCCTCCCCAATTTTATCTGGGCTTCAGAGCCACTGGGGTTGGTTCCCTGGTCAGGGATCGAACCCGGGCCACTGCTGTGTGAGCGCTGTGGCCTAACCACTAGTCCTACAGGGACCCTAGTTACTATAAGACTATAAGTTACTGTAAGCCTAGAATTGTCTTACAGCTGATATTAGTTAGTGTTTGTAAGACAGATATAAGTTGCGTGTTGTGTGCTATATTAGTGATCCAGCTCCATTTTCCAGTTAGATGTAGATTTTAATTAATTCATTAATTAATTTTTTTTTAGCTCTTTCTTGAGGTTTAGTAAATAAAGTTAATACAGGGTGTGCTAAAACTTTTGAATGGTAGTATAAGTCACGGTTAATAGTGGTGTTTAAAGGCTTAAAGCTGGTTCAGCTGATTCTGTGGTAGGAATATGCCAGTATTCCTGAATGGCATGTTCAAAGGCTTTTGTGAATAGATAGTACTTTAAATACATGAACAGCATTATAAATCCAGCTCATAGGATAATTGCGTTGTTAAAACCTCATACTGAGAAAATTAGCTTGTTTTGTACAGTCTTTAGAATCTTTAGCGCCAATACAGTGTACATGGCTATACTGACTGTTTACATACAGGGTCGGAGAATGAGTAAAAAAAAAAAAATCACTATATCAAACTAACATTTATACAGTCAAAGTAGTCTATTTTATGTCATATGACATTACAACCCAATTATATATCCCACAGATATAGAACCCATCATATATCATATATTCCAGGGATTCCCTTGATCTTTCCCAGATGTCCCAGTTCTAAGAGTGTAGCATTTGTATACTTTATTAACTATGAAGTGAGGTTGGTTAAAAAAGCCCATGGAGGACTTAAGAAGTCAGTACAACTGTAGGCTTCAGAATGCACAGATGCAATTTCCTTTTCAAACCATTGAAAAAAATGGTAAGACAAGCTGTTCAGAAGTGTAGGCAGGAGCTATAAATACTTAGTATTTCCCAAATATATCTTACAGATTAGGTTTTATGTAGCCAACTACTCAATTTCAACAAAAAAAGTTAACATTATTACTTTACTAGCAAGTTAGCAAGCTGTGTATACTGTAGTTTGAAGGAAACTGACCATGCATAATGCCAAGGATGGTTCTTGATTCCAGAAAGAAAACCTATTTACCTTATGCTAGAAGTGACTGCTCTTTTGCTGTATGTGACATTCATTTCAACTTGTAAGGGAAAAAAATGCACGTTGGAATGCAGCATGAGAGACAGACGAATACATTTTTACCTAATCATGTTGTCTACATATTCAGGAGACAAGTCGTCAATGGCTTTGTTATTCACTTTCAATACTTGATCACCTGGTAAGAGGCGTCCATCTGCTGGTCCTCCTAAAATTTAAATTTAAAATAAAATTATCACGTACGATAAAGTCAGCATACATAATGTGTGATGGATTAAGTTTTATTCTTAAAAGCACAGAAAGACAGAGTAAATAAGTAACTACATAGACTTTCATTTACAGTATAAGAACCTTATCAAAGACACTAATACTTTTGTATCATCACATCAGTATTGTTGTCAGAGGTGGTTATGTGTTACATTAGCACTGTTACTCAACTTCCCCTCTGAATGAATCCCAAATGGCATTATAAGGGGTATATTGTGCACTAGGTAAATTACAGAATGTTAATATGTTATATCCTATATATAGTACAGTGAACAGGAAGCTGTTGGGATTTGGCTGAATTATGCTGGATGAGTTAAATAAAAACAAATCCTGCAGGAAGACAAAAGTTTAGATGGCAGATTGCAGTGAATAAAAAAAAAACCCAAACATATAGCTGTATGATAAAATTACATTACCACCCCCTCATGCTTTTCTTTGATTCAGAAAGCAGCACAACTGCATGGTTTTTTGAGGTTATTACATAACAGAATTACATAATACCAATGCAGACACTAAAGCATGCCAGACATGATTTTATTCATTCTCTGGATGGAAATGTGGCTCAACTATATTTATAAATGAAGCTTTAATTACATCTGACTTCATTTAAATCAAAACTATTCAAAATGAAAAACCGAAGAATAACTGGTGAGGAAGGAAATCGTTTCAGCTGTCTACATGATTATGACAGCAACCCTCACACCATCCACACCAACTCCCCCGCCCATTTTTTTTTAAAAATTACATGTGGATGAGTACATGTAAGTACATAAGTCTGAGCTGTTATTTTGTAAGTGATAGAGCTTTTACCCGAGTATCTTTTAGCTACTGCGGTATGTAAAATAGTGAATATGTTTTTTTTTTTTGTTTTTTTTTTAGCACTTATGCAAAGAGAATGACCTGAATACTGCAAGATGCTTAGTATTCTGGTCAGACACATTTATCTTTAGGTCAGAATAAGACCACACTTACACTTATACATGCATATATGCTCACACACAGTTCACCCTCCTGCTGTAAAAACACTCCCTCCATCCGTGATATCTCTTGGCCCTCTTTGCCAGACTGCACATAGCTCTGCGTTTGTATCTATCCCTCTCTCTCTCTCGCTTTCTCACCTTGGTTCTAGGCCAAAATGTACCTTGGCAACAAGCATGCACACACACACACACACACACACACACACACACACACACACACACACAAAATCCTTCTTATGTCTCCTTCCTTATCCCCCCCTCCCTTTCTATCCGTCTTTCTCTCTCTCTCCTCTCTTCTCTAGAATGTAATTATCAGGCTGGAGGGCAGCAAGTTTCTCCCACTGGGCTCTGATCAGCTGTTTCTGCCGCAGAAACCGAGGTGTCAGCATGCTGCTTCTCTGACAGTGAGGAAGTATGTGTGCATATATGTGGGTGTGTACAAAAGTGAGAGGACACGGATTAAAGAGTGCATTATATCTGTGGAAAGATATAGAGCCAAGTTAGTGGCATACATGTGTGAGTGAAAGTGTGTCAGACTGCTTGTGTGTGCATGCATATCCTTCCCTGAGTGCACCTGCATCTTAAAGGATGAAATAAACGGAAGAGAAGCAGCTGGCTCTCACCGCTCTCCGAACTTGACAGGCATGAAATGCACTCACACAAACCAAACAGACACACGGAAAAGAGATAATTGTGTGTGACCAATTTAGAAGTTTCTGTCTCTTAAACATACACTCACTCAAACACACAACAGTGATTGAGAGTGTGTTCACTGGGGGGGTGGGGGGTTGAATCTCATTTGATGTGGTGCACAGCTGGATGCTTCACACAGAAAGGGAGAAGGATTCATGACAACCACACACACACACACACACACACACACACACACACACACACACACCAACCAATAAGACAGGCAGAGTAAATGTCAGACTGTCTGCAGATGAGAAGCAGCAAGATTGCTTTGCCCAACCAAGGCCATTGTTTTTCTATGAAAAGAGCATCTAATCAAATTCAACTTTGACCCTGTTTGTTGCTGGCCTTTTCAAGTGCAACCAATATAATTCAGCTTGTTGAGACAATGGATGAAAAACTAATTCTCACCTATCTGTCGAACCCCAAGTTAGTCAATATAACTTATTCAATATAAATGTTCTTATTCAATATGTTGTTCCTCTTTTGGCTGTTCCTGTTACGGGTCACCATGGCGGATCAGTGGTCTGCGTATTTGATTTGGCACGGTTTTCTGCAACCCTCCCCAATTTTATCTTTGGGTTGGGACCAGCACTGAGAAAGCACTGTTGCACGGGTTGGAGCCCTGGCTGGGACTCGAACTCAGGCCGCAGCGGTGAGAGCGCTGTGGCTTAACCACTAGTCCTCCAGGGACCCATTCTTAGTCAATATACTTATTCAATATAATATTTTGAGACATTTAATCAGTAAGACAGAGCTGCCAGGTTTGCACCCAGACAGCAATGGTACACCGAAGAACATGGTCAGTGCTGTCTCAAAGGATGGGCAAAGGGCATGCTTGTCCAGACCCCTGCCTTATGGAGAGACCCCAGCTAAAATTATATCATGATAGTATGCAATGGATGCTGAGATTTCTTGCTGAATTCTACAGTTAGAAAGCAAACTGCAAAAGACAACTCTCACAAAAGAGAGTGTTTTAGATTGTTTTAGCTGTACATCAAGCAGTAATGTTACTCAGTGTGCACATTGCTGGATGACAAATAAAGGAGTATGCTTCTTTTGCTTTAGCAGACTGTGATGAGTGGCAAGAAAGGAATGTATATATTAGATGGAGCAGGAAGAAGCAACTTTAAAGGAAAACACAGCGGATCTTTCCAGCATGTATGAGAAGCTATTGAGCTTTGATCATGTATGAGTATGTAGGTATGAGTCATGTATCCGTTTACTCATTCTCTGCTTTTACTAGCATATTTCTGAACCTTTCTTTTTTTCTTAAATTAAATTGTATTGCAGTTAGAATTAGAAATTTTGCACCCAAACAGCGAGTTATCTGAAAGAGAGGCACATTTTTCCATATCAATAGCAAACAAACCCCAACTACATTTACCATTTTAAGCCTACATTATTCTCTGTGTATTTTTAATTTGCCATGAACCCACCATTTAAGCTGCTTTCACAGCTAAATCTGAGCTTAAGATGTGTCGCAGCAGCTGGCTAAATGGTGTGCAGACTCCATCTATCTGGCACAGCGCAGGTGTACAACAGTGCAGTAATTGATCGCAATTCAAAGCAAGGTGTTAACTCTGTATTGTTAGAGAAATAATCCCTTGTAACAGCTACCACAATTCAAGTCCGTAAGTGTTTAAGAAATGCTTGGCTTCCTATGTGCTGGTTATCTTCGGTTCTGTAGCTTACTTGTATGCACATTACCTCAGCCAAGGCCAGCAACAAAAAATCAGCGCTAAACTCTGTATACCACTTGAGACGGAACTCAGTGTGGTCCTGCAGCAGAACTGCATCTGAATTAAATGTGTCTAGTAGATAGTAGACCCTTAAACATGCTACTAATCTACAGTGAAGGCACAGCACTGCTCTCTGATATTTATGACATGGGTCTATAGCTGTCCAAACCACTTACTCAAGTCTGAATTGCCATTTCTTCTTTCTGGCCACAGATTCAGACTTCCAGTGGCAAAATGTAATAAACAGAAATGCATTCATGTCTTTACAGGCCAGAGGGTTGTGACCTTTGCTTTTAATTCCAACTGAACTGAATGTGCTATGTCTACTGCGATGCACTTATGTTGTGTGTATTAAACCTGACTACAACACTAATTATACTTTCAGGAAGAATAAGAATACTAAATTGAAGGAATCTGTATTGTGTGTCCAATCCCAGGTGACCAAATGTGACTTATGTGTTCTACAGGTGAGAGGGCAACGAACATTTTTTTGTAGGTTTTGTGTAAGTGGGAAGGCTGCAGTTGGTGTATAATCAGAGTTTTGATGTACTGGTGTTCCATTAAAGGTGTATTCCTGCTGCATGCCCAGTGTTCCCACGACCCAAACCAGGATAATGCAGTTACGTAATTAAATGAATGTGTGTGACACCAATAAGCTTGAGTTCCTTTTGCACTGATGTTGTCTAGGTAAATTAGATTACTAGTAAATGCTCTTTATAGTTAATGTTTGTTGTATACCTGGAATAATGTCCCTGACCAGCAGGGGGAGCTGTGTGGAGAGTGTGAAGCCATGTGAGTCCAGCACAGCATCTCTGATCACCTCCACCGTCTCCTTCACTGGGAAATGCTGCTGGCCTCCATCGTCTGAACGCCCTGACTTCCTGTCTCCCAGAATACGCTCCCTTTAAGAACAGCACAGTGTAAGACAGGTAAGCTCACACATACACACACACACAGCCTTTTTTCATGACAAGGTATAGTTGCCTATTCTCTGACTGTTATCTGGCAAAGTTGGTTCAATTTCAGCAACAATATATAACCAAGAAATGGCAACATTAGAGGCACGTGATGTGAACAGTGCTGTGGAGTGTCAATTATTCTTGTAAAGTTTTTGGAATTTTGTGAAATTATGCATATCTCAGTGGTCCGGCAAGGAAACAACTATTTAACTGGCAATTAATTGAACAACAGTTAAATATCTAGTGCTTAAAAAAGTTTCTTAAAGCATCTCCACACTCAGAATAAACAACATCTATTGTATTGTGTGTAACTGAACTATGTGTACTGTATTGTATGTTGCACTGTGTGCCCTACAAAAAAAGATTTGACATTGAATAGTGGGTTGGATGGTTCTCAATGCTGTTAGTAGAACTTATAAAATCCACCATGATTAGTATTTTTATGCTGCTCATTAAGAAGCATCTACATGTTATGGTTCAGCCATTAAACTGGTAAAACGCATGCCAGTTCTTAAAAAGGCTATCTTGGTCGCTAAATCGTTGCTGGTACCAGACCCTGCATGGTGTGATTGGAAAAGGGGTTAGAAACACCTACAAGTCACAAAATCAGTGGACAGATCACATACATGGCTCTTTATATTATCCTATTTAATACACTTCTGCATTGAGACCGTTTGTCTTAAAACATACAGTACACAACAATCAGTGAACAAGTATATTTTCCCCTTAAGGTGTGATAGCGAATTTAAGGAGTGTGTGCACATTTTACAAAAACAGCACTGTCAGCAGCTAAACGCCGCACGCTGGAACACAGTAATCTTAGAGCATGGTAATCAGCGAGTTGGCTAAGAGTGAAAGATGAATACAACTGACCTGCAAACACAATGAGCAAAACAAACACAACATGCAATGCTGTAGGCCCTTTTGACAAATGATTAGCACGCTGTACTGTGAGACAGCAAACAAGAGCAAAGGCAAATACAGAAGAAATCTATAGCCGTGTTTACACAGTAGGGTGTTCATGTCAGATTTAGATTTCTGCTTTCTGTGGTTACACACTTGGGTGGCTACATTAATAGTTAGGTTAATTAATTACACGCGAGAGTGTGTGTGAAGTCTACCTGCTGAGGGAGTCTCGTGATCGGCGCAGCCATCTCCCCACAACCTGCTCTACCCGACGCACCCTACGCGGGGAGCGACTCCTGCTCCTCTCCCTTTCCTCCATCTAAATGACTGAGACAGAGAGAGAATTGGTTAGAGAGAATTGGTTAGAGAGATAGAGGGAGCGATGGATGGACAGATGACAAGTTCTTTGATTGTAATCTAAAATAATAGACTTTAATTCTCATTAATGGCAGCATATGGCAATCTAAACATTAGCCACTTAATATAATACATTAAAATCCTTATAGTTCCATTCACACACACACACACACACACACACACACACACACACACACACACACACACACACACACACACACACACACACTTTCTCTGAATAAACACCAGTGAGACAGTAAGGGAATGAGACATTACATGTTTGAAGACAGCACAGATCACACTGAAGACATAAATAGGCTCTCACATAACCTTGGAAGCATACACAAATGTATTCACTCTGGCAGTGACGCATACACATCAGCTGGCACATTTTTAGACACATCTTTTTACATTTTCTATACCTCTATACATGTTGTGTCTCAGCTATAAGAATAAAGACACACACACATTGCTATGATATGATATTCCCATCAGTGAGTAGAGATACAAGGGGGCTGTAAAAGCTTCAGTCACTGATAAATAGATCACTCTCACCACTCTGCTAAACCACAGCTATACTATCACTGTGTGTGTCTTAACTGTTCTTAAATATGATGGATTGATGTGCTGATGAAACTAAGTAATCAATGAGCCTTTACTCCAGCTATAGAACTGCATTCAATCATTGTACAGAGTGCAAAGTGGAGATAGATAGATAGATAGAGAGAGAGAGAGAGAGAGAGAGAGAGAGAGAGAGAGCGAGTAAGACAGCGAGTGAGAGCGAGAGAGAGACAGAGAATGAGAGAGAAGAGACAGTCAGACACAGAGAGAGAGAGAGAGAGAGAGAGAGAGAGAGAGCTATCCAAATCTCCTAAAGCAAATAGGGACAGAGAGTGACAGAAAAGCAGAAAGAAAGAGTCCATTCATGGCTTTAATGGGAAAAAAAAACCAAAAAAAAAAACCGCAGCCTCCTCCCATTCGCATTTGCTCAGTGTCATGGTGGCTGACCTCAACGTCACTTTTTAAGTGTCACACAGAAGACACAGAGCTTCCTGCATCACTGATTTCTGTACTGCTGTGGGAAAAACCAAAGGAAAACTTTGAAAACGTCTACAAAGACTACCTACCAAACACATGTAGCTTTTAAACACGAACCCAATCTGTAATCAGAGCACGTATCCCTTAACAGTGGCGACCAAGGCATGCCCAAACCCTGCTTTAATTCAGCCACTGCTGATGTGCTTACATACAAACATACACACAAGATAGGACACACTCATACAGCGTGTGTACTTCGTATTAGAGGATTAAACTGCAATTCCCGCATGATTTGACAGCACCACTTCTTCCTTTGTGCTGATCCACATCGACCCAGACAGAGCTGATCTGACATGTGCAGCTGCTGGCCATCACTCACTCCCTAATTACTGTTCTACTGTGTAAAGAAGGGAATCTCCTCAGAGTCTGTGTGTCATATGAGGTGGCATTTTAAAAGGTACAGATCCAAATGTTTTTCCAGTTAAATGAAAATGTTTTAGTCTAGACTCCATGTAACACTGTTGTAGCCTATGTACGACTATCACAGACAATAACTTCAACACGCTACCCTGAAAAAAAAAAAAAAAAAAAAAAGAAACATAATGGGGGAAAATGTTCACTGAAACTCACTTATAATGGAAATTTAAAGAAAGTTGTTGTCACTGTAAATAATCAATTATATGCATCAGATATTTTCACAAATTCTTCAGTCAAATACACTCAGTTGCCACTTTAATAGGAACACCTGTACCCTTGCTCATTTAGCCAGGTGGCAGCAGCACATTGTATAAAATCATGGCGATACAGGTCAGGAGCTTACAGTAATTTTCACATCAAAAATCTGAATGGGAGAAAAATGTAATCTAAGTGACTTTAGGTGGCATGGCTATTGGTGCTAGACAGGCTGGTTTGAGTATTTCAGATACTGCCAATCTGGGATTTTCATTTACAAGAGTCTATAGAAATTACACGGAATAGTGCCAAAATAAAAAAACCATCCAGTGAGCAGAAGTTGTGTGGGTGGAAATGGCTTGTTGATCAGAGAGGTCTGAGGAGACTGGCCAGACTGGTTTGAGCTGACAAGAAAGCTATGGTAACTCAAATAACCACTCTTTACAACTGTGGTCAGTGGAAAAACATCTCAGAAAACACCCTGAACATTGAGCTGGATGGGAAAACCACAATGAGGTTCACTACAGTGGGCACAGACTCACTGGAGATTTGAAGTTTAGACAAATGTCACTTGGTCTTTTTCCAATTTCAGCTGTCTGGTTTCGGATAGCCTGTAGCCTCAGCTTCCTGATATATTATCAGATATATTATTCAGAACATTAACTGAAGCTCTTGACCTGTTTCTACAGATTTTTATGCATTGTACTGCTGCCAAATGATTGGCCGATCGGATAACTGAACGAAAGTGCAGGTGAATAGTTGTTCCTATTAAAGTGGTTAAGTGTATATTTTGTACATTAAGCCCTAAATCTGTATTCGTCCTTTCAGATGAGACTGCTTTTTCAACTAGAAGGAACTGTTTGTGTATTATCGTGCACGGTTATCACAAACACTTGAAAAAAGTGCAACAGACCAAGAACAGCTTTGGTAATGCTTTCTCTCATGTGTCACGTTCTAAAACTTTAGAGTGTAATTGTAATAGTTTAAACGTTTGCATTTTATATTCATTCCTAATTGCTCATAATTATTTATATGAGAAATTATTAATGAACACAATTCAACATTGTTAGAATTAAAATTCAGTTAACAGGTTTTCCGTTCTTTTCCAGGGCTAAGGAAAATCCATGGCCATTGCACATACACTACAGACTAAATAGAAAGAAATGTGCTTTTTCTGTAATGTGTGCATGTGTGCTGGTGTGAGTCATCCTCCTCCATTTTTACAGAAATTCAAGTGTGTGTATATACTGTATATTTTTCTTAGTTCATTTACAATACAACAATAAGCAACAGAGTTCACTACACTGAGAAAAATGGGGAGAGCAAGCAAACAGGAGATATAATAACCTAATCATTGTTTCAGTCTATGGTGATTGAAGCTGTGTGTTTGACTGTGGAATGTGCTGTGTGTTAGTACATTGATATGTACAGTTCTGTTTAAATGCTTGGTACCTGACTACAGACATAAAGACAGAATGTCAGAGTGCACTAGTGGAAAAGTACAAAGGTACGTGTATTTCTGCTTTGAGTTTGTGCAACTCTGAGCTCATGTATCAGTGCGAGTTTGTGTGTGTGTGTCTTTGTTGCTGATTCAATCAAGATCCTAATGCCTTTGCTGACTCCTTAAGTTGTCCGAGTTGACATGTCAAAAGGTAGGAGTCCAAGTGCTTCATCCATTAATGCATGAGCTCTCGTAGCTCCATGGCTGAGACCCATTTTCTCACACCTCACAGATACATCACTCGTATCTTATTCCAGTATCAGAAGTATATCACACTCTGTGCAGCTACAGCCCCAAACTGCAATTTGATAACACAGCTATTATTCACGCACTAACAACAAATTAGTCTATTAGTGTTCTATGCAGTCTGCGGGCATCCATTAGTATCTGCAATCATTACTGTACATCCCTAAATCATCCCAGCTAATACTCAACATAACACATATCTAACATCAATCAGAAGGCTTTAGAAATCTGGCAATCAAAAATATTATTTTGGAGCTGCTGATTGTCAGGAGTTTGAATCCGAAAAAAAAAAGCCATGGCCAGGAGTAAGAGAGTGCAAAATTGTCTGTGCTCTCTGGGTGGGAGGGACTACATTACTCTCTCCCCTGTCAATCAGAGAGCAACACTAACCAATCGTGGGCGTTGCGTTTTCCTTTGAGTGTCTTGCGCTGCCCTGTGATGTAGCATGAGCAGCATGAGAAAATGCTGTGGCCGGCTTTGCATGTCTTGGAGGAAACGTGCTAGCCTTCACCCGTTTTTTTTTTTTTTTTTTTTTTTCCCCAGGCAAAATGACATACTTGCTTTAAAACAAAAATGATCTAACAGATTTAGATAAGTAAGAAAAGTTACTTTTGAAAGGACACATGAACACATGATATTATAGTTAATTTCATCAGTTAAAAACATGGTGTCTGTCTGCCGTCTGAACATCACTGTTGTTTTGAGGGGAAACTGCATGCCTGTAGTAAGCCCATTCATCTGTTCTTAGGAAGTCTCTCATTCTAATGCTTTGATATCACTTTCCACACCTTATTGCAACCTGCAGAAACTCTACACCTGCTTAGCCTTACTGCATCATTCTGTCCCTTGAGAATATGGCACTGCTTCTACCTTAGCACTGATAACAGAGCTTCACACTTGCACAGTCTTTCACAATATAATAAACACAATTTTTTTGACACACATTTTGACATTGGCTTTGCGTTTATCAGCGGGTTAATAACATCTTGGATCACTGCAGTGAATGCCTTTTATGCCTCACATATTGCTGACAGGTTTGCTGCAGATCTCTCCGGCATGAAGCCGGCTGTAGCAAACCTAAATCACATAGACATATATCACTGTTAGACACACTGACTGACTGTCAACATCCAATCTTCCTGTATGTTAACCAGAGGAGAGAAAAAAAAAAGAATCTTTAAATCTGTAAACTGAGAATGGTGGTCTGGTCTCTGTGGGTGTGACTCTGCAGAGCTGCACAGATCTCATTATTGATAATGCAGCTTTTGCTGGGGGGAAGAAAAAAAAAAAAAAGGTGGCATTTTGCAATACAACTCGTTTCAATCAGTGTGTACAACACAAATATTATTTTTAACCATTTAATTGCTTAGGATTTATTTAAAATATAAAAACCAATAAAACCATGATACCTCTCCCTCATCCCCAAAAAAACCACAAGTATTGGCACCTATATTATATACGATAATATATTGGTAAGAAAGTAAACGGTAACTCAGTTATCAGGTTAGATTAGTCGTTCATGCCCACTCCATATGATTGAGGTTAGAAAGTGTGTGGTTATGGAAACCTCTTCAACTCTGACCACAGACTTTTAATAGGGTTCTACTCAGGGGCCAGCAGAGATGGTAACGCCAAAGTACTGCTTCTTGTTTCAGCAACCACTTATGTTAAACTGTTTTAAATCATTATCATCCATCATCCATCTTCTGCCTAAAAGGGGCCTTGACAGGTTTTTGGCAGAGCTATCTTGGTACTTTGGGTAATTCAGGATGCTACTAGGGTGTTGGTTTTAAAGGTGTAGTATTAAAATTAATTTGAATAATGCCATACACATTAGGGCTTTGATGGTGAAAATGGCCATCCTTAAGCAAACAACCATTGCGCTGAAGCAATGTTAAATTTATCAAAAACTTCACTGTAATTTTGTTATATCTTCATACATATACATGCATGCTGACTACACAAGATATAACATAATGCCCTTATAACCTACACAGTCCACTACATGCCAAATGCTATTTGATATTCAGTCAAAAAAAAAGTTTAGGGAACATGTGTTTCACCAGACTTCACCAGAAAATCTGAACAGTATTCAAACAGTGAAATTACTCCTACAGCCATAATGGAAATACATTCAACCTAATGTTTTTTTTTATGATGAAAGAAAGTTTAAATGTTATGTTTTAAAGAGTAGAAGGTGCTTATACTGGGAAAAAACTCTTAATGTGAAATCACTAATTGAGATGCATCAAGATGCATGAAGAACTGCTTTTTAATGATAATGATAATAATCTTGGCAACCCGCATCGAAAATCAAATCATGAGCTGCCTGAAGATTCCCACCCTAATGCTGATGGATGACCAAATCATTTTCAGTGGATTTCATGATTTTTATGCGCTGGGAAAAAGGACGTCACTAACATACACATATGTACGTTATGCCTTATGTCAAAATTAAATGATGAAAGTGTCAATGTACTTATTTTTTTAGTTAGTTAGTAATCACACTTGAATAGATCATGAGAATTCTTTGACACATTTTGAGAACACTACAATACTGATCCTTAAAAACACAACTTTCAGAATACAAAAGCCCAGTATTCCCCTAACACCCGAGTATTACATTTCTGTAATCCTCCGATCTTTCTCTGATCCTCTGAATCTTCTCATTTTAGGGTACATGGTATGATTGTAAACTGCTGCAATATTAACTGATTCACATGAAGCTGAGGAAGTGATGGTGTAACAAGATAACTACACCACAATAAGGAAATCTGTGATAGTTGCACTAATGGCTGTAACTAGCTGAGGACATGAGGTTTTGTTTTCCCCTCTCACAAAGCCTCCAGTTGTCAAATTCAATATGCAAATAGTGATGTCCTGATAATGTGGTGGTAAAATGTAGTCGACGATGCAGAAAAAAGTTGCTTCCCAAGACCCAATCAGCAGTGATGATCAGATCTCTACTGACCTCAGAGCAGCTCAGGATCACACTTTAGGTTTGCTCATGATGAATATGATACAAATGTGAGTGTTTATCAGAGTGGTTTGTAAAATGTGAACCTCATAACATTACAAAACAACAACAACATAAAAAAAAACAAAAACAGTTTGCTAGACCGAGTACGCTACTATCTATAGTACACAATCTGCATCATGATATATTAACTAGGACACATTTCTGCAAAACTAAAATTTGAATCCTGCTTACAGCCCAGGTTGTTCGAATACTGTTTTACTACATTATGATCAATCATGATATCATGGAAGACTAGGCATAAATCTGAGAAAATATTACTGTATTGTTTTTATAAAATAACAACGGCTAAGACTAATCATTTTTTTCTTTAAAAAAATATTACAGCATTTTTCTAACTCAATAATTTAATACTTTATACTAGAAAACACATGGGTGAACTTACCTGTGAGTGATATGTGTCTTAAAAGTTTCAAAGCGCTGAAATTCTTTAATTTGATAGGCTTTCACATCCTTCTTTCCCGAATTCACTGAGGGGTAGCGGAGGTGCGTTTTTATAAACATCAGGACCAGTCAGATGGAGATCTACAAGACAGAGTAGGAAAAATGCTAAATAAGCATAGTATTTGTACAATACAGCGTCACTGCATGTTCCATTAGCATAATATAATTCAAATCTGTGATGAAAAGACAAAACAAGAGATTCAAAGCACCAGCTCTAACCATTTCTTTAAAAAAAAAAAAGCGCAGTTCCAAAAGGCAGAGTATTCGTTATGTGGTCACGTAATGCACTTTAACACCATGCACATCAATAGTAATGTTTACACTCTGTGTCCTAGATATGCGGCTCTGCCTTAAAATTCTTTCTTTTCCTGTTATCCCCTGCCTGGAACTCCTTCTAAAGGCTTTATTGCTTATACAAAATGGCAATGAATATATTTATCTCCATTAGAGAAACTATTTTTTGGATTCTCCCCATAACACTGAGCTCAAGACTTTACTGTGTTACTAAGATCTATAGGCCATGTTCTATTCCTTGTATCATCCTGGTAAAGCCACTGCACTCACATCAACATTCACATTGCCTTTTTTTTTTTTTTTTTTTTTTTTTTTTTTTTTTTTTTTTTTTTTTTTTTTTTTTTTTTTTTTTTTTTTTTTTTTTTTTTTTTTTTTTTACATTGAAGCTAAATTTCTGCTTTTGTTTAATGCATCAAAAACTGACATACACTCTTCAGTTAAAGATGCAGTCAAAAGCCTTGTATAGTTTCATGCATTTCTTTCTAATGTTCAGTGCTTCACATTTCTGCAACTGGCCAAATTTAAGCTCCTGAACAAACTGATGGAATTCACTACAATTTGTCCTTTGTGACTTACCCAGAAAACAGCTAAAAACTCAGAATTTTGCCTTGCCATTTTCAGGGATCTTATAGTATTATTATATACTTTTATTTCAAAAAAATTTGTTGGATGATGGAGACTCTTGCACACCAAACTGTATGTATTTTATTCTGTTATATCTGTTAAACAAACCACATCGGTTTTGGTCTGTAAACGTCTTGAAGTTTGTTCAAGGAACAAAAGAGTTCCAAGATTATCTCAAATGATAAGTTTTTTGGACAGGTTCCTGTTTTATGTTTCCACACCACTTCAGGGACCATGACGATTATATGGCAGAAGTGACAAAAAAAAAAAGTGATGCAGGTATAAATGGGTAAGAGATTACAAGCTCTCGCTCTCAACCCAAACAACCCAACAAATAACTAATAATTTTCCATTTTTTGCCATCAACCAGAAACTACAGCACCACAGCAGAAAAAAACCCATATGAATTAAAGACTGGGGCTGATTTCTTTCTAGCCCAGACTGCAGATTC
This sequence comes from Pangasius djambal, assembly GCA_022985145.1. NCBI lineage: Eukaryota > Metazoa > Chordata > Actinopteri > Siluriformes > Pangasiidae > Pangasius > Pangasius djambal. The sequence continues at coordinate 17,633,764 of CM040981.1, forward strand.
TCACACACAGCCTATCCCTGACCATTATTTCATTATTGATGCCCATTATCGATTTTTATATATATATATATATATATATATATATATATATATATATATATATATATATATATATATATATATATATATATATATATATATATATATATATATCCCTCTTCCCTTTGGAGGTGGTACTAAAAGTAAATAGACTAAGCACGCATCATCCAATAAAAGTACAAATTACAGAAAGGGACAAACATGACAACCGTAAGTTTTGTGTGGTTTGAACAAAAGATCTAACTAATGGCAAGCTCGGCTTTTCTGTTTACTGTGTCTGCTATTCAGAAGAGACATGTTATGATTAGAAACTTGAAACACGTGACTTAAAAAAATTGGAAAGTATGAATGAAAAACAGATGGGCAATACCAATCAGGGTTTTGATCTGAACAAAAACAATACAGAACAACATTCAGAAACTGTTTAGAATGAAATAAAAGAAGGTTTAATAATGTTCTTTACATATGATAACATGTATATAAAATGTAATAAAACATTTATTACATTTATATACATGTTCATTCCCTCTAACATTTCTAAACCCAGATTTCAGTGAGTGTATGTATGAGTGTATATGTGTTCCTGATGAGACTTTATGCTATAATGCTCAACCCTGAAGATTTCATAATACAGGGTGTCCCAAAAGTCTCCATTCATAGGGGAAAATAACATTTTTTAGCAAAATGTCTGCCAAGATTTTTCATACTTAGTTTATATTATATATTTTTTTTCAGATAGCCTTTAAGAATGCATTTGACAAAAGAAGAATGTACTGAAATCATTCTCATGGCTGGATCAGGAAGCTGTCACAAGGTTGTGATGGACTTTAACAGGAAACATGGAAAACATCACACATGACTCTGTTGCCAAACTTATTAACAAATTCAAAAAGACTAGATGTGTTGCGGACCAAACGAGAAGTGGACGTCGACGAACATCCACTGACGAAGGCGCAACGTGGTGCTGGCAAACATAGGGGACTATGTATGGAGACTTTTGGGACACCCTGTAGTAACAGTGAGTTACTGATGGGTAGTAAAATTTGATTTAGCCCACCCATTCAGTATCCCGAACAACTATCACTGATAGAACTGTTACATAATTTCACTCACTTGTTCACTATTTACTATATAAACTGTGCCATATCGAGAGAGCACTATATATATATATATATATATATATATACACACTGCCCTCCAAAAGTTTGGAAACGCCTGAACAAAATAGGGTTTTTGGGCAATATCAGCATAAATCCTCTTTAGTTAGTGACCATTTTGCATTGATAATAAGGGACAACACAAACTATGAAAACATATTTTATTAAATAAAAAGTTTATGAACATAAACATGAACATA
>CM040981.1:17635259-17664028 GCA_022985145.1 Pangasius djambal
TATATATATATATATATATATATATATATAGAGAGAGAGAGAGAGAGAGAGAGAGATGCCAGACTGAATTCAGCCAACAGTGAGTACTCTGGAAATACAGTGATGTCCAAAAGTTTGAGAGCACTAGTGAAAATACTTCTATTTTGCATTTTTCATTACAAATGATATTATTGGCAACAACTTGAGTGAAAAGTAGAATCTTTGAAATATTTACATGAATTTCATAGTTTCTTAGTATTTGGTCTGTTCTGATATCTGGTCAATATTACTAATTTTTCTTACATTTAAATAGGGACCTAGAAATAGTGCAGAATCTTGAATATTAAATATTCAACATATTGAACATTCCTTTCTTTGTTTTAAATATTTAAAACTTCTAAAGTTTTGTATTTACTTCCAATTTTAACTGAAAAAAAAAAAAATCATGATTTTCAGTGTGGTCTCAGACTTTTAGACCTCACTATACATTATTGATCCACCATTACATTTACATTACATTAAAACTACAGAAGTATTAAAATTGTTTTATGTATTAAATGTATTAAATACACAATTAAAAAGTACACGTTGGCTTTAGTGGTCGTTAAACAGCTATTATATTTATATTCTCTATATGGTATCCATTCTGACAACTCATTTTGAGTTAAGGGAAATTGCTATGCATTGTGGTACTTGGTGCAGAAATATTCAATTCAATTCAATTTTATTAGTATAGCGCGTTTAACAATGAACATTGTCTCAAAGCAGCTTTACAGAACATAAGAAACAGAAAAACATGCAAACAAACAAAAACATGCAACAGTCCTAGATGTTAGACAAAATTATCCCTAGTGAGCAAGCCTGAGGCGACTGAGGCGACTGTGGCAAGGAAAACCTCCCTTAGATGATATGAGGAAGAAACCTTGAGAGGAACCAGACTCAAAAGGGAAATAGTATGAATCAGTTGTACACTGGATTTATCATGCACTATGGGTGATAACGCACAGTGTGATTTGTACACTGAGAATGCAGAAACACTACAAAATGGCTACACCCTAAATAGTGCACTATCTGGTAAACGGGGAACAAATTCAGACACAGCAATGGAGAAACTAGAGACTAAAGTTATATATTTTAATGTTTTGTTACGTTGCATGAATATGATGTTTTAAAGATAAAAAGTTTTTAAAAACTGCTCCTACATGTATGTAACTTTTTAAACCACTTGTTCATGGCTAAATGCTGGTTTTCTATATTGATGTCTGTGGGTGTGGTCATTCTGTGAAGCATGTGTTAACCAATCAGAAACACAAGACAAGCACCACTGCAATATTTACTGGTATGCAGAAAAGTTCCTCCTGTTGAGCAGCAACTGAAAAGCTCCTCAAAGACTACAGCCCTACTTGCTGTGGGAAAAGTTTCTTATTTCCAGCAAAAACTACTGGGTTCCTGAAAAGGTTCCTTCCCTGTTTGTCTCTGTTCCGCATAGAACCTGCTCTAGACTCCTTCTCGTCCTTTCCCCTGCACACAGAAAACTAGGCTAACTGTAACTCGTGTATAAATAATAAATTCTGTTTTTGCAGCGAAATGAATTCCTCATCATGTCGCCACTGCTCCACGCTGAAAAAGAGAACCAAAGTGCAGGAGAAAGAAGGCAACACCAGGTTAAGAAATTGCTGCAGAGAGCTACAAATAAAGAAAAGGTAACAACGGTAAAGGGATTAAATAAGTGAAATAAAAAGCGACATTGACAAAGAGCCAAAAGCATTTCGGAGAGACTGGAAGCTGATTGGATGCTGCAAGAACAAAAAAACAACACAGGGAACACACAAAATCTAATTTCCTTTCAAATAATAAGAAAACTGCAAAAGCAGAATGACTATGGAGGGACACTTCAGGGTGGAAAGGTGTCAGAGGAGGGCAGGATGGGTGGGGAAGGTGTGAAAAACAGGGAGAAGAGGAAAGAAGGAGTGTGAGAAACAGCTGAGTGATGCTGAATACAGTAGCCTGTATCTGCAATACACAAAAAGCCCTGTGGATAGCACATTTATCAATGTAGGAAATGCAAATGTTAAATACATTTGAAATAAAACCCAAACAAAAACAAATTCTGTACCTCCTGAATCTCCACACTGCTGAATTCAGGCTCGAGTTTCTTTTAACAGCTGTGCTTACTAAAAATACTGTTCAGGCTGCACAACAGTGTTTTTTTTTAAATGTTGCAGCTATGAATAACACACAACAATTACTATGTCAACAAGCCTCGGTACACAACCTAGGATTCAGACCAGCAAGGCTCCGAGTTCTAGTATGGATGCCTTAGCCAGTGTGTAACCTGTGTATTCTGGCAAGTTGGTTCTTGACCATCACGTAACCACAGAGATGCAATGGTTATCATCATGGATGGTTCAAGCACAAACAAGACTTTGATGATAATCAATAACAACCTGCATCTGTAACAGGGATGAGTCATTCTGTCTTTAAGCTGACATGAATAGGAATCAACGCCTGGCAGTCTGTGCTGGCCCTAATGCAGGCTGCTACGAAAGGTTATGAAAATGCTATCAATTTCAAACATGCACAAAGCTCATGCTAACTGCAGTGAAGCTTCCTGACACACAGACTTCTCCGACCACATTAGCGCAAATACACAAAACACTCACTGGAAATAAACAGACATGCAGAAAAAAGAAACAGAATAAATACAGACCAAACACTCAAACAAAAATTACAGATAAAACAATGAATACAGCAAAACACACTGACAAAATACAAACAACAGACATTACAGACAAAATAACACATACAAACAAAAACCTTGGACAAAATAATACTCAAACCAATACTCACAGACAAAACAATACAGCGACGTCACACTCAAATGACAGAATACATGCAAAACAATACTCTCACCAAAACAATACTTCATGTCCCATGCCAGTCAATTTATTTTGAACACCCTATAATTTTAGCATTTTTGCTTAAATGACCTCTTTTTAAATACTTTAAAATGTGAAAACCTAACAAAAGAATAATTGAATCAAGAAATGTTTATTATTAAATGTTTAGTGAAATGTCAGAAATTATTTATTTTACTGGAACAATCTAAATCTAATTTAAGCGGAAAAGACCAAAATATTTGTCACTGAAATTAGGCAATGTAGCACACCACACATATTTTGTTTTACAGTTAATACTTGCACTGTAGTAGCTCTCATTTAGAGTTCCATTAGGAATCTGAGAGCTACCAGTTATTAATTTCCACAAAAATATAGCTTTCCTTATTTAATTGCAATTCTGTATCATTTAATTTGGTAAGTGGAAATAAGCAAAACAATACAGCTACGTCCAAACACTACAACTATTTTTATTCAGTGTTTATTCTCTAAAGTATAAAAAACAAGTAAGATGAGGGAAAAATCAGACAATTCGATAAAAAACACACTTGAACATCCACAAAGCCACTTACTGTGAGTAACAATGAAGTTGCTTAATGTTGAAGTACAGACAATGCGCACGTTACTCTCAGAAAACTAAACCGCGACCTAATTTTATCATACTACATCGTCCGCCAGTAGTCAACATAGTACTAAAAGAAAAAAAAAAAATTACTGCATTGACCAAATACCTTCTTTATATCCCATGTTGAGCTGCTCATGCAAGAAGCAAGATATAAATCTGGACTCACACACTCATTCATTCCCTTTTCCACTGTCACGCAGCTGCTGCATTTCCTCACTCCTCCCCCTACTGCCCTCATTTGTTTCTCTCTGTATCCCTCAGTCTCTCTTTCTCGCTTGTAGAGTGCCACAGGAGAGGTCTGTAAGCTCTGCCAGTAGGTCACTGCTCTGTGCATTTAAATCCAATTCAAACTGCTGTATGTCAGTGCAGGCAGTGACAGATCTGGCCAAGCTGGACCAGACGGTACTGCGCTCAATAGCACAGAATCAGAGCAAACAAAGCAACGGCAGTGAACCTAAACCTGGCTTGGGACAGAATATGGTCCGATGTCACATATTAGCATGCAATGGGAGAGATAGAAGAAATACAGACACTGTCCTAACATCAAATCTAAACAGATGAATACAGGGTATGTAATTGAAACTACAAGGTACTTTATGAAGTATGGTAAACTTCATTCATTCATTCATTCATTTTCAGTAATTGCTTCATCCTGGTCATGGCCACAGCCGATTGATATGTAATATTTTACCACAATGAAAGGTGCTCTAAGGAAAAATGAAATACTGCTGCTTGACCATACAAAGACAGGTATACTTGTCAAATCACATCTACTGATTTGCCTCGCTGGCAATGTCAAATCAGCAGTGCAAATGCAAACGACACACTCTTCATTCACTAAACCCATGATTAAGTCATCCTGGTTAAAACACAGCTATTACTACAAAATGTGTAAATATTAATAGCTTGCCAAACTCTTCTTCTGCTGTGTAGCATTTTCTGTTAGGTGTGACTAATGATTCTGCCTTTCCTCTGATGTAATAAATAAATCCATCCTCTGTCATACGTCCATTCTGTCCGATCAATCCATTAGCATATTAAACCAAACCTTATCTGCGCCTTTCAATTCAGTTCCATCCAGAATGACTTCTGGTGACTTTTAATCTCACCACCATTTGGAGATTAGTAGTCCACGTGTCCAGGGTGGCTATTTTTGCTTTTGTTTCTGAAAAGGGGCTAGTGGAAAGGCTATAAATACTCACTCATTGCAGACATCACACAACAACACATTTGATTGACATTTTCATTTGACCCACTTAGACATCTTAGTACATCAACACTAAATGACTCTTAGTGGTTTAACTAGCAGTAATGGGTGTATTAAGTAATTGATTAGGTGATTAATTAGAAAGCATTGTGTTTGGACAGTGTATGTTTCTACAGCCTTGTTCTGAACCTAGTAATGTACAGTATGTTGAGAAGAAAGCCTTGCTGTGCATGAGGAGGCAGCTGTGTTTGGACTGTAAGTGTGCAAGGAGAGAGAGAGAGAGAGAGAGAAAGAGGGATGGCCTATCAATTCTCCACAGTCTCATATGTCTAGTCACATATGCCTGCACATATGTGTGTGTGTGTGTGTGTGTGTGTGTGTGTGTGTGTGTGTGTGTGTGTGTGTGAGAGAGAGAGAATCATAGCTTCAGTGCAGCAATAACATATTGTGTCCTCTTATAGAGTTCATATTTTATTCTGTCTTGTATTTGAAATACTATCAACAGTATAATAACAATAGTATTTTTTGCTTTGACATAGGTACTCGTGCTCAGTATGAATTGCTAGTGGATCATTATTGCAACTCCCAACCATAGTCTATATATCAGATTTAATAGTTGTTGGTTTTAATTAGGTATTGGAACTGATTCGTTTTTTTTCTTTGGTAATTTGCATGTTTATGATTGCATAAGGAAACGGATAGGATATGTTTAGGTAGTATTATTAAAACAGCAATCTGGAGTTTGTTGATGAATTGAGGACAGAATAATGTTGCAAAATTGCCATCCGGATTATGCCCCCCACGAGAGAGAGAGAGAGAGAGAGAGAGAGAGACAAACAGAGAGACAGAGAGACAGAGAGTGAGAAAGAGACAGAGAGAGTGACAGAGAGAAAGAGACAGAGAGAGTGACAGACAGACAGACAGAGAGACAGAGAGTGAGAAAGAGACAGAGTGACAGAGAGAAAGAGACAGAGACAGACAGATAGACAGAGAGAGACAGAGAGAGTGACACAGAGAGAGAGAGAGACAGATTCATGCAATGGGACAGGGGAGCTGCCAGTATGTGCCAGTATTGCCTGGATATCTCCCTGTATACTCCAACAACAGCCAGCTTCATCACATGTTTCCCGTTCTTCACTGACTCATGACAAACCCTGGAACAAAACACACACACACACACACACACACAAAATTACGCAGCACATGCACGCGGCACCCAGCAGATCCTGCACACGGCATGCTTATTCAAGCGTCGACTCACTGACAGCGCGCGCGCGCGCGCGCGTGTGTGTGTGTGTGTGTGTGTGTGCGTGCACCAGCAATGGCACAAACGCAGGTTTCAGTTCAGCTGATCATGTACACACACCTCAGCGCGGAGAGATGAACGTGAACGCGCCGTTACAGCCCACTGTGCTGCGTCAGGAAAGAAGCTGAATCAAGAAGCAAGCTTGACACACACACACACACACACACCCAGTGAGGCAGCAGGCACCGAGCCACACCTCACCTCACCTCATGAGACATGAGAAGGTTTGAAGCTTTGTCCAGCTGGCCTCGATGCTCACACTGAACATCCAGAGACTGAGAGCTGCATTTCTGTGTCCCTGCACAATGAACCAGTCCCATTCAGCCATCATCCCCTCCTTCACACAAACAGCTTCACCAAACAATGAGCCACACATCTCAAATTTTAGCTCATCTTGTAGCTTGAATATGCCAGGGATTAAAAACTGATCCATTACGGCATATTAAACTTTTTTTAATATTAAAGTTTTCTCCAGTCATGCCATTTTATTTGTCATTCTGAAATCTAACCTAATTTCTTAAGACCAGAATAACAATCTAGAGTAATTCCTCATAAACACACACATTTTCAGGCACCTGTGAGACAAGAGATTAATCATGTAATTAGGCAGTAAACAAAGAAAAGCATGGCCTTTTGTTTTGTTCTGTAATCCGATTTGATTTGGATGTGGCTCAGGATCCCATTGTAAGAGAATCCACATGCATGCATCCTGTACTGTAGCCTACAGCCTAAATCAAACACCAATACCACACTGCTACAAAAAGTACCACCAAAACAAAGCGGATAGTTTGATGATAGTGTTCATGGAGAGGCATCGGCTCTTTGGAAGAGCTCATTAAGCGTTAAAGAGCATGCAGTAGTTAAGAGAATGATGCATTACTCTCACCTCGTGGCTCTCAGTGCGCGCGCGGATCAGTGGACACAGGGCGAGGCGCGCGCAGGTGGAAGCGTCCCAAATCTGGGCTCAATCCAGGAGAGGAAGTGACAGGATGCGGTGTGTGCGTGTGTAAATGTGGATGCTGTCAGTGAAGAACACCGCTCATGGGCGTTTAATAATCCAGGGAGAGGAAGCTCAGCCGCCCCAGCCCCTCCAGCCCCTCCCCCTCTCCTCTCCTCCTCCTCCTCCTCCCTGTCTCTTTTTGCTTTACCCTGGCCTTTCTTTCTATCTCACATCATTGTTCTGTCTCCCTCTGCCCGCCTGCTCCCAGGCTCCTCTATGCAAGGTCAGAGAAACTAACATAACATGACGTAAGAGAGATCACACATGACATTTTCTTTGAAAACAGACAAACTGCAGGGCAGAAAAAAAAAAAATATATATATATATATATATATATATATATATAAATACTGCTGTAATGCTTTTATTTTATTAAGGTGCCTAATTTGTGTCTACATTCTGACCTCTGACGTAGCAGTTATACAATCACTGCCTATAATTAACCTACATGTTTTAGTAAAATGTGCACTGCTGATGTGTATATAGGATTATTGAACCTTTTCGGCCACCGTACAAAGATAAATCCTAGTTCCGGTTGGATGACGTCAGCGCATATGACCGGAAAGCAATCATATGATCAGTGTTTACAAAAAAAAAAAAAAAAAAAAAAAGCTGATTCCATTCACACAGACGCCGCTTGATATACACGCGAGACTGTAGTTTGTACGGTAAGAAATCTAGTATATATAATTTTATAGTTTTATAATTTATAGGTTTTTTTTTTAAATAAAGTAATACGTTTAAAATGGAATTTGTTATGCACAAAATTACGCCGACGTTAACTAATCTAGACTATAAAATAAACTTTCAAATAGATAGCGCTTAGTCCATGCACACAGTGGAGTAATGGCTTCTACACCAGTGCACTGTGTCTAACAGGGAAACATTTCAGTGTGCAGATCTTTTTCTTATATGTTTCTCCCTGTATTTCCTTGTTAAACTGCTGCGTGGAGAAGTGTTTACACACACGTGCAGGTTTTTGTTTTTTGGAGCGTTAAGGTGGGAAAGAAAATAATTAACATCACTGGATGCTTTTTTTTCAGGCAGGTTGAAAATAAAATAATGTAAAACTTAAACAGGCTGTAAACGCTTAACCTTTAGCATCATGGGAGTTCTCACTGAGAAAAGGGATATAAGCCATTGGCTTCCCTCTCCTCAGACTCAAAACAGGCTTCACAACTAAAACAAATATATTTGACCTGAAAGATTTGTTTGTTTTGTTTTGTTTAGTTCAGTAATTTTATCCTGAACATAACAGTAATATACATAAAGATCCTCAGGATCTTTACAGTTGTCAAAAAAATTAGTAAAGCCCCTGTGTGTGTGACGTATATACTGTGTGTGTGTGTGTGTGTGTGTGTGTGTGTGTGTGTGTGTATCTATCTATCTATCTATATCTATATATCTATATATATGTATGTGTATGTATGATCTGTGTGTGTGTGTGTGTGTGTGTGTGTATAGAGACATTATTCATTGTTTTGGCAACTGTAAAGATCCTGAGGCAGCATTTCCTTATTCGACGTCTGTTGCCAAAATGTACAGCAAAATGCTGCTTCAAAAATATGAGATAGATATGCGAGATAGTTACATGCTGTTGACTGGAAACACAAGAAAATATGCCCACGTAGGCAAATACTTCTTCATAGGAAATTACCCAATCTCCCATCTGAGCATGCCTGGCTCAACTTAATGACAACTTAAAGTTTGAAATAAATAAATGAATAAAGTGAAGTATACACTCAGAAGCTCCACAGCAACTGCTGATCTCATACTTTAATGAGATTCCATCTATATTAATGTCATAAATTAATGTACAGGTTGTATTTCCTTTCCAAATGTCTGTAGTAAACTGTAGTAAACAGATTAGTTGTGACTATATTATTCATAGTATTCATTGAGGTTTTTTTTAAATTAAGTAATAAATAATTTTTCTATTTGTTATATAGAATGATATAATAATGATGTCATATATTTTTATATATATATATGCCCATTTTGTATTTTGACTGTCACGTGTTCTAGATATCAAGATCTATGATTTAATCACTTTGACTCCTGAACAGGCATCGATTGGTTATTTCTTATCTGAACTCGTTTGGAAGGTGATCATGAGGCTTGTGATCCTTGATGACTATGACCTGGCAAGCGAGTGGGCTGCCAAATACATCCGCAACCGTATTATCCAGTTCAAGCCCAGTGCAGAGAGATACTTTACTCTGGGTCTGCCCACAGGTATGTGAGTGCAAAATGGCGGAACACCTTATCTTTGGTCTTTGCAGCGCATTCAGAAAGTATTTAGACCCTTCGTTTTTTTTACATTTTGTTATGTTGCAGCCTTATGCTAAAATGCTTTTAATTATACTCCATACCCCATAATGACAAAGCAAAAAAAACAAAAAAAAACAACAGATTTGAGATAACTTTATTTGCAAATTTATTACAAAGAAAAAAACAGAAAAACTTTAAAGCATTTTAGCATAAGCCTACAACATAACAAAATGTGAAAAAAAAAAATGAAGGGGCCTGAATACTTTGTGAATGCGCTGTACAAGGCTCCTAACTGAAGAGAGGAGGTCACTGTCCAAATGTTCTATATCACCATTAGCAAGATATTTCTGAAAGTTTGATTTCTCTTCGCATTAATTATAATTTCACGTTTTCAGGAAGCACACCACTGGGGTGTTACAAGAAGCTAATCGAGTATTACAAGAGTGGAGACCTCTCCTTTAAATATGTGAAGACATTTAACATGGATGAGTATGTTGGTGAGTCATTGAGTCTTATCACACATTGTTAGTATGAAGCACGTATAATTCTATATTATAAACAGTATGTTTTCTAAATATAAAACAGATGTACTTTAGAATCTCTTAATAAATAAAATGTATAAGTACTGTCAATGCTAAAAAGTAAGTGATTTCAGTTTATTAGTACTTATACTGTCTGTTGGTTGTAACTGCATTTGGCATTACAGGTATTTTTGTGCTCCTTTGGCGTAATTAATCTTTCAATGCCCAAAATGAGATTTACTGCTAAGTAATTTGTAGCGCTTCATGAAAACTGAGAACTGAGATAAGTGGTTAATGTAGTATATGATAAACAGTGAAGTCTAACAGTGTTTTGTAGATAGAAGGAAATGCCCACAGGATGAATCGAGGGTGGAGTTGCAAATATTTCACGAGTGTATTTGCACAGTGCTTTTCCTAAGAGTGGATTCAGCTCATAATTGTCAATACACCACAGTGCCTCATCACGAACCAAATAGCTTAACGTCTGGTAAATGGACTGACAAGAAAACTAGCCTACTTTAAAACCAGATACTTCAAAGCAAATTACAAAAGCAGTATTTTTATACCTTTAATCAAAACCAATCATACCATTATAACATAACATAATTAGTTTTATTCCAGTACTGAATTCACCATGTTAAATTTCCCAGTACTGAAGAAAGTATGTCTGGAAGAAGTTGACCACTTCGTGACATGCACTTATATGTGCATTAGTGTACATATTAGTTATAGATCCTAATAGATAGAAACATTTATTCATTCATCACCTGAAACTGCGTTATCCTGTTCAAGGTTTTAGATCCTATCTTGGGAACACTTGGGGTGAGGCAGAAGTACACCCTGGATGAGACACTAGTCCATCGTAAGGCATCACACACATTTGAATGCTCACCTGAGTCAATTTAGATTCACGGGGAGAACATACAAATTTCCACACAGGCAGTAACTTGACCTTAGTATCAGAAAGTGGACCCTGAAGCCGTGAGGTGGCAATGCTACCCACTGTGTACTGTGTGATCTGGGGATAAGCAGTTAGTATTATTATATCAGTTCAGTAATACTTTCAACACTAATCAATTTTGTTTACCTCATCATGCGTATACTTAAACCAACAATGTCATTCTGTATGACCTATGAGGGCTTTTGGTTAATGGGGAAATTTATTAATGCATAGCAGCCTCTGCCCTGGTTTTACGCAACACATACCGTACACAGTAGCCTAAGGTGATACAGGAAGTCCCAAGCGTTGTCTCTACTTACCTCCTTGTCTGCTTTTTGAACTTAGCGAATGAAGAAAATTTGGAGAGGAAATGAGGAAACACTTTTGGGACAGTGCCGAAAGTAAATCCAGTCAAACCCCGGTCATCTGTCTGTAGTTACACACCATGGTTTTATATATCAGGAAGAAAGAAAGTGAAGCATACCAGAATGACTCAAGCATAGCAATTTATGAAAAATATTGCATTATAAAAATATATTGCTTTATTTAAATCACCAGAAATCAACATGAAATTAAGAGAACCGTGCCTAATGCAGTTTTCTTATTAAAATATTTGTCCTCTAGGCCTGCCCAGGGATCATCCGGAGAGTTACCATTCCTACATGTGGAACAACTTCTTCAAACATATTGACATCGAACCACAGAATACCCACATTTTGGATGGCAATGCGACTGACCTCCAGGCCGAGTGTGACTCATTCGAACAGAAGATAACATCTGCTGGGGGCATTGAGTTGTTTGTAGGAGGTGTGATCAGAGTTTACGCTTCTGAATGAGGTTTTAAAATGAAAATGGCACATATATGTGTGTCAAATGGCAGGTTCTTACCATGAGTATGTAGTCTGTAATTGGCATGTAGCACCAAAAAAAAAAGTGTTAGGGCTGTGCCATCCCCAGGCAGACTATCAATTCCAAAAAGAACATTTTGGTCAGGATTTTTATCAACCTTTATAATTTGAATAGCTTATGTAGTTTAGTAAGGAATAAAACACGACAGGCCGTGCTGCTATAAGAAAATAATGAACAACTAGGTAGAGTGATGCTGCCAGACATGAAGCGGAGTTACTGTTAGCATGAAGATCAGCACAAAGTTAGTTATTTTCCAATAACAGCATGTCCCGAAAAGTTTTATTCCTTTTGTACTGCAGCAACTTGTCAATTTATTAAAGAACGACAAGCCGTACTTGTAACTGTTAATAGTTACATTTAATGTTGTGGTGCATCCAGGATGCTGTTATTACTTACATTATAGCAATAATGTGTTAGAGTGAGTGCATTACTATAAACATGTGATTTGAATTACACCCAGTGCTACTGTCAGAGCAGCTGTTATAGAAAATTAATCCACACCTTCTGACTATTCTATATAGTTATGCATAATTTTATTAGAATTTGCCATTTTCATCACTCAATTCTGTTTGTTTTTTGTTTTGTTTTTTTCCATTATAGGAATTGGACCAGATGGCCACATTGCGTTTAATGAACCCGGTTCCAGTCTGGTGTCGAGGACGCGAGTGAAGACACTGGCTAAGGACACGATAGTGGCCAACGCTCGCTTCTTTGGAAATGACTTGTCTAAAGTCCCCACCATGACTCTCACTGTTGGTGTGGGCACAGTTATGGATGCTAGAGAGGTAAAAGTCACTCGTGCCTAAATTAAGCTTAAACATAAGACATTACAAAGCAATATTATAAAAGAAGTGGAGAATAAATCTGCTTTTGCTTCTCAGACTAGACTCCGTTTCATCGGTTAACAATTGTTTCCATACCTGAATGCTACATTGTTGTATTTGATGTATTATGTAGTATATGCATGATGATTATATTATGTATAGTAATGTATCCTGCAACAAGCCCTGATGTGGTCATGTATGTAGGACTCACAGATACACTGCCTGCTTTAGAAATGCTGTACAGGAAAGGGTGCACGAATTATTATGCATGTGTTTATGTTGATTCTTTATCCGACACATCACTTGATCATCACAGTAACCATTGATTTTACACTACATTAACTGAGTTGTTCTTAAAAATCCAATGCTGGACAAAAAAAATTCTGTGATTATATTGTATTTCTAGGTTATGATCCTGATCACAGGAGCACATAAAGCCTTTGCCTTATATAAGGCCATAGAAGAAGGCGTGAACCACATGTGGACTGTGTCTGCCTTCCAGCAGCACCCTCGTACCATCTTTGTGTGTGATGAAGACGCAACACTTGAGCTGAGGGTCAAGACTGTAAAGTACTTTAAAGGTATGCGAGCATTTTTCTGTGTTCCATCATCCAGCCATCCTGCTGCCAAGAGAGAAATCATTAGAGCAGGATCAGGCATGCGGAATTCTTTTGAGGTTATGTACACTGAACTCTTGAATTATTTCCTCCTTCATTAAAAAACGAGTCAAAATGATTGTATCAACTAAACATAATATAAGCATATTCAAAATGTTTTTAAACATAGAAGAAACGACCTTAACTTTTGTATATATATAAAAAAATAACATTTGTGGGTGTGTGTGAATGTATATATGTGTACACGGAAATGTATGTTTAACAATGCAAGTGGAGAAAATCCAAATCCAACTTGGTATGGCCAGTATTATAGAGATGATGAGAGAATGAATTTTATGGCAAATTCTTTTCCGTTACATTGCTAGTTGATGTTTTGGAAGCAATGAAGTGAGGAAACGGAAGGAGAAACACTCTCAGAAATTCAGTGCTGTTTGTGATTCTCAGAGAGATGCTTTTTTTTTTTTTTGAAAAGCTAGAGATATCAAAATGACTAGCCCCAGTCTGTCAGTTTTTATAATGAAAATGGATAGTTTGTCCTGCTTCCTGGTGCATTACTCTGTTATTGTATATAGGAATCATCCACCATACCTCATTTGCAACATAAAAGAGTGAGCGTTTAGCTCTGCTATTCCACACCAATTAGCCAGTTTTATTCAGACACATGAATACTGATTTCCCCTCCGAGTGACCTGGAGTGTCTTCTGACTTGACGGGTTAATGAAGGTTGTTATTTTCCAGCCTTTGAAAGGCAGATTTTTACATTTATAGCCCTTATCCAGAGTGACTTGCAGCAGTGATTTGTAGTCTCCATCTACATGTCGTCCTCATGTTAATACAAATAATTCCTCTGCGTCTAGGAATACTATCAAGCTAAAACAATCCAGATAATGCAACAAATGCACTTAATTCTTGGTAGCTGGTGTTCTTGATGGTTATATCTGTATGATCTTAACATCTAATTTCTTTTTTTTTTTTTTAGTAGTGTAGGTTAGATGTTGGGTCGGCATAGATAAGCATGCAAACGTTTTTTTTTCTTCAGAATGTCTTGCAGCAGGTTATTCAGCATCTGTAGCTCTCCATTTTCCCCAAGGCTACAATATTGTCATTCTTCACAGTTCCCAGAAATTTTCTGCTCATCTCCAGGTCCTTTTTCTTACAGGGTTGATGCATGTCCACAATCAGCTGGTTGAGCCGACACACAGCATGAAGGACTATAAGGATTAAGGCTGAAGGTCAGGCAATATGTTGCGTCATAAGGGAATGAAGTGGATTTGCATCAGTTTGCGGTAGTGGAATGTGGTTTTGGAGATGACACAAGCCCCCAAGTCTCACAAAGGTGCCTGAAATACCAGTGATGTATAGATTACAGGTTTGCATCACATTAATGTTTACTTGCACAACAGCAAATGCAAACTCTTGTCTGCCAATTTGAAATGATTGGTAAGGCCAGTATTATAAAGATCAGGAGCGAATGAGTTTTAAGGCAAGTTTTATTATTAGTCATTTCTGGCCTTTCATTGTTACTGAAGAAAGACCTCTTGTGTAAAACACCATTTTAATTCACTCCTGTGTTTAAGGCCTAACACACTATTTATCCATTGTGTATTTAATGTGCCTTCGAGTGCTGTTATAGTATTGAAATGGTAAGGCTAAGACACTTCTTAGACCTAATCATATACTTCAAAATGGGTATGGGTCATGGGAAAAGAAATGTTTGCACATACGAGATCTGTTTTAACTTACTTGAAGTATTTGACAGACCTTTTCCCTTTAAATAGAAAATCTTGAAACACACACTTATTTTAGTATATTATGGTCTTCATTAGAAAGCCTTACCTACAGTGTCTGTATCTGGTGCTCATGTTCATTTCAGCCTGATTTATTTTGTGCTTGTGTTGGTGAAGATTAAGGTTTAAGAAGACAAAATCAGTGGGTGTGGACATGATGGCAGTTTCATTTGATAAGGCCCTTTCTGTAGCCCAGACTTGGAGAACCCTGAATCTGCTAATTACTATACTGAGGCATTCAAGTCAAATCCAACCACTGTTACAGGAACTGTTATGAATTCAAAATGACTTCCTAATCCCTATGTATTGCACTATTTGTGGCTTGAAATAATGCCTTTTACACTCTTGGTAGTACAATATGTATTATACAGGGAGCCATTTTGGATTAAACCATAATATACATGGATTTGTTTTAGGCATGCTAGAGACCAACCCATCTCTGGAATCTTAAGTGATTGACAAGTTTGTTTGGGACCAGCATCAGTGGTGTTATTTCCCACAATTATTTCCCAAATTTCCTTATTGACTGTATGTCAACTTGACTACCTTTGACGTACTTGTGTAGCTATGTGACAAACAGCAGCTCATGACGCCTGATCCAGAAAATGTAAATATTTCAGCATCGTAAATCAATCTGAGCCTATTTAGAATGACTGTATATGTTCCCAGCACATGTACACTACACTTAATTACTGTGTTGGCTGCTGTTTTCTTGTTACAGCAAACCCATTTTACTTTCTTTCTTCCTAGTGTTTAGACATGTTACTGCATGGAATGTTACTGTAGTTATTTTGTGTACGACTGAATTTATTTGTAACATCTTTGAACCTCAATATATTGATTTGATTAAACTGTACCATACCCGCCAAAACTGATAGCAACAGTGTTGTGTTTTTCTGTTAAAGGATCTGCAGACTTTGATTTCAATACCAAATCTTCTTTACATGCTCCAGGCTGTATAAATGATAAATAAAGCTTGTTTGGTTTAAATATGTCTCTAAGTGAGTGAATTATGTCTGGAAATCCCAAATGTAGGTTAGTTCCTTCTAATTCATTAGTATCATTCATATAAAATACAAAATTATAGTGTTTACTATAACTGATTAGATGATGATTACTCATTAGCCGCTCACCTCCCACAAACATGCTGGTAGGTGGACTGGCTCTGCTAAATTGGCCCAGCTGTGAATGTGCGTCCACATGGCCCCCTCCAGGGTGTAATCCTGCCTCACACCCAATGTTCATAGGACTGGTTTCAGATCCACAGTAACCCTGACCAGGATGTTTTCCATAATCCATCATCAGAACACTATGAATTTTACCCACATGTAATCCTCTTCAGCTTTCAATGTACAGGAAAAAAAAAAAAAACACTATCATGTTTCCCCTCCTCTCTCCAGCCCTAGCAACCATAGAGGAAAAACCTTGAGTGTGTTTCACTTGGAATTAAAAATGCATTATTTCCTTTTTAATGTCTTTAAGTGCTATACATAATTAAACACAGATTACCTTCAGTGTTTCATTGCACCCATAAAGTCAATAAAAAGTATAATAATTTTTTTTTTTTTTACATTATTATGGGCTATATTTACATTTTAAATGAGCATATACTACATATTTTGACTCAGTCCATTACATATTCCACAACTCAGAAATAAATACACTATTGCTCTCCATTAAACTCCTGGGAGGTGTGAAACAGAAGGCAGCTGCCTTGATCCCTATACTGTGTCATACTTCAGTGTCCTAGAAGGCAGTGCTTTCATATCTATAAAGGTACCTGTAAGGGACTCCTTACACCAAAATATTACCATATGCTAAAGGGCACTAAGCCAAAAGGCCTGTTAAGCTAGACTGAATAAAGCATTATTCAGACAAATAAAGACATAAACATAGCTATTTCATTGGAAATAAAATCTTGAGTGAAAACAACTACAGATGATTTTTACAGGGATATTTTTTATCTATCAGCAGTATAAGCAGTCACTTCGTGTCCCTGAGCCACCAGGGAATCTATACCAACTTCAGTATTTTTTTAAAATAAAAATGTACCTATTGCACAGCTGATGAAGGACTTTTGTCTGAAACCTCTTGTTTCTCAGGTCATTTTTAGTATATTCACTAAATATATCTAGTCCAATAAGGGAGCGTGAGGTCATGGCTGTTACCATGACTTGTTACCATGGTTTTTGCAGGGGGCCCCCCTGTGTTCTGCAAATTGAGTGGTATGATTGGGGTGGCCCAGGTCAGATGTCATTTTGTTTACAGGCTATTGGCACACTGGAATGGAATATGTAGGACAGCATAGGATGCTGCCTTGAAAAATCAGCCATATGCAGGCACCTCAGATTTGATGTGGATGTTCTGATTCAGATTTCTGCCTTTGAATACAGCCTCAGTATGTAGCATGACACATTTTTCTTGCAGTTTCTACTTCCTTTTCAGTACGTTAATGAAGGCCTCTTTTGGGACCTCAATATTTCCGATGCGCCTCATTTTCTTCTTGCCTTCCGCTTGTTTTTTCAGCAGCTTCATTTTTCGTGTGATATCACCACCATACTATCAGGAACAGCAGAATTTGTATTAGTGTCAGGGCCAAATGAGTAAAACCAATAAATAGTAAAATTAGGATTAAAAAGGCAAAGAGGAGTCACTTACACATTTTGCTAGGACATTCTTTCTGTATGCTTTGATTCTGCGGGAATAAGCATGAACGTAAACGTTACAAACACTTCATTACTGTATACATTCCATTTAGCAAAATGAGTACCATCACTCACGTTTCCCTGGCGATGACTTTGCTCCCGATGGCTGCCTGTACAGCAATCTCAAACATCTGCCTGGGGATGGATTCCCTCAGCCTCACACACATGGCCTTCCCTGTGTTATAGGCCCGGTCTCTAAAAGCAGCAACACAGCAAAGGCTCTAATTAAAATGCACTCTTCACTTCCATCATGCAGCCGGTAACACCGGCGATAGTTTGCAATTTAAATGAGACTGCTCATGAATTGCTTTTAACCCAAACACTGTTGTTTAAACTGACCTTAACGGTAATTAGTATGCACAACTATGCAGTGTTCACTGACTCTGCTAGGCATGCAAATGCACCTTGTGAAGCTGTAGCTTACTTGTGAACAATAGTGGTGAGTTCTTCCACTGGTTTCCCATTGAGCAGGAAATCAATCTTAATCAGTTCAGCTGGTTCATAGCCAGCATCCTCGTAGTCAAAGCTGGAGAGGGGAAATTGCGTTGTGGTGTGAAAAGGCTGAATCAGACTAAAACGACAGCTCAATTCTCAACTCTTATAGGGTTCCAAAGGAACAGCTTGTATGGGCAAGTCTGTTCATCAGTAACATTACCTAGCATATCCTGATGACATGGATTTAAGCTCGTCGTAAAAATCTACCACAATTTCGTTTAGAGGGAACAGGTACTGCATCATCACTCGGTGGTCATCGATGTAAACCATGTTCTTCTGAATAGCTCTGCGGCTCTGAAAATAAGAAGTAGCGACAAATACATTTCATACCACTCTGTACCAATTTTAATAAAATTTTGACGAAATTACAAACGTTTTAATTATGAACATAAACTAGACAGAGTGGTGTGTTGAATAGACACATTAATGTATACCAGAACAGTTCATGCATAGTTTAAACTGACTTCTAACTTCTGATCCTGTTCATGTATTTTATGTTCAGTGGAAAAATAGGTTTATTATCAATAAATCCATGAGTGTTCAATGAGTGTTGAATGCTAATGTCATATAGTAGGTTTCAACAAATAACATTATTTATTAGAAGTAGAACAATAATAAAGTGAAAGCTTACAAGAATCTAAATGAATTTTTACCAGTTTATGGCTATATTAAAAACAGATCTATGTGATTTAAGATAATTATATGCCAATCATACCTGACAGAGGCTCATGATCTTCCCAGTAAAGTCGTCAGGGCTGATGATAGTTCCCAATACCATGGGCTCCTGGTATTGCACCACACAAGACTTCTCAGGGAATTGGGTTGGGTTTACAATGGTCACTACCTCCTGCCCATACTCCTACTCAACACAAGAAGACAGTCCATCTATCCGCCATACTCTACAATACCTCCAAACATTACTGCTAGATATCTCAGAGTTTTTAATTTTCTCTCTAAGGACAAACACTATATAGCCAAAAGTATGTATACACCCATATGTGCTTGTTGAACATCTCATTCCAGATTTAGTCTCTCCTTTGCAGTTTTAATAACCTTCACTCTTCTGTGAAGGGTTTCCACTAGATTTTGGAGTGTGGCTGTGGGGATTTGTGCTCATTCAGCCACAAGAGCAATTAGTGAGGTCAGGCACTGATGTCGGACGAGAAGGCCTGGCACATAGTCACTGTTTCATCCCTAAGGTGTTCAGTGGGGTTGAGGTCAGGGATCTGTGCAGGCCACTCGAGTTCCACTCCAACCTTGAGAAACTATGTCTTCATGGATCTTGCTTTGTAAAAAAGGAGCATTATCGTGCTGGAACATGTTTGGGCCCCTTAGTTCCAGTGAAGGGAAATTGCAATGATACAGCATACAAAGGCATTCTAAACAATTCAGCACTTATGATGACAGTTTGATGAAGGCAGACATATGGCTGTGATGGTCAGGTGTCCAGATACATTTGGCCATATAGTGTACGTAATATATAAAAACTAAACAATTGAGGTACCACAACCAATCATCAAGCATACTTTTATACCTTTATGAGTTTTGGTGAGGCCAGGATAGCTTTGTATGGCACTGTTGGAGCTGTGACTATAACAGAGGCATTATACTCCTGCTCCAAACGCTGGTTAAAGACCTCCATGTGCAACAAACCCAGAAAACCCAGCCTGAGAGAACAAAAGGATTCATGGGTGTGTCATCATATAATTACTGCATTTCTGCCATAATAGTTTTGTTGTAACATAACAGTATGGGAGGTAGCTAAATGTGAACATATTAAATCCAGACCTCCAGCCAGCCCCCAAAGCCAGACTGCTGTCTCTCTGCACCATCACGCTGGAGTCATTCAGAGTGAGCTTCTCCACCGCACTGCGCAGAGAAGGATACTCCGACTGATCTGTAGGGTATATACCTACCACACATACATACACATGTTTAATTCAAATTAAACAATATGGGTCTAAGCAACAGTTAGACACTATTACAGAAAGTGGATTTTGGATGGCCCTGCTTACTCTAAGACAAAGACGCAAACACACATTCACTAAGTTATTCACTGCCATTCATTTGGAACAGTTCATTATAGCCTTATTACTTAAATAGGTATAGATGCACCTTATTCTGGATGTGGTACACACAAATCCACTATAGTTAATTACATAAAGAGGTTTTGGATCTGTCTAGCCACTACAGGGGTAAGAACACATAAATAAAGGTTCATAGCCTTTGTATCAGTTTTCCAATTAATTTCATGTAGACAGCTACTCTGCAGGAGCAATAAGAGAATTATCACTGTCAGTGCAGGTCTAACAATGTCCTTCAAGCAATTCGCAAAGAAATCCAAACAGAATAATGCAACGTAATGCACTGATTCAGGAAAGTACACTGTTACTGAACATAGTTATAGAAAGCCGTTGCAATGTTTAAATGAAAGCTTTATACCTGCAAAGACCATGGACTTAGCAGGTTTAAAGCCAGGCAGTGCCTCCACTGGCTGCTTTTGGTGGTAGAATGTGTCTCCAATCTGAGCGTCCTTCACTTCCTTCATGCCAGCTATCACATAACCCACCTGTCCTGCATAGCTGAGATCAAAAGTGAGGGTTAGGGTACAAAATAAATGTAGCAACTACTGTCTGTGCAAATATTAACACCTGAAACTCAAATTGGAAGTTTATTTTGAGGATATGGACTTTGATTTACTCTATGGATTCTGTCTGGCTTTACCAAAATTTCGACTACTTAGATAATGATATATATACACACACACACACACACACACACACACACACACACACACACACACACACACACATACATACATACATACATAAACACATACATAAACACATACATAAACACAGTACTGTGCAAAAGTCATAGGCACATGCAAAGAAATGCTATAGAGCAAAGATGACTTCAAAAATAATGAAGTTAAATGTTTCTACATGTAAAAAAAAAAAATACTATAAATAGCAGTAAACAGTAATAAAGGAAACAAAGTCAATATTTGTTCTATCTTGCAGAAGCAGCCACAGTTCTTCTGGAGACTTTGACTGTCACACTTGCTTCTTATTTTTGCAGCAAAACCCAGCAGCCTTCATTATGTATTTTTGTCTGAAAAGTGACCTCTTATGTAATATGCTGCTTTCTTTACTGACATACAAGCATTTTTCTGTAACATTTAATTTGTGCTGGAAAACTAATGTTCAGAAATCTAAATTGTTTTAGATAATAACAAACAAACAAACTTTGTACTAAAAAAAACCAGGGTGTCATATATATATATCAGAAATGAAATGTATAATGGCATATGAAATGTAAAATGTCCTTTTAGCAAGATGGTATTCAATATCAGTATTTATATGCTTGTAAGGGTTTCTTACAGTCTCTCCGTGGGTTGTTCATCTGGCCTCAGAACCCCAAGCTCATTGACCTCGTATGTCTTTCCCAGGTGGGCTGAGACAATTTTGTCCCCCTTGCAGACCTGTCCACTAAACAAGGCGATATTGGCTACTACTCCTCTGTAGTGGTCAAAAGTCGAGTCAAAGACCAGGGCTTTAAATGGTTCCTCTAGCTTAGCTGTGGGTCTGGAAAGAGTCAAGAAACACTTTCAAGATTAAGAACACTGATAAACATCTATAAATGCACATCTATGTGAAGATATTTCAGCAATAACCTTAAATGTGGCTTCATTAAAATGGACAAACTGAAAGGTGACATAAATGTGCCTCCAAGCTGGTTATAAATAAGATTTCTGAACAAACTATGATTTGAAATGTACTAAATATTTTGATTTTGCTTTTAAATAAAACGAACAAAATTTCAAATATGCAAAATACTCAAAATAACTAGGTGGAAATTTGAATGAAAAAGATTTGAAAGTGTCTGAAGAAAACTCACGGAGGTATTCTCTTCACTACCTCTTCAAGAACTCTGTCCACATTTGTGCCTAATTTTGCAGAAATCTAAAGACAAATATTTCAAAAAGCATGAATTAAACATTGTCATGAAGACAAAAAAAATGCACTCATGTAGCACACCATTATTTCTCAACTCATGCTCACCCTGATACACTCCTCACTTGGAATATCAAACATCTTTTCAATTTGCTTCTCCACTCTGTCAGGATCTGCATTTTTCAAATCAATCTGATTACAAAAGAAAAGAATTCAGTCACACAGACTTAAAGTTACATTATCAATGGCAAAATATTTCGTAAAAGTAAGCACTTACTTTATTTATAACTGGTATGATGGTTAACTGAGCTTCAAATGCCAGGTAGAAGTTTGCTACAGTTTGTGCCTGTATTCCCTTTAATAGTGACAAACAGAAATAAACAGAACACTAAAGTGCATGTAAAACAGCTTAAGATACTACAAACGACTGTCGTGTATTTCAAAATTCAATGCCTAGCTAAAGATTACCACAACAAGCGACATTTTTGTCTTTTGAAATGAAAATATAAAAGACAAATCACTTTAATGTCACTGTTATTATAGCCTTATGCTATTGCCATATTTATTTGAAAAATGTCATGTTAGAGTGCTGGTTGGTTAGATTTCCTCATTGTAAAGAGCAGAAATATTCAACAAACAAAAAAACACCATAACATAAAATTCCTTCCTTACAAAAGTCTGGATAAGCAACTAACATTACTGAGTTCTGACAAGTGACCTGTTAAATGCTTATTGATTATCCTTTAATCGTTAGTTCATGGCTATAAACAAGACACATCAATTTAAAGTCTTTGTATGCTGTAGGTTTAAAACTTTCCTTTGCTAGAATGTGGGCCTAGCCCAGACATGTTTCATCATGACAATGCCCCTGTGCACAAAGTGAGGCCCATGAAGACATGGTTTGGCAGAGTTGGAGTGGAAGAACTCATGTGGCCTGCACACCTCAACAACACTGAACACCTTCAGGATGAACTGGAATGCCGACTGTGTGCAAATCTAGTGGAAAACCTGCCCTGAAGTTACCCTGGTCTGATGAGCTGCCTTCAGCTAAATTATTTACATAAATGCATGTGACTGCATAAGACACAACAATGGGTCTGCTACATAAGCCATGCTGATTTATGGTTCAAAATCTGCTGTCACTGCCATTTTACAGTATATTTTCTCTGCATCATGAATGTAGTCTGCCAGCTGACAACCCCTGGTATAAGGAACATACAGGTGCACACTTTTTATTCTCTTAAAAGAACTATTACAGCTAAAACACTAACATTACTAAGGCATTTATGCAAGAAAGAAAGCTCCTTGGTACACGGTACCTCATTTGCATCCACTATGAGCAGAACTCCTTGGCAGGCTGATATGGAGCGTGACACCTCATAGCTGAAGTCAACATGACCCTGAGCACAGGTGGGAGGAAAAAAAACAAAAAAAAACAGACTTCATTAAATCTAGACCTTTTTAAACTTGAAAATATTTATATTTTATAAATATGCAAAAGTTCAAGAAATTCACTGGAGGACAATCTAAAAAAGTCTTTAATTCACTACATGACTAATAAAATTAGCTCCAATATATTATGGCTGTAGATAGTGGATTTATTTTTATGCAGACCGGTGTGTCGATGAGATTGAGTAGATAAGTCTGTCCCTTGTGCTTATAGAACAGAGAGGCAGTCTGAGCCTTTACTGTGATTCCTCTCTCTCTCTCCACCTGCAATTTGTCCAGCACCTGCTTATTCCGCTCCGTCTTTGCAATGGCACCTGCACAAAATATGAAGGATTTTAAGACAAAATGTTCAGTAGTATGTCCACTTATTAGTATGTACAAAGCCACTGAGGTGACATTGTGGTTATTTAATAAGGTGTGGCAACAATTTAATATACCGAGGCCACAAGTTAAGTTTTCCGATGCGGCAACTATTGTATTTGAAAATGAGTGAAACACAGAGAAGTTAATCAAATGACATCATTGTGACCACAAAAACCTAAGCATGGAGATGACTGATTCAATTCAATTTTATTTGTATAGCACCTTTAACAATGAACATTTTCATAAAGCAGCTTTACAGAAGTAAACACATTCAAATTAAATTAAATCGAAATAAACTGTAAATATGTGAATTTATCTCTAATGAGCAAGCCAGAGGCGACTGTGGCAAGGAAAACCTCCCTGAGATGATATGAGGAAGAAACCTTGAGAGGAACCAGACTCAAAAGGGAACCCATCCTCATGTCCATGATAACAGATAGTGCATTTATAAATAAATCTCTTCTATAACTGTGTACTATGTGGACAAATATGGCTCCCAAGTGGCACCATACCCCAGCAACCCCAATGATCTACAAGCCGTCCATGTGGGGCCACCCCCAGCAGCAGCAGGCGATCTCAACCGATGAGAACTCCAACCAGAACAGAGATCCGGAGAGCAGGAGGTGTCAGGATCACTGGTACCTCAGGAGTACCTGATGTCACACTTTAATCTTAGAATGATGCATAACAGCATACTGGAGTTGCAGACATTGCCACATGGACAGATCATTAACTAAATTCTCAAAGCAAAAGACCTTTTTACTCATTCCCACTAAATACTTAACTAAAAGCCAAGTATTAAGTATGATCCCGACATATCAAGTTATACAATTTGATACCTCGAGGCCACGTTAACTTATGATTGCACTTTATTAGAAAATAACCACCATGTCACTTCAGCAGCTCCGTATATACTCCTTTGGAAGTGATTATGCATGTTTAGTCATTAAGCTTGGTGTCTGTAAGGTGCCTACAGCCCAGGGCGACACAATCCACCTGTCATTTCCAACAGTCTGTCAGCGAGGGTGCTTTTCCCATGGTCAATATGAGCGATGATGCTGAAGTTTCGTATCTTGTCCACAGGGAACTGGGACATGTCGATATTCTGCTGTGAGAGGGGAAAAACAGACTTCTGTAAGAACCTGGTCACAGCAAGATGGTCCCAAGCACAGAAATGAATTAGGTGAATACTTTTTAAATAAAAGATAGATTACAGAATCACTGATTAGGTCTAACTCCGCTTCAAGGTAACATATTTTCAAAGCAGTGACATTAGCTGAACCCCAGAAACATCCCTTTGTGATGCAGCCTGTATTTACCTTCTGAGCTGAGGAGCTGAACTCCCTCACACAGTGTGTACTTGCCACACAACCCGTCTTTATCCATTTGTGTCTGATTAAAGTGCAGGCTTCTGTATAACCCTGACTTCTTCTCTTTATTCTGCATATCTTAACATTTTGTCCAGCAAACAATAAAACATTACTGAGAGGTCTCAGTAAAAGTTGCATGATAGCCGGCGGCTCAGGGTTGAACAAACTAGCTGTTAGTAAACAACATTAAATAAAGTAGAGCTGTGACACTATCTCTATTTCTGCCTAGCTCTCGACGAAATATGTTCAGCCGGTATAAAAATTCACGCTTTAATATGAGCTTCACATTCATGTTTGCAGGACGTCGCCATGTTGAGGTTAGAGGTTAAGTGTGCTTCTTCTTTGGAGTAAGTGACTAGCCGCGAACTACACCGTTACCCCCACCTGCTGTATGGAGTGTGTAATGACCATGGTACTGATGAACCGTTCACAAGCGAATCGACTCATTTTCAGGTGGACGTTTGGAGCCGACTCGCATGTTCAACTCCACTCAATCCAAATTTACTGCACTGTCCTACAGAAATGTACTGACGAACAGTACTACATCTGTATCGCCAAATCGCCAAAGAATGTAGATATTAAAAGGAAAAATGAATACAAAAACAGAAAAAGCACCAAAAATAGAATTGTATACAATATACAGAAGAAGAAGAAGAAGAAGAAGAAGTGGGGCAGGACATGGTGGCTTAGTGGTTAGCAAGTTTACTTCACACCTCCAGGGTTGAGGGTTTGATTCCTGCCTCCGCCCTGTGTGTGTGGAGTTTGCATGTTCTCCCTGTGCTTTGGGGGGTTCCTTGGTTTCCTCCCCCAGTTCAAACTGTCTGTAGTGTGTATGCAATGGGTTTCCCCCTGAGTCCCCTGGGATAGGCTCCAGGCTACCCCGCAACCCTGTGTAGGGTAAGTGGGATGGATGGATGATAATAATAATAATAGTTGCCAAGCACTTTCTGTCCCCATCCCTCAGTGACCGAGAGAGACCAAAAGCCATTCGGACCATGTGCACTTGCTCACAAAGAGAAATACTAAATCTGAAGGCAAAACTGTTTTCAGTAGCCCTTCCAAGTTGCAAATGAAGTCAAGTCTTGTTTCTCAAAGTTAGATTTCGTTCCTAAATTTATCTGAGAAGTCTGATGTCAGTAAGTAAAAGCATTGCTGAGATATGCCCTCACTTTCTGTTTAGTGACACAGCCATCAAAATTCTTTGCAGTTTATGGATGAAATGTCACGTAAATATCATAACTCTGAGAAATTAGGCTTTTTCGGACTGGTCTGACAAAGCTGTGGTCCAAATTTTGTGATGATTGGAGAAAATATGTATGAGAACAAGGAAAAAACTGTTTTTGTTAAATTTCAAAATGGCTGACTTCCTGCTTTAGAAATGACAAATGGCAGATGCGCAACACTGGGCACCTTGAAGGGAATCAAGAATCATGATTTCATGTGGAGTGAAACAAATTTGTAGGAGAAGAAGAGAAAAAAACTGTATTTGAAAAAATTCAAAATGGCAGAAAATCCAATTTGGCAGAAATTAACATTGGTGTCTGTTGAACTGTTGAATTGTGTTTCCTCATTCATTCCATTGTGGAATTATTGTAAATGTATGTCCATATTGGTGGAGCTAGAAGGCTTAAATGTGAAGGTAACTGAGACTGTATTCTATCACTGTGCCAAATTTCATAAAAAGCATACAAAGCATGCTATGGGCTGCCACAGATGCCCATTGGAAATATAGTAATAATAATAATAACAAGAAATCCTACAATGACTATAGTATATGTCCCTGTACATGTGTCTTTATGTTGTTACATTTACTATATGTTTTGTAACAAACACAATGCAATTTAATTTTGTAATTAATTTTAAAATTGATAAGCTAAGCTGAACAGTCTGTTATAATATTCATCATTCATCTTCACTAACCGCTTCTGGTTACAGTGAATCCAAGATTGCAGTGAATCCGGAGCCCTGGAACACTGGGCACGAGGCTGCCATTCCTTTGCAGTGCACCATGCACACACATTCACACACTCATTCACCTAGGGGCAATTTAGAATAGCCAATCTGTGTGCTTGCATATAAATCTCAAACATTTATTGATCATTTAATTCAAGTATAAGGAAGTTGGGAACTAACGTGCCAGCTGGTAAAGATGGTCTACCATGGTTTTGGCAGCTGGTAGTTGGCCAGAATGTGCTGGATCGTCCAGCAGGGTGTGAAGGTCTTCAGTCATCCAGGTGAATGTGAATTTGTGTTTTATTCTCGTATGAGACATGCTACTATTTAAGTTTCTCTTCTTTCAGGTGCCTCCATAATATCATACAACAGAATGAACAGTGTTATAAAATGACATGGTTTTTGTTTCTATGTTGCTAACTGATTCACTCACAGCAGATGTTGGTTCCAATTATGCAAATGATTGAACACAAGCACATGTTTGCAAACATGAAAGTATTCCATTCCTTCAGCACTTTAAACACTTTGTCTTTATTTATCAGTACGCTAACCTTGCTATAGAATGTAGAAAAATACATTAGGTATAATCTGTGGTACCCAGGAACCCAGCCAACTGGAACAGCTGGTATATTAGCCTTCATATTTGATTGGGCTTTTGAATACTTGCATTAGACTAATCTCTGTAATTCTAAGCCTACCAAACATGCCCCAGAAATGCTCTAAATTCTACCTAGTTAAAGACTAATTTGTGGTTTTAAACAGTTATTGTCATTCTTCTTCCACAAGGTGTCACCCTTGATACAGATGATGCAGCAGGAGAAAAGAGTAGAGAACATCATTACCATGGCAACATGGCAACCCACTCATAGGCCAGTTAAGTAGGTCCCTGTGAAAATTGCCTAGATAAGAAATCAAATAAAATGCATCTCCCCAATCATTTATGCTTGATGGCTGTTGGCACATACATACATTTGTGAAACCAATGTATGTCTATTCATTTTCTATGCAGATTGTAGGTGGGCTTCAACCACATGTAGCATGCACTAAGGGTCTTTAGAGGATATGTTTATTATGGAGTGATGTAGTGTGTGTGCGTGTACGTGTGTGTGTGTGTGTTTCTGCACTCCTAAAGGTGGGATCAGTAAAAACTCAAAGCCCATTTTTCATATTTAGCAAAGTTCTTCTCCCATTTAAGCAGCTTCAAAAAATATCTTCTTTGGAGAAACATGTAAAGAGGAGCAAAGACAAATAATATGAACCATCCAAGCAATCAGGACAGCTCTACAGCACTGTTATGTTATAACCTCTTTAGTGAACATGTGATTTGAATAGGAAGCAATTTGGGTGTCGCCTCACCATGCAAATTATTCATTTGTGCTGACAAGTTGGGGAAGGCGGATCTTTATGTAAGTACACTGCCCTCCAAAAGTTTGGAAACGCCTGAACAAAATAGGGTTTTTGGGCAATATCAGCATAAATCCTCTTTAGTTAGTGACCATTTTGCATTGATAATAAGGGACAACACTAGGCATCCGAGCAGTCAGTTTATTCAAACATTGACTTGATATATTACTCCAAGCCTCCTGGAGGATTGC
>CM040981.1:17664128-17871628 GCA_022985145.1 Pangasius djambal
AAAATTTGAGTATTTTTCTATGTTATGTTCATGTTTATGTTCATAAACTTTTTATTTAATAAAATATGTTTTCATAGTTTGTGTTGTCCCTTATTATCAATGCAAAATGGTCACTAACTAAAGAGGATTTATGCTGATATTGCCCAAAAACCCTATTTTGTTCAGGCGTTTCCAAACTTTTGGAGGGCAGTGTAGGTTAAAAAGGACAAGAAAGCAACATAACTACTGGTAAATAAATAATATTAAATTATTTGTAGTACATTCTAGTATTAAATCTTTCAAACAATTAAAAGCGAAATGCAGTTTTTAAGGAAGACAGCCCAAACAACTAATGGATGCAATGTTGCAGAATTAACAGCTGATGCTTAATAGCAACATAGCTAGTAAACTAACTTAACCAACTTTGATCTCTTTTTGTTTGCATGCAGCACATGCTGAGACCTTCCAACAAAGTCAGGAAATGATA
Organism: Pangasius djambal; assembly: GCA_022985145.1. NCBI lineage: Eukaryota > Metazoa > Chordata > Actinopteri > Siluriformes > Pangasiidae > Pangasius > Pangasius djambal. Next base: position 17,664,595 of record CM040981.1, read on the forward strand.
TACATATGAACCTCTGCTCCAAAGCTGATGATAGACTCCTACCGTCTCTTCTGCTTTGGTGAGTGTATTGTTTTTTGTTGATATTTTAGTACTTTTTAGAGAACATTATGGAATTGAGCCTGCTAGCTTTGAGATCTGGGAGGTTTTTCCAAGTCTCGTAATGACACTGCAGTTGAACTGCCATGCTCAACTCTCTCCTCACCATCTGAAAACAGCCTTATTGCTCACATGCACCACTGACAGCCTCTAAACTAGCTGTGATAGCCACCTTCAAAATGACGTTAGTCTGAATGGAATTGGATAGTAATATGCAACCCAGGGCATTGAATGCTCTTTTCCACACAGCACCAGTCATGACGGAATTCACAGGACATTAGTGAGAGCCCTAAAGCAGAGTTTAGACTGACAGTAGACACAGATGAACTTGTTATTGGATTACATATTACATTATATGTACTCTACCACTGGAATCTGCAGATATTGATCCCTCTGTGGGGAGTTGATTGTCATCTTACTCCTGAAAGTCGGACACAATGCCAGGGTCACTCTTTGGACCTGTTGTCAATGAAGCCGTGGAAAGGAGAATGCAGGTTTCAGAATCACAAAACAAACTTGAAACCTTTAGATCACCACCTTCTCAATATCCACAAAGGTTCTGTCGCCTCAGACCAGGCCTAGGCAGGGAGAGTCACCTCCTAGCAGGGAGCATGAGCACCCTCTGTTCATTACATGGGGTGGGCCTTAAACAACACCTCCCCACCACTAAAGGGCCCCACAGAGCATGCCCATGAAGGGCCGGGGCTCATGTTGGGCAATTTACAGCCAAAAACATTGTTCATTGGGCAATGACTACATTTGATCAGTAGATCCTGATATCAGTGTCACATGGATACAAATTCCAGTTCCGCTGTCATCTCAAAATATCATAGTGGTGGTCCAGATCTGACAAATGTTTAGCAAGGTTCACGTGGACCTTTTACTGATGCCAAGCCAACTTAATGCAGATTGTGGCTCTCTCTAGCAGAGCTGAACAGCCCACTGGGACAGCATGCACTAGCCCATGATTGGCCTCACCAGCTACTGTTGATTCTGCCCATATTGCACAGAATTCAGCAACTCGACGAATGCTACTTTCTCTAGTGGTCAGTGACAGATGTGTCACAGCACTGTGGATGCTATCTCTCACAAACTTATTATGGCCTTTCTGAATAGACTGAGGCTCCATCTACCTCTTCCCCCAAGAGCCCATCATGGAACATTAGTTATGTATGTAACTGGTTCAATGAACCCTGGATAACCACCAGTGTTCCTTGTCATTGAGAACCAGGGCTGACTTGGATAGAACTTATCAAGTAGGTTCAGGAAAAGATGGCTCTGCAACAGTCTTATGTCAGTAGTGACTTAGTGGGGGAACAGGTAGCTTTGTCACGTCACAGCTTCAGGGACCCGGGTTTGATACTGAGCTCATTTTACCGTGTGGAGTTTTGTACATTCTCCCTTGTCCGTGTGGTTTTCCACTGGGTTCTTCAGTTTCCTGGTTTGGCGACACTAAATTGCCCCTAGGTGTGAATGAGTGTGTGAATTTGTGTGTGCATGGTGCCCTGCCATTCAGAGTGTCTCCCCATTGTTCCTGTGAGTGGCTCTGGATCCACTACAACCCTGACCAGGATAAAGCAGTACTGGGGATGAATGAATGATAAATAAATGTCATATGGCACTCATTGACATGTGTGTGCACTCTCAGAACAATGTTTCCAGATGATTCTTATTGCCCTAATGGTTATACAGGGTTTACTGAACCACTGTTACATAGGCAACTTGCATTTAGTGTTGTTAACTGCTGAGATCAAACAAAGATAGTGAGCTACAATAACCTGAAGTGTGTACTGGATAGGGTGTTTACTCTTTTTTTTTTAACCTGTTTCATCTATTTACATGGTAATGGTAAATGGTAAATGATATTTATGCTATTTGTGTATCTATACCTGTACAAATACAAATTCACGTGTACTTCAGTGTAATATTTAAAGTTGATCTTATTATCACAAATACTTGGAAAAATAATTAGGCTTTTTGGTCTGCATAGCATTACTCATTAAAACCATGTTTCTCAGCTGTACATATCAGAAGCTGCTATGTGTCAGAGCCCACGCAAGTTCTTCAGAGTGATGAAACCACTTGCATTCAGCCCCAGGTCCTCGTTAATTTCCCAGAGAGATCAGAAAGCCTTATGGAGGCACATTTGCAAAGACGAAATAGAGTAGAATGCATTCATCAGGCTTCAACTGACAGCCCTGATTCAATGTTCAAATTAATCACCACCAGCTAAACACTTAGATGGAACTTATTGGAATCGGATAACTTAAATAAGAGAATATTTTGAAGAATAGGAGCTGGCTTGGCACTAAGAGCAATGAGAAATTTCACAGTCTTTAGATGGGTGCTTCAGAACAATACTTAAGTTCACAATAAACATGACTCTGGCCCAGACTTGGTAGCAGCTGGCAGACACAGAAGTACAGTAAGCCATAAACTGGGCTCCCAGTGTGAAAAGCTCTTTGTGGCGCTTTAGTTGCCAGTGATGGAAAAGGGATGATTCATGCCAAGCACATCAGCAGAGATGATTGGAGCTTAGGGAGTGAATCTGAAGTGGTGTAATAATCAGTGTGCCATTCAGGGCTTCATGTGGTGGAGCAGAAAATCCATCTTTGAGATGTTCGGCTATGTGTGCAGCTAGAATGGGCGACATTTTTTCCCCCTGCTGCAGCTATTTTATGGGGTTCATTTGTGCTAAAGTCACTATGCTGCTCAGTAAATTGAATATATTTTTGTAGCCATTTGGAGTTGGAATTGCTAGCAAATACCTGCTGTAAAACATATCCAGTTAGATAGGAACCTAACACTAAAAGGATCTTAAAAAGATTGGCTTGAAACAAAATGCTTCTTCTATATGTCTTACTGTAAGCGTTGAATAATTCTGGTGAAATACACCTTATGTGATATACCTGTTTAAATCAACTTACTGAAATTTCTTTTTGGAAAGCAGACTTAGTTGTCAGATTGTTCCAATTACTCTCTTACCATAGTCATAGTCATACCATAGGAGTCTTAACTTTAGATAATAAGTGTTGAAAATATCAGGTACCATCAGATTGTTGGTCTCTCTAGTGAACCTGGAGAACGAGTGAAAACCTTGAGTGGGTGGAAAGAAAGTGCTAGAAGTATAGAGCCAAGAAAGAGATTCTTTAGAGTTTTATGTGAAACTCAAAGGGCACCCTGAGTAATGCACCACACTGTAATTCCTGTGGAGGTTATTTATTGATGTGACTGCAAAATGTGAGTTCCTTTAGTGCCACTATAAACGAAAATATGCATGAATATTGCCTAATTAAAAATGAGCTAAGCCATGCTTAGAGATATATCTAAATTGAACAAGCTGTCTTTTTAGTCAACAACTGCTGTGACCTGGTATTAAAAAGACATTATGAAACAGTAATAATTAACAGAGATGGTTTATAGGCAAGGTTCAGCTTCTTTCCCCTCTTATGTGAGCATGGTTGTGTTGGTTTGCAAGTATATTTTCTCCTTACTAATTTGAAAGCTATGAAAAATATGATTGTCCTGATCTCTTTTACACCCTGTTTTTAACCCTAGTCAGTTCTTTATCTTACTGGGATGTGTATGTAACAAAGGGCACTGCCATTAAATGTCTAAAACAGCTAAATTCACAATTTTCAATTTAAATGAGGGAAAAAAAAATTTTCAGCGACATACCTGCGTGTTAAGCCAGTTAGCTTGATTACATGGATAATATTATTAGATACTATTGATTGTTAGAGTATATTTGACTACTATTAAGAAATATCAGAGAATATAATAATTTAGATTCACCCACTCTAACGGTGGAAAATGCTCTAATTTACTAGCAATTAACTAGCCAGTTAGCTATATGCTATATACACAATATAGTTTCATAGTAGAAGCAAGCAATGTCAGTAAACCAAGCTATCCAAAAACCTCATGCCTTTTCATAACAGCACAGTACTCCACGGATAATAGCACTGGGAATTGTGTTGAGTTGGGGAGTGGGGCATGTCCAACAGTTTATATTCATTCATCTCTGCATTTTTATGATGGTGAAGATGTGGAGATGTTCCTAGTCCATTTTAGTAGTTTCTTTAACTTTAAAAAAGATAAAGAATAAATTATTATAATTCTTCTTCTTCTTCTTCTTCTTCTTCTTCTTCTTCTTCTTCTTCTTATCATCGGGGACACACACACACAGTCAGACGCAGTACATGCGTAAGTAGAAGCATCTCTTTCTCTCTCTAAGTGGTGTGCCAGTGGTGTTCCATTATAATACAATCAAATCTATTGGCAAATGTTGCCAGTGTTCTCTGATTACTGCTGAGCCTTTTCCATTTTCTCACTGATTACCATCTTGGCATCCACACTCAAGAGAAGACAGTTTACAAAGTTTTCATTCTGGCATATTGCTCGTATGATAATATGTTTTTGTATTAACTATGAATTGAAATTAGATTCTGAGCTTACACTCGAATAAAGAAAAAGAGAGGAATACAGTAGCTCAGTAAATGTAGAATCATGATCTGAATTGTATTATGAACTGTACCTGTATAACATTCTTTGTCAGTAATGCAACAAAACACAATGGTTTATTAAACTGCAGTGAAAGAAGATGAAAGGTTAAAGGTGATATGCTGTTGTAAACCAGGACTGCAGCGTACTCTGCACATCTTAGAGAGCTGATATCCACATGAAAAAGGTTTGTATCTTATTATTAAAAAGTTGGAAATATAAATACATAATCTGAATTAGCAATAGTGCATGCTCAGAAATACAGGTACCAAACTGTATTTTTCTTTGTCAATGAGTTGGTATGATCAAGAGTAAATCTTTAAATATAATGTAACATACATAATTGGACCTTAAAGACTACTGCTGTTTCTTTAAAGCTTTACCACTGCAGTGAAAAGGAAAATGCAGTACGGCACCTTTATGTCTGAGAGTGTCTAATGTCATTCCTTTTACACAACAGAAAATTGTGTATTAACAATATCCTACACACCAGGGAATTCACAACCATAACTAAGTAAATAAATTCTGCTCTGAAAGAGATTTACCTTGCAATAGCCTAACCCAGGACACTGTGTGATTGTTGTTGTCTGCTGGCTATGTCAAGTGGACATACCTCATGGTTATTAGTGACAGGCTCAAGCCTGAAAGGCTACAGGAAGCTTAAATGTCCCTCTGCCATTCTGTTCTGCTCCTGTAAGAGAAACTCACTGGATCTATTTGAGTCCTGCCAAGCAGGCCATGAACTAATCTAACCAATTCCAGACACCGCTGACAGGTGAGGTAAGGCCAATACCAATCTTCTGCTCTAGTTAATAGACTGTGTGTGTGTTTGCGTGTGTGTGTGTGTGGTTGCATGATTCGTACATTGTATTTTGAACATTTGCTGCGGGAGTTGCTCTACACATTAGTTCCATATCCTTCTCCATCTGACAGGAAAGCAATAACTTTAAGGTTATTTTTGACTTCCATGTGTTAAATCTGTGTTGTAATTGAATTCTTATTAGCTGTAAACAATTCTCCTTTGGGAGACCCCAGAAAGTGTGTACATCTGCTATACCTGTGTATGAATGGGGTGGAAGTATGTGTGCATCCCTTGTTTTCCCCTTTTGGATTGTTGCTCAAGGGAATCCTTCTGCCACAATCTCTGTGCGCGACTGACAGCTCTAAAATGAGAGAGACAGGACTCCCTCAACCATGCCACAACCAGCTGCTCTCCGCTGCTCTGCAGGTTTAGCTCAAAGCTGTTCAGCTGGCTGGTCTGGCTCACGCATTCCTCACAGTTCACCTGTCACACTCAGACAAGTGAGAGACTCTGGGAGAACTTTTAGCCCCAACTGCATTTTCACTCTTTACTCTGGAGAGCACAAATATATTGGCTTGTAAACTGAAACAGCTGAATCAGACTGTGTTGTAAAAGTTACTAGAGTGCTGTAAGAAGGATATTGACTAAAGAATAGATTGGATTGCAATACCAGTGATTCACTAATCTGAAAACCATGTCTAAAAGTTGTTTGAACCATGACTCATAGAATAGAATTAGTATTAGTATTACTAATAGTACTACTAATACTAGTATTACTTATTACTTATTAGTAATACTAATAGTATTAGTAGTTAGTATTGGATGATTGCTTGTATGAAACATAAGTTTGATCACTGACAATATATTGCATGCAATGATTGTATTACTTACTGTGGATTCTGTGTTTTTTGTGTTTTACAATATAGACTATTATGATGACAATAGGGACTATAGATGGCAAATAAAAAAAAAAACAGTTTTACCAGCTAGTTTTTATCTGCAGACTAAAATGGGAAGAGTCTTTGTTGGGAGGAAATATATTCAAGATTGATTTTAAACTCAGTGGGATATTTATTGCCAAATATGCACATATAAAGAAAGAAGACCTACTTCATGCCACAGAGGCAATGTGTGGGCAGTATATTTCAACTTTCAAATTTGTTTGAAATTTGACTGGGCACTATATTTCAACTTTAATAAAACCTAAGTAGTAGATGATTGCTTGTGAAAATGAAACAGAATCTTGATCATTGACGATTTAACATATAATCAAAATAACAATAATATAATACAAGCATTGATTGTATTACTCAGAATAATTCAAAACCTGTTCTTTCTTTCAAATCTTATGCCTAACAATACAGACTAAGATTTTTGGCATAGCAAAAGACCAGGCTTATCAGGAGAATGACAATACTCCATTTTTATCAACTAGTTTATATGTTCCGACAACAAGGGGGAGAGAATTGGGACATTGTTGTGGGAAAAAATATTCAAGGTCGATTTGAAATTCAGCAGAATACCACCGAAAATGCACATCAAATGAAAGAAGACCAACATTATGTCAATTAGACAATTAGATAAAAATGCCCATTTGACTGCTTGGTATATTTCAACTCTCAAGAATTAAAGGTTAATTTGCTTTCCTTTCTTTCATCACATGGAATGGCACCTACATTTGACAATGGGCCAGATCTTACTGAATACCTTTCCCTGGCTGAGACAGAGCCAGTTTACCCAAAGAATTGAGCCGAAGCCATCTGGGCTGGCAGGCCTCTCTGATACTGCTTCATACGGTTCCCCATGCCATAACACAGCGCGTGCTAAAAGCAGTACCACCCACTGACCTCTTTCAATGCTCTTGGCTAAGATAACCTGATGCAGATGACCGAGAGAGGGCACACGTGAATTTGATGATGATAATGGCGATAGAGGCATAGAGACCTGTGAAAGTGAAATTTTAATGTAGGAGGGAAATGTATTAAAAATCTGAAATATAGTGTTTTTTCAAGGAAGAAGATCTAAAGTAAATGTGTTAAAAATTAAATAAGAGTTTTACAAGAAAAAAAAAACACTGGAATAAATTTTATTATTATACATCGGAATAAAGACAAGAACTGATATAAAGACCTTTCATCCCAAATGAGAGAGGTAATTGCTACTGATGATCATTAATGCTAATGGCGCAGTGTTTAGTTTCTTCTAATTCTTGACTAAAATTCACTTTGAACAGAGAAACAATGTAATTTAATACAAGTTTTAGTGCGTGTCTGAATGATTAATTTGAGTGCCCACCCACTTGAAAAGATCTTTAATAAGCTTCTGTCTCAGAGTCTCCTGCACCCACACACACATTACCATCCACTGCTATTTCTCCTAAGAACAACAATGTTGTGTTCCAAAAATATGCCATGGTTGTACTGTTTGAAAAGTAGTTTGCTGCCATGTTTCCTAGCAACTGCACTGAAGTAGTTTTTGTTTTGTCTATGTCTCATTTACTTTCAAAACACTTGTGTTTTAAAACGGCACCCAGGCTGTAATGGAAGTGGGAACACTTGTCCTACCTCTTGCCTGGGTTGCAGTTGTTCAAGCTTTTGTTAAGCTGAAAAAATGATATTGAGAATCCGGTGCTTTTAGAAAAGCAGTGCCCTCCTTTTTCCTGTTCTTCCTCTTATTAACTCTGCTACCATCATGTGAAGCTTAGCTGCTCAAATGAGAAAATCCCTTCTTTCTACCGTTACCAAGGAAACTATTTACAGCCATTTTTGGCACTCAGTTTTCTGCACATAAGAAGAGAAAGAAAGAAAAAAAAAGCAATTGAAATGCAAAACTTTAGGCCAACGCAACCCTGCCCACATGCACTCACTGAAACTGGACAGTTGAAAACTGGAAAAAGACCAGATGATTTTTTTTCTAATCTTAATCTGTCCAGTTTGGATGAGCCTGTGCCCATGATAGCCTCAGATTCTTGTTCTTGGCTGACCGGAGTGGAACCCAGTGAGCTGTTGTAACCCATCCACCTCAAGGTTCGATGTTTTGTGCATGCTGAGCTGCTTTTCTGCTCACCACGGTTGGAAAGAATGCTTATATGAGTTACTATATCCTTCCTGGCAGCTCGAATCAATCTGGCCATTTTTCTCTGACCTCTCTTATCAACAAGGCATTTCCACCCACAGAACTGTCACTCACTCAGTGTTTTTTGTTTTTTGCACCATTCTATGCGAACTGTTGTGCATGAAAATCCCAGATCAGCGTTTATAGAAATACTCAAACCAGCCCATCTGGTAGCAACAACCATGCCACGATCAAAGTCACACAGACACTTTTTCTTCATTCTGATGTTGATGTGAACATTAACTGAAGCTCTTGACCCGTATCTGTATGATTTTATGCATTGTGCTACTGACACAGGATTGGCTAGATAACTGCATTAATGTGCAGGTGTACAGGTGTTCCTATTAAAGTGGATGGTGAGTGTAGGTAATGAATCAATGTAAGGCCAGTGCCTGAGCTGCTTTTTGGTTAATGAAAGTATTTAACTCATAAAGACCAACAAAGTCACTGTATCATTATATTTTAATAAACGATTGTACATAGGGCCATCATCTGCTTATTCATCATTTGACAAGTAACCTAGTTGCATGATGAAAAAAACATCATTAATGAGCATGCACAATTTATGGGCTTATCTAGGACATTATTCAAGTATATGGAAATGGGTCAGCAAAAATGAGAAAAGAAAAAAAAAACTTCAAGAGAACTAAGTTAAATGGTAAAAACAGATTATGATGTGATCTCATGGCTGGAAATTTGATAAAGCACACAAATAATTTGCAGTGTTAGGGTTATGGTTAGGGTCACAATATCTGACAGGACATGCCTATCATTTCACATTTATTTATAATCCAACAGTATAATATGGCTCACATACATTTCTAGATAAAAGTACTCACTTAAAAAAAACATATAATAACTCAATGTTGATAGGTCTGTAGGCATAAAAATGACTCACTGAATAAACAACCTTAATTTGTTGATGTCTTGAAATTGTTTGATTGCTGAATACTTAGGAATGGATTTTGTTTTCATCAAGGGAGCATTAATTCGCAATTCATCAAGCTTGAAATAATAGGTTATTACAATTTGTTTAATTAATGACTCTTTTCAAAATGTATTTAGTTAATGGGTTTAACTGGATTTACACCGCTACCCACTTTAATTTCATGTCTATTGTAAGTGTAAGTACAACTGAACCAGTGTCTTGTGTATCTGCTTCAGTGTGGCATGTGTTTTTGTGTATTCACATCTCAGGGCGTTTTATGGGTTTATGCTCATGTTTCTGAGCCACATGCGTTTTTGTGTGTGTGTGTGTGTGTGTGTGTAAAACACAATCTCTGTTAGAAGTAAATATGCTCAGTGTTGTGGACTGGGAAGTGAGAAAGGGCACAAGAATGCCACAATCCCCCACAGTTTTATCCTGCCCCTCCTGACATGCCTAACATCTGCTCCTCTATACCACATGTCCAAATGGCCTCTCAAATTATCAGCTACTGCAGGACTGTGAATATGACCTATACTGACACTTTATGCTAGTTGGAACGAGCATTCGGCTAGCAAATATGTGTCTGTGAAGGTCTCCAGTCATTTAGATTTAGTGGTAGTAATTTGAGTCGACTGGACTATAATCTTGAAGTGGTTTTACTGCAGGGGTGACTCTGCCACCGCAACTCTGATCTCAAATCATGTTTCAGATAGATCTGGTAGCTCTATGCAATTTATGAGGACTTAATGAATCCAAATTGGCCTGTGTAGCTTTAAATCATCCCTTGAATATTAGAAAGCATTGTATATAGCAACAGTAAATTCAATACAGTAATTTAATTATGAGGAGAAACAAATCAGATATTCTGCAAATGCAACCTTGTCATATACAGTACATACTAATTAGGTGGGCTGATCCTCTAGTAAACCCCCTCCCCATACCACCCCATATCTATATACAGTATGAGGCTTCATAAGCTTATCAGACCTGAACCTATTAGAGCCCATTAGACAAGTGATGAAACAATATGATTCAGGATTTTAAATGATAATCACTTCAATTTACTATTTTGCTGTTAGCCTCACTAACAAAGAATATAACACACTTTACAAGGGCTGCACATGGTAAAGAGTTAATGTGATACAGGGCTTGTAGTCATGCAGTGAAAGCAGAGATCATTAAGTTTGCCATGAGAACATGATAGGATGCAGAGCTGAAGCAGGTAAGCTGGAAACACTTTACACCTACTTTCTGCTTCTTTTGTGATGCAGAGCTGTGAGAGCTTGAGGAAGAGGGCACAGGCAGATGGAGGGGGCGGATCTGAATGATGGCACGAATATGAACGCAGTCTTGAGCACTTCAGGGCATTGAGCTGGAATACACTCGAGATCTCACTCACACTCTCGGTCCATATGAGACTGCCATGCACACCTGGTTATCATGCAGGGATGGACAAAAATACTTTCCAATTTTTTTAATACATAATACAAAATATGGCATATGTAAATGCATCAAAATAAATTACAATATACGGCAACTGAAATACAGTATATACCAAAATAAATATTTTAAAAATATTTTTATAAGTTGATAAAGGTAATGGAAACATGCTGGTGGATATCAGGGTGCCATTTGTGTCCCACTGATTTTACATGTACAGATATGTATGTACAAATAAAAGAGAATTAAACGCAGGTAATGTGTCCTTCACAACAATCTATTTGGATGTTTCAGATTTTACATTTTACCTTGAAATATAATCATTAGTCTAAGTCTAAGTCTAAGTCACAGTCTTTTATTTGTCATTTGCACAGCTGACACATGGAAAACTGCATATTGAAATTCTTATGGTAGCTCCATTGACAAATACTGGGCATATATTAACAGATAACATCTAATAAACAAAGTATACAAACACAATATCAAGTATATCCAGATTAAAAAAAATTCAGGATACACATATACACATAAACAGATAAGAGATACACAAAATATACATAAATATGGGTGGGTAGTGTACATACTAAATGTGCATGGCATTGTTTGACAGGCTAACTGATTATACTGTCCTTATGTTTTTAAAATGTTACTGTACCACAAATGTGAACAAGCTTTTGTATTTTGTAATAAAATTTTAATAAAATTTAACTATATAATGTACAACGAATAATAAAGGATACCATAATATAAAATCTTTTATACAAAAAGCATCCAATAACAGCTGCCATGGATTTTGTTAGAAAAAAATGAGTCAGTCAACATGCTGCAACCTTTCCATGTCCTCCCTGACGAGTGCATGCTGTTCTTGAACTGTTCACTGATAGAAGATGCTTCCTTTTATACGCCTTCTATAAGAATTTATGAGAATGAGCAATATAAGCACATGTGAAAGAGTACAGCAAACATGGTTGCACACGCTGCAAGCAATCTAGAGTGCTGATGATTCTATGAAAGGTTCAGTGTGTAGCACTTGATGGATCTGATAAGATGTTTTTGTGAAGCTTTGCTAGAAATCATCTTTATCTCGGGGCCAGAATTCTCTCCGTTCAACACTTTACTTCTTGTTCGTTTTGTCCAGTTGCAAGACTTTGAATGAGCTTTTCGGCAGGAAACCACACTGTGAAAATGTACAGTAAGTTTTTTTGTGTGTCTTTTGAGAAGAACATTGAATTGTCCCTTGGATATTAGAATTTCAAGCTGATATTGAAACATCTTACTCACACTCTGAGATCTCTTCTGAAACACTCATTAGAAGACTTCATTAGTATGTGAAAGTGCCGTAAGAAATACCAGCCATGACAAATAAGAGGAGTGTTCTAATAAATAAAATCAGTACCTTAAGAGCACTCTGGCCTTAAGAATGCATTAGTGTGTGTGTGACTGAAAAAGAATGTAATGGCAAACACTAATAGCTTGACATACAACATTAACCTCCTCCCTACCCATAGATCCTACTAGAACTCTCTTTATCATTCCAGACTAATGGCTTCACATTTGCACTCTGGGAACCTAAATTGTGCGTTTAGCTGTGGGGGGTGCACCGGAGACACACCTGAGATGCTCGCGGAAGCCCGACAGCACAGCAGAGAGTATGTACAAGATGAATTACTGTCAAGCAGATGTGCACTGGATTAGCAGTGTTAAGGATGCAGGCAATTTTTTTTTTCTGGCTACACAAGTATATTAAAGGAATAGCAATGAGGAGACATTTCCAGGTGCTTTTTGGAGACACTGCAAAATCAAAGAGAGCTCTGTTTGCTTGCGCACACACTCCTGCACCATAAAAATATGACACAGAGCATTATCAGAGCATTATCATATTAATAATGAAAGAGAGAGAGAGAGAGAAAGGCAAGCTATGGAATTGAAAGAGATAAAGTAACAATGAGGAGAAGGGGCCTGGCAGCAAAGAAAAAGTCAATTTCCTGTCAGAGCTAGCCTAGGAGAAGGATCTCCTCAGAGCAAAAGCTGATGTCACATTTGTGGATTACATGCCTAAGAGCCTGTCAGTCTCCAAACCTGACACTTACTCGCCTGCAAAATACTAACACAGAAGACATTAGTAAGAATGGGACAACTTTCCACGCTACCACTCAGGCTAAAATTACAGGGCTCAGACGGATAGGCATTTCTCATCAAGACCCAGTACGATTGTTTCCACTGAAACAAATCTCAGTTCTCTCCAAGCCAAATAATATACATTAAAACCTATGCTCATTGATCAAAGTGACAGAATAGATTTTTCTTCAGCAATATGATTCATTTTCAGTGACACAAATGAAAGCAATTTTGGTACATTTACGGTAACAGGGTCGCTACAGCATGATGCAAACCCAGCACTGTTACAAAATGTTCTTAAGATGATAGTTAAACACAGCTTTAAGTTCCCTGTGTTTCTTTGGCAAATACTTGCAACAAATATGGAAATGAGATGGATATGGAACAGATTTGTTTAGTATCATTTACCTCTCACCTGTTTTTTTTTCCTTTATATCTGAATCTTCTGATGTGGACTGCCAAACAGGAGTGAATGGTAACCATCATGTGGGAGTTGTCCCAGTGGATGATGGCTGTGTGCACAGATATAGTCTGAAGGATGCTGAATTAAAAATGGGAAACGCTTGAGAGCCATCAGCTCACAGTGTCTGGTGATTTCAGTCCAATTTTCGACCTCTCATTCCCTGTCACTATCACTTTCCATTATGCCGGCTGAGTAAACAAGCCAACCAAATGTTAGTCTCTATAGGAGAGGCCCTGTAACTACATAGCACCTGCCATGCCTCCAGATTTATACTCAGTTCATTATATTACTATTGCTCACTTCCAGAAGAACAGCGTGAAGAACATTCCCCTCTTATATGGTAGGAGATCAGGTCTCATGTTAGCTAAAATTGATCAAGCATGTGAAAAAAGCATGTGTTTGTCAACTTGAGCCATTTAAATCTATCAGTTACATGGTCTGTGGCATTTAAAATGACCATAAAGGACTATTCAGGGGCAAAAAATTTTCTTGTGTAAAATTCCGAACCCCAAATTAAAAAAAAAAAAAAAAAAAAAAAAATTAAGTATATGCTGTAGCAAGTTAAGGTTAAAAATCTCATTTCATTTGGTGAAGTTGTACATTATAAGTAGCTGTTATAAAAAAAAAAACATCTGGCGAGTGCTTGTTTTAATCCCCATAGTGGTATTTTAGCTAGCAGTACGTGTGAAATTGAAAAATCTAGAGCAAAATGTCCCAGAGAGAGCTGTGCTTATACATTTAAGAAGAAACATTCTTAGTTCATCACCAAGAAAGCAACCTCGCAAGTGCTGATGACATTAAAATATCCCTGAAAGCAAAACATGCTGTTGTCTTACATACCAAATTTTGGTTTTACTGGTGTGTGTTTTCATGTTCCACAGGTGCCTGTGCTACTCTTTTTTAAAATTTTCAACCAATCACAAGGAGAATGTCACTGACTCTTACTGTTTCTGACCAGTGTGATTACATTCTGCTACTTTGCCTCTCTCTGAATCATGACCCAGATTTGATGTGACTCATTTGGATGATTTGCATGGAAATGATCTGTCATTCTGAATATTTTATTTCTTTCCTGTGAAATGGCAAGTCTTTGTTAAAATCTCAATGCTGTGAAAATAATTTGGAGAGATGAAACAAGAATAACGATTCTGCCAGAGTAAGAACTCTATCTCATACATAAAATTGTGTGTGTGTGTGTGTGTGTGTGTGTGTGCGCGCGTATGTGTTTGTGTGTGTGTGTGGAGGAGGGCGTGGGTGAAGGCAAGAAGATTAATGTCTTCCGTAGGTATTCTAATAATCTCGTCTAATGAAAACATCTTAATTTTTGTGGACTAAAATAATCAACTTTCTTTTATTAAGTTTCAAAATTTCGCAGGTCATTATGCGAAATTTGTCTATTGTGGATCTATTTTTTGTGCCATATTCTCCATTTTTTAGTCTAGAGAAAAGGTAAAGAATACAATATGTCCCCATTCTGTCTTGTAATAATATTTCAAAGCGATTGCTGAAACCTTAGATGAGTGGAGAAATCATGATAATTCACTGCCTTCAAAAGATTTTGAACCCCTGGAGTTTGTGGTTTTTGTGTGTGTTACAATTTAATCAACACTATTACCAAGGGTCCCTGGAGGAATAGTGGTTAGGCCTTGGTGCTCTCACAGCCACAACCTGGGTTCAATTCCTGGCCAGGGAACCGACCCCAGCCACTGGGGTTGCACACAACAGTGCACTTCCAGTGCCGGTCCCAAGCCCGGATAAAATCGGGGCGGGTTGCTTCAGGAAGGGCATCTGGCATAAAAAACTGTGCTAAATCAAATATGCAGACCAATGATCCATGTAGTGAACCTTAATGGGAGCAGCCAAAAGAACAGCAACAATCAACACTATTACCATAGATCAAACAAAATGATGCAGAATAGCAATTAAATAAGGAAACCTAAATCTTATATAATAGACAATGCTAGTCTATTGCTAGTTAATGCTAGTATTAATGCACTGTAATGCATAAATATGTGGTGTGCTACCAAACCCTAATTAGAATGATAAAGATTTTGGCATTTTCCCATTAAATCAGACCTAGGCTGAATAAAATAGTAATTTCTCACTTTACTATACATTTAATAATAAACATTTCAGGATCCACTTTTACCCATTCTTTGGTTATATGTTTCTAATATTAAGGTATTTAAAATATACTTAAATAAGTTATTTAATAAAAAATGTTAAAATATAGGGTGTTCAAGAACCTATTACTAGTAGACCTATTATTATTTTGAAAATGACCTGGCTGACTGGAATCTTTCACAGATATGCTAAGATATGGTAGGAGTAGAATCATATGGAACCTCTCTGTTCTATCAAGTGAAATGGGGTAGGTCTGTTTCACGGAATAATCTGTAAAATCAGAAATTGTCTAAGTGTACCTACAGTCCCCTCGGAAAGTACTGGAATGGCAGGAACAGTTCTTTTGTTTTTGCTGTACACTGAAGACATTTGGGTTTGAGATTAAAAGATGAATATGAGATGATAGAGCAGAAGTTCAGCTTTCAGTTCCTGATATTTACATCCAGGTGTGTCTGTGATACAAGCAAGTTTCATCCTTACACCTACACATTGTTCTAATACCTCTGCTACTTCTTGTAAATATTAAAGCGAGCTCTTTCATACACTGTTGGACTTGCATTTAACTATAACGACAATCGCAATGAATTGAATTAAGATAAATTAAACCGAATGATAGTGATCATTGTACCACAGAGAACTGGCGTTTCTGTGAGAATGAAACTGGATCCAATTTCCTAATTTGAATTGGTAATTACATATGAATGTTTATTCTTTTTAATTTGTTTGAAATTGCCTTAGCCCGAGTCAGTCAAAATGTATTTACAACGATTAGCATGGCTGTCTACAACTTTCCAATTCTGATTGTATTAGCATAATTTGGAATTGCTGAAAAATCATTTAATTTTAGAGGACGTTTATTGTGCACATATGCATTAATCATCATAAGTTTCACTTGACCTTTTCACAGTAAATATAGCAGCATAAATTTTGGCCTTCTGACCTTCTGGCCTGAATAATTGTTTGTATGGTATATACATAATTAATAATCTTATTTCTTTGGTCAGCCCCCCTTAAACTTTCAGAAATAAATAATTAAATTACTGGAGGAGTTAACATCGGCTGCTCAAGCTTGTCAGTAAGCTGTGACACATTAATCTGGCAGCATTTTATTGATCATGTGCGAGAGAGCAGCAGACAGTAACAGCACTTTCCAGTTCAATTCGTTTTAATTAGTAGGCAGGATGTTAGCAAACTGTTGTATTAACGAGAAGAGGATTCTATAGCGATCATCTGAATTACTTTTCTGCCTCATTATCTCAGAATATTCATACTAGAGGAATGTAAACATTATGGATAAACTCACCTGAATGTTTGCTTGTACTCCATATATACAATGTAAAAAGCGTTAGATGACAAATCTGAAGCCATTGAAAAAAAATAAACATTTACTTGGCCATGCATTTCTGCTACAAATATTACATACTTTGATTTGATCCTCAGATAAAAACAACTGGCTGACGGCAAAGTTTGAGTTGCTTTTTAAGCCAGACGAGAGAATCTGTTATACTGGTGACATCTTAGGCACTTGGCATCTTGGCATCCAACAAACACATGGAAATAAACTCCCTGATTATCTGGCACCAGCCAATGCTCTGTTTATTGGTGGCCCACTGCAGGCTAATGCTCAGCCCACGCTCAGCCTCCGCTGTGCCTACTCACTGCTATAATGAGGTAGAGTTTGTAGTAAAGTGAGAACACACTCTGTACTTTGTCAAACCTCAGCGAAATAATAGTCCACCTGAGGTGCCCATCTGTATGTGCTGACATTTGTGCAGGGAAAGGACATTCCACTTAGCATGCTAATAAACCCGATCGACCTAGGCCACTCTGATATATATGATAATGTGCTGGTAATTGGTAGCCTGTTTAAAAATTGATCTGTGTTATTGGAGGAATAAGTAACTGTAATTCAAATGTTGTAATCTAACACTGAAGTAAAAGCAAGACAATTTGTGATTTCTTAAGAACACAGACATGAATCCGTAGAGATGTAGGTGGGTAAATGCACAATAATACTTTAAAGGGACAAATTTGAAGACAGTGAATATCACTCTCATGTTATAGAATTAACGCTGGAATTAAGAATGTTTTGTTTCTGTAAAACAGGTGAAGCAAAACAAGTTATTCCAGAGCCATGTACTCACTGTCCACTTTAATAGGAACACTTGTACACCTGCTCATTCGTGCAGTTATTCAGTCAGCCAATCATGTGGCAGCAGCACAAAGCATAAAATCATGCAGATACAGGTCAAGAGCTTCAGATAATGTTCCCATCAAAAGGGGGAAAAGCCTGATCTCTGTGACTTTAACTGTGGCATGGTTGTTGGTGCCAGACTTACTGGTTTGAGTATTTCAGAAACTGCTGATCTCCTGGGATTTTCACACACAACAGTCTCTAGAGTTTACACAGAATGGTGCGAAAAAAAAAAAAAAACACCTCAAGATTTTGACATTTATGACGTTGGGCCGACACCATTAATCCAGAGCAATTTACATTTTTCTCATTTATACATCTGAGCAGTTGAGGGTTAAGGGCCTTGCTCAAGGGCCCATCAGGGGTAGTTTGGTAGTGCTGGGGTTTGAACTCACAACCTCCCAATAAGTAGGCCAACAACTTAACCAATGAGCTGCCACTGCCCTCACTGAGCTACTACTGCCCTCACTGAGCTGCCACTGCCCTCACTGAGCTACTACTGTTGAGTTTCAATGTGTTGTGCATGCTAAGATGTTTTTCTGCTCACCACAGTTGTAAAGTGTGATTATTTGAGTTACTACAGACGTTCTGTCAGCTCAGACCAGTCTGGTTCTTCTCCTCTGATCTCTCTCATTAACAAGGTGTTTCAGCCTGCAGACCCTCCAATCACAGGATGTTTTGTTTTTCGTACCATTCTGTGTAAACTCTAGAGACTGTTATATGTGAAAATCCCAGGAGATCAGCAGTTTCTGAAATATTCAAACCAGCCATCTGGTATCAACAACCATGCCACAGTTAAAGTCACAGAGATCACACTTTTCCTCCACTCTGATGTTTGATATGAACATTAACTGATGCTCTTGACCTGTATATGCATGATTTTATGCACTGTGCTGCCTTGGATAATTGCATATATGATAAATAAATAAATAAATAGCCAAAAAGTTGGCATATAAATAAATATATAAACAAAAATATAAATCAAAGACAACAAAAAGTGAGCCTTGTTTGTTTTTGCATCATTCTATTTTAGGCTGCTTTGACAAGTGCCAGCTCTCATGAGTGCCAACATGCTGTCTGGTTTTGATACAGTGTCACTGTTGAATCGCCAAATGATTATCTGCGGCTATGTGGTGATTTTATTTGATGGGAGACAGTGACAGATCTGAAACTCATTTCTTGTTTTAAAAGGGAAGACCGAGCCTTTAGCTAGTGGTGCATTTCTGTCTCCTAGAAGTCACCATGATGCATTGCGCCTATTATGTAAAATGACAAATATGAAATATGAGCGACAGTACATTAAATTAAGAAAGTCACAATTTTTCTGAAATCACTAAATTTTGCTTACATGTTTGGAAAGACAACATTTGAAACAAGTGCATGTTTGAGTGCAAATAAGAATTAGTTGATATGCCTATCCAAGTGCAAAAGATTTATTTCTCGTTTCTGTCCAATCTCTCTAATCTCATGTGTGCAACAAGATGGTGTGTAGTGTGAAGTATCCAGATATGTGTTCTGTCACCTGCTCCTATCTCTGACTGATGAAGACGTCCTTCTGCACATAATGACCTATCCCTCCCCTGCCATTTTTAGAACTCCATTTTTGGGATTCCACTTTAATCAGAGCTCTCCATCACAGGCATGTCAGTGTCAGAGTGGCCTGACAAACCACCAGCTCATCAGAACAAGGAGGTTTTTCATACCTCTATGGCCAGGATTTACAGGCTACAGCAGGCTGGACATCACAAAAACAGGCTGTTACTGAAGGTTTGCCAGAGAAAACCATATGAGTGAGATAATGTGACGCTTGATGGATTCAAGTGTGCTAGGTGTGTTAAGTCTTCGTTCAGGTTTGAGTCATTCGGTTGAAAACTGTCCAAACATTTCCAATTCACGAAATAACTCATAACCAAATTACGATGCAATTTTAAGATTTTAAAATTGCATTTTGTATCAGCACCGTGGTGCAGTGGGTGTTGCTGCATCATAGCAACCAGGTCTCCAGTTCACTCCTGAGCTTGGGTTTTTGTCTGTGTGGAGATTCGCAAGTTATCCACATTCCTGTGTGGGTTTCCTCTAACCTCTAAAAAACATTGCTGGAGTTGGATTGGCTATGCAAAAAAATTGCCCCAGATACAATATGAATGAGTGTGTGAATGTGTGTGTGCATGGTGCCCTGCAATGGACTGGCGTCCCATACAGGGTGCATTTCTACCTCATTCCCATGGGAAAGCTCAGGAGCTGTGACCCTGACCAGGCTAAAACAGTTACTGATCATGTTTTAGTACCATTAGTATCAGGACAAATATTTAGGAAAGTTATTCTTCAAATAGATTGGCACTTCTTATGGATTCCTGTAGGGCCACTGTACATCTCTAAATAGTTACATGTTAAAAAACATTCATATCCTGGGTTCCAATGGCATGATGTCATCTTTGTTAGATTATTTCACTGAATAACGTATTTAGGAAATTGAGATCAATTCAAAAAGAGCTTGTTTTATTACATTAGAGAGGATATAATTTAAGTAGCACTTGACTTAATTGTAACATATATATCTCCACAGCCCTGACACTTTTTGTCCCTCACTTCCTTGCAGCTCTGACAGCTCATCTACCATCGTCAACGAGAGCTGCCATTTAGAGTGTCAGAGCCAGCTGTCATGTTACTGATGAATTTGTAATTATTAGCACTATTCCCTACTGTCATTTGGATAAATGACCCTCGCTTTATTTATGATTCAAACCCAAGATATTAGGCCTTATTTCTAGAGTTTCCATTTTGTAGGTCTGTATTGTGCTCCGTTTCTTTGTGTTTCTTTGTAGTCAGAGGCAAGAATTTGTAACTATTTTACTTTCAAAGTTTAATTCAATGATAAAGGGTTCTAAGGAAAATAACTCAGACAAATTACTAAACATATTTGATTTTTTTATTCAGCAAGAAGCTGTTGAAATAGGAACAAGAATGAAAGAGCAAATATCACTATTTATAACACTGCAAAACCCAGCAGCAATCAGAAAAGAATTTGGTCACCTGACAACTTTCCAAATTCATTGGGTATTCATATATGTAAAAAAACCAAAAAAAAACCCAAAAACAAAACAAAAACCAAAACTGTGCTGCATATGATATTTCAGCAATTAAAAGGACATTCAATTCACTGGTCAAAATAAAATCATAATCATAATAGCACATTACAGAAATTCATTTTGAACACAGGAAATTCAGCAAAAGGTAACAAACAAACAAACAAAAATACACTTCCATGGTTTCTTACCTCCCAGAGGACATCGGTCTAATAGCCAGTAAATAAATTTGCACTTTCCATATCTGAACGTATATTACAATACTATCTACAAGTTAATGAAACACTTACATGAGCCTTTTACAAAGAATTATTACATTCCATATCTATGCAGCTGCAACCAGCATTGCAATGTTTTTTTTTATTGCTCCAACATCTTTCTGTATAACCACAATGCACAACCTGTTTACACAATTAAAGCTACTTAAGAAAACTTAAAGCAGTGCTTGATATGAAATCTTGATTGCAATTGAAATTCCAGGAAAAAAATAAAGGTAGATAGATAGATACCCGGACAGACAGATACAGACAGACAGACAGACATAAATAAATAACATCACCTACTGTCATTAAATGAAGGAAGATAAATAAGGAATGATCACATGCAAAATGTTAAATGTACCATTTCAGCCATTTCGTCTTACAGCCAAGACAATACTGCAGCATGCTTTGTATATGGAATTACTTCCCTCCTTTAAACATGACTGTAATGTCAGAAATAAAATCACACGCGATGCTATAAATTTGTACAGATACAATAAACTATACTC
Source organism: Pangasius djambal (assembly GCA_022985145.1). Lineage (NCBI taxonomy): Eukaryota > Metazoa > Chordata > Actinopteri > Siluriformes > Pangasiidae > Pangasius > Pangasius djambal. Next base: position 17,686,232 of record CM040981.1, read on the forward strand.
ATGATCATTTCTGCACAGGGGAAAAACCTCAAGGTCCAGCATATTTCAGACATAAATAAAGATATATAAAAATATTTAGCTTCATTAAGGAGGGTAAACATGCATCACTTGAAGCACTTGTAGGTGTTTGGTCCACATTATGCCACTAAAATAAAACATAATTACCAAAAAAATAAATAATAGTTCAAAATAAATACAAGCGTACCAATAGCCAATTAAAAAATACCAATAATTGGTCATCCTTTGATTTTTCAAGGTAAAGCATTCAGACTCAAAAACGAACAAAGAAATAAATAACTAAATACACAAACAGATATGTAGGGAGTGGTGCTGTGAACATGTTTTCACCTCTTCCCTGCCTGAAAAGTTTGTTCATAATAAATACCACATCATTTTTTCAAAAGGTATTTGCACAATATTGATTTGAAACAGAATGAACTTAAAGCTAATATTTAATTTAAGAGAATTCTCATAGAAATAAATTAAAAGTCTGTATTTACTGTTGTGTTCTTAATTTACTGTACTAAATTTAAATGACCAATATGTTAAAAAAAAAAAAAAATCTTACATTCACAGTAAAGGATGAGACTAAAAATGTAGATGGCAATATGATGTTTCTTTCTCTTTTTCTGGTTATGTTTTGACTGTTCCTCACGTGACCGCTTGCTCATCTTGGTAACACCCTACGAGCACCGTTACAAAAAAATAGGTAAAATAACAAAGTCATGATAATAAATGCTAAAAATAAATGAACTATATCATATATAGTACACTACAATATGCCAGAGTAGAGATCACAGAAAAAGGTCAAAGTCTGATTTCAGGAGAATCCACAAACACTCACAGAACAGCAAAATATAAACACAGTAAACCCAATGGGAACAGCCATGTTTGGGGGAAAAAAACCATACAGGGCATATAATTTTATGCATAAATACATATTTACATTTCGAAAAGCACGGCAGAAAAACGGTAGAAAAGAGAGAAGAGAGGAGACACAATCAACAGTCTATGGCTCGGTGGCTGGATATCGAGACACTGCTTACATGAGTGAATGAGTGTACGAAGTCCCTGGATGGTTTTTGGCTTTTCTCTTTAGTCCTGGATCTTCAGCACTACTAAAGAGCATCATTGGTTGGAGGGGACCATGTCTTTGATAACGGGTTCTCTGTTTAAATAGGTGGCCCAGTAAACCAGGTTGAAGGTTCCGAAGAGCACAGGGAACATGATGCGGGACATGCGGTCGATCTTACTCACGCTGTTGAAGGTTTTCTTGTTCTCAGCTGGTTTGCTCTCGGTTTTGGCCTTGCCTGCTTCTGCAACTCCACCTTTAGCGATGGTGGGCAGGACAGAGTCCTTGGTGATGTTGGGAGCATAGTTCGCAACAGCCACTGCGTATGCATTGTTTTTCTTGATCACAGAGGCTTTCTCCTTCTTCTGTGAAAGGAAAACAAATGGCGAGAAAAAGAGAATGATTTTCACTCTTGAAAAAGAGAAGGAGTTCTAAATAAATCACACTGAGTACAAATTAAGACGTGTTGGTGTTCTTAGGATGACAAAGATCACAATGAAAGGAGGATAAAATAGGGTCCGTAAATGTTGTTTTTCTCTCAAAAGCTGTAATTTCTAAGTGGTTGCAATGTTTAAAGATTCAAATTTGAGCTAATCGTAAATATATGGACAAGCTGACAGAACCGAATGCCATTTCTGTTTGACGCTTACTTACTATTACTTGATTAGGGAAAAGACATGCTCATGAATAAACAATGAGCCTAAATACTTAAATTCTCAACAAGACTGACAGGAACGTGTTTGAAAGGTCTGATGTAAATTGATTTCAGAGGAGGAAAAAGCTTCCTGTTAGGATCTCAATTAGAGATGCTGGATATACGGAGGCATGATTGACAGCATGCCAGGAGAAATGTAATTTCAGAGCTGAGCCTACTGGACTGCATTACAAGCTGTATTAGAGGTCATTTCAACTTGGAAATTGAACTGAAACAGTGGTGCACTATTAGTATACTTAAAATTTTAAGTCAAAATGGTGTCATATGCAGTAGTTTGAGTATGCAGCGATCACTGAGTTTGTTTCCTGTAAAGCAATGAATGCAAGCTGATTTACCTAGCAGCAAATCCAGTATGAGAGTTCATTGTATGTCATGGTATGCCATTTAAAGTTCATTGTATGCGGTAAGGCTTGATGAGTAACGTCACCTGATTTTATACATGATAAATGAAAATGAAGTCTACATTTAACAGAACTCCTATACACTCCTATACACAATGGATAATATATATTATACTAAAGTAATACATAAATATCAACTGGCAAATGTCACTTGTTTTCTAATTAGAGTGTCATTTATCAAGTCCTTGCTTAATTTAATAACTGAGTTTCCCAGAATGATTAGTAAATGACTGCTATGGGCTGCTATGGAACCCAAACACACAGAAATAACACAGGCTAATCCATCATCAAAAAACATATTCCTTAGGCCATTAGCCAATTGGTTTGATCCACACATTTCCGTATCCTGGCGTTCATTAGAGGAAAATATGGTGCATCCTTGGAAACTTCAAGATGCCCTTTTTGTTACAGTACACAAGCAATATAAATTACATTTTGCTTACATTTGTAATATTTCTTGCAGTTGGCATACTCATTCCCCTATATTTCACAATAAGGGACTTCTAATTGGAGGGAGACCTATCTCTGATCCTCGAATGGAAAATATAGGCATTCATTACTTAAGGGATATTTATAGTGATGAGGCCTTATGTTCGTTCAACAAAATCAAGAATATATTTGGCTTGCCAGATTCTTCCCTTTCCTTTTACTTGCAGCTTAGGTGGAGAGCGCATGGGGTCCCATAGCAATGTCCTGTGCCCACTCACTCACTTAGTGATTTTTTTTTTTAGAAACAGAACAGTTTAAGGGTATAGTGTCCAGATATGACCAAATGTTGGTGGAGGCAGAATATTGTATATTAAACTCCCACTGGACAAGCTCTGGAGACGTGATTGCTCAAGTTTAGACCGTAGATTTAGTTGGGTGTGGTCTAATATTCATGACTCATCTCGCAACCGCGATCACCAGCAAATTCACTTTAATTATATTCACAGAACATATTTAACCCCTCTTAATCTCCCCTGGATGAATGTCATAAGTGATCCCTTATGCAAACTGTGTCAGATGATGGTACCAGGTATCTTTCTTCAACTCAATAAGAGAGCTGTACTAGCTGGTCTCACTGCAGCTAAGAAAATGATAGCAGGTTGGTGGAAACTGCTTCACTCTTATTCCATTTAATAATGGATTCTCACCTTTTTGGATGTCAACTATATGGAGCTCTCAACAGCGCGAAGTAATTGTGCCAATGAAACTACATTGAATATTTATATTAGTGCTGGTGATAAATTAAAGAATCTTCTCTAGTGATCTAGATCTACCTCTTCCCCACCATCAGCTTTCAATATCACGCATTTTCAGCCCTGGTATTTTGTATGTCCTTGTGTTTGTGTTTGTGTCCTTTTGTATATATATGTTTTTTTTGTAAAAATGAGACTGTTCTCTTATATACTAGTGAGTTTATATTGTGGATTTTTTCTGTGCATGTATGTAAAAAGACTCTAATTTCTATTTTTGTTCTTTTAATATGTAAAATCCATAGCTTTGTCACATAATGGTTGCTCATATTCAATAAATATTTGATCACACACACAAAAAAGACAAACATTATAGCATATAAGCAAATGCACTGGATTATGTGGTATTTTATTCTATGGTTTACTGTAAATTTTACAGTACTTTATTGGGAACCTGTTGCCAGTAAAGTACTGTAAAATTTACAGTACTTTTTTTTTTACAATGTATGTACAATAATTATATGTTCTTTGCCCATTAATCATAAATTGAAACAAGTCATGCAACTATGGGAAGCAGATATAGGAGAAGGGGAGCTGGGAAAAGAGGAACCAGTGTGAACGTCATGACAAACTATGATCTAGTTAAACATAAATTAAATAATATTTGTTTATGGTTCTCTCAGTGTTTACCTTCCTATATGGGTAGACATTTATGAAGTGTCTCTGATGACAAATGTTCACTTTTATACTTTATGTCCATCTGTTTCTTGGCTCACTCTAACAAATACCTACCTCTGTATGACAAGGACAGGAAAACTAAAAAGCTGTGGCTTTAGAAACACTGCAGTAGGATTATTAACCATTTACACTGACAGCGGGTTCACATTTGCATTCCTCTCACCCTCTCCCTGTTGTTACCCAAATAAAATGTTTTTCATAGCTGAATAATAATAGCTGAATAATAAGCCAAGATGAATAGCTGAATAATAATCCAAGATTTTTAATGAACATTTATTAGCATGTTCATCAATCAGTTGAACATAGCACCCTTCACATAATGGGAAAAAGTCTGCTGGTAAATACATCCGTTTATTACCTTGTCATTGACCACGCTCTTGCCGTCCCAGGCCCAGCCACGCTTGGTGAAATAGTTGACTGTAGCAAATTCGATGAGGGCTGAGAATACAAATGCATAGCACACGGCAATGAACCAGTCCATGGCGGTGGCGTAGGCCACTTTAGGCAGCGAGTTACGGGCACTAATACTCAGAGTTGTCATGGTCAGTACAGTCGTAACACCTGAAAAACATAAGAGATGGAAAAAGAAGGACTAAATAAAGAATCCTGATTTCAATGTAGTCTTACCAAGTAATTTAATAATTGTAATGTGTAAAAGAATGGGTGAATCTAATGGTTCAAACACAATGCTATACTCTGCTGAGCCTCTAATGTAAATTAGAGGTTCAGCAAACTGCAATATTCTTGGAGACAAAACAGAAAATATTGTCTGCCCCAAGTCTATTGTTTCAGGCTCCTTCAAAAATGGCTACAGTATCCTGTGATGCCTCACTGAACCTAATTTTCTCTTCTCTCTAATTTCCCTGTCTCTTTCCCACTATTTAGTACTAAAGTGTATTTTTAGAGTGTGCCTTGAAAATTACACAAAGGCCTTTTGAATCCCTTTTGGCATACCTTTTTTTTTTTTTTTTTTTTAGCAATAAATAGCAATAATTAGTTATTGGAATTACAAATTGCAATAATTGTATCTTCTTGTAGACTAAACAGCATGTTTCATAAAGCTCCTCTTGCAATCTGTCCTTCCAGCATAATATTCAGAGGACCAGTGACCACGTGAGAAGAGTCCTAAACCAAAGACCCTTTTACCCTGGGTTGTTTCATGCATTTGAATATCAGAATTATAGCCAGGTGGAAATTATCCACAGAAAAATGAAAGACATTTTATACTCAAGCCACATTTTAAATCCGATCTTTCAAATCACTTCAGGTCTCAGACACATTTTTGCCACATTATACAAGTGTAAACGCATTTGTTTCGCCATTTGCATCTGACAATCAACTTATTCACAAAACAGCTAAAAACAAGGAAAAGTTAGTGTTTGAATGTAATGAGCTAGTTTGCATATTAATGCATAATACAGCAATCGGAATTCAGTCTTGACTCCAAGTGTAAATGCATGGTTAAAATCGTATCAGAATGCTTTCTAGATAAAGGATGCCGGAAATGACCAGGTGTAAATGCAGTCGTAATGTTGGACAATTACACCTCTATCTCCAGCTAGAAGAAACGACAGAGTACACGAAGCACCATCTAATTCTGATGAGCACATAAACAAATGCCTCTAATTCATTTTATGAATTTTATGAATACTAGTGAGAGAGAGGAAATCAGCTGCGTGTCAGAAAGCCTCACCAATATGAGGGACTAAAATGGATTATGCCATTTTGATCATGGTAATTCTCAAGCTTAATGGACAGAGAGCAAAAAATAAAGGCAATAAAGCAGCACAGTAAGAGATGATTTGGGATGAGCAGAGAATGTGAATGACAGGGAGCAGAAATGCTATAACGTGATTGCACAGACATCAGGTGATTTGTTTGCTGAAGCAATCAAATTTCTAATCAACTCATCTTATACTGATGGTGAATGAAGCACAGTTAAGAATTATTGGCATCATTCAAGAGATCAAGCAAAAATAGATAATAACCTCTACCATTTATCCAAATCAACACCAAGATGGTTGCGAAAAGGCGAAGTCAATGAGAAACAACGAGTTTTTTCTGTCCCTGGATTTGACACCTAACAAAAACTAAAGAATATAAAGGAGACTGAAATGTTCATGGAGCAGAGGCCCACGATCCTTCCGGTCTTATTAGATATTACATAGAATGGCTCAGCACTGTTATTTTCTCAGGGTAGGGCTTCACCAAATATTAACTGTGGAGTGATAATTACACTCTGCTGCATGTTGTTGCCATATGGAGACATACAATTTATCTGTATTTAAAACCTATTCGCCGATTGGCCGTTGTTACAGCAGATCAGCTTTAGTTGTACCATTTATGTAACTGGATGAAGACACATGACATTTAAATCTCTCACAGTAAAACCCCTGGTTGCAAGGAGTTATGCTCCTAATGAAATGTTTACCTCTGCTTAAAACAGTCATAAAAATATTAAATGTTCGATAGGCCTATTTGTTCTATGGTGTTGCCATATGTCAGTGTACCCCAGTCCACCCCCTAAAATGAAAAACACAAGGATGTATCAGCCACTTTGCTGAACCAGTGCCTCAGTTATGTTTTTTCCTCTTGCCTTCTTTTTAGCATTTAGAAAACTATGACTTGTCTAAATCAATTATCTTTAATCTATCTTTAATCAATTATAAAACCCACTGGGAGTTCACAGTGAGAACTTAGTACTAAGTAATTAGAAATAATTAGTTCATTAGTAACATTCATATGTGTATTTAAATGTAATTAAAAATGTATTGAATGTAATGTACTGTAAAATTCTATTTTAGAAACCATACTGGCATCATTGTCCAGAAACGTTCTTTTGTGAGCAAGTCACACGTGTGTGAGATGCGCCACTTGCTTTGGTTTGGCTATTCCAACCCTTTGGAATGGAAAATGATCAGAATGTCAACCAAGATGAAGGATACATCATTTTCAAAATGCATCAGAAGCAGACAAGCACTTTAAATTTGCTCCAGCATCTGACCACTATGCTACACAGGCCAAGGCTAAATGGATCCTTGGCATTAAGGTAAAGTCTCTTTTTACTGAGCAGCAACAACAATTATTAAAACATTACATTACAATATAGTTTGAACCAATAATAAATAAAGTCAGTGCGATTGTTAGTCAGTTAAGCACTACAGTATATGCATACACTTCATACTTTGGACACAGATTTCGCAAATCCATTTACTGTTCCTTTTCTCTCAGTATAATTAGCTAAAAGCATGCACCCCAGCATTCTGTAAAGAAACCACACAAACAGAAAAAAAATAACAAGCACCACGCAATATATTAGTCACATATGTTAGTCACAGTGAACCTTTGGCCTCAATTTAATCATCTTGCTGAAAGGACATGGTGTTTCTCTCCTGGAGTTCATACTGCCATACTGACTCACTCATCTAAGAGGCCAATAACACAAAGAAAAAAAAATCTATAATATTCTAAATAAACAAGCACTACAAATGCTGCCAAGGAAAAGACTGCAATAATAGGTGCATCATTAAAAGTGAATATTCTTATGCATTAATACATAAACAGAAGGAGCATGTATAAATGCAGGCTGCATATTGTGATTATGAGAAAATGAAAGGTCAGTAAAGACCTGGGGTTTGTACAGTCACATATGTGTGCTGGTGTGTAGCTAGTGTGAGTGCTGACAACGTAAATATGCATTAGTAAATGTTTTACAGCTGTGTTCTCAGAATTTAAAAAAAAAAGATTTTTGAGTAACTAGCCAACAGCAAGAGGAGAAAGAGAGATTATTACTTGGTTAGAAGAACAAACCACAGTGAATCTCCATGGTAACAGGACAGAGTTCCTTAATTCTGGATAAAACTCTTATTAACCCTGTACATTCTTCACTCTTGTAACACGTCCTTTTTTACAGTTTTATTGTAGCTACTGATTAGTTAATAATAACCTTATTCGTAAAAAAAAAAATTCAGGCCTCAAGATGAGTGTTGTCTCAGATTAAGATACTATCTCCTCTGATGTCAATTGTCCAGGGGAAAAAAATAATAATTCATGGACTTTAAAGGGAACGATACTATTAATGAACAATATTGTCATATTTATGTAATTTAATGTTGGCCTCAAGTGGTTTTTAATATTATTACAAAATATTAATTTCAGCATGACATATTGTGGTCATATCAAACTGTCAGACAATGGAGCTATACTTAATAGCGCTCCTCACTTGAGCGGATATTGCACAAGTAAAAAGGGCTTAGGTTCAAGGTCAGAATTGTGACTTGGTCCACGTGCATAACTCTCGTGCAACTTCTGAATAGTGCTCAAGTCTGTAGTTATGTCTGAGGTCTGAATACCGATGTACGCAATTATGGTATTAAATCCTCGCTGCTTAACTCAACTCTGAATACGGCCCAGTGACCTCATGCTGCTCAAATGAGGAACGGGAGGGAAAAACCAGATCTCAGACACTGAGCTTCAGTTCGAGAATCAGAAATTTCAGCTGAACCACAATTGACCCCAGGTCATCCATACACCTGGAATGAGACTCAGATTGATTTCTCAGCTTCTTACTCTGCTTAGCAGTCATCACTAGGCATGGGCAAGTGTGACTGATGGTCAATGTTGAGGTAGTGGACACATAGTTGGTGCTCCTCCTTGGCTTCCTGGGGACTCAGACACTGGCTGCACAAGCACAAGTATTCCACCATGGCTCATTAGTCACGGTCAGAAAAACCAGTAGAAGATGCTAGCAGTATGTAGCCCCAGGCCTGCTAGGCTTTTGGAAGCTGGGAAAGAAACCAGAGCTAATGCCATTCTACAAGGAGCGTCTCCTCCTCATGGGTATTAGATAGCAGTGCGGTGCTCCAGGAATTCTGTGCTGCTACTCAGCAAGGAGGTATGTCAATAGTATTTACAACAAATACTACATCACTTATCACTTCAAGGCTTTGTTGGAAAAGTCTTGCCATGAGTGTGTGCACCAGAGTGTATAATGATGATTTTCCACCAACAATAGCAGTTATCTGGTATTCACAGAACCACAGCCACATACGTAACTAATGTTCTGACACAAGCTTGCCTGTCCCAGTGCAATTTGCTTATGACTCCAGACTGTGTTTCTTTTCCTGTTTTCTTGTTTCCTAAGTAATTTCCTAGTTCCAAATAGTTGCTGACCCACACCTGAATTCCTGCTATATGATAATAGATTATTTTTCACTGTATTTGTCTGCTTATGCTCTTTGACTACAGATTTTTGGATCAGTCTTGAAACACTGAGCATAGCTTTCCTTCCATATCTCCTGCATCTCTCTCTCTCTCTCTCTTTCTCTATCCCTCTCTGTCTCTCTCTCATTCACACACAGACACACACACACACACATACACAAACACACCACAATTATCCTGATATATTCTAAAATATGTACAACAAAGACAATAAAATTCTCTTGTCCTTAAAAAGAAAGCTAAGAAAATGGGGTTTCTTTTCATGCAGGAATTCCGGAATAATATCTTTGACAGCCAAATATTCCAGACTCGATTCTTGTCGAGCCAACCCAGCTAATCTACACTTCCCACTAAAGTGTCACAGCAGATTAATTATCATGGATTTTTGTCATAAGCAGGAATCACAGGGCAGTAGCACAAAATAACCTGCAGCTATAAAATCCCATCATAAATCATAAACATGCTGTGACAGGTTTATCTATGGCACATAGCCCTTCTTGACAGGTGATTTAGTGATGTGGATTGAGGACGCCCTCAGCACATTTCCATGCTACCAATTTATTGACTAGAGGGGGCGTGTGGTGTAACCAGGAGAACAGGCCAAAACATCATGCAACTGATTGTCAGACACACTTTAAAAGGAAACGGCACTGAATTAGTACAGTTTGATGTGACACAAGTATCCTGCAGTGGAAAGGTTTCTCATTGTTGTTTTGAATTAATTATAAATGTAATTTATTCTCTTGTGTAATACCTAAATAATAATGATAATAATAATAATAATAATAATAATGCGTCAGCCACATAGTCAGTAGTTGCACGACGCTTGTACTGTCTGAGTACACTCACAGACACAACAGCGTGGCCAGACACATCCACTGGACCATGCGCAAGCACCTGAGGGAAGTGCCTGACAAGTACTATGAGCACGTCCCTGACAAAGCCATCAACATCAACAAGACAACATTCATGTGGGATGTACCTATCCTCACTGACCAGATGATACTAGCCAACCGTCCTGACGAAATGCTCCACAATAAGTGAGAGAGGACATGCCTGCTGACAGATAGTGCCATTCCAGACGATGCGAACATCAGGCTCAAGAAATAAAAACTCAGTAAATACAAGGATCTGGAAAATGAGTCAAAGTGGGAGCACTAGGAACACTCAAGAAGGGATTTGACAACAAACTTCAGATCCTCCCAGGTCATATGTCAGCCAGTGAAATGTAGAAGATTGCACCCACGGGCAAGACAAGCATCCTTAGAAAGGTGCTAGGATGAATAACTGTGTTTTCTTGGTGAGATCTGGATTCACCAGAAAACTGTTGAAACACCAGGCGAGAGGAAAGAAAAGCTGCTGAACATTTCTCAGGAACAGTGCCACATCAAATGTCACACAATGAAGAGCAAATGATATCTTTAAAACCTGACCAAATGCATCTGCACTGCTATCTATTATGATATATGATATATAGAACAAATAGGATTCCAATTAAGATGCTACCACTGTATCCAAGTGCAGTGTAGCCGCCTCTCTCTCTCTCTCTCTCTCTCTCTCTCTCTCTCTCCAAATAACTGGATTGTTCATTTATGCTTTCTAGTTTTTTTTAAGACCACTCTAAAATATTTACCAGCAATAAAAGAGTTTGTGCTGTGTTGAATCTCATTACATTTGATCATATTCCATCATACATTGTATTGAAACAAGCTAAATTGCATCATATTGAATAGCTGACTCGTTAAAATGTATCTTTAATGCACTGGATTGTTGCTCATGTTTTAAATGTACATAACATTGCTTTGAGAAGGAGAGACAGACTGTTATAGTGTTACAGGAAATGCAAATTCAGCAAGTAGTGTGGGTTAGGGGGAAGTTGTAATCTTGGGCATACACGCCAGAGACATTACCTACTCATCGAGTGTGTGTAAATAAGAATATATTCTCCATACATGTCATCACCACATGTCCAACTGTATGTTGTAAATAGAATAGATAGGGGGAAAAAAATACTTATTTCAGTACTCACCGAACACAGTCCTGGCAGGCACGGACTCACGATTGAGCCAAAAGGAGACCTGTGAGAGGATGACTGTCATGATGCACGGGAGATACGTCTGAATCACAAAATAGCCAATCTTCCTCTTCAGATGGAAGTGAGCTGTCATCACTGTGTACTCGCCTGCAAAAAGACAAAAGAGGGTGTGATACAGGAAGTAGTGCATATAAACATATTGTACAGCCTAATTAAACACCACACCCGAAAACAAATTGAAGAGATGTTCAGAACTGATTCAAGTTCTGACCAGAAGCGGTTTAAATGTTCAGGTCAAATGCTTTCTTCCATCTTTGTCAACCTAGGAATCATCAAATAATGATCTGTTTCACACTGAGTGGGGTATGAATTTATATCGTTATAGCCTAAGAGACTAATTAGTATTCCGAGCTACAGAAACATGACAGGCCTTGGAACAGAGGATCCCTTATGGAACATTGTCAACAAAACAGACTTAGAGAGACAGAGAGAGAGAGAGCGAGAGAGAGAGAGAAACAAAGATGTGTGTTGCCCATGGCAACAGAATGGAGAAAGCTATCTGGATTCTGGACGCGGTGGAGGACGCCTTGATTCTGTCACTCAGCAAAAGAGGGAACCCCTTCTGAGAGCTTGCAGAGGGATTTTACCCTGCACTATTCCTCTAAGATACACTTCCTCCTTTTGTCAGCATGCATCCTCCACGCTTCTTCTTTTATTCCTCCCTTATGTGAATTATCACGTCTAGATGTGCATGTTTTGGATTTTGCACAGGGGATTAACTCACATTAACTCAAATGAAATCCTGTAGTCTTGGTGCACTGTGTTTCTTTCTAGCACCTGAATTCAATTTACAATGCTCTTCCAATGTGTGTGTGTGTGTCCGTGTCCGTGTGTGTGTGTGGAGTAAAAGGAGGAGAACAGACTGCTTTTTATACGTGTGAGAGAGTGATGGAGAGTGATTTCAAATTATTTTGTTTTTTTTTTAACACTGGGTAAAACCATTTCTTTGTGGATACTGAGGTTAATCTTAGGGTCAGATTTATGATTAGGTGTAGAAAATTTTCCAGTCCAACAAACATCCAATATATACTTTACTAGGGCTGTAATGATATGGAGTATCCTATCATATCACCACTTGTATTATGTGAGGTGTAATCAACATTTAAACCTAAGCAAGACCACACTCCCTCCTCTGAATAAGTAGCTAACTCTATGTCTCCAATCTGACGAGGCTACGAGGGTTTAAATAACAAACAAACTAGTTTTTCATAAGCCAATAGCATACGAACCAGAGCTAAGGATACACACACACACACACACACACACACACACACACAAAACCAACTCACACACGCACACACACACACAGACACACACACACACACACACACACGCACACAAAACCAGCTCACACACGCACACACACACACACACACACACACAAAACCAGCCAAGGTTTTTGAGATGGGGTGAAAATCTTTGCTGAAACCTGGCAACCCTGCACACCAGTGAAAGCTTGGCCAGAGCATGTTTAATTAGCCATTTTAAAATTCTGCTACATTCTATTACAGTAGTTATACAATAAACTGGTTGACTAACTTGATTTGTTGAGCAGCGTTCCAAGAGTGCCTATATTTCTTAAAACCGCACTGGTATGTGTCACTGTGTGTATCACTCTGCTTGTCTATGTTTGGCACATAAAATTCCACTTCCTAGTTCGAAACGGCTACTACAGTAGTGTTAGCGTCATCATCAGCGGACATGTCAAATGATACTTTTCAGGAATATAACTTTTGGCTTAAAACATGAAAGCTTGTCAGATGAAGATTAAAGGAGGAAGGGATGCCAATTTCCCCGGAAGCTCCTTTAACAGGAATGTACAAATCAATGTGAGCTAGCTAGCTGACGTGCTCTAAAGTGGGTGTGGCTTCTTTGGGATCTATTTCCTCTTAGCGGAGCAAAAATAAACAGAACATTTGGCCATATTGTGTCCGTTATGTCACTTACTCTATATTAATTTCTTGTTTAAAGAGCTGTTGTGTAAAAGCAACATCGCACTCGCAATCGTGCGGTTACACTGAATATCTGCACGGCTGTGATTACCTACAGCACTCGCACCTACACCAAATCACAGCCGTGCCGATATTCAGCATAACCGCACGATTCCGAGTGCGATATTGCCTAAATATACAGCTGCTGCTTCATTATACGTCTCTAAGAACCTGAATGAATATCACAAACACTGTGCCGTTATTATGCTTCAGTTATTGTTCAGGCAGTGCTTATTTTTGCTATATCGAAAATGTATTGTATTGAGGTATCGCAATACTGTATGTGTATTTCTGTGGAGACTTCAGCTAAAAGAATAAAGTCTTTGTAGAAGGAGATGGCAATTATGATATGGGGATGAAATCGTTATGCATGTGGTCCCAGATGACGGCAAGGTGAGGTCATGAAGAACTGCCACATTCCGCACCACTAGAGGTCTGTAACTGTGTGTCGGGATGGGAGAATGAGCCTGAAACACAGGATTTAATGTGCTAACAGATTTGCATGCTGCACAGACAGAAGCATTTAGACCCCCGTGTATTTGAATTTTCTCTCTCCTTCACTCTGTTCATCAATCCTCTCTGTCACGTTCACTCCCTGTGTTTTCTCAATCCGAACCTGGGACATTATTGGCCTGCATTTCTGTCCATGCTTTGTATAATTCATGCTTGTCTTATGGGGATGCACACATCCACATTTGCTCCAATAGTCCTATTACACAGGTAAATAACAACAAAACTCACATACAATAGATTTGACTGAATTAACATTACAAACAGTCGAGCCTGCGTCTTCTCTTTCACTCATGAATGATGCAACCCAGACTGTGACATTAATTTGACAAAATTCTTTCGTCCTCGGCATGAGCTGCTTCTTCTCTTCTGAATCATTCCAATTTTCAGACATTTTGTCCTGTTTGTCTCCGATGACGTTAGTCAAGTCTACAGTCCACGTGCACATCTCCGCAGTCTCTCTAACCATCGTTCTTCTATGATATAAACAAGAACAAATATCTGGCCTCCTAATTGCTACTAATGATCACATCCATCCCTCTCCCCCACCTAGCAAGATGCCATCACCATGGTAATCAGTGATTGAAATGCAGATGTGTCATCACTGAATGGGGCGGAACTGTGACAACAGGAAAGAGGATTTTTGATAAAATCATGATAAAATTAGGGGAGTTTTGATAAAATCCAAAAACAATAAATACTTCTGACACGAGAAACCAATAAGATCTCGTGAGAAATGAAGGCAGAGATGGATGGGATAAGGGAATTACAGAACATGCACATGTGACTTACAGCAGGCATGCATTTTTTATGGTTCCTGTAATCATCTTTCCAGGCCAGAGCAATTATCTAAGTGGAGGCTGTTCTGAATATTGCATACTCTAGTACACAGTGCCAAACCTGATTAGTTCAGTTTACTCAAACTGTTCTTACAGAATGACTGTGCTGATTAAATTGCCAGTACTTATTTGTATTTTGTATGTATTTGATTCAGAGTTGAGTAAAAGCAGCGACCTTAGATTAATATCTCCTGTCTTCAACTACCTCCTTAAATGTAAAGAATTATGTTCATAGCAAGACTTAATACCAAAATTGTGCTACTCAGACAGTTGCCCACTTAATGCACTGGTACATCAGTAGTAACTTGGCAAATAGATCATCACTAGATACTGAGAAATCATTTGTTAGAGTAGAGTGGTCCTTTCTCTTCACCTCACTCTCTGTCACTATGGATTTCATGCAATGGTTATAAAAATACTATATAATTTCCCCAGTGCCTCTGTGGTAACTAATAGATACATATCCAAACAATTTAAGCTACAAAGAGGTACTCAAGAAGGATGCCCATTATCTCCATTACTGTTTGCACTTTTCATTGAATCACTGGCCGTCGCCATCAGACAATGTAACAATATCTCAGGCATTCAGAAAAGGTCATACCATCATCTTATTATATATATTACAAATCCCTCATTGTCCCTTTCATTGTCCCTTAGCAATTACAGCAAAATGACTGGCCACTGCATTAACTGGATAAATTCCAAGATTCTGCCCCTAACTCAATTCAACTCGATTGCTGAGGTCATGGACTTGCCTTTTAATCGTGCAAAACAATCCAACAAATACTTTGGAATCCGTAAATGAACTATACACATTAAATTATATCCCCCGGCTAGATGAAATAAAAACAATCTGGAAAGATGGAATAAATGACCCTTATTCTTAATTGGCCGAATATCCGCAGTCCAAATGAATAGCCTCCCCCAAATCAATTACCTTTTCTCTTTGACTCCTGTTACTCCACCCTTTGGTTGGTTCTCCTCTCTTGACAAAGACTTCACCAGATTTTATTGGAAAAACTAATACCCAGGTATCAAGCTATCCACTGTCCGAAAAGCTAAACAGTTTGGAAGGCCAAGGGATTCTAATTTCTTTTTACTATTATTTCCTATTAAACCAATGACTTTACAAACAACACAAACCAGTCATGATTAGAAATTGAGGATCATTTAATTAAAGAGCTGGCCATCAGAGGCATTCTGTTCATAGACCAAACAGTCATAATAAAAAAAGCATAATTGTCATAAATATAACAATATTAGCACTCCTCTAACCGCCTGGTGGAAAACAAACTCCCTAATCACAGTTTCTCTCCATCTGATAATACTCCACTGTGGAATAATCCCAAGTTCCTATTTAACACTAAAGCTTTTAGGTTTTCAGCATGGAGTCAGTGAGGAGGAACCAGCCTGGGACAGTTATTCAGTAATGGCTTGTTTATGACCTTCAATAACATCCTACTACACTAACATATACTATACCAGATCACTGTCAGTTTCAGTATACGCAAATGAAACAAGCTGTAAAGAAACGTATCAACCTTCATAAATACCTCTCTACCTAAATTTTCTCTCAAACCACATAAAAATGTTAGCACAAATATCATATCAAAAATCATATTATCTACAAACAGCACAACACATACATCACTTCCAATTGAGAAATGGACCGCTGACATAAATGACCAACAATCTGACATCAGTTGACAATATACTGTATGTAATAACATCTTCTCCATGTCCTCTAACTCACAGTTAATACAATACAAAGTTCTTCACACAACTCATATTACTCATAAACTGCAATGCATGGGATTCGGTCACACTAATACATGCCCTCACTGTCCAGCATCCACAGGCGATTACTATCATTCTGTCTGGCTCTGTTCTTCCACATAGAAATTCAAGATCCTCAACCTCAGAATCCCTTTATGACACACTTTATCTCCACTTTAGCAATACCTGACCATGTTAAACCTTTCATATTAATAGCATTAGCTATTGCAAAAAAGACTTATTAATTAAATGGTAAGATAGAACCAAATTATCTATGGCTTAAAATTTTTAACAGATCATTCAAAATAACAATTCTATTATCAGAAACTTCTGGTCATCTTTTTATTATTATTTTTTTTGCTATTATTATTATTTTTTTTACAATATCATGAGAGCTGATCCCTGATCTTTGAGCAATAATTTTGTTCATGGCAGAGGCAGTGGCATTTTTCTTGTGTCCAGTGCCACTGTCTGACAGGTTGATTTAACCACAATATGTCACCCAGAAATTTATGTTTTGGGTAAGTAAATACAAAAACCAATGACCATCCATCCATCCATCTATCCATATTAAATATTAAATATGTACAGTACCCTACATAGTTATTCAACTCCCTTTAAATTTTCCATATTCTGTAGCTTTACAATCTGGAGACCAGTATATCCATTTTTAAAAAGAGGAAGCCATCCACTAGTCAGTGTCAGGGTAAGGAGACACAGTTCAGATGGAAGCCCGAACACTTCACAAAGCCAAGCTTTATGGACGAATGGCAAAATAAATCCAAAAAAACAAAAACAAAAGCAAGCCATATGAAATCCAATTTGGAGGTTGCCAACAGACATGTTGGAGGTTCAGCAAACTTACGGAAAAAGGTTCTGTGGTCTGATGAGACAAAACAGGACTTTTTGACCTTGGCACAAAGAACTACCTTTAGTGAAAATCAACTACTCAATCAACTACTACCAATCACTACTCCTGAGAACCTCATCCTGAGAACACCATCCACACAGTGAAGCATGGTGGTGGTAGAAAGGACTAAGGACTTACATTTTTAAATAGTTTAAAATAGTATTAAATAGTTTGTCTCCTTCCATTTTACTAGCATTATTATTTTGTGATAAGACCAGAACAACACAGGTTTATTTCCCAAACTTTTCCTCAAGGTTTTTCAAGTAATTTCTAAATATCACCACTGGACACTGACTAAACAAATCAGGTGTGCTAGGGTAGAAATTTAGCAAATACACTGTAAGATTACAGGGTGAAGAGGTGAAGAAGGTACAGGAGTTTAAGTACTTGGGGTCAACAGTCCAGAGTAATGGTGAGTGTGGGAAAGAGGTAAAGAAGCGAGTGCAGGCAGGTTGGAATGGGTGGAGAAAGGTGTCGGGAGTTCTGTATGATAGAAAAATATCAGCGAGAATCAAGGGGAAGGTGTACAAGACAGTGGTGAGAGCGGCCATGCTGTATGGTTTAGAGACAGTGGCACTGAGGAAGAGACTGGAGTCAGAGCTAGAGGTAGCAGAGCTGAAGATGTTGAGGGTCTCTTTGGGAGTGACGAGGTTGGACAGGATTAGGAACGGGTACATCAGAGGGACAGCTCATGTTGGACGTTTGGGGGACAAAGTTAGGGAGGCCAGATTAAGATGGTTTGGACATGCTCAGAGGAGGGAGAGGGAGTATATTGGTAGGAGAATGTTGGACATGGAGCTGCCAGGCAGGAGGCGAAGAGGAAGGCCAAAGAGGAGGTATATGGAGGTAATAAATGAGGACATGAAGCTAGTGGGTGCAAGTGTTGAGGATGCAGAAGATAGGGATAGGTGGAGAGTGATGATTCGCTGTGGCGACCCCTGAAGGGGAAAGCCGAAAAAAGAAGAAGAAGAAGAAGAAGAAGAAGAAGAAGAAGAAGAAGACACTGTACTGAATGGCAATTACAAAACCATGGGTGCCTCAAGAAGAGGTTTGATAATGACAAAAAAAAATGCACTGGATGATTCAAAAACATGATTGCATTTTAAAGGTCACCTCCTGAAAGAAAGCCAGTTAAATAATTGCTCAACATCTGGCAGAGTAGTCTGGCACTAAAGTTTCAGCTGAGAGAAATGGTCTCCAGTGGTGTTCTAGGGCAAACTGTTGCTGAGAAAGAGATTTTGTAGAAAAGCAAAGTAGAATAGATATTCTCATTAGCCAAAGACCATAAGGCATGCAGTGGCAACCAGAGATAACAAATCTCATGGAATGATGAATCCGAATCTTTTATTTTTTTTATCAAATTGAGGTGCTAATATGACAGACAAAACAGCTGATAAGAAACACAGTGATGCCTATCTGCAGGTTTCTATGAATCATGTGGCTTTCAGTATGATCACAACTCCCCAAAAATACTGCAAACACAACTAAAACCTACTTATAATTGTGCTTATAACTGAGCCAAACTAGTAAAACGACCACCTACTTCAGCAAAACTGATGTATGGGATCACTTAGGCAAGGAAAAGCAGTCAGGTTTTTCATGGCATTGTGCATTTTAAGGACCACCTACATACCTATTTTAAATCTTGTTGTCTTTGCATTATTGTTGATTTATAATTGCTTAAAATGATATAGCGTGTAATTTCAAGCAAATATAAACGTTCATGGATATATTGCCATTAAACATCACTTTGTTTAGTACTTTAAATTTCAACCAAAACCAGACTGCATGCTAACCCTGTCATAATAAATTATTAATCTAACACCATGCAATAAGGAGATTTACCATCCTACCCACAGAGAAAGCCTTAGGCCAGCATTGTGTTTGTGGTTTTTTTTTTTTTTTTGCTTACTTGCATGTGCTGTAATAATGTGTGCATATCCTTGCTGTTCACAGCATGACTTTTTTTCCTTGCTTGGCTAAATGAATAGTCTTTAAAGAAAATGTCCCTTGAGGACGCTTGAGCGGTGCTGCTGGGAATTCTGTCCATGGAGACACAAAGTGGCTTCACTCATCACACAACAGCTTGACTAACAGAATTCGCACAGTGTGGAGCTGGATACAATCAGATGATAATAAAGGGGACAGAATGTAGCTGAAGGATGACCTTTACATGACCTTATCTAGCTGGAGGTGAACGTGATGCATTTTAGAAGGAGACGTCCGTAATCGAGTGTGTGTTTGAGTGCGCCAGGAGGCTCCATAGAGACTACAGAGTAAGGTTCAATCAGTGACAGGATCGATCCGCCACTGCTAGACACATAAGACATGAGCATACAAAGTGTTTCTGTTTCTAAATTACTTAAAGCATTTGTTCATGGTGTTGCACTGTGTATGTAAATGGTAGGGTAATTGATTTATGACCCTTTCAAATGTACCCTGCGATGCAGACGAATAAACCACATAAGCTTAGGAAAGCAGTGTTATTGCTAAGATGCATCTCTTGTAGTTAACATACTATATTGCCGTTTTAGATGCACCCACGAAGGAAGTGCATTGCTGCTTTTAGTTTAATTGTATGCAATCCAGTTATACAGGATGAATTCTGTTTGTATCCCTCCAGCCTGTTTCTCATACCTCTCTCAATTCTCAGACTCTGTGTGAGCTAGAGAGCTATAGACAGGTGTAAGTGTTTCCCTCCCTGATGTCTATACAGCTGCTGGCTCAGACGAAGTGCAGTAGAGAAGAGAGAAACTAGAGAGGCAATGACATGCACAACCAGACAGACAGAGAGAGGAATCACAACAAGAGACAGAATGTTGTTTTTCTCCTGTGGAATGCCAGCCATGCTTGTCTCTAAATCCAGCGAGGTGATGTACTGGGGGTTTTCTGTGCTCAGCAGAAGTGGAATGTCTTGTCAAAGGTTTTGCCTCTGCTACGCCCTGTGCCATTTTTGCTCGCTTTACTGAACCGCTAAATGGCAACGAGCGAAAAGCGGCGCCGCAGGCCACAGCATGAATACATCGAGAGCAAGGAGAAGGGGGTGTGGAGGTGAAGTGGGTGGTGAAAAATAAATGTAAGTGTTTCTGGCTGCGTTGCTCAGTTGTGTCCAGAGAAGGCAATATAAATATTGCAACAGAGAAAAAGAAATGTGGTATTTGCTAGAACATAGCAACCATCTGGCACAAAGCAAATCTATACTTATGTTCCTTGCCATAATATAAGAAGAAAAAAAAACAGAAATGCAAAGCAAAAAAAAAAGCACAGGATGAAAAACGGTTCTTGTGGAAGTTTATGCAGAGCCACTCACCAGTGCTGGATTTAATTGTCTCATTGCCTACAGTCTGTCCCAGTAAGTCATACTGGTTTAATCGGGAGCTCTCCCCCTCCACCACCACTGAGTTTGAGGCGTTCTTTGTCCAGGTGTACGTCACCTCTGTTGTTGTGTATGCATCTATGGAATGTGAGTCACACACATTCATTACCTCAGCAATCTGACCCTGTAATAATATGTTCATCCTGAAATAAAGCTTTCCAGACATTTCCAGACATGCTGATCCAAGGTGAAGAGTGTTGCACTCACAGCTGCCAAATTTGAGAGGACAGGAGTGGAAATCCATGGGAAAATCCTCAAGATGCATTGGACACTCAGCATGCACCGTCAACCTGTGACACACATCCACACACACGCCAAGTACTATGATAAAGTATGAAAACAGAAATCAAGTTATTCTTTTATAATTTTTCAGGTGAGAATTAAGGAATAAGGCAAAAATCAAAGCAAATCAAAAAGTCATGGCAGAAAGAGATGGAGAACACCTATTCTGGAGCATGAGTGGACGTAGCGTGATTCATTGTTGTGTTTTTCCCATTATAAGACTCTCACTGGAAAGGATGTTAACTGCTAATATCTTGAGGTGAATAACGTTCTCTTTGAAAAGGTCAATCACATTATGTTAACAAAGACAGTTGTAATGTACTGCGCTCAGTAAAGAGATATAGCATTTATACATAGCAGCTCTTCCCATGTATAAATTCAAGAAAGGGCAAGACGTTATATAGGTATCACTTTGGTTTTGCTAGTTGCACCTTGAAATCTACACAGAAATTAGACACCTGAGAAGTAGAAATTGAATGATATGGTGTTGCTAATGTTAGACTATACCACAGCGATGTCGAATTCTTGAATCAGTAGAATTTTTTTCATGGCTTTGACAGCAGTTCCGGCTGTTTATTTTAATGCGCTCAGTCTAATATGTTATCATTTCTATAGTAGCAGCTCAATCACAGGGACTTATATGGAAGATGCTCTGAATAATCTATGGCTTATAGATTTTTAAAAAAGGTTGTTTTTTAACAAAGAAAAATGCAATCGGTGATATGGTCAGAAATCTTCTGATAGTAGACATTTGTCTAACATTTATGGACAGAGTTTTGGGTGTTAGTACTTAGTTATTAAGTTAGTAAGTTATTCGACACAGGAAGAGGTTTCAGGACAGAGGAGGTTACGCTTTCTGGTTTCTTGGAAACATGAAAAGCTGCATTTTTTTATCTTACTAACTTCAACAAAAAGAATAAACGTGTGGTGCACAAACAACTGTTTGCACCTGCGACAGTGTAAATGAACCTGTCTCGCGGATGTTCCTTAACATTAATCGTAACTATAAATGGTTAAACAGTGTGGCGTGTTGTTCAGTAATAAATAGAAAATTGTAATTGCGGGCAAGTCACTGTGATATGTATAAATGGAATGTTGTTATATGAAAAGAATCCACTGCATACCACACCACCCCGGCATGGATTATTTTTTGTAAACAGCACGGCCAGTGTGTTATTCCTTACATATTAGAACTCTCGAATTTTATTTGGTGGATAGCAAGTGAGGCATGAGACAAACATCAGGTGGTCCAGAAGCATCATTTAGAAAGCAATGAGATGTCCACTGAATCAGCAATCATGTTTTCATCACCAAGTTACCAGTTAAGAAGAAGATGCCCTTGATTAATATGATAATATATTTCATACTGTATATTTGAAAAAAAAAAATATGAAAAAAATATAAACAAGTAGTTCTAGATGATTAGTACTGTGTGATCTTCCATCTGAAGGTTTTTGCTGTTCTACAGCACACTATATATATTTACTCACCTCATGGTGTAAAGCAGAGTGCCGTCATCCTGGATACGCAGGAGCTTATTAGGCATGGTCATGTTGTGTGCCACTGATTTCTTCCCATTATGAAAGAAAGTGTCTGGAGTCCAGATTTTGCTGGCCATCAGGTTGTTGAGACGCAGGATGTTCATTGGCCCCTCAAACTTCAACCTTTCATCTTTCCAGCTCTGCCTGAAGAACACATCTATTGTGTATTCCTGTTTCAAAAGGCAAGAAAACAGAGAAACATAATGTTCCTTTCAGTGCCCGAGGTCTTGCTCATTGTAGTGCCACTGTATTGTCAGCAGTGTTTTTTTGAAAACTTTTTTTATATATACTGAAATAAAGGCTTTTTCATCTTCATCTTTGAAAATAATTAAAATCTCTATGTGACAATGGCAGAAGCTTTCATCTCTGTTGTGAAACTCACTGCCAATCCCTTTTTTAAAAAAAATTTTTTATTACTAACTAGTGCATGTTAATGCTGGACTGTTGAAAGCAAATCTTTCTCCAAAGCATTTCAAGCTACTGCATTTTTTCTTACTGTGGTTCAGGCTAAGGAAGTACAACACTCACTCCTTGATTCTGGGGTCACCCAGATGACAGAGGCTAATGATTATAGCAAACTGGGCAAATTGATTCTGTCTATGTGAGCAAGCAGAAATTAATATTGGCTAGTACAACAATCAGCTTAATCTTTATCAAAATCCTTAATCCTTATCTTAAAACCTTAAACCTTTCTCTGTCACTAACATGGTACCTTATGAAATTTGCCACTTGAGCCTTCCAAAGTGAAGGTCATCTAGTGGTGCTGAGTGCACCCTGTATTAGGTTTCATGTGAACACACAGCAGAAAAAGTGCCTATAATGGATACATACCCTCTGAGATTCCAATTCTCAACTTCTTAATTCTCCCTCCATGTAATGCTGAGAGTTTTATTAGATTTTGGGCATTCAGAGTCTCTGACTCAGTTTTCATTTCACTCAGTTTCATCAGGCTTTGGAAGACTCATTTTTCTACGAAATACCATACGTGGGTCAAAAAAGACATTAATGACATTCTTCTTTGATGATGCCTTTGTCTAACAATGCAAAGGTGGCAAAGCATGGAAAGGAAATGAAATCTTGATACAGTAGGGAGGAAAAACTGGCTAGGAGATGATCCAGGTATTGACAATGTCATGCAACAATCAGGAAAATAATGTTTAATAAATATATTATTAGTAATAATAATAATAATAATAATAATAATATAGTGTTATATAGTTGACAGTATACTGTTATTAGTGCAGAATTAAATATTAAAATAAAACAGTAACAATACCTTTGACTCAACAACACAGTATAACATCAATCAAAACTGGAAAAAAAAAGCAAAATATAAAGATGTAAAAATAAAACCATATAAACAATATAACAAATCATGATTTTTGGCATTTTCTTTTATAATCATCTTGTTATTATGAAAGACAGTTCAATTGGCTGAATCTCTGCTAACTCTATACTGAACTGAATAAATATAATATACATACATATATATATGTGTGTATATATATATATATATATATATATATATATATATATATATATATATATATATATCAGCAACATGCCAATATGTAAGCCTTGAAATTAATTCATATTAGACTTTTAATTTTTGCTGTTTGGAAGACGCTTTTGATCTTTGACCCAAATAAGGTAAATACAATAGCTTTGGCATGCTCACAACAGGAAAAAAAGAGCGCATGCTGAGAGAGAGGGGATGCTTTTTGTGCTTATGGTAATAGGAAAACAACAAGCTGTTAGTGTGAAGGTTCTGTGTGCAGGATAAGGCAGGTGCAGAATAATGCAGGTTTGTCTGGAAATCCAGCGAAAGCAGTGATGTCTCTGTTTGACCCTGGCAGTACAATAATCAACCTTTGTGGGCAGAAGAGCAGTACAGGTACTAAACAATTGCTGCCCTTTCTCAAGCCATCACTTTCTTTTTTCCCCCTTACCTGTCGTATTCTCAACCTACTGCTCCTAATTCCTCTTTAGTCCACCTCATTTTCCCTCTCCATTTCCTTTCCTCTTTCCCGTATCCCAGTGTCTCTCCATGGTAAACTAAGGCAAGTGAAGAGCTGCTTTATCATACCAAAGCGACTTACATCATCCCCTTTCATCCATCACTGACTGGGCCTGGCCTCTCCTCTGAGCCTGAGGGAAACCTACTCTGTATCGCATTCACACCGTAACACTAACTTAATAGATACTGGGCAATCTGGTGGAGATACGGCTCGCTGGGGTCACCCAGGGAGAGAGATGACAGAGGCTAATGATTATAGCAAACTGGGCCATAAACGCAAAATGTAACAAGACACTCATGCGTTCTCTGGCTTCCCTGCTCTTATATGTTTAGACATGGGTCCTAATGTTGACACTTTATTAGCTGGGTTAGTCTGGTCTTCAATTCAGCACTTTACCTTTAAATGAAAGATTTAAATAACAAATTATAAATTGGCACTTCATTGGAAATTTCATTATTATAATGTAGGGTTGTAATGATACACAAAATTCTAATTCAATAGGATATGATATGATATGGTGGTGTCTGAATGTGACTTAGGTTTCCATTTTCACCTGATTAAAACATTCATTATAAAAATTGAAACGTACAAATGACACAGTGTTTGTGTGATCCCTTCAGACTCTTAGAGGCAAATATCAATTTTCTGTTTATCTGCAGACCTAACAGTACAGTATAAGCTCTTAAAATGAACAATCAAAAGATCCTTAGGCAGAAACAGAGAGGAGAAGCAGCGAAACAGGGTTGAGAGAAAGCAAAATGGTTTTACTAACTGCCTCAAGTCCTTTAGATATAGCATGAAGATCTTACTTCTACAGTCGATACCACTTGACAACAAGAGATAAAACACCAAGTACATGCTAAGGTCATTTATCATCATTAAAACAAATGTGCAGCAAAAAAAAGCAGTGCAATCTTTAGATTTTTAAGACCACGTACAGCCCAGCAGCCCTAATCATTTCTTACAGACATGCATAATTCATTAGAGGCTACTCCAACAAACGGATCAATGATCAAAGGTTGACTAATGTTGAATGCCTAATGCTGCAGGTAAAATATGTTGAAAGAGGCTGGAGATTATATAACATCAGGTTAAAATGAAATTAAATACAGAAGAATCATTTTCAGTAAGTGATAGGGGAACATTGTGTACATGGGATTCCTGAAAGGCTTCACTGTCAGAAGAGTGAATCCATTTCAAAAGGTGCAAAAAATGACAACTGTCAAACCCCTTGAAATAGAGAGAGAAAGAGAGGGGAAGGTGAGGAAGGAATGAGAGAAAGGATGAGCTCCAGGGAATGTGTGGAGGCAAAGAAATAGAACAATTTGTCTTTGAAAATGAAAAATATATCAAAGTAAAGCCTGGACATGCCCGTTGAGCTTGTGTGTCTCTTCTATGGAAAGGGGTCAGCCTGTAAAGAGTAAAGAAGAAGGCAAAAAAGATTATATTAATGCTTTACATCCATATATCCTGAAAGAAAGTGGAGAAAGAAGCTCCAGAGCTAATCTAATCCAGCATGTAGCTGAGAGAACGGACCGAGGCAGAAAGAGAAGAGACACAGGAAGACCTGGAAGAAGACAGAGGATGGATTATGGAGGATTTGGACAGAGAGCTAGAGAGAGGAACCAGAAGAAGGGCAGAGTGGTGGAGGGGAGGTGAGACGTGTCCTGCTGGTTTGTGATTCTCTGTGCTTTGAAGCAGCAGGAGAAGTGTTTAATCTTACACGGACAGGACAGGCTGATGTGCTAAAGCAAAGAACGAAGAGCAAGGGATCAAGCACAAAGGACGTACTCATACAGGAGTGTCTGGCAACATCTCACCGCATTGTATACAGCAATGCTATTAAACTGCTAAAAATATTTGCATGATAAATGTAACTTTATAGGAATTATGAATTTCCTTATAAGAATATTGCCTTTTGTTTCCAAAAAAATATGACAAGCTTCAAGTCTTCCGATATTCATATGTATTAGGGATGTAACTGAATATGAAAACATTATTGGGAATGAACATAATGTGTTCTAAACAGAAATGAATAAGAGAATAGGAGGCACACTATCTACCTACCTACCTACCTACCTACCTATCTATCTATATATGTATAGAAAACATGCCAGAAAGGTTCACAGGGCATCTGGTTGAGCCCAGAGGTGTGCATCAGGACTGGAAGCCTCCGGGATGCAAAGTAAGTAGGCCGTTTTGACTTTCATGCAGCTGTGAGCGAGCTGTCAGATATGAAGCTTGCAAGACAAAGAAAGACTACATACAGTATGTTGGGATATAGAAGTTAACTAAATTTGTTAGATAATATCACAGGCAGATGCACGTTTCTATTTCAGACTGATTATAAACTCGAATGATGTACGTAGCTGAGGTTGAGGAACTGTCAGAGCCAGAATTCATACACCATGCTGACAGAGGTGGCATTTCTACCTCTGTTTTTTTCTAGTGTTTTCCATTGCTTCCTGAGGGCATTGTAGTTGGGTTCATATTTAATTTAAAAAAAAGGAAAAAAAAAAATCCTTTCCAGTTTAGGCCACACCCACTTCAGTTTTAAATCTGAAGACAGATATTTGGAGCACTCAGCAGACTCAGATACAGATAGTATCATTGCGTTACACCCCTAATATGTATTATATGAATTTATATCTATAAATATCTGCATACACCTCCTGTGCTATTTATGAATAGCTTTGCCTCTATTTGCACCCCACACTGTGTCTGGTTCCATGCTTAGACTGCTCTGATTAAAACCTGCATTAAAAAGCTGCTTCCTTTGGCTGCGTCACTATTTGAATTGATAATGGAGACAGCTGCGCTGGCGGATCCATGAGTCATAGAGCTGTTTCCTCTGGCTTATCAGGGGAGGAGAATCTAATTCAGTGTGGCACGGGTGCAGTCAGGTGGCATCGCTTTTCATTTCACCCCCTGATATGGCGACATCTGATACCGACAGGGCCACCATGGGCCATTGTCAATTTACTGCTGGCCCCTACACACATGAGGTGGCTCTTTCTCTCTCAGACAAAACTGAGTAGAGGAGGGGAAACAACAATATTGTTTCCATTAGTTATATCCAAAATATTTCATATATATAGCAGAAATGCAGATCATATCACTGTGATTTGATGGAGGAATCACATTCAGTTTGATCCTTTGTTTTTAAAGAGAGGTGTCGTGCTGTCACGGTTTCACGGGTAGTCACGGTGTAGTCACCGGTTACCTCACCATCTATTACCGCCTACACATTCTTTTTTTTGTTTTTAACTGATCACATTTGACACAACAGCAACCTCTGTTTCTCCGTGCAGGGGATGTAGACTACACCAAAAAAAAAAAAAATAAAAACTTGGCTGCCAGTCCTAGCATGTTCGTAACTTTATCATACAGGATGAATATTAAACGCAGAGAAGAACATAGCATTGCTGACCAGATCTAACCAAATACTGATCTATTTTTGGCCAAGCAGCTTTGCACAATGCTGTGCTGTTTTGGCTCAGCTCATGGCCTTTCCTTGTAACCATATATATGAGATTTTTTTTGTTTCTGTTTGTTTGTTTTTTTTATTATACATGGGGATGTGCAAAGATTTTGTAATAGATTTTTCCTTTTATTTCCACCACCAACATGCGTTTTTAAATAGCCAATTAATACAGTGACAACATGAAGCCATGAACTCTGTACTAGGTTATGAAACCATGAACATTTTGATCATAACACCCGAATTTATAACTATCAGTCCACTTTCATGAGGTTACTTCTGTAAGACAAATGTGGCCATTTTACTTGCGGCTTTTTAAAGATGACAAACAGTGAACTCACCATATCAGTGTCTGAAACAGGCCCAAAACTGGTGACATAGATATCAGTCTTCACTGTGGTGACCCGATCTGAAAAAGGAATGGAAGAAGAGGCAAAGAATCATTTGATAATGCAATTTTCATGTAAATCTGTTTTTTAAGTCTGAAACACCTCTGCATGTTGATTGAATGAATAGGGAAAGTTCGACACGCATTTTTGTTACCTTGGGTTTATATTCTATTATCACACTGCCTATTTTCCCATGTGAAATGAATAGATGTCTTAGAGTGCTTGTAAGTACACCTCCATGCTGTCTTTATTGGCTCTGAATTGTGTGTCTGCCACTGAAGGACTCTTTATCTCTCTCACTTCTATTTTGGTGTTTATCATTAAATAGATATTTCTCTTTCTTCTTTATGCCTGGCTTTCTGTGCCATTCTGCTCGCCCTTGCTCCTGTTTATGCCTGTCTGACTTAGAAACCTCCTTCTTTGGCTTTTTGTTCTGTCTGTGGTGGCTGCTCAGACTTAGATGTTAAGTGTTGCTCATTAACGCTAAACAAAATACTATCAAAAAAAAACCTCGGGGATCTTGCTCAGGCTCAGTGTCCTCTGTCAAAGACCATATATTAAAAATTGATTCAGTTCCACATTCTATGTAAACAGTAGATAATGGAATTTATTTAACTGACTATTTGTGTGTGAGAGATGTACGAACTAAAGATGATGAATATCTAATGATGATAACTTGACTGCTAAGCAGAAATAATCTTTCAGTTTTCTCCACAGGAAGAGCAGAGAGCATTTTCTGCAATTCCATATATGCATAAAAAAGTATGGAAAAAATGAATCAAATGTTATAATGTTTGATACACACATATGCTTAAATTAAAAACAGGTGCCCTGAAGGGGTTGGTGATAATTTACTGTTTAAAATTGAGGCGTGCATTCAGAGCCCCAGGATGATGTTCTGGTTTATTAATAGATATGTTTCAATTTTCAAGTTTATTTGTCATATATACAAGTGTCAGTGACAATGTACATTGAAATGCTTTTTGTGAGGCTTAGGCAGTCTACAGCAGTACAATAATAACAACAGAAATAAATAAAAGGGGCAATCAAGACAGAAATTTAAGAGACAGAAATGTAGAATAAAGATTACAACAGATTCACAATACAATACAATAACAATAAAAAAAAATAAGAATAAAAAGTGCGCACGTGTAATGTAAAGTGTAATGCAGGTTGGTTAATTCATCTCAGAGGGAGGAAAGAATGCTGCTTTCAAATACCTAGCCTTGCACTGAAGTCCCCCTAAACCCCCTCCCCCCAATTATGCTTTTTTTTGCATTAAAGTGCTTCAAAATACACAATTCTGTCACAGAACACTGCATGAGAGACCAAGGTCAAATCATACATACAGAGAACCTCTCGCCTTCAGTGACTCTGTTCTCTTGTCCTTTTTTCCCCAAAAAAAAAACAAAACCAAAAAAAAATAAAAAATCAGCCACTATAATAGGAACACCTCTACATGCAAATATCCAGTCTGCTAATCCTGTGGCAGAAGCGCAATCATGCAAATTCACGCATATACAGGTTAAGCATTTTAGTCAATGTTCACACCAAACATCAGAATGGGAACAAATGTGATCTTCGTGACTTTAACCATCACATACATAGTTGTTGGTGCCAGATGGGCTACTTTGAGTATTTCGGAACGCAACGCGAAAAACAAAAGCACATCCAGCAAGTGGCAGTTCTGCGGGTGGTGATGGTGATGGTGATGAGAGAGGTCACAGGAGAATGGCCAGACTGGTTCAATGGCCAGCTGACAGGACGTCTACAGTATCTCAAATAACCACTTTTTACAATCAGGGTGAGCAGACAAGCATCTCAGAATGTACAACACATTTAGCCTTGAGGCAGATGGGTTACGACAGCAGAAAACCACACTGGGTTCTACTCGTATCAGCCAAGATCAAGAAGCTGAGGCAGTGGGCATAGACTCACCTAAAATAGACAGCTGGAGATTGGAAAAAGAGGTCAAGGTTTAACATGCTGTGCAGATGTTTTTCAGCTGACCGTGATTGTAAAGAGTGATTATTTGAGCTACGATAGTCTTCCTGTCAGCTCGAACCAGTCTAGCCATTCTCTACTGACCTCTCGCATCAAGGCTTTTCCACAATGCAGAAAATATCTTAGCAATCTTAAATATGGTGCAAATTTATCTAATGCTTCTTATTATGAGATTTTTTGTAAATTATGCTTTTATTTTCTTTCTCATTCTATTGACAGCTAATTTTGCTTCTTTCTAGAATTAAATGCTTAAAATCGGATAAATTATCTGCCAATAGAACAAGATAACTTCAATTTAAATGAGGAAAACATATTCAAATAAGTTTAATAATCTTATATTTGGTTTACTGTAATCTATTGTAATAGGAAACACTAGATAACTAGATAATTGTAATAGTCAATAGATGTGACAATATTCAAGATATTTTGACTGCTAAGATTTTGACTTCTTTTCTGCAGTGCACCCGCAGAGCTGTTGGTCACTGGACGCTTTTTGCGTTTTTCGCACCATTCTGTGTAAACTCTAGAGACTGCTGTGCATGAGAATCCCAGGCGATCT
The DNA here is from genome assembly GCA_022985145.1 of Pangasius djambal. NCBI lineage: Eukaryota > Metazoa > Chordata > Actinopteri > Siluriformes > Pangasiidae > Pangasius > Pangasius djambal. Next base: position 17,717,330 of record CM040981.1, read on the forward strand.
GTAGTTTCTGGCACCAAGAACCACAGCACACTGGGATCACATTTTTCCCCATTCTAATGTTTGCTGTGAACATTAACTGAAGCTGTTTACCTGATTTTATGCTTTGTGATGCATAACTGATTTCTGATTTCATAACTGATTGTGACGCATTGACTGATTTCTATAACTGAGAGGGTCAGGCATTTGGCATCAACAGCATGGATCCATGGACCGAACCTGCCTTGTGTCAACAGTCCAGGCTGGTGGAGGAGGTGTCATGTTGTGGGGAATGTTTTCTTTGTGCACTCTGGGCCCTTTAATACCAATCAATCATGGCTTGAATGCCACAAACTATTTGAGTATTGTTGCTGACCATATGCATCCCTTCATGGCCACAATTTACCTATCTTCTAATGGTTACTTCCAGCATGATAATGTACCGTGTCACAAAGCAAAAGTCATCTCAAACTGGGTTCATGAACATGACAATGAGTTCAGTGTTCTTCACTGGCCTTCCCAGTCACCGGATCTGAATCCAATAGAACACTTTTAGGATGTGGTAGAAAGGGAGATTCTCAGCATGAAAGTGCACTTGAAAAATCTGAGGAATTGGATGATGCAATCATGTCAACATGGAGCAGAATCTCAAAGGAATGTTTCCAACATCTTGTGGAATCCATGCCTTGAAGAACATTATTACATTTTTAATGCCGGTAAACAGAAACCATTTGAACTACATTATCCGTCTCCATGTAGATTATCTTCAGCCATAGCCTCCACCTGCTACAGGTCACAGATCTGGCTTATTCTTCAGGGTGCTGTGAATGTGGCTGAATGTGAAGTGGCTGGGTCGTGCTTGAAAAAGGCCACAGTTCAGGGAGCATATGCTAGAATGAGGATCTGTCCAGATGGGATGTGTTCATATGGAGGCTTGCCTCCTGGGAAATCCTCTAGCCTGGAGTCACTCTCTTATAGATGAGATGTGCTCACATATTCAGCAGCTTACTTCAGACGACAGCATTGTGACTCTGACAGGTTGACACTGGAGCTGCACAATTTATTTTTCTCCATCTCCCATTTTTCTCTCCCTATCTCTCTCTCGCAGCTTTCACGGCACCTTTTTTCCTCTCGTTTAGAAAGAATAATGAAACTCTGTTACTGTAACACTACCTGCATTTTCATTTGACATAACCAAGACAAAACACAGCAGTATGTACCTTTTCAGCCTTGGCTGTCTTTGAAGTCTTGCACATCTCTCATGCTGTGATGCAAAATGCACTACAGTATGTGTATGTGTACATATGCTGGGGAACATTTCTGTCTGCAATCGATCACTCAGCAGGTTTGTCATCTATGTAAACCACATTTCAACAACAAGAGGTTTATCACGTGGCTCTTCTTTAATCTAAGATCAGTGGAGTGTCGACGGGGCTATAATTTCACCTTCAACATAGTCAATGATCTCTTGAGGGCAAAATAATAATCAGAGATCTGTTTATGCTGCACCTGGATGTGTCTTTTATTAGGGCATTAAATCCTGATGCTGATGACAATAAACCTGTTCCTTCAGACAGTGAGAAATGGCCCCTGGCTGATCATTAACTGTGCTAAAGTTAATCAGGCACAGCCTTATGATAACAATAGAAGGATGCTTGCTTCAATGAGGATGGGGCAATTTTGAGTGGCTAGGATGATGGTCAGGGAAGAATACTGGATCTTGCTGCACAATTGGTCGTAAAAACGTAAGGCTTAATAGTGGGGGAAACAAAGCAGCAATAAAAACAAGCTGACGTCATTATTTTTACATTTTGATATTCAGTTATTTTACAAGTGTTAACCGTTGCCAGCTAATTCATGCCAGCTAAGGCTTCTAAGTACTTTTCCCAGGGAACTGCAGCCGATTGAGTCAATGACATTGCATATTTAATATTTTAATTATTGGACGCACTAATGCCTCGAGAAATTGTCGCTCCATTTCCATTGGTTGGTGTGTCACAACTTCTTCATGCGGCACGTAACTGAGTCATTCTGTTACATTGTAATGGCATGTTATTATATATTAGCTTGCTATTAGCTCTCGGTGAACTTATGAAATGCAGTTCAGCACACTATCGCTATATAGTTTTTTTTTTTTAAAGCATTATGTTGATTTCAGTTTAGCAAAAAGCAATAATTGATTCCGCTAGGGCTTTGGGATCTTTCTTTATCATGACCCCATATTGATCAATCAGTCAATACAAAACTCTTTAGCAGTCTTGGGAGAGGTTTCATTTCAAAAGCACAGCAAAGCATAGATAATGATCCTGCACATTATTTCTTATGTGCTCAGAGAAATGTCACATTGGAATACAGACTCAAAGAAGAATTGTTATATTATATGTACCCTCATCTCTGTTTAGAATTTTACCAGTCTTTAAAAGATTTAGCAGCAAACTCACCTACCAAACCTCCTCCTTCCTCTCCTTTAGCCTCTGTGGGGTCTGAAGGAGATGGATGGCGGCATACTAAGTTCCTATCCACTTCCTCCTGCTTGTACTCCATACTAGAAAGTCTGGCTAATGAATGATTTAATAAAACTCATGATTTGATTTTGTTCTGTGTTATGCACATGCTTACGCTGCCTGTGATGACCTCTGACCGGTTACAGGAAACTAATCTCTGAATAGGTTATTGATTTTCTCTATGTGCTGACAGATACTGGATATACTATATCACCACCAAAATAATAATGGTGTTAACATCATAATTACAAGACAAATCTGAGAGAGTTCACTTGAGATCCCTATATATGAATACAGCCCAGTTGGCAACGACAACCATGCCACAGTCAAAGTCATTTTTGTCACTGAAATTCATTGATATAATTTTTTTTTGTCACTGAAAGCCACTGAGATCACATTGTTTGATATGATCATTGTTAGATATGAACATTAAATGAAGCCTTTGACCTGTATCTGCATTATGCATTGTTTTTTTTGCATTGAGCTGCTGCCAAATGATTGGCTGATCGTACAGGTGTTCTTATTAAAGTGGCCGGTGAGTGTACATACATCATCAATTCTTCTTCTTTTTTTTTTTGGCAGAATTCTGTGTTTACTATCCAATGTTAAATGTGATGTCAGGATAATGTGCAGCACAACACTGAGAAAGGAGACTTGCAGATCAAGATTGAGTCTTTATAATGTTATAAGAATATAATCCTATTATATTGTTATTATTGATGTCATAAATAATAGCAATACCAAAAGTAATACTGAAGGAGAAATACAGGCCAGGCCTAATCCTAATTTATGCTTGTTGTCATGGTAACATTCCAACACACTTGTATGAGGAACATTAATGAAATCTGGATACGGTCTAATACTCTGACTGACAGCTCAGTGGGAACAAAAAATGTTTGTGTGTACCCCTGAATCAGAATAAAGTAAACCAACTCCGGCAGTCTGAATAAAAGTTCTATTTAGTCTGTCATTGTGAGGAATCTTTTTAATAATCTGTTAAATAGAAGAATAATCATGTAAACCTTTGTTCTTATACACACAATCAGTACAGGTGACGCAAAACGTTCTTGCAGGGACATAAAGCACATTGCAAGCTGGAAATGATTTAAAAATAAATGTGAGGTAGATGGGCATCAAAGTAATAACTAGAGGCAAATGCGGGATGTGAAATTGTCTCAGCATTTGATATTTGCCAGACTTCCAGAAAATGCACTTGTTTTTAAAAACAACAGATGAGGCTACACTATAATGATAAAAATCTTTAATATAACCATTGTTTATTTGTTCCTAGACAGTATTTCAATATTGCTAAATTATAATTGCCTTATCAAATAATAATAGTTTTAACATATCGACCAATCTGAAGGAATGTTTGAATTTTAAATCAACTAAGTGCATCAAGGGTGAAAAATAAATGCTATGGCTAAACCATATAGCGTGTATGTGTGTATGTGTGTGTGTGTTTATGTTGTGAGGGGGTGGGACGTTGGGGTTGTCAGTCAGGAGAAAGTGGAAATCAATGTATTCATTGCAATTGGAATTCCCCTGGCAGGGAGAAGAGGACTCTAACAATTAGACCCAAACTTAATAATATAATAATATATGAATATATTTCCAAAACAATGGCAGGAGATTTTTGTCACTGTTCAAACTGTTTTCTCAGTTATTATCATGTAAAGGTGAAGCCACAACACTAAACAGGAAATGTAAAGTTTAATTGAAATTCTTTTAGGAAATGATCCTCAAAGAAGACACAGTGGATGCTCATCATCCAGGAAAGCTTTAATCAGCCCTCGTACTGTTTGCATAAGATGAAAAGAGGGTGATTATTTTGGCAGGAACAAATTGCCTGTAGCTCATGTACCTCCTGCCTGACAACCGGGTTATAATATTAACAGCAGATGTGCATTCATTTAGCACCATATTAAACAGAATAAATTAAGAATATTAACTTTGATTACAATGAAATATGAAGCCTCGATTTAACTAGCATGCCAATAACCAATTTAAACCATTTCATTCTGTGGGGATATTATGACCATTTATTGGCGATTAGGCATTCACAATGCTAATACAGTATTATTAACCCTTCTTTACTATTCTATTACCATTTATACTGCTGATATTAAGCCTATATTTTGCACCCATCTTTATATTTTTTGAACGGTTTTGTACAGTTTTTGTACAGTGACATCATCAGCAGACATGGCAAACGACACTTTTCAGGAATATAACTTTTGGCTTAAAATATGAAAGCTCATCACATGAGATGAAAAGGAAGAAAGGATGCCAATTTCACCAGAAGAACCTTTAACCTTTAAATCGATGGGAGCTAGCTAGCCGACAAGCTATAAAGTGGGTGTGGCTTCTTCGGGATCTATTTCTGCTCGCGGGGCAAAAAATAAACAGAACGCTTTGCCATATTGTGTCTGAAATGTAAATTATTCAATATTAATTTCTTGTTTATAGAACTTTTGTTTAAAAGCAATATCGCACTCACAATCCTGCGGTTATACTGCATATTGGCACGACTGTGATTACCTACAGCACTCGCACCTACACCGAATAATGCCCGTGCTGATATTCAGCGTAACTGCACGTTTGCGAGTGCGACATTGATTAAATAAATTTGTTTATTATTAATATCAAAGCATAATAAATTCATTTTTCTTTTTAATACTTAAAAAATGACATTTTATTCATAAACAGAAACATATTTCGCACCACAAATTACTGAAAAAACAAAATATTACATTATTTAAAAACATTAAAAAATTTATTAAAAACATATCACGATATCTCAGGAAAATATATTGTGACATAATTTATAACATTGTCAATATTATATCAATGTCATATCACCCAGCCCTAGTGGATATCATCATTTTTTAAATATTTACAAACTGATTGGAAGCATTTTATGTTTTATATTTTCTCTTTTTCAATGATATTTTTAAAAATAATTTTAATAATTTTTTTAATTAAATCTAAAAATAAAACCAACTGATTATAATTTTTTTTTAAATATTAAAATTAAAAAAAAAATTATTTAGATTATTTTTAATACCTATAAGCGTTTTTGTTGTATTGCTGGCAGTTTGTAAGCAAACCTATATAATGTGATACATATTATGTATTGCAGAAATTATATTTTTGTCATATTGCTCAACCCTACACTGGGTGTGAGGCAGGCACACACCCTGAATGGGACGCTAGTCCATCACAGGGCACCAAACACACACTTATTCACACCTAGGGGCAATTTAGTAGAGCCAATCCACCTGATGGCATGTTTTTTAAAAGATGGGAAGAACCCTAAGACTCTGAAGAAAACGCACACAGACATGGGGAGAACATGCACAGAAACACAGCTGTGAGGTGGCTGTGCTACTCGCTGCACCATCATGCCACACAATGAGCCTGTATATGGGAGGCAATTGTAGGATATAGTGTATGGTAGGATAGTGTATATTACTGCTAACTGTGATTGGATCCCAATTGAATTCGTTAATCAAGTCATGACTAATGGCCACTGCTCATTAGATCCAACTTTATTAAGATATGGCAGGCAGGCAGCTTGAATGCAGATAACGCTGCACACCAGCATACTAACACAGTCTGGCACCCAGACATGCGAGAAACATCAAGTAAACATTGGAGTTATTTGTGAAGGGAAATCAATAGAGTAACAGTATTTAATGTTATCAAGTTTGTCATTTAATCATTCTGTTATCGCAAGTCCTTTTGACTGCTAAAATCTCCCGTTATCCCCTAATGATAAGGAATAAATGTACTACAAAAAGGCACATTATTTGGACAAGCAGTGAATTATATGAAGTCAGTGGAGAATGGTGCCTGAGTAACCAAAACAATCATTCAGCATGACACTGTCTCTGAATGTGACAAAAAGTGTTACATCATACACAATGTGCAGTCACACGAAGCCATGAAAAATGTAATTACACAGAACTCGACAAACCGGTGATATGTTACAGCAGTGGGTATAGGTGAAAGAAAAACATTATTTCGCAGCTTCACATTTATATCTGTAGTAAATACTGAGGAGTCTGAGGACAGACTGCTTTGTTAGTACGATCCTAGTTGCTATGCAGCCTACTCGAGACTGAATAAGAATTAATAAACAATCTTGCTTCAGTAGATTTCACCACTGGAAAATGTGTGGGCTAGTCTACAAAAATCTCCCTTGTAGAAGATTGTAGAGGATTTTACAGGGCTTTTAGGTGGTAAATTGATTTTGGCATTTATTTAGGCCTAATTCTTTGCCAGGTTTTACGCCTCGGGTCTCTGTTTGGCCTGAACTGTTATGAAAGCAGATGGAAATATTGATTATGAATATGAGCTCTAAGCAATACCTCTTTCTGGAACGGAGCTCAGCACTAAAGTCTGTTGTAGGAAGAGTCAGTTTGTGTATTTCTTTTTATAAGGCTTCAGTAAAGACCTACCATTTACCTATGTTTGCCTGTTTGTGTGTCATTTGGATACGAGTGGCAGAAGGAAAGCCCTAGAATCTATTGATTGCCATTGTTGGTGGGATATAGGCTAGCTCTAGAATGTCGCAGTCCACATTAAACAATCTTTGACAGAGCTTATACACCATACATAAACATGACTCGTTGGCATCTGTGCTTTAAGAAGTGGACTTTTAAGGTTTTTAAATAACTATGTCTGTGGGAACGTGCAAGAGTGGTCGAGCGTGTTCATTATGCTGAGGAAACACTTTGACGAAGCATTGGGCCTCTAAGCTTAAAGGGGCCATAAATTATTCACAGGCTTTAAATGCTGAGGAAAACGAGTTGTGGAGAACTTTTAGGAGTGCTTGTCAGTTTAATTAAAGGCCTGTTTTAAAGCACTGAACTGCTAAACGGCAAAAAGTTTAAAAGAATCTGTGACATCTAAACTCTGAGAGTCAGCAGTTGGACATGCCATGTAGTTAATAAGTGTCAAGTCTCACCTCCTAGTCCGGGCCTGAGCCGGTTATCGTAGCCATCCAGGAGCCTGTCCAAGATGCGTGTGAAGAGGGTGATATTGTTTTTGAAGGCATCTGTTGAGGTGTCTGCACTTACTGACCTATATGATAAAAGCAAATACATGAATGCATGCATGACAGCTGCCTAAAATGAAAGAAATTTAAATCATAAATGCATCTCATCCTTAATGAATACTGACTGGAGTACTAGTTGGCTGGGTAGATGTCCTTTAATATACAGTCTGTTTTCTCTACCTAAAGGATGGAGGTCATATACACTAAGGATTCCTTAAGAGTTTGTTGCTATTAGTAACATCCTACTTAACTTCCATCCCTATAAAGTATGTATGGGTTTTACAAAATCAAATAAAATGAAATACGTTTTTTAATGGATTTTTTAGCAATACTTACTACAGCTTATAAGCTGCTGCAGTTTTCATGTTGAACAGTCGCACCCAGTTTCAGTTTGGTTGTAACACATGAAAACTATATATGGAAGTGGTAGGATGCATTACCTAGGCAATTATGCATTAATCTCAACTTTGATCAGTAGCTAGGCAACAGATCCTCCAGTATATCAGCTGCACGACGTTTTGTTGGTAAGGGCCAAAATGTTCACACAACTGCAAATCCTACCCATGGGGCTCCAGGCAGGGCTGTCACATCAAATCTCAAGGCATGGGACAAAGCGACAATTTTGGGCCTTACCTCAACTTCTGCAACACAAGGGAACACAAACATCCCAGGCCAATGCACCACCAATCCTGATGCAGAGTCACATTACATATCAACAGGAAATCCAAATAACTCAGGAATTACACTTTCCTATTCCAATTCTATTTCTAATTCATAGTTCTATTGCTGTTACTATTTCATTCTAACATTATCAGTAAATGTGTTTATGTTCTGTTAGACTGTTCTAGTAACAACCAAGGCGTGTGTGAAGTGAAGCGGAACCGGGGTGAGTATTCAGAGCACAGAGTGATTTTTCCCTGTGATTAGAGCATGTCCCGGAGCAGCCACTCCATATCGCTCCAACTGCACTCATATCACAGGCTAATGGCATTTGCCACCTGACCCAGTGCATTAGTCGTTGTCTAGCCATCCCAAGGAGATTGCAAAGTAGTTTTTAGTAGTAATTTGCTTGTGTTTCAAACCTTTAAATACAATTGATAATGAATATAGAATATAATAAATGTTATTAAATTATTTCTTGAAGCAAATGGATTTTGCTTAATAATCATGCATGGATTTTGGAGTGATTTCTAACGGGAAAGGTCATTGAGCACAGGAGCTGGGGAAAAGTTCCAAACTGTGAGTGTAGAATGAGCATTCCATCTTTTAGCTCACCCACTGGTCAAGTGAAAGCTCCAAGTATCACGTTGTGTTTGTGCTTATGACAAAAAGTCAGCAAGTCAATGGCCAAAATATTTATTTCATACCCCCTTCAAAACTCCATATTTTGAGTGAAATACAAGAAGGCCTCCTGTCATGTCTTATGCACATTATGGAAAGATATGTAATGTTCTCATACCAAATGTAAATGTTACAATCATATTCGTTAGATATTCTAGAGAGTTACTGTTTTGCACTGCACTTTATTTTGTTTTCGTCACTGTTTTCCCAAACCTGCATGCTCCTCATTCTGCTAAGATCAACTGTCATCCGAGCATGCTGAATAGCCTACCTAGTAAAATCATTGAGGCATCGGCCAGATTGCACTTTGGCTGATGTGCATAGTGCAGCAGGCGGTGAGATTCGGAAGCATGCACTATACTTACAGCAAGGTGTGTTGTAGACTACATACCAAATGAAAAGTCAATAGAAAGTTAATCATTTTTTTTTCTTTTTCTGGTTATTAAACCAACTGGTCCACCAAGCAACAGTAAAAAATAAACTAATAGCCTGGATATGAAATGTGCTTGCCCCAGGCTTGCCCCAGGGGTTGGTGATTTGTTCACCCCTGCTCTTAACTCTACTCATCTGGCAAAATCCAACCACAGTTCACCCTGAAGTCATAATTGGAGTCAAACCATTAATGGGTTTTGCAAATCTGCTATATGTGAATGGAGATGATTGATCTGCTCTTATACTCGTATATGAGGCTATGATGTGGCTTAGTATGTGAACTGTAGCTCTATTTGCTCTCATTTTCATAGCAGGACATTCAGATCTTTTTTATGATGCAAGGCTACAATAGCTTTTCTCCACTCTTTTGGCTCTCCAATAAAGTATTTTCATTGTGAGACCTGAAAACTTGACCTCAGCAACACATGAAATGACACACATAGAATTCTATGCATGTCCACTGAGTGGACCAGATGTGCACTTCTCTCCAAGCCATACAAGTATGAGGGACACACAGTGTCATTGACGCAAAGCATCATTACTGCCACACATACATACATGCGTATGTGTATGTCTCACCCTGAAAAATGACTTATTCTTTTAGAAATTATACGATAAATTTTTATTTTAAAAAAACGTACTTTTTGCATTATATTTCCTTATTATTATAATGATTATTTATCATTTAATTATTGTAACAGTAGCATTCAGTTTAATTCTGTCCCCATGGGAATGCCTTAAAGTTCATCCCCATTTCTGCCTTTATTGCAAAATATTTTTAATTTCGCACCCATTCCTGTTCGCTGGAATATCCACTGACTAATTTGCAGTGAGTGCCATGTCAGTTATGCTGGCTGACACAATCATACATGAAAACACAAGACACAACTTAAAGCACAGTGCTATCATGCTGCTCAGGTTTGGCATCTTTCAACAGAAGCTTGCAAATACAGTATTGGAGATGTCAGTATCCAGTGTTGGCCAATACCTAAAGCACTGACATCAGCACCATACTGAAAACTGAAAAGTGAGATTTGTGTATCCCTGTTAGTAAGATTGTTTACTGCAGAATTGACCAAATGTTCGCCAGCTCTTCATCGGAAACAATGACAAGTCACTCTATCACATACTACCCTGTGCTTTTACTGATCAAAGAGACCACACCCCCACCCTCTTTTTTTTTTTTTTTTTACCATTGGCACAGTAAACTGTTAGCAAACTTACAGGTCACGGTTCACCTAGATAAAGTTGAATTGAAGTGAAAGGAAATGCTAGCAGAAGCAAAAGTGTCTTTCACATCCTGTGACCTTCAGTGAGCTGACTTTTTTCGCCAGGCAAATTTTATTCACATTTGATCTGCCTGCTGCTTTAGCTGGGAAAGCAGAAAAGCAAAAAAGCAAGGGGTCAAAAATCATAAATGCTATGGCTACACTATCAATATTGGCACCTCTGCGGTGATTTAGTATTCTTTACAAATGAGGGAATGCATATGATTCTGTCCAGCATATCCCAGCCCTTTATGTATATGCTGTAGAATAATACAGGATACAGCTTTGTTCTTTGACAGGCTCTTACACAAAACCTCTTATGCTGCTAGCAAATTACAGAAAAAAAGGGTTTGCTGTGAACAGACAGCAACCAGATGGATGTAGCAGTTGTAAAGCCAACAGTAGAGAAACACATACTCAAATAAAGTTACAGTCCTTGTAGAGGGTTTAGTTTAATTAGTGTAATTCATCATTAATTTAATTTGTCATTAAGCAGCATCAGGATTAGACCTTAGATTATACACATCATGTAAGATCAACGACTAAACCAAGTATGAGCAGTTATGTCTACCTACATCTCTTTTTATATGGAGCTACTGCATGCACACAGATGCACCACATAACATCATTTGTAGTCTCGCGTTTTGACGAAGGCATCGCTGAAATGATTATTGACTTCATTTGTCTTCAAATGGAAAGCACAGTTTAAGATTTCATTGTTCATCACACTGCAAAGCAGTCTAATTATTTCTCACTCATATTGTAGCTCATAAAAACAGTCCGTACAAGTGTTTAAAAGTGTTTGATGATGGAGATTCTGTGTCAGTATCTCTGTGTGGATACCACCATGCTGAACAAAACACGAAACATTCTGCAACGTGATGCATTCTTGAGGGATGTTCCAAATGCTCACGTTTACACCCTTAAGCCCTTGCTCAGTTGCACACCAGGTCCACAGCTTGACAACACTGCCAAAACGTGAATTTAGAATAGGGCCATAGGGCTTAGGATCACTTGGAACAGGGCCTACATTACAGAGCCTATGTTATGAACATGGGATTAAAAATGAATTGAGCTCTACAGATGGACACCCCTTCATGTGTCTCCTTCGGTGTTTTATATCTGGCACCAGGACCATAATGGATTCGATCATTGTACCTACATCCATGCTTATTAGTGCATCCATGCTTATTAGTGCATCCCTGCTTATTAGTGCATCCCTGCTTGTTAGTGACCTGCTTCTCTGCCTCTCAACAAAACCATACCCCATGCATTACTGAGCCAATCAATATTGCATAAAAGGGTGGACATTCAGATACTAGGACCGCAAGCACCACATTGTGCTTGATTCGATCACTTTACATCCAGTGTAGCCAGTTTAAATGTTTTTCTATCCAGCTGGCCTGCTTTTAGTTTGATTGTGCAGGGAAAAACTGGGGAGGCAGATAAAAATCGAGCTGGTTTGCCATGATATGATTGACTTGATATGCATTGCTGGATCATGCAGCTGAAGCTGAATATCATTTCTCTGCACCTAGTCATTCACCAAACCACTGACTGACACTTCAAGCTGACTGACACATGAAGCTTAGTTTTCTATAATACACCGGGGGTTTTACTTGTTATTCTTAAGGAAAGGAGTAGAATTGGCAGGTCAGTTTTTGCAATTGTATCAGCATCATGCATTTTCTTTGATTCCCACACACTTTAAAAACACAAATGCTCAATCTGGCACCAGGATCTCTTCTGTGCCACTGTTTGCTCTAACAAACTGTTACACACCTCCACCTAGAGGAATTTTAAAAATGCTTAACGAACGAGGCGCTCCAGAGATATTTAATTCTGAACCAAGCCTGGCTTTGTTGAAAAACACCTTGTTCATGTAAGAACTGTGGGACACAACACTAATTTCTGGCGCGCAAAGGACGCCGGTTACGCACAGAGGGACCTGAAGCTGGACAGGTGCGATTTCGCGGATGGAAGAGACTTAATAACCGCTCGTGACAGTTCAAACAGGTTTTATAACTACTAAATATCAACAGTGGCACTACTGAAATAAGACAAAGAGCAGCGAAAGAGAGAGCGGAAGGTGATTTATATTCTTACCTCGTGCGCCAAAATAGCGTTAAGGAGATGCAGAAGAGCAAGCAGGGAAGCAGCTTCTCCCTCATATCTTCGCACCTAGCACAGCAAACCAGTTGCATGCAAAATCCACACAGAAAAGCAGACAAAACCCAGCGTCAACGCTTAGCAAATGAAAGCGCGCTGTATAGGCTACAATAAGGCACGCACGAAATACTGAGACTGATTTGATGCACCCTGAAGAACTTACTGAAATGCAACCCATTTACATGCAATGCATTTATAATACACTGAATAATATAATACATTAAATACATCACTAAGGTAACACAAACGGCTCGCTTGGTATTCAGTGACACATAAACATCCCTGTGCTGAATGACGATAATAATAATAATAAAAATAATAATAATAATAATAATAATAATAAATCCCATCAGTTCCAACTAATACTCACACGCGCTTATGCACGTGCGCTTCAGGTAGTACCAACCGCTATTTGGTTGTTGACTGGCGTCTATCAGTTAATGCAAATGCACTCAAATCTCATAACCTGTCTAAGACGTAACAGAATTGTTTTTGTTTGTTTGTTTGTTTGTTTGAAAACACCCACCTGATACACCTGAAGTCTGTCCTTTCAGTGCGCACGAGATCCAGCTGTTTTGTAACACTAAATATCTCTAAGGAGGCTCGAGAGCGTTAAAGTTCCGTCAGACTGGCACAGCGCGGGTGTATTCACCCTGTGTGTGTGTGTGTGTGTGTGTGTGTTAAAACCGGCTGCTGGAGCGCGCGCGTGGCACGGGAACGTGCGTTCATAAATTCCCCTCAGCGAGACGTTCCGCGCAGGCTCACAGCCGAGTGGCTCTGTTTGAAAAGATCCTCGTTTAATTCACCAGTTCTTCCACGGAGCCACTGATGTCAGTTCCCACTATCACATATGACCACTTTCAACGATTTATTTATTTATTATTTTTCTCGTAAGAGAAACTACCCCGAGAAAGCCGAACGGATCACAGCTGGGTCCTAAAGAGAGTTGATTTCCGTACACGCGCGGACACGCATAGGGTTAGTACTAGGGAATAGCGATATAGACTTAAAACTGTATCACGGTATTTCATGGTATTTATTTATTTATTTTTTTTGCCTTAACGATATAAATGACGATTATTAAAAATTGTAACGTTCAACACTATCTTTCTGGCCACAATTCACATCAGCTTATAGTCTTACCGTCTGATTCACATCTGATCTTCTGTATCCGAACCACTTCCATATTATGGAGGAAGCTCCTCTTTTTGGGGATTAATTCTTCTTCCTCGTCTATGGTTGGAACTCCGCCTTCCGCCATGCTTGTTCTCATTGTATGTGTGAGATGCCCACGTTGCAGCGCGTAAACACATCATCAACTATATCGTCAATATTGCTGGATGACAAATTCTTATCATGGGGAGGAATTGTACCAGTATATCACGGATGATACGATATGACACAGCCTTAGTTAGTACTACAGAACGTAGGGGAGCAAACCTCAGGATTCCAGACTATATGATATGATTTCATAATGCAATGATTCAATATTTAAGGATACGATTCGATTTAGTTGCCTCCGATCAATATGTGACCAGCTTTGTTCAGAATCTGAGGTAGGCCTACTGTTAATTCATAAATGATGTAGAATTGATAATAATCAATTTTTGGTTGTTGTCTTGATTTCAGTCTTTGTTACACCCTAGTACTATGGGTGTTAAGGTTTGAAATTTTCATGATAACCTAGTCTTAAAATACATATATGGCCAAAAGCATGTGAATACCTGACCATCACACCCATATATGCTTGCTGAACATCCCATTCCAAAACTATGCACGTTAATATGGAGTCGGTCCACCTTTGCTCTTATAATAACCTCCACTCTTCAGGGAAGATTTTGGAACATGCCTGTGATTTGTGTTCTTTCAGCCACAAGAGCATTAGTAAGGTCAGGCACTCATGATGTGTAAGAAGGCATAGCATGTAGTCTGTGGTCCAGTTCATCCCAAAGGTGTTCAGTGCAGGCCACTGGGGTCCTTCCACACCAGTCTTGGCACACCATGCCATTATGGACCTTGCTCTGTGCACAGGGGCATCATCGTGCTGAAACATGTTTTGGCTAGGCCCCTTAGTGCCAGGGAAGGGAAATCATCATTCATAGCATACAAAGACATTCTAGACAATTGTTTGCCTCCAACTTGGTTGCAACAGTTTGGGGAAAGCCCACATATGGGTGTGATGGTCAGGTGTCAACATACTTTTGGCCACATACAGTTTGTAATTTAGTTAGTTCAATTAGTTAGCTAATGAGGCGCTGTAAATTTGCTTGTTAAATTTGCTTGTTGGCCATGTAGTGTATCATGATTTCATGGCATCACGGTATTAATCAACGAGTTAAAAACACACAAGCCTGTGGTGAAAATTCAAGGGAAATTTATTACGAAATCTTGTACAAATCTTGTACAAAAGTCTCTTTGCAGTTCCTTGTATATATAACAAAAAACACAGGGAAACACAAGACCACATCCCCTAATTGTTCTTCTTTTTCTTGTTGTTGAGAACGGCTTTTCCATAAAATCTCTTAAAATGTGATTGTTTATCATGTTGCTTTTATAAGCTGAGAGAGAGAATGGCTGCATGCTGAACCAAAACAAAGCAAATATCTAACTAGCACAGCTGTGTGCAACGTTGCTTAGCCTAAAATAGAGAGTTGTTTTGTTTAGTTGGTCAGCAATGCCATGTACTTCTGTGCATTTGTTAGCCGTGGTGCATAATAAAGTTAAAACATGGTAGGAGTGGCAGCAGAGGTAGCAATGTAACAAGTGTACAGCAGTAATGGATTACACAGCCAAAAGGTTTTTAGTGCAGTCTGTGTCCCCTGCCCAGTGAAACGAAGGTTGCCGTAGTATGAATTAAGTCAAGGGAGGGAGAGAGGGAATTATGAAATCCAATCTACATTTTTGGGGAGTCACAGATTTTGGGGAGTCACAGACACAAACGGGATGAGAACTACTGGAGTAAGGAATTTGATCGGGTTAAAAAAGTAAATAAACGGGCAGCAGCGGGTAATAGATGCAAATGCATTTTAGTCTGTATTCTGAAAAGGTCAACAGTGAGGTAATAGTCCGATCACACACCGTGACTAACCTTGAAACTGTAACAATTTAGCAACCCTAGTAAGTACCGTACCATGTGGCTTTGATACCGATACTAGGTATAGTCCATGGAACCTGCAGAAAATTTTACCTCTCAAGTCTCACACATTGCGGCCAGATCTCAATGTTTCACACCAAAACTTTCAACTCTCATACATTACAAAAACATTCTCATGCTGAAAACTAAAAAAAACAAACATTAACATAGCTAACATAGCGTGTATAGTTGACCACTGTATGGTCTGCAGTATGAGGGACATCTTATTACATCATAGTGTGTTTTGGCAGAGATTAAATGTACAGTCCAGGGGAAATCACATGAGAAGTGTATCACAGCTGAAAGTTGTATTAAAGAATAGCTGTTGAAATGATCTAATTGCATTCAAGGTATACAAAGAAACCCTTACATAGCCTATTTAATATAAAGCTAAAGTGATTCTTTTAAAAAATATACTTTGTATTATGCAAGAGTAAAATTTCCAAATCCAAAAAACTCAGCCTCAAAGGCATGTTTGTTTTTAAAATACAGGATTTACCATTAAGCAGTAAATTGTCTGATGAAAGATGTACTCCAGTCAGGAAATGGGGGAAAAGCTCTCAGTTTATTTAGATTATACCAAAGAGCAAATGTTCTAATCAAGTAAATATTAGAGTATATCATGTTACATTTTCAGTACAAAGCTGAAAGGTGTAAGTTTCTGATTTTCCGTATGTTATCAAGGTAATTTCTATAATAGCTACATAAAATTAGGCTATAGAATTTGTCATTTTTGCTAAATAGCTTATTTGCAATGGAAATTCTTGGCGTTCAGGATTCACACAGGGCACATGTTATTCTATACAGACAGAGCTGCTACACAGATTAAATGTGAGCCTATAAGAATTCTTGTGCAAAATATTCCTAAACACCTCCGTATCAGTGAATTGTGAATCTGCTATGATTTATGTTTCTTAATTTGTTTCCATTTAACTGAATCTTTACAATGTTACTGAATGTCACGAATTCTGCAAATGTCAGTGAATTTCAGTGACTTTGTTGAAAGGATACATAACACCATCCATTTCAACTAGCCTGTAGTGTTTTACGCCTAATTAGCGAGAGAGGGTTAAAAACTGAGTGGGGAAAATGAAAAATAGAGAGATTGTGTGAAAGAGAAGGATATTATTTGGGCTCACATTGATCACCCTGTGTCTTATTTCTGCAAGAGCTGTAATATTTTATGTGTTTCCCAACCTGCCCCTCCTTTTGCTACCACTGAGAAGCCTGGCACATAAACAACCCAGCACACAACGCAGAGCCAGAATGGATAATCACATACAAGTGACAAATACTTAACAAAATGAAGACAATTCCATTTGCCAACACCATAGACAGCAAAGTTTTTTAAAAGCATATTAATGGATCTAACAATACTGTTCCATACACCTCTAATGCAGCAATAACAAACCATGAGCAGAATAGCAAACAGCTTTGATCGCAGGCATCTGCAGGCCAAGCTTTCGTATGGCACTGAGCCCAGCAAGTGTGCTAATTTAAATAAAGACATACTGTAAATCACATTTAATTGACTGGTCAGGTTCCAATGTCTAACGGCTAATTGTGACCCTTTTCTCTGTGAGCCTCAGTATCAATATTTAAGCCATAGTAGCTCTGTGGAGAAAGAGTGGGCTGCAAGTGCATGGCAGGCAAAGCAAATATCAGCAACTTTCTGCACTGGTCTTACACAGAGTTTCAAGTTGATAATTATAGCTGTGCTGTGATCGCTTCAGTTTTTCTTCTGTTTCCTGTCTGTTTTCACATATGGTACAAAACAAATGCCTCCTTTATGCACAGACACGTAATCTCATACACGCAAAGCACACAAACACAAGCTGGAGGCTATGTGTAGTCTTATTGTTTCTTTATTTATGTCTTTATTCTTTTTGACAGTTATGTCCTTTTTGTGCTCAGCAGTGCATAATGCCATATACAACACACTTTATAAACAGACACTCCTTGTTTCCAGAAAACACTTTTATAGAATTTAGCTTATGTGCATGATGTGTACAGTATAATATCTTATCTAATCATTTAGCCGTCATTTCATCCGTCTTAGGTTTTACACAGAGAATACACACAACACAGGTATGAATGCCCAGACAAATAACAGATATGAAATGATGTACATCGATATGCAGCACAGTGACATAACTGTAGATTGCAGTTTATGCCTTATGTCCTCAGGTCTTGTGTGTAAAAGTGTATTGTGCTCTCAAGAGCCAGATATCTTCAAAGAATTTAATATTGTTTCACGCCGTGATGTTTTTTTTTTTCTTCTGAGCTCTGCTTTTCCTTTTTGTTTTGTTCCTGTCAACAAATCATCCAAAACGACAATACCTTTAGTCCCATCAGTCAAAGCACTCTGTCAAAAAGTGAATATAGATAGACTGATAGATTGATAGATAGATAGATATCTCCAGCCTTACATACCCACCACATCTTATTTATTTATTTATTTATTTATTTATTTATTTTTTACAGTAATTCCCTCTGGAAGGCACTTTAGATCACTGAAAAAAACCCAACTGCTTTCCCACTGCTGTATGAACATTAAATTCCCTCTGATAACTGCTACCTCCTGCTGCTTGTTGTTTACTGTCTCTGCTGTTTGTGTTGAATTTTCACTCTGGTTGTAATATGCACAATATTGACAATGTGTACTGAACTGTGAAGTCATTTATGCATTGCACTGAACTGTGTGTTGTTTTGTATGGCATTGAATCATATTGCATGTCCTGTAATAGTGCTTCTTGTTGTGAGTGATACCAAAAGCAGATTGTTTTTGGTGTATATGTATGTGTGTGAATCTGAACTCTAGCAGCGCTGTCAGAAAGCTCACAGATGCACATTTTGAAGGCTGCAGTAACACCAGGGGGAAAAGTACAGAGAAACTGTACTTAAGTAGAAGTATGGGTACTGTAGTCCATCCATCCATCCGTCTATTTTCTGTACCGCTTATTCTACAAAGAGGTTTCAGGGAGCCTGGAGCCTATTCCAGGGCAACCTCACACACCCATTCACCCAAGACAGACAATTTAGAGATCCAAATCAGCCTACAACACGTCTTTGGACTGGGGAGGAAACCCCTGAAGCATGGGAAGAACACGCACACAGGGCGGAGGTGGGAATCGAACCCCCAACCTCGGAGGTGAGACGCAGGGTACACAGGGTAAGTATAGACTCAAAAATCTGCGTGAGGGAAAGTCAAAAATTGTCTTCATATAAGCATTTGTAAATATTAAGAGTAAAAAGTACATGTTGGTGAAAAAAGCTGACCGCATTATGCCTGATCCTGCCTGACCAGCTAGTTCGCTAAGCTATAATCATAAGGAAAATATTCTGCTAAATCAGACAAACCTAGAAGTTGGCTTGCTGCTTAGCTAATGTTTAATAACCCTGTTGAAATAAATGCTAAGGCACCCGAGCAAACAAAAATGAACTAGCTAGCTAATTTAACAAGCAAATTTACAAAATCAGCTAGACACTATATGGCCAAAAGTATGTGGACACCTGACCATGCACAGCCTTATGTGGTTCTTCCCCAAACTTTTGCCACAAAATTTGAAGCACACAATTGTCTAGAATGTCTTTGTAAGCTATAGCATTAAAAATTCCCTTTATTGGGACTAAAAGGCCCAAACCTGTGCCAGCATAGCAATGCCCCTGTGCCAAAGTGAATGATTTGGCAAGTTGGTGTGGAAGAACTCAAGTAGCCTGCACAAAACCCTGACCTCAACCCCACTGAACGCATTTGGGAACGCTGACTTCACACCAGGCCTTCTCGTCTGACATCGGTGCCTGACCTCTCTAATGCTCTTGTCGCTGAATGGACATGAAATCCCCACAGCCACGCTACAAAATGTAGTGGAAAGTCTTCCCAGAAGAGTGGAGGTTATTCTAACAGCAAACAGCAGACTAAATCTATAATGAGATGTTCAACAAACACATATGGGTGTGATTGATCAGGTGTCTACATACTTTTGCCTGTATAGTGTAATTTACTATACCTAAAGTTAACTCAGCATACTTTAGATTTGATGGTGAATTTTAAAGGAAGATATTTCATTTTTTTTTACATGGGAGACAACGGAGACATCTCATCCTGTATGAATCGGAAACTCCAGCAAAAGACTAAGACATCATACTAAGAAAATGCAAGTATTTTGAAGGTCAAAATGTAACTGTAAGGAGTAAAAGTATGTTTTTTTGTTAGAATTTTTTGAATAATTTCAGTAATACTTGCATAAAATAAAAATATTCCCAATTAATTCTTAATTGCATTAACAAAGTAAAATTACTCAAGCATTTTCCACTCCTGTGTAACACACACGACCACCTAAAGCTCCAAGTCGCAGTGTACTGTTCAGTTCTGTGCCAGTTTGGGATAAAGCCCGGAATGCTTCTACTGTGTGTGTCTCTATGCACAATGACTTTAGGTCCCAAGCAATCATAACATGGTGATATTCAGATGTATTAAGTGCAGCTTGAACACAATGTATTTGTGTATGTTACAGTGTGTTTGTCACTATAATGAGCAGCTGCTGCTGTGGGACACTGCCTCATTTCAACAGTGACAGTGCTGAGTGGGAATGAATAAAGCCAAACAACTGTTCATTTTTCCATTGGCAACATCATCATCGGTCACGCATGTCAGCTTCCACACCAAAACAAATGCTCTCATTAGCCAGGCTACTGCAGGGACTTCCCGTTATTAGGGGGTTTTCCATTCACAACTTCATAGACGACGTATGGTTGGTATTCCAGCTGTGTTCTCCTCTGGCCATGAACATGGCAATGATATGAAAAAGACACACCATTTGTAAACAGATGAGAGAGGTAGTGATGGGTTTGGACTCGGATGTAGATGGAGTGGAGTGAATACATCATAACATCCTTTTTACACCTTTTGATTGTCCACTTTGACTGCAAAGGAAAAAAACAACAACATTATGTTGCTTTTCTTTAAGCACTTCAAGTAAGGGTATACATTTTACGTCTGTTAGTTAAACTGTTGCAAGATTAGATACATTTTTTGCAACCAAAGGAGTCAAGAATTTCTTCTATCTTCTATCTGAATGTGCACAAATCAGTTTCAATATGTAAGAATTGCATTTACTGGGAAGAACATGCCGTCATCAGCTGAAGGAGCCACGTGTTGCTTCTCAGAGGAAAGAGAGTGTAGGAGTAGAGGCATCTCCTGCACTAGCATTTTTTTTCCCCTACAGATGCAATTTTGATCTCATGCTAATTAAAGTTTCTGCTTATACATCTCATGTACCTGCCTAAGAAATGTGAAAAGGATCTGATAAACAGTTTTTTCCCCCCATATATCTGTCTGACCTGGTTTGAATCAAATTTGGTACATGTTACAGTTCACAAAAAGAGGATGGAAAGATTGAAATAATGATTCATTTGCAAAGTGGGACAAAAGGTTTTGTGTGGTGCACTGATGTGTGGGTGCCTTATGTGTAGGAGCGTAAGCTAATTTGAGAATTTCATAAAAAAAAAAAGTACATAATATAAATGAAAATATAAGCCTGCGGGAATTGTTGCATTTTTCCCTCAAATAACTGAAAGGAAGCAATTTGTCTTCTACTTACTGAAGTGCTTTTTGGTGCACTTTACATGCGTGACACAAAGGCAGAATCAGCTGAAATGGCTTAAATCAGGACTGGAGCAGGAACATGAGGAATGAAAAAGAAAAGAAATAATGACTCACTTCTTCTGAGTGAATTACACAAACACACAGACTGCATCATGCAGTAGCACTCCAGCTAACTAATTTTAGGTTGGCAGAATATTCTCTGAGCATTATGTCTCTAAGAACATTTGTTCCTAAGGACAACAAGTTTTTTGAGTGTTTTGACAATATTATAAAACATTCAGAACCATCCCTATAACATATTACTGGCAGCAACTTGGGGATTCATAGACTAGTCGACTAGTCGAACCAACTTGTTTTTTTGGATTCTACTGAGGCCATTATCAAGCTCTGGATCACTATCAGCCAGAAAAAACCTCCCAGCTACTAATGTATACATCGCATCCTCCTTCCATGTCGCTTATTGAGCTATGATGAGGCCTCTGTTGATGTACATGAACTTCCCTGCTTTTGGCTAAAATTGTTCATATGCTGATACATGAATGCATTTTAAGAATCCTTAAATAGTTGAACATGATACAGATTTATGATTTTACAAATTCATTTCACTGATTTATTTATTTTCATTATATTGTTAACAACATAGCCTGAAAAGCACTGAAGCTGGAAACCTAATCTGTAGCCTGTGGATTTGGCTGTTAATTAAGTGCGATTTGATACATTCTGTTGTTGTTTCTCAGCATCTAACTGCACTATCAAAACCTAGAAATAGCAATAACCTAAATCAATCAGTTAATGAGCTTTAACTATAGACAAGATGTCTATTATTACAATGTTTACAGATTATTATTATTTTTACTTGCTTAGAGCACACTGGAAACATAGTTTGAGGAATGTTCATTATACTGTGTACTGAAAATACTGAATGCTTGCAAAACCTTCTCTGTTATGTCTTTGTATGCTGTAGCATTACAAATTTCCCTTCATTAAGATGCCAAAATTGGTTCCAACATGACAGTGCCCCAGTGCACAAAGTGAGATCCATGAAGACATGGTTTGCCAAGGTTGGAGTGGAAGAACTTGAGTGGCCCGAACAGAGCGCTGACCTCAACCCCACTGAACACCTTTAGGATGAACTGGAATGGAGACTGCACCCCAGGACTCACCCAACATCAGTGCTCGACCTCACTGATGCACAAATCCCTAAATGGGCACAAATCCCCACAGCCACGCTCCAAAATCTAGTGGAAAGCCTTCCCAGAAGAGTGGAGGCTGTTAGAGCAGCAATAGGGAGACTAAATCTGGAATGGGATGTTCAAAAAGCACATATGAGTGTTATGGTCGTGTCCATAAACATTTGGCCATATAGTGTACATTCGTACAGTATGTTTCAGGTCCTGTGAATCAACGCTAATGCTATTTCATGATATGAACTTCTTAAAGACTTCTTATTCAGTTATTTGTTTAAAAGCAGATTATTTAGGAATTATTCCTTATCAACAGTGAAACTAATTTGCAAGACTGTGGACCAATTGTTGGATCCTGGGATTCAGTGTTTCAGTGGTTATTTATCATTTCCAAAATATAATTGCGTCCGTAACCAGAGATTCATCACTACTATTGTCTAATAAGAATGAAGTGTCAATCATCATTCTTAATGATGAACGACCATCAGTTTAAACACGCATAATTACTCCAATTACTCCAATGACTCCAGATTGTAACTGGCATGACGGCTCTGTGACCTCTGTTGCGTACAGCAGTCAACTTCACAGCTCCGCGCCTCCATATTGCTTTGAGCCAGACTGACTGATAATCTCACTGCCCTTTGCACCCCAATATCCAGTCATGCCACTCAACATTCAGCCTCTCCGCAGACACCTCCAACGTGTGCTGATTTCTTTATTACAAAAGGTACCATGCAGGTAAGTAAAGTGAGATTAAACGATAAAATTATTTTTAAAAAATGGAATTTTCCGTGTATTTGAACAAAGAGCAATGAAATCAGGCTCTAGTGTCTTTAACCCAAAATACATCATAACCTTTTCCATTGGTATGCAAAGAATGCTCTTGTAATTTGTTAACACTGATGATTTAAATGTGATTGATAATGATTGCTACACTGCTAAATTTGTCAACTCCCTGCTGAATGAAGTGACAAAACGTCAATACAAATGCACACACTGAAATGGAAAATATCATTTATCCACACCACATTATCCATCCGATTGGTTTAATTACTGTCAGTTCATCAGAAATTCATAGCTCTGTTACATAACACTGTCACAGCTTAAAGAACTTAGTTGTTTTAATAACTAAGCATGTATAAAATAATGTCTGTTGAGCCTCATTAACATTTTTAAGTTCTAGGACTGAATATTCATTCCGTAAGATTCTACATAGAATCCCATGACAGAGGGCTTCTCTTTTCAGAAAATTATAACCATTACCCTCCCCCCCCCCCCCCCCCCCCAACACCCCCCCCCCCCCCCCCCCCCCAAGGAGAAAAGAACCCTTGAGGAACACCTATGTTAAAAAGTGTGTATCACTGTATTGCTTCATGAAAAGCAGATAAATAGAGACAAGCCTGAGATATTTGCTATGGTCATTAAATGGCTACAGAGCATATTTCAGCATATACACAGCATATTTCAGACTTTATTCATATTCAAATTGTGGTGGTGTTGCATATTTTAGAATTTCTAGCCTTATATTCTGCTATACATACAAACAGTGTATGGAAGTCCCCTGAGGAAGTGTAGACTAGTGATGTGAGAGTGACCTCTGCTGCTCAGAGTGATAAGTGCATTCTTTTCGAAGGGTTTTGTGCCTTTGGTGAGCAGTTCTCGTCTCCATAGAAACAGACTGGAGCCTGAAAGTTCTCAAACTTTGTGAGATTGAGTATGATAAAGTATCTAGTGCGATTTGTGCCTCAAGGAAAGTGTTTTCAAATTCAACCAAGCCTCTTTGTAGTCTGAAGAATGATGCCATGCAGTGGTACCACACATGTATAATACATGCAAGAAACAGGGAACAAATTCTTTCCCAGAGACTGTGATGACCAAAGAAGTAAACCATGCCCATTCTTATTACTGCATGACTTTGGTGTACTAGAGAGAGGCACTCCAGAGTCTCCAGTAACGTCTCTTAAAAGACTCTACCGAACTTAAGGACAAGCATCATCATTAAATAAGTCAAAAAACCTCTAAACCTCAAGGCTACTTACACAGACCTCCCCTTTAATCAGCATGCCTCCTGTCCTACTCGGCCTCCTGTCAGCAGACTGAATTCATGGCGTTGCGAGGTGCAAAGAGCATCTCAACCAGCTGATCACTGCTACTGATGCTATATCAGACATGCTGCCGTTTCCTGTTGCCTGGGTAACTAGAGTGAAGAATGGGAAAACCAAGAGAGATCTGAAGTCTCATGGCAATATCACCAGCACTCCCTGCTTTCTTCAAACTAGTCTTATGAACTACAGTCTGTTTCTTTAGACCATGGTTTGAGCTGTAACACAGCCGAATAAAAAACATAGTGCTCGCAAAATTGAGAACTGTTAAATGAGTTCATCGACAATGCATTTATAAACCCGCTCATGTAATACAGACTTATCTCTGATTTATGAGATACTATAAATGCTCTGTATTACCAAAATCTATTTTGATTTTTAATCGATGGCAATAAAAGACTAAAACTGAAGATGCTATTAAACCTCTGTGTAAAAGCTCTTTATTCAGCAAGGGTTACCAAACTTCTCTGAGATGCAGTTAGTATACAGCCAGAATAGTTGAAAAAGCAAGGCTGAGCAATCAAGCATGTAGTTATACTGGTGTTTTGCGCATTTCTCAATCGATTCGTTTATTAACAGCAGTCTTTGACTCCCCTGTGAGAAGCCTAATTACTTCACTGCTTAGTTAATAGCACCAGATTTCCCATTTCCCAAAATTTGAACTTTAAATCTGGTTTCTGCTCACCTGTAATGCAGCCTTGTTTATTACTGTAGGTTCATTTCCACAATTCAGTTCATTATGTTTATAGCAGTGGCGGCTCTGGGTTTTCTGGTTTACTGTTGAGCAAGGAACTTAATCCTCTCTGCTCCAGGGGTGCTGTATCATGGCTGACCCTGTGCTCTCACCCAAATTCCCAACAGGCTGGGATATGCGAAGAAACTAATTTCACTTTGTTGTAATTTATATGTCACAAATAAAGGCTTCTTCTATCCTTGATTGATTGTGTAGACTTAACTTGAGCTGTGTTGTATGTTCTTGGCATTTGTGTTCTCCCATGTTTGTACCTTGTTTGTTGGATTTGTTTGGATTTTTTAGAATTAGGGAGCAGTGGTAGAGTGTTATGATATATTTTTTGGCATATTATTAGAAGTAGATTTACTTGCATTGCACTATGTAGCTAAATTTGATCCTGGACTATTTTCATGACCGATAATTTTTGTTTTTTGGATTGGGAAAATCTCTGCACACACAACTGTCCCACCCTTTAATGCAATATATTAAGTAGACACAGTGCTTGCTTTATGTATGTGTATATATATATATATATATATATATATATATATATATATATATATATATACACACACATTTATATAGAGTCACTGAGATGTGTCTGTGTACTATATACATCTAAAAATAGAATTAACCGATTTCAATATAATAGAATATAAATAGTTTTCATATACAGTGATCAATAGATGAACATTCTGTGTGTCTGGAAATTGGGTCGAAATTGTGTGTTCAATTTTTAGCTGCATTTCACTTCTGGAAATAGTCCAGCAACATGCACAGAAGTGTAAATGGAGGAGGAGAGCTGCATGGAGCTGGTGTGTGGGTGTTTCAGAGACTTCCACTGATTTGGGCAGGAGTTTGAGGTTGAGTAGGTGTGCAATCCCACAAAGAAAAGTTGAAGACACAAATCCGCTCAGTCAGAGGGCACGTAATCTAGATTGAAACTGTCTCCTAGGTGCAACTATAAACAGAGAGATGGGGGTGGTATGTAACAAGAAAAAAAACACTGTCTAACACATGTTGCATAAATACACGGTAAGAGGGATTTTGTCCATTAGTGGTGATTTTGTCCATTCTGTCCATTTTTTCCAGTCTGTGCAATTACAGCAGCTTAAGTTTAATTAAGCTAAGTTAAGCTAAGTTAAGTTAAGTTAAGATAAGATAATTAAGACTTTAAAAACTTCCCATTTCCTCACTTCAAAGCAGTGTAACTCATTATCAGGTCCCATTAGCTAATGACTAAACAATTCAGAATTGTACAGGAAGTTGAATTGTTCTTGCTAACAATAATTAAAATAAATTGCCACATAATATGAACACGTGTAAATATGATTGCCCCATAATGAATTTCATGTTATTTTTATATTTTAGGAATAGAATCCTGTATTTCTGTGGTCATTCAGGGTAATGAAACATTGTCTTACACATTCCCAGAACAAAATTTATATATAATACTTATATAGAATAGTACTTATGGCATGGCATTGTTGTTGGTGACAGACCTATTGATCTCCTAGGATTTTTTTTTGTACACACAACAGTTTCTTGAGTTTATGGTGTGAAAACACACACACACACACACACACACACACACACACACACACACACACACACACACACACACAAACATCCAGTGAGTGGCAATTTGGCAAGTAGAAAAGTCTTGATGAGAGAAATCAGAGGAGAATGCAGACTGATTTGAGCTGACAGCAAAGGGAGACTAACTTGAATAACCACTCTTTGCAACCACGGTGAGCAGAAAAGCATTTCAGAATACACAACACGTCGAACCTTGAGGTGGATAGGCTACACCAGAAGACCACATCAGGTTCCTGTCAGCCAAGAACAGGAATCTGAGGCTACAGTGGGCACAGGCTCACCCAAACTGTACAGCTGAAGATTGGAAAAATGTTGCCTGATCTATTTCTTTAGATATTTGTTTATATAGCTGTAACTGGACGGATATGCCACTCAATGATTTTTGTTTTTTGCATTATTCTGTGTAAACTATAGCAGCTGTAACTGAAAATCCCAGGACATCAAGAGTTTCTGAGATACACAAATCAGCCCATCTGGCACCAGCATCCATGCCATGGTTACTGCAGTAACTGAGATCACATTTTTTCCTCACTCTGATGTCTGATGTGAGCATTAACTGAAGCTGCTGACCTGTATCTGCCTGGTTTTATGTACTGCACTGTTGCCACATGATTAGTTCCTATTACAGTGGCTGGTATATATATGCATGGGTGTATGCCAGTGTATATAAACACTTCTGAAGGATCTTGAAAGGTATTATTTTGCCACTACAAATGTAAAAAAAAGACAAAAACAAAAAAACCAAGCAAAACAAAAAAAAAAACCCTGTCAAACTAATGCCAGATTGTTTACTTTGGAATCACACATTGGTAATCCCCACACCGAAATGCAGCCCTACTGACCTTGTCGTTGCTATTCTCAGGGGTTTTTCTACAATTTCAATTGCTAATTCTGCCCAAGTGGTTTCCACGGAGACTGTTACTATGGTCCTCCTGTCACTTGTGGAGTCTCCTGTGATTCGGCTCAACATCTCATCTTATTAATAGACTTTAATTTGCATTTGGAAGTGCCATAGATATACACATATATACACACATATTTTCATACAACAGCCCCAATCATTTTGATATTTAAACTTAGTGACAACAAGCTGTCTCTCTCTCTCTCTCTCTCTCTCTCTCTCTCTCTTTCTCTCTCTCTCTCTTATAAAGAAGTAACAACTAAACTGATCACTTTTCTGAATTTCAGTTTCCTATGAGAAATCTTAATACAAAATATACCCAAGGAATAATGCCTTCATCATTCACTGTGTGGAAATGCCATGTGAATCTCTGCATGACTGGTTTTTCTAAATGTATCTAGCTGCTAATTATTCCATGCGTGGGCGTGTGGGGGTGATAGAGCTAAGTATATAATACATGTACATGTGTGTTTGTGTGTTGCTGGTGGGAAGATGGCTTAATGTTTGTAAGCCTGCCCTTGTTTGTGTGGGCGGCTACAATATGTGGCCATCATATGAATGTGCCTAAATGCCAAATGCATACTTGGCTATTTGCAAATCACAAAAATTAGAGTGACTATGCAACAGTTAGGCTCAAGGAAATCTGAACAATGTCCTGCAAAATAGACTATAGACTACTATCTCCCACACTTGACTAATTGCCATAACATTCACACAGAAATGAAAAACCCACAGTGCACCAAAGTGCACAGCTCTCCCCATAAAAATGACTACTATGCCTTTATAAGGCATAAATCTAACACCATGGAAAGGTTAGGTCCATGAGTAACATGTCGAAACAATAATATGTAGAATATTCACTGTTGTATTAAAATTTATATTTACTCATTTAGCATAATTTTTTATATCCGGAGCAGTCGTATGGTGGAATACACTCTAAGCATCTAGTTGCTAAAGCCCCCTGGTCCTGGAGTACTCCCTGTTTAGTGTTTTCCATGCTCTAACACACCTGATTCAACTAATCAGCTAATTAACATCCCTTCTTGAGTTGAAGTGGGTGTTTTCAACCAGGGAAAACATTAAAATGTGCAGGACAGGAAGTATTCCAGAACCAGGATTACGAACCTATATGTTAGGCTCAGGAAGTCCAACTTTCATCATCCTCACCTCAGGAAACACAAACCATGACACATGACCACTCACATGATACATAGGCTTTTCCTGTTCACAATCTCCAAAACTCTAGCCAAGTTACTCAAGCCAGCACTTATTCCTAATCATATACACTCCTTAAATAACCCAGACCCACAAAAGCTCTTTGCAAACTCTCAGTCCTGACTTTACTAAGCCTTATGTGCTGCACCTTGCTTTCACAATTTGACTTATTTACATAGTTTGTCTTAAATAGAGTTTGTCTCAGGCTAATGCAGTTAGTTTGTTGATCGCCTGACCCCTTGTCTTTTCACAGTTTTGAATATCACTCTGCTTTTTGGTTTTGTCTGCCTGCAGTTTACAAAATAAACTCGCTCTTGTATACAACCTGCCTGTGTCTGACAGCAGCAGAACTATCAGAACTAACTGTCCAGAGGTAGAGGCAACTGTAGAAAGAAGAGGATGTACAAGCACAACCAAGTACATGCACAAGAGGGGCAAGTAACAGTACTCAGCTGTGCTACAAACACCAGTCTCAAAGCATAGGAAGTTCAAATGATCCACTCCGATTCATGACAATAGACACTAATAGAAATACTGTTATTATTGCGTAGTGTATTTATGCTGCGTTAGATTAAAGCTGGTAACTCAGAATTTCCAACCTCTGGCAAGGAAAAAACAGAAAATGCAGAATTCTTACTAAGGAAGTCAGGAAGGTGTCCTCAATCAGTATATGACGTCATGTCAACATGGCTGCTCACACCATGAACACTGAATAATATATCACTTCCTTATAGTAGTATTTTAGTTTAGATCAAACAACATATACACACTAATTTGTTAAATCTATAACAATGACCATACATTTCACTGTTTTGAGAAAGTAAATACATCATCAACTTATGATGATGACTTTTCCCCCGACTTTGTAGCTCGGACACACGAAGCTTGAAAATGATGTAATTCTGAGTTCAGATGAATGCAGCAATAGTTTGCACAAATACTCATTTCACTACACTCAACACCGGCATCATAAAACGCTCTTGAGTGTCTAAAAGCATCATTGTGGAAAAGCAGTCAACTACACTGACCTAATGTTTTCAGACCTAGGCATTTCATACTGAACATTGAACATGTTCAGATTATTACTTCAGTTATGAAAGTTGACTAAAGCTATATACAGTATTTAAAACTGCTGTCCTCAAAGCAGTTAAATCACCCATTGAGACTGATAGAGATATGAAAGAGGGTGAGAGACAGAGAGAGAGAGAGAGAGAGAGAGAGACAGAGAAAAAAAACAATAAAGAAATGAGAGGACCAGAAAAAGAGCCAGGAAATGAGAAAATAAAGAAAGAAACAGGAATGGCCAAGAGCACAATGCCCTTCTCCTGTCATACATCCAGTCTCCTCATTTTGTAAGCACAAAACCTTGAACTACTTATCTTAATGGCTGGGCTGAAATTACTTTTCTTGAGCTGCCTATTCACTGTCAGCTGTGGCTCTTCTCTTGCTTTTAAGTTGGACTTGTCAGGAAAGCACCTGATTTTAATGAAGGCTAAAGAATAATAAAGATCCATGGTGTATGACGAAGCTGAACCTATAAGTGTCGTCAGTTCTATAATGATGTCTATATTCCACAGAATTTTATTTCGGAACTGAGAGACACTTATTACCACACACAGGGAAACAAGGCAGTAGATCAGACATCATTTGTCTGTATATTTTTTACTGAGGGAAGGTGAACTTGTATTTGTAATACGCGCCATTTTCCACATTCATATGCACCATCGTTATGTCTCCAAGGGATATTGTGTGAATAATGAAGTATACATGTTGTATGCACAGATGTTTTTGAATCAAGCATCGAGACTTCTTGAAATAATGCATATTGATGTTTTATATATTCCTTAAAGCTTTGGACATTCATAACCCATAACGAGCAAGCCAAATTCGGCTCTTTTTGTACACTCTGCTTTCCCTCAGTGATCATTTCCACAAAAATGTGTTACCGAAATGAGAACATGTGTAGAAGAGACCATACATACATGACTGATGTGCAGATTTATTGTCATATTTGCACTCTTTATTTTGTCTTGAATGATGACCTCATCTTTAGAAACAAGGTGAGACGGCTGCTCTTTACAACAGTTCTAAGGTAAATTACCTTGCATAGGGCAATATTAAATAGTCATTTTTGACTACAAAACACAAGGTGTATATGATGCTTTTTTTTATTTATTTATTTTTTTAACAAAGACATTCTATTATTGATATTATGTATAGGAAGCTGTTTGATTATTCCTCTTGGTTGTAGTATGCCCTCACAAAAGAGAGTCTTTATGAAAAAAGGATAATCCGTGTTCACTCCTCGGTTTGGTTATTCTCTTCCCCCACTTTCTGTGCAATCCAAGGAGAGATTATGATATTTGCACACTACACTCTGCAGGGTGCACTGAGTACAGTTTCACCAAGGAAGACTCTCATATGTCCTCTGCTATTTGAGTGGCAGTGGTAGAACTATAAGAGAAGATGTCCCCCATCTGTCTGAGAGCATGCAGAGAGCAATTTGGGAAGAATTTACAGGGCAATACCAAAATATTAAAGTGGCATAAAGAGATACAAACATTGTAAGGAAGCCAGATGATTTTTTTTTTTTTTTAGGAAAAATAGAACTTATTCAAGGCTGAGCAATTTATCATGTTAACACAAAACCGTCACATCATAGATGAAATAATCTATGGGCAATTTGAGCAAAAATACTTTGAAAACAGAAAATGTATTGGGCTGCACTGAGTTTAAACCCTCCAACAAGCCAATCACGGTCTGGTGAATCAACCTAAGTACTGCATTGTAGGTGAAAGAATTGGGGTGCTGTGTGAGCAAATAGCCCTTGCAGTCAGTCAAGTACATACACCCAGGCCTTTTCCACAAACCAGTCTACAATGGAGAGGCCTAAAATAATGGCTTAATATTCGTACTTCTTTATCTTTCATCTGACACTGTGACTCTGATCCACATTAGCATCAGTCGTTTAGACGGAAAGACAAAAAGAGGAAGTACACCAGAGGCTGGCAGGTTAACGAGGATTTAATGTCTCTCCGTGAGTGAGTGAGCGAGTGTGCGTTTGAGGAAAAAGAGAGAGAATATTTTTAGGGGGGTGATAGCAAGGGCACAAAGTCAATTTCACACTCAACTGAACTTCCGGAGAAACCAGAAATGGCAGACATTTGGAACGCTCCATCAGTCCACTGATAGCTTTGTCCATAAACTACACAGAGAATGTCCTCTATTTACACATGCATACGGAAAATGAAAGAAAAGGAGAAGAAGAGTGTGGTGAGAAATGTCAAACTGAAAAGACAAGGCAAAGGGTATAAGCCTGTAATAAGCCTTCTGGTGTGTTTTATAAGTGACTACTTCTGTAGTAGAGGTAAGTGTCTGGAACAGCATGCCACCCCCCCCCAGGGACCCTCCACTACTAAATTCCCTGCTTTATGCTTAGCCTCTAGGCCAGGAACTGAAATAGAGCATAGAAGGAAAAAAACAGGAACAGAAGAATAAAAACAAAACCACAAAGAGAACCTCTTATTTTTTCTTCCTTCTCTTAGTAACAGAGAATAAAAAAAATCTTCTTCATAATAAAATGATGCATCATTAAAGGCTTGGGGTTAGGAATGCAAAATACATTCTCATTTTAGATTAAATTAGCTGAATGAAGGATGTTGGGCTGTTTTGGTAATGACCGGATGATCAATATGGGTATGATTAAAGGATGAGGTGCAGACCTGCTGACTCAGGGCTGGTGCTGGTAATAGGCTGGAAAAACAGTCATGAGTTTGAGAGTTAATGACTTAATAACTGGAGGCTGTAACAAGTAATGGTTCCAGAAAAGCTAGATAATGTTCCCACATATCTAAAATAGTGGGAATGGTAAAATGGTAGGGTTAAGTTTCCACTGCTATGGATAATGAAGATTATATTCTTATAGTGCAGGAAATTTGCATCGTAAATGTTTAGAAAATGGATAATTATATAAGTATAATGTTAATGTCATACATAATATATAAAGTTAATATGGACATTCACAGCACCCATCAGTGCTTCCTACTCATCCATGGTGTCATTCGTCATTCATCAATGTTACACACTTCCAGTGAACCACTATTTAATGGAAGAAAATAAAAACATTATATAGTAAGGGATTTGTAAAAGCTAACAAAAATATTGTGGTGCAAACTGGTGCAAGGTGGCTGTTTAGTTTGTGAAGATGCGAAATGCCTGTGCAACATTCAAGGCAAAAATTAACAATCACTTTACTTAAAATATAAAGAAAATAAATGATAAACTAGCTAGTGAATTCTCCTTTGACTATCTCTGAGAGAAATAAAAGACATGCATACAGATCTGCTATTGATGGTCAGATATCCGCCCACACATTGCAAGTTCCTCATGAGAAAACTCCTCACTGCTGACAACATCTATGAGACAGCCTGTTAACTGGTAACACATACATAAATGTGTCTCAGCATGAAAACAAATTATGATCTAGAAGGAGATTTGCCAGAAAACACACACACACTAATAGAAAAATAGATGAAATTGTAATGGTTTTCCTTTTTATGTTTCCATTTTCAGTGGCAATATCCCTACACCTACGTGCTCGACAATAAATGTGCCTGCCATTTTATGAGTTTTAAAAAGGCCAGTAAATCTAAGACTGTTTTTATATATCCACATGCTCATTCTGTGAAAGGACTCATTGACAACCTCTAAAAGATTTTGGAATCATGTTACCCAGATGATCTTCTGAGGTGCTTGTCCAGGCTGTTTGTTTGTCCATTCATTGAAAGAAGATTCTAGAAATTGTGTTGAATTTGCTCGACACCTTGAATTTGCTTGAATTTGCTTGACACATCCTTGGAGGGACGATGCGCCCTTTATCTGCTGTTGGGCTTTAAGAAGTGTGATAAAAGCTGAAAATTCTGTGATTAGGCTCCTCTTGCTTCCATGGTGTCTTTGGATAAGTATACCACCCAGTACACCATGTTAAATGCCCCAAAGGACACTGGGAAAAGGATGCGTGCATACTTATCAATCTTGCTGGCCCCGCCCGTAGAAGCTGCTGGTTGAGCACTGGATGCAGCCTTGGCATCTGTTTTCTGCATATTCTCCAACTTCGGGGCTAGAAGATGGTGAAGAGAGCCAGATCCGGTGGGTGTATTGGCTGACGGGAGCTCAGGGACTGTTGGCGTTGAAGGTGGAGCAGGGGGAGTGGTTTTGGAAGCTGAAGCTGGAGTGAGTGCTTTGGATTGGGTGAAGGATTTGGGATGGAGTCGTGTTTGGCCTGAGGAGCTGGATGTTGTGCTTGAGCTGGAGGATAATTGGCTTGTCTGGACCTCTTGGGACATGGTCATAGAGCTCCTGCTGCAGGATTCATTTCTTTGGCTGCCCTTAGGGTCGGGCTGAGACTGAGTCATGGAGTTTACACGTTTGCGTAGGTTGCCATTAGTGTCTGAGTTTTGCTGTGGGAGAAATAAAAAGACACGGTGTTTAGCTGATAACAACCAAGAGACCTTTTAACTATTCTTTTGGTTTTTATATCCCCCAAAAATCTCATTAACATTATTAATTTGCACTATTTCATCAGCCATTTATGTTTTAGCATTTTTTGTAATGTAATATTATTTATTTAATTTCCTTTGAAAAATTAGCACTTTATGTATCTTTTCAGTAACCACTTTATCCTGGTCAGGGTCACTCTGGATCCAGAGTCTATCTCAGGAACACTTGAAACGAGGTGGGAATACACCCCCGATGGGATACCAGTCCATTGCAGGGCACCATACATACACACACATTCACACACTCTGGCACACCTAGAGGCAAGTTATCCTGGCCATGTTTTTGGGAGATGGGAGGAAACCAGAGAACCCAGAGGAAACCATGTATACTTGGGGAGCACATGCGAAAGACAGGATCTCAAGCTTAAGAATCTAACGGATTCATTGTATGACATAATCTCACACTTAATGTCTAACCTCACAACTGAATGGTAGTTTGTACCTTAATTATTTATTTACATTATTTATGATACAGCTAGTTGTTATTTATTTGCAATACTTGACATATTGCTAGATACTTGGTGTGCTGTCATAAGAAATGAAAAGGCATTAAGCAAGACAAAAAGAGAAAAGACTTTTATTCAAATGCAAATGACTACAGTAAACTATGCATGTCTATTCAGACGTCAACTCCAGTAGGAGATGCGCATAGGCCTGTTTTTCATGCGTATGCATCAGTAAGAAGCTTTTGCATGTGTTGTTCTACTGTCAGTGGGAGGAACGTGGAGGCGTGTGGAACTGTACTAACCACACAGCTTACATCACCATACAAAGGGACAGGGAGGGAAATGCAGGACTCCACACTGCACTGTACAGAATTAATGGTGCCCTTCATGAAAATGGGCAAAAATTAGTATGCAATAACATGCATTAAGTGGTATAATGAGCTGTATCACACAGGGAAAGATTGTATTGTTTTACTTAAAAGATTTTTTAAATAGTGCATTTTTCTATAAAACACTGTTTTTAAATATTAAAATGTAAAATTAAAATTTCATTAATCTTTTGTGACACTGAGCCTGGGCAGAATAACAGTTCTGCATTTCATCCTGTAATGTCTA
The DNA here is from genome assembly GCA_022985145.1 of Pangasius djambal. Classification (NCBI taxonomy): domain Eukaryota; kingdom Metazoa; phylum Chordata; class Actinopteri; order Siluriformes; family Pangasiidae; genus Pangasius; species Pangasius djambal. The sequence continues at coordinate 17,753,176 of CM040981.1, forward strand.
ACAAGGTTGGGGACACTTGTAGAGGGATTTGGTCCTTTTTAGCTCCTTTATATTCTTAAGTTTGTACATATGAACTTCCCTCTTCAACTCAGAGCACAGGTTTTCAGTGGAGTTCAAATCCAGAGACTGAGATGGCCATTGCAAAAACACTGATATTCTTCCAAACCGTTTTTGAACTTTTTAACCATTGGTTTTTTTTAAATCAGCTTTGGGATGAAATATCATGGTACATGGCAGAATCCATCAAGCTTCACACGAGAACTGAACCACCAGCCACAAAATTATCCCATCATCGATGATCCGCCTCCATATTTTACAATGGGTATCAGCTTCTTTTGCTTATTCAATTCCCATTCAGTTTCAATTTTATTATATAGTGTGTTGTGACAATGGACATTGTCACAAAGCAGCTTTACAGAAATCCAGATATAAAATGTAATTTATCCCTAATGAGCAAGCCAGAGGCAACGGTGGCAAGGAAAAACTCCCTGAGGCGACAAGACGAAGAAACCTTGTGAGGACACAGTCTCAAAAGGGAACCCATCCTCAGCTGGGTGGCACCAGAAAGCGCAATTATAAATCATTTCTCTTCTATATCTCTATAATATATAAGTCAAACAGTGCTAAGTGCGTTAATAGAAACTTGAGTATGAGCACCATTAGAGTTTTAACTTTAAGTCTCTTGTATTAAACTGAAGCTATAAACTGTTCAGGCTTGAGTGTAGACTATTCTTAGCAATTGCTATCCTTAGGCTATCCACGGAAGAACATCCACAGCCATCTTTAAGCTGTCTGTGTGATACCGTCTGCAGTAATTCCAAGGTGATCTCTAGGGTTTCCTTATTTCCAGTTTCCTTTTGTTGCCAAACATGCTGATGGTTTGCATGGACAAAGAGTTTAATTTTAGTCTCACCTGACTACAACACATTATGCCAATTGTAGTTTTAACGATACTTGATGAAATTGAGCCACAGCATTTTGCGAGATGCTCTAAGGAAGGGCTTCTTTCTTGCAACACAACACAACAGCTTATTGTTCTGAACATTGTTTTAACAGTTGATTTTGAAACTTGACAGCTGCAAAAATAAACTGGACTGTGCAATTCTAAAACGGATCTTTACGCAGCCTGATATTTATACCCCAAAGGTATAGAGGTATTCGAACTGTTGGGCGAATTGCATGTGAGGTGCGGTTGAAACAGAAAATATCAAAAGTATAAATATTAAAATAACCATTTCAGACCTGACAGCCTTAACACATTTTACACAGCAGCTCCACATTTTAACAGAATGCAAAAATCTGCCAAAAGAGCAGTCGACTTTTTTCCTAATAAAAAAGAGTCCCAGAGGACTAAAAAGGGAAAAAAGAGGGGGGAAAAAATCTAATATTGACAATTTTATGTATAGATAGATACATAGATAGGTATAGAATATTCTGTATGGGTATCAATAAATTTGGCACTTACATTTTTGAGAAACAACATTATTATAAAAAAAAATAGTTCTAATGAGAATGATTTTTTTTTGTTAGAAATATTTATTTCTATTAAATTTAGATAATTTCTCCCATTGTTCAAGTGGAATTTTTAAAATTTATTTCACACAATGGCGTCAATAATTCTGGGAGGTGTCAATATAATAATAAGGGTGTCAATAATTCTGGAAGGCACTGTAAGCTGGTATGTGGGTTAGTGAAGCACTGAAGACATGTGTCCCTGATTGATATGGTCTCAAAACTGGAGGACACCCCTGGGGTGTCACAGTATGACAGATGCAGTGTTGATGATTAGAGCACTAACCTGCCTTGGCCTTTGTGTTTGTACAATATAAATGTCTGCAGCTGGAATTTACAGCCTTTATTAGATCCTTTATACCTCTGAGGATAGAGTATGTGTGTGGAGTGCATTTTATCTCTTTATATTCTCCTATAACTAGTGTTAAAACCAATAGAAAAGAAGCATTGCTTATTGTGTCTCTGTTTTTTATTCTTTTTTTTTTTTTAGAATGAGAATAAATTAATCAATGGAGAAATGTAAACAGAGAGAGAGAGAGAGAGTGAGAGAGAGAAAAGAACTAGCAAACCGTTATACTAGGTTATAAAACCCATATCTCTGTCTGTGTCTAGTAAAATAGTATTTGTTTCCCCTCTTCTTTCTGTAGCTTGGCAAAAATCTTTACAGATGTGCCTTGTCCCCGTTGCCAAGGCAACCCCATTAATCCGTTATCCGTATGGTGGTCCACTAAACTATCATCAGCCTGCAATCATTCCTTATTAGGACTTTCTCCTCTTAAAGCTCTGATGTGTTTAGACAGCACCAATCACAAATGTGGCTTTAGTCAAAATCTGCTGTATGCACTCAAGCCATGACCTCTTACACTGAATCAGTGATCAGTGTGTCTTCAACTGATGTGTTTTTATTTGTGATTTTACACCTGTTAATGGACTATGAGGTTGAAAGCAGCTTAAAGCTGTGAATATCCCAATCTTAAATCTCACCATACGACTCTTTTTGAAAAATACTCTGTGCCCTGACTTTCACAGTGAGCACATTTTGCCTTTTTTTTTAAGGGATAATGTCTGTAACCAGAAAAAAACATGGCTACTGCTATTTTGTCTGATGTTAAGATGGCAGTTATGTAGCATGTGAAGTGACACATTTTATAAGCCTCTGATCTGACCAATGTGATATAGCATCAACACGATATTCAATGAGACATATTCTTTAAGAAATATGTAGAGGAAAAAGTCCATGTTTTATACCACACATACTATCAAATAATCTTTCCAGTCAGAGCATCTTGCCTTCTTACTGAATATATATCTCCACAGTCTTAGAACTATCTAACCGACCTTTATCCTCTTGATCCATCTCATTACAGTGTGTGGTTGTATTGATTTTTTGCTAAACAAGATAACTGATGTACATGTTAATGACAAATGATACAACCATTTTCACTATCTAGCCAAATACTGATTGGAGATACTGGGTAACTATGCTCACCTGTAGAATCTCCTCAGTGTCCTTGCCCTTGCCCGAAGGGATGGAGCTCTTGGCAGCTGCAGCGGCTGCATTCTTGGCTGCCTTCTTCTTCGCTCGTTCCGCTTGCACGTTGGTGAAGTAGTTCACAGCAGCGAACTCGATGAGGGCGGAAAAAACAAAGGCAAAACACACGGCAATAAACCAGTCCATGGCTGTAGCGTAGGAGACCTTGGGCAGAGAGTGACGGGCGCTGATGCTCAGAGTGGTCATGGTGAGGACGGTGGTGATACCTGAAATATAACAAGGAAATAAACACTGTCACTGGTAACAATGTTGAACTATGATTAAAGTGAAAAGCTATTTAAAGTTTGTTGCTTAGTTTTCAAATGCTAATGGTAATCATAAAGATCACCCATACATGGATTATGCCATTACAATAATATTCTGGGCTTCTTGTCCTCATTATTTTTTAGCAAATAAAACAAAGTGATTGAGAATATTAATGTCTTGCTGGTATCACTGGACTCTAGCTATTTGTATGCGCATATTTTTTTTTTCCAAACAGACAACAAAGCACAACTGGAGATCACTGCAAAAGGACATCTGCCAAATGCCATACATGGATGTCTGGGAAGGCTTTCATTCATATAGGTCATGTTGATTTTCTAGTAAAGGTGACTTGATCTGTAGTTTAATCTAAACAAAAGCAATTGGACGTGTATTATAATCTTGCTAAGGACAGCACACTGAACTTATGTTATAATCTCTTAAACTTTTATGACCCAGACTTTCAAAATGATCTGGATGACTGAAATCCTTCACAGATATTCACCTGACATTTATATATCTCTATATTTAATTCACGCCTATGGTGTCATGAAGCTTGTTAAAGTCACATGATAGTTATGTTCCGGTGGCGAAACAACATCAATAACAAACCAGTATATAAAAAATGTGTCCAAAAAGTGTATTGGATAACCGAATGCAAATACATTATTTGCAATGAACAGATAATTTATTCTAAACAGAGACAACTACATGTGCGAGCAGGTTGCCAGAAAGGTCACAGGGCATCTGGTTGAGAGTAGAGGTATGCATCCTATGTGCAGGAGGTTTTTACTTTCATGTGGACATGAGCAAGCAGTCAGATATGAAGCTTGCTGGACAAACAAAGACCACGTTCATTAAAATGAACATGCGATACGGTGTGATACCTCCATATAGTCATCCCTAGGTTGCTTTCCCATATGCAGTGATTAGTCTCTTTGAATCAAACCCTCATGTGTTTTCCTCTTTGGTGCTGTTTCAGAACAGCTATCACACTCAGGTGTGGACCAAAACAACTGGTCCAAGACCATCTGAGTGAGGCGATTTTGATCCAATCGAACTCCAGTGCGATTCGATTAGATTGAGAAAGCGGTTTGAACCCGAATAAACCAAGCAGCAGGAAATGAACTAAACATTCTGTGTATTTATATTTAAAAATGTATATATAGATGCCGAGCTGCCAAAAGGAGCCAAAAGCACAAAAAAAGACAAATAAACGGCGGATATAATTATTTAGAAATTTATTGAGTGCATTGAGAACTTTGTTCTCCACGCTTGGGTGATTTTTGTGAGTTCTACATGCACTTGGCAACCCATTTTCCTTTGCCGTATTTCTGACCAAATCCAAATACTTAGAGCACTAGCCTGATACAGATACAGATAGTGTCATTGTGTTACAATCCTAGTATTGAATAATATAATATTGGATTGTAATTAGGACAGGATAACATTATATTAATCAATAACCTTGGACCTCATGTAGTTGTGTATGCATGTGTGTAAGTGTGTTTACTAATGTAATATGGCTAATCTGGATCTATGTACTGTGCATTCAGGATGCTAAATTTAACCAAAGATATTACAGCATGATGTACCGTCTACTCTACTTCTTTGTTCTCACTGACACTTTGCTTACATTTCTAATCAGTACAAGAAATGATTAAATATTTAAGCATTATAATTTGATTATTCAATTTCATGGTCTAAGAGTTATATTTTCCACACAAGTTCAGTTGAGATGCCTTGTTTCCATTCCTACCGAATCTATTTATACATACAATTCAACTGAACTGCGAGGTGAAATATATATACATACTGACTGTCTTACGCATGTCTAGAAAAGTCCACCAGTGTTTTTATAACTGTGTCTTTTCTTCTGGGCCCCTGCAGTAATGGGAATCTAATCATATGCGTTTTTGCCATCATCCTCAAACAAGTACAGGGCTGTCTGCTGCTTCACATTCCTTTTGTTTGTGGCAGAACTTCCTCTCACTGTGCTGTTCACTTTACTAAAGCCTCTGCATTACTTCAGCCGTGCAGAATGTTTCTGCCAGAGTCAGAGTTAATGTCGAGGCTCTGTCTATACCTTCAGCCCGGGCTTGTGTTTCAGGCTCCAAAAGACAGCAGCACAGTTGAATAGAATAGAGGTGAACAAGAACTGACTCACTATAAACTAATGAGGAGTTATGCCAAGAGTGATCTGTGAGTTTCGTGATGCCGTTACTGGTATTAAAAATAATTATTGCTTGTGCCAAAAAATATCTCAAGGCTAAAACAAAAAGCTCTAGGATGCACAGGCTGTCAGAGAAAGAAGTGACTATGGACACAAAGGTGGGGCTTTGAAGTATAGAAGTGGCATGGCTTATTATTAAAGCAGTGATACTAAAGTCTAGCACGTAGTGGCATTTTCATCCACAAGGGGGCGTCCCTAACTCATTCTTAATTAAAATTTATTTCTTTGAACGAGCAGCAATGCGTGCATGCATGAGTTTCTTCCTGAATCCTGCCATAAAGCAGCCAGTGTGCCAGAATTTGAGTCACCACCCCACACACTCCCATACACACAAACACAAAGGCAGCCAGCATCCCCCTCCTCTCCTCCTCCTACACACACAAACATACACACGCACAAGCTTGACTGCAAGAGACAGTGGACAGAGGTATCGCGACAATATTTACTCTAACACACAACAACAATCTCACACCAACGCACAAGTCACAAGATATATCATATTTAAAGACATCCAAACGCAAACACGCAGGAATGAAAATATACCCTATACAAGCACTCTCATACAAAATGGATTTTCATCATCCACTTGACTTATCAAATTGAACATTTCAAATGAACAAGAGTACGGTGTAAAACAGCATGTACTGGATTGCTTCAAAACAGCACTGGGCGATTATAATCATTCTTTCATCTGTCCCTCTCAACATATGTACGGCACTCATATGTACTCAAATGATGTACGAAAAGCTACAGTTCCTCAATGCATCACTGTTCTTAAAAGTTGGATTCTGTGAATTTTTGCAAATTTGCAATTGTGAGACTGTGCTGGCAAATGAGGTAAGATCAGTGAGCCTGATCTTGTACAAAATTCATAGAAATTTGAACAATTGAGGGCATTTTAATAGGATTTCATACAAGTTGTAAGAAAAGTAACTCCATCACTAACCTTAACCTTAAACCTTAGGCAGTTGAGCAGTAATTGAGCAGTTAGTGGGCGTACTGTGGCTAATTTACATAGAATACATTTTTTTAAAATGTGCCATTTAGTCTTGACAGCCAGAGCGAGACTCCCAGTAGAGTAAAGTAAAAGGTTCAGCATTCTACATGCACATAATTGTCTGTCCAGTATAATTAAAGGTGGTAAGACACATTGAAAACCTGTTCAAAATACAATACATATGGAAAATTACAGAGCATATGTCCTGTTCATACAGGCTCTATTTAAATGCTGTTGGCATCAGAAGTGTGAACTTGGCGGTGAACACCTACCAACTTCGAAACCAACTTTGTCATCATTTTGAGAAACTTTCTGATTATTTTGAGCTAATCTTTTAAACCTGATCATTATTAAAACCTAGTAAATAATACAATTTTGCTTTCGACTAGGGACAATTGCCCTTCCTGAAGTAACTTTCAGGCTTAGCTAATTACAATGTTAAATTAATCTATTTGCATTGACGCCACCCTGTATTTTGTACCTTTTGGTAGAAAGACCCAAACATGCAAATATACAGAAAGCAGCAGACATGCTACTTTGTTCGTGTAAAATTTGCAGGGGTGGAAAGTATCAAACTCCACGTACACTCATCACAGATCTTGAGTATATGGTTCACTGTGATGATACTTTTTGAGTATAATTTAATCATAGTACTTTTACTATTACATGAGTTTTTAAAAATAAAACATTCAACTTATTCAAATTATTTTTGATCACTGTTACAGACTAAAAAAACTATAATTATTTAGCCCTAATTTTACTCAAGTCTGTGTGTTTTGTACCCTTTCCACCACTGGAAATCCTTCATAGACCCTCCATAGACACCACCATCCTCCATAGACCCTGTTAAGGAATCAGTTTTACATATATATATATATATATATATTTGCAAAAACAAAAATTCTTTTTTCGTTTAGATCACTGTCTATAGCCACTGTCTATGTGGTTTTCTATATATATGATTTTTTTTTTTTTTTGATAAAGTACATGCTTTGAAGACCTAAGTATGCTTTGCCTTAGTTCTCTGATGCTAAACTAATCTGGTTGCCCATATAGTCCATTAATCTCCTGTATCTTGGATTAAACAAGATCACGAGAAGTGTCGCAGTAGGACCAGGACCTTAAAACAACTGCAGCTGAGTTTAGGATGAAGGCACTGATTTATGCCTGGCAGTAAACACACACACACACACTCGACGTGAACTGCACACATAGAACATTTACTGCTTTAATTAGTGAATTGTGACTAAAAGGCATACAACTCTATGCATCAGCACAGTGAGTCATTATGTATGGCAGGCTTCATCATTAGCTATCAAGCAAATACCCCATCTCTCAGGAGAATTCCATACACTGTCATTATAGACATGATGCAAGAGGGATCACTAAAACATTCCTACGCTGCATCAATTCGAATAAAGGCAGCGCTGAGAAAACAAATTAAGCACTGATGATACCATAGTGTGCCCACTTGAAATATCGTACGCGCTATTAAACACTGTTAAACACTATTAATCATATCATGTGTTCTCAGTCCTCTCTCTCTTGGCTGCTTTTGCTCTCTCTAAGTACTGTCCTTCATCTCGCACTAGTGTCACTAACCACACGTTCATGCCCACTCTGCTGGCAACGCTCCAAACACACCACACAGTGAGGAAGCTTCTGAAGGTGGGTCAATGGTACACTTTCCCAGCAGAGAATGAGAGCGTACTATTCTCAGCATCACCATAGCCCCAGGTAAAGTGTAGCAAGACACAGGAGGGGTGTGTGTGCATGTGCGTGTGTGTGTGTGTGTGAGAGTATCTAAGAAAGAACATGAGTGAGAGACAGTGAGAGTTGAGATTGTTCAAGCCTATAGACAATTATCCCTTATTTAGCTAAAGAGTCTAACAGTGGGAAAATGGGGAGACGTCATTAGATGAGACATGAAAAGGGAAGCGAGACAAAGACAGGAAGCGAGCAAAAGAGAGAGGCAGGCAGCAATTTCTCTCCATTCCTTTGCTCTTCTATATTTGCATGAGAATGTCGTTTCAACCTATGAGAGAGAACGAGCCGGAACTTTCTAGGGGATTTGTGATTAATACTCACCGAAGACAGTTCTGGCAGGCACAGATTCCTTATTTATCCAGAAGGACACTTGGGAAAGGATTACTGTCATGATGCATGGGATGTACGTCTGAATCATGAAGTAGCCCATTTTCCGTTTCAAGTGGAAATAGACAGTCATCACCACATATTCACCTGAAAGAGAGCGGTAAACAGGAAGCAGTTCTAACTTCAAAAATCTTGACTGTCTCAAATCGTCTTCTAATTTTTGTGTAAATTACCATGCACCCAGAGACAAAGGAAACCAGTATTAACCACTGATATCATGCCATTTCAGGTTCCAGCTATGATTCCATGAAAAAGCTCAGTCTGTTTTACCTGGAATTATGCCACATTACAGAAAAAACATGACTTATGATTTGTTTCATGTTCTCTTTAAAAGTGAGAAAAGTACTGTATGTTCTTTAAATAGCCACATTGCTACATAGCGATTATTATACAAACAGTTAATTCCGGTCCATTAATTTGTTGAGCGGCGTTCCAAGAATACTCAAATTTACTGTAACCGCACTGGGACAGTGCATGTATCACTCTGCTCGTCTGTGTTCACCATGTAAAATTCCACTTCCTAGTTCAAAACCGTTACTACAGTAGTGTTAGCGACATAATCAAAACCCATGGCATATGACACTTTTCAGGAATATCATTTTTGACTAAAAATATGAAAGCTCATCAGATGAAGATGAAGAAAAGGAAGAAAGGACGCCAATTTCACTGGAAGCACATTTAATGGAAATGTACAAATCTATATGCACTAGCTAGCCAGCTATCTGACGTGCTATAAAGTTGGTGTGGCTTCTTCCGGATCTATTTCCACTAGCGAAGCAAAAATAAACAGAACATTGCCATATTGTGTCCGAAATGTCGCTTACTCAATACTAATTTCTTGTTTATAGAAACTGTTGTATAAAAGCAATATCGCATTCACAATTGTGCTGTTATACCGAATATCGGCACAGCTGTGATTATCTACAGCGCTTACCCTGCGGGGCTCGTACCTACGGCCGAATCACAGCAGTGCCAATATTCAGTATAACCGCACAATTGTGAATGTGATATTACTTAAATAAGGAATAGTAAGACACAAACTGTTATTCTGGGTGTAAGATAAAGGGAAATTTCCCTCACAAACAGAATAACAGTTTGTGTATTAAAATGAATTCTTGAGACCCTTTAAGAGAGTGAGAAAAAACACCAAGCTTTCAACACAAAAGAGACAGCTGGATGTTGACACAAATCAGGTAATGGAATACATTAAAAAATACATAGGCACTTTAAATACAATTAAGCACCATAATAAAGAAATAACTATAATTTGGAACTGCAATGTGTCTGTGGAGTTTTCCATGTTCACTCTGTGTCTGTGAGGGTTTCCTCCAGGTTCTCTGGTGTCCTCCCACCTCCCAAAAGCCTGTCAGTAGATGTATAGGCTATACTTAAATGCTAGATGTGAATGCATGTGTACATGCCTGTGTAACTACATGTGTGTAAGGTATCCTGCAATGGACTGGTGTCCCATCCAGGGTGTATTCCTGCCTATGGATACACCACGACCCTGACCAGGATCAACTGATTACTGAAGATAAATGAGTGAATTAGTTAATATATTTATTGTTGCTCATTTTCATGAAGTGTGTCAATACTGGAGTTGACTGTATACAGCTTTCTAGAAATGATTACTTCCTAAAATGAGCCTAATGAAATGGGGTGTTGTTTGGACCATCTGCTTGATGTGAAGCATGTGGTTAGACTGATGTCTGCAAAAAATCCCATCTAAATGCATTTAAATTCGCCTTTTATTTTTACGGTTTATTTATTTATAACACTGCGTGCTATCAGTTTCTATTTTCCTTCAAACGTGTATTCATTTGGCAGGCACTTTTATCAAAAGCAAGGTGAGGCAGAACACAATCCAACTGAGGCTTAATGCAATCCAAAAATACAGCTGAGCCGCTGAGCGTTAAGGGTCTTGCTGCAGGGCCCAGCAGTGGCTTTCTGACCTTCCTGGGATTTAAACTTAGAACTATTCAATCGCTACCACAGAACCTCAATCTGTGAACAAAATGGATGCCAGAATCCTGGATATATATATATATATATATATGAATCCTGTTTTTAAGCAGAAAGTGGTACATTTCTTGTCCATATTTAGACTGCATTTATTTGCTTTAGACTTAGTTTTACATGGAATTTCACTATGCAAAAAAAAAAAATCTTATCCTTACCCACATGGCCCAACAGTAAAATCCTACAATCCTAAATTATTTAAATATTATCTAATTCACCATGTCAGCTACAAAAGATTTGCTAAGGCAAGGAAATAAGAAATATATATCTAAGGACATTTACCAAGATTTTATCCCTGCTGAGATCATGCTGTACAGTGTTTGTGATTATATCTGACATATATTTTCCTTCCTTTCCTACAGTGTCCCAAGTGATTTTAACTAAACCTTCAAGTTATTAATACATTTAAAGAAATAACTCAAAGAAACAACTCAATCTATACTTTTTCTGCAACAGAAGGTAATTTGTTCATTTTGTTCAAAGGATCTATGTGTGTACCTGTAATAGATTTGACTGTTTCACTGGAGACAGTTTGTCCAATCAGATCATACTGAACAAGGCTGGACGATTCAGGAGGAACTTCCACAGAGTGCTTGGTCCATGTGTAGATCATCTCAGTCTTAGGGTAAGCATCTAGGAGATAACACAGTTATTCTCACAGGGATGGCTGGAGCTGGTGGACAAGGTGTGTCACGACAGTGTGTGTGTGTGTGTGTGTGTGTGTGTGTGTGTGTATATGATTAGGAACGTCGAGAGGGAAAAAGTAAAAAAGAAAAAAAAAAAATAAATGTGTCAAAAAAGTGCTGATCTGTTGTAAAGTCACATAGTTATTTTGAAATAAAACTTATTTTGAGAGCAGTGGTTGAGCTTGGACATGGAGTGTGTGTCAGCAGGAAATGGAAAAGTGGACCGAGAAGAATGAGGAAGAAAGAAGCGATGTTTAAATGTCTGAGATGTTAGGAGAGAGGTATAGATAGGTAGAGACTTAGCATGGAAAGGTGTATGTGTCTATATCAGAGGGTGAATGTGTTCATATGAGTATGGGTTCCTTTTTAGATAGAACACATGATGGTTGACTGTCAGCCCCGTGGGTTCGCTGCAATGCCACAAACTTCATCATGTCCCTGGTGTGTGTCAGCCAGTGTTCTAACACAAGCAAGGACTTCACAATCAGCCACATACACTGCACACTGCAATTACTGCTACACAAACAAGCATGAAATGAGCAATCATAGAAAACCAGGCAGAGCTCAGTAGAAGTGGAATACACTGGAGTATCGCTCTATACATCAAGAGCCAACAAGGGGCTGAGTATATGTTGAGGATTTTGGTCTGATAGGCTTTTCTTTCAGCTCCCATAGTCCCAAATCTCCTGTCCTCCTTTGAGACCGTCCATCTTTTTCTGTTCCTCTCTTTCTCTCTCTCTCTCTCTCTCTCTCTCTCTCTCCCTCCCTCTCCCCCTAAAGTAGTGTGATGCAGAGCTGAGAAAAAGCATTGCTGAAGTGGAACGAAAGACCCGCCAACAGTAAGACGGGTGTGTGTGAGGTTAAAGCAGATACGAAAGTGTGAGTACAGGAAGGAAGCAACTAAGGTAAGGAAGGAAAGCATATTAGAAAAAAATGAGCAAAGAAAAACAGTGACAATTAAAATAACAGAATTACGCAACAGAGGAAAACCAGTGTACAAAAGAGAGAGATTGAGAAGGTAGGAGGTGGAATAGGTCTACACTGTCCTGGGGCACAAAAAAAAACAAAAAAAAACTGTAGTGACCTTGTCAGCTCCGCAGGATTCTTTCAGCTCCCTGTCTGCCTGCTTTCCCTCAGGCCTATACAAGAGATTCAGGTTAACTATTCTCCCAAACCGAGATTAATGAAACCTCGTCTTGGAAAACCAGAACTTGCGTGTCCTCCTCCACAATGTCACAATCTAATGACTTGAGTAGCAGAGGGAGGGGCTCTACTTCTCACCAGTCAAGCTTTTCTTTTCCCCATCTCCTGGACTGATTTTATCTACAAATCTGTCGGCTCGGGACGATAAAAGCCCCCTGCTGTACACCAACCACAGGTTCCTCGATCAGAGATTAGTTTTCCCCTCTGCTTTTTAGCTTTCCTTTTTTTTTGCTGACTGACCACCATAGAGGCAGGTGCTGATAGAGGGATTCTTTGTTCAGATCTAATTTTGCATCTATACACTCTCACGGAAAAAAAAGCAATTAGAGGAGCTGATTTATATTTCTGCATGCGACAAATGGAGGAAGAATTGCAAAAGAACATCAATAAAATTCAGTGCTGCTTTATATAGAGCAACAAGGCAGTTTGCTTCCACTTCACATTAGTGCCACTAAATATGATTCACTGCAAATACAGTCCATTTACTTGCCACCATTCTGAGCAATTTATTAGGGATAGTTGCACTCGTGGATGTATTTCAGGCAAAACTGTTCATGCTTGGACAAGTTTGGGTCTTTATCTAGTCTTTTTTTTTCACTATTACATTCCCTTCTCCCTCCTTAATTAGCAGCTTCCTTCTTTAATGGTTTATAGCCTCATAGATATGAAACCAAACAAAGATGGCCTGTACCTCACAAAGGGAATTCAGGCTAGAGGTATCTGTCATACAAACCCGCATATTAGTATACTAACAGTCGAAACTCTAGACTGAATAATAGATGGATATACACTATATATTTCAGTATCTTAAAAAAATTGAAATAGTGATGGTAATGTTTCTAATAAGTAGTTTTTAGTTACAATGAAATTGTTTATCCGAACACGTAGCTTTAATTAAGAACATGCTCAGCCTATCTGGGAACTTTAAGAAAAACCTCCTGGATGAAGCTCCCTCATGAAGCTGGTTCAGAAGATACCAAGATTTAAGAACCAACTGTTAAGAATTTAACATGTAAAGTAGTTTAAATTTTTTACCACTTGCATATTTCCTTATGTTTTGTTTTATAGAGCTAATGTCTTAGTTAGTAGAAAATAGTAAAAATGAAGAAAACCCTCTATGACGTGTGTGTCAAAACCTTTTACTGGTAGTGGACATATATACTGTAAGTGCCTAATCATAACATTCAAACTCATTAGGCTCAGCACTACCCAAAGTTTAGTGTTTTCTCAGCTATACAAGTCAGCAAATTGCATACAATAATTGCCTTAATGCAGGAGCAACTCTTTAAAGTTTAGAATCTTTATAATGAGAAGTAATTCAGCAGTACTCATCAATGCTTTTACAAACTGTAATGGGAAAAGTTGTCAGTAACAGTAACTTCAGCGTGACCCTACTGCACCAAACTGATCACATTAAGAGAGTGAGAATACTTACAGCTGCCAAACTTAAGTGGACAGGAATGGCCATCCATAGGAAAATCCACTAGCTTCATTGGACACTCTGCACTGATTGTCAGCCTGTACAGCAACACATAAACACAAACTGACACATATGTGACATGGCAACATCCCTCCATAATAAAACAATAGATAGCCATGACTTAGTAAGGCTAGGGAATGAGATCATTAAGTTGCGGGAATGAGATAAAACAGTTGCGGTTCTGACTTAGTAATGTTCAAGTTCAAGTGGAGTTTATTGTCATTTCAGCCATATACAAGTACATAGTGAAACGAAACAACGTTTCTCCAGGACCAAGGTGCTACATAAGACGACACAGAACAACACAGAACTACAAGAGACTACATAATGCATAATGCATAATGCAAGGGGAAAATATGCGCAAACTGGAGTGCGCATATTTTTCAGTGAAAAGATGTAGATAATAGAAAGCTGTACATGCACACTTTATTATTAGTTACTGGACGTAACTTTATGTTCGTTTTACATAAAATTGTTCAACAAAAACAATCATTAAACCCTGTATATATGAGCACTCCAAATGTGGTCACACTTAATGATCTCATTCCCATGCTTTACTAAGTCTTACTAATCCATGCATTAGAATCTCGTTCCCACAGAAATACAAGTCATGGCCATGCATTAGTTTTATTAAGTATGGATGTCACCAGTGAGGCTCCACATGTAATAACTTACCGCTAATGAAAAACTATTTTGAAATATATCCATAGACAAAAGAAAAGTAATTTGCCTTCTTGTTAGAAAAGGATCTGACGAATTCTTTCATTCAGTTCTTTTTCATATTACTAAACCATATAATAGATTTACAATCTTTACAAAGCTAATTATGTATATTACAAAATTTTGTACAAGTATTATATATGTACCTCATGGTGTAAAGGATTGTGCCATTTTTCATTATGCGGAAGAGTTTGTTCGGGGCAGTCATATTGTGAGCCACAGATCTTTTCCCGTTCCTGAAGAAGGTATCAGGAGTCCACACTTTGGTCACCATCAGGTTGTTTAGCCGCAAAATCTCGATTGGTCCCTCATACCTCAGCCTCCGGTCCTCCCACGTCTGACGGAAAAACACATCTATTGTGTACTCCTGAAAAAAAAAAAAAAGAAGAATCAAAGCAACCAGAGGTGAACTTCCAAACTTGTAACATCTCTGACTTGACATTTACATGCTAAGATGGTTGAAGTTGCATCAGTTAGGTAAATTATTGGTTATTATCAGTGTGTGAAAAGACAATTAATCATGTTCCCTGTCTGAATATCTCTTATTTAAAGCATTTTATTCTAACCACTCGATATAAACAGAACTGTGCAATGGTGCATTTACAGCAACTACACACTTCAGAGCACTGATTCCTGCATCTAACAAAGTTCACTGCTGAATATTCACTGAATATATGACTGATGCTGTGTCAACAGTAGTCTAAACTGATGCATACAAATCAACACAAAAATACATTTTAATATGGACATGGGTATTTGACTTGACTTAGCTAAATGATGCAGTGCCTACATCTACCCCAACCCTACCACTAACCTCAGTAACCAAAAAGCTTTTCAGCTACAGTATATTAATGGAGACAGGTGAATTATCCCTACAAGGTCACATACTTGTCTTTCTATCAATATTTGGACATTTGATCACCACAAACACCTAAAAGATGACCACACACTCAAAAAGACACTTTCTAAGGATCAGTTCTTATTCATGTTGAGTGCATACATACCATTTCAACATCAGATACTGGGCCAAAACTAGTGACGTAGATATCAGTCTTCACCTCAGTCACCGGACCTATTAAAGGATGCACACCATTATTCATTCTGCATGCTAGTCCAGTTTAGGGCTCTGCTAGAAATTCTACAACCATATACACGCACCATCCACTTTTATAGGAACACCTGTACACCTGCTCATTTATCCAGTTATCTAATCAGCCAAACATGTGACAGCCAATCATGTTTTGTGCATGCTGAGATGCTTTTCTTCTCACCACAGGTGTAAAGGGTGATTATTTGAGTTACTAAAGACTTCCTGTCAGCTCAGACTAATCTGGCCATTCTCCTCTGATCTCTCTCACCAACGAGGCGTTTCCACCCACAAAACTGTCACTCACTGTTTTTTGTTTTTCACACCATTCTGTGTAAACTCTAGAAACTGTTTTGTGTCAAAATCCCAGGAGATCAGCAGTTTCTGAAATAGTCAAACCAGCCCATCTGGCACCAACAACCTTGCCATGATCAAAGTCACTGAGATCACACTTTATCCCCATTCTGATGTTTGGTGGGAACATTAACTGAAGCTCTTGACCTGCATCTGCATGATATTATGCATTGTGCTGCTGCCACACGATTGGCTGATTAGATAACTGCATAAATGAGCAGGTGTACAGGTGTTCCTATTAAAGTGGATGGTGAGTGTAGATTTGAAAAACTTTATTATTCCCAAGGCTTATGGTTTGCTGAAATAGTTACATTATCAACCTTCATATTTAGCTGCTGATTTTATTTAATACACAAACTCAAACCTCTTAATTGAGGATTATAACATTGTAATTTTTATCAGGGCAAAGTCCCCCCAGAACTCTCTATAGCATATTGAGTTTGACTGCTAGTTTTTTTGTTTCCCCACTTGATTGCTCTGAAAATGATGATTATGGCTCTGAATCTAACAACAAAACCTGGCATCCACAAAAAAGCTCCTGAAGTTAGTTCTCACATCTCACATCTGTTATCTATCTGAACATGCTTTTGCCATAGCATACTCATTTGGGTTGCAGGCATTATGGACTGAGCTGAATTCAAACATTAAACAAATGGCTGCAGAAGGCACACACTGCATCATTACCCTGCCAGCTGAATGTTCTGAGAGAAAACAGATAAGAAGAAGGAGAGGAAAAAAGCTTGGCTGCCAAGTTTCAAGTACCCTCATAGCCAATGTTCGCACCTAAATACAATTTAACTCAAGCCCTTCCAAATATCTCCAACAGAGTCCAAATCTGTCCTGAACATATGACTCCTGATGAGGAGAATCATGCTGCACTTCTCAAAAAAAAAAAAAAGTTTATCTAGTCTTCATTGCAAAATTGTGACACCTAATGCTGAACACATAGAACACTCTGAATGTTTGCAGTCTTTAAACTTATTGTCAGTACACAGCAAGAGAATCATAAAAGTGCAAAAGTGCAAATCAGGTCTAGTGGTGTACTGTCATATTGTGATTATAGCTACACATAGCTATCACTAGTGATGTGCATTACAATAATCTTGATAATCTTCATGAGTTACTGACCCCCAGCTGAACACTCTTTAAGAACATCTGAGACATGGGTTGCTCATAGCACACTATAAAACATTTATTGTTTGGTTAAAGGATCTACTTCTGAAATATTAGCAGTTGTGTTTCCATGTCCAGATCTGAACTGAATGTGAACTAAACAGGAGAAAACATAAATTATTGTTTGCCCATTATTGTCATGTGAATATTTTGAATTGGGTGTAACAAGATTATGTAACCAAAAGACTGCCAGACTGCCAACAGGCATGGAGAGAATGGAATACACACTTTCAGTGCTATAAAACATTTGTTTGGGATAATTTATTTATTCACATATCTGACTTGTTTAACATTGTTTATTTATTTATGTAAATATTCTTAAAAATTTTCATTAATGGAAAAGCATTGTATTTGTACAATTTCATAATTCTCGAAAACAGTCAAAGGTCCTGAGCGTAGCCTCGTACACGTGCGCTTATCAGGTGGGGTTGGGAATGCACTTGCACACTTGCCTAGTGAAGGGGGAAGTGTATGATTGCTGCATACAACAGAGTGACTGCACACGAAAGCTTCATTACACCTTCACCAGTCAAACAGCGCTGAATCTTTTCCAGTTTCCAACAGCAACAGAAGCAACAGCAGATCATTGCAATGGATATAAAAAACAGAGATCTTTAATAAACTGTTATAAATTGTATAGTTTAGGTCAGGCAGACCAGACCAAAAAAAAAAAAAACCATCACTTTATTTGAAAGGTATAAATGAAAAACGTAAAAGTTGGGATTGCATAAGTATTCATCCCCATTGCTGTGAAATCCCTAATTATTTCTTTTGGTAAGACATAGTTTCAGCTTGCTAATGAGGAGTTACACATCATTAGCACGTTCTGTGAGTAGCTGAGTTTATTGCTCTATTTTGCCCCCTAGTGGAGGATAAGAGGCTAGCTCTTCTTGTTTTTAAGCTTTCAGTTCAATTACAGTCCACAAGACATTGCTAAATTAGACCATGGCTCTAAACTCAGTTTTTGATTAGCGGGCCAGGACATATGTCTGACACCTCTGGTCTATTCTCTTAGTGGGTCTTTGTAAGAGTTTTAAAATGTCATTAGGCAAAATGACACCAAAACCTGGGGTAAAAACTGTGAAACTACTGATGCACACTTCTTAGAAGATAAGGTAAGCTATGTTTCTCCCATGATAAGTTATGTGTATGTAGCATAAGTACATACAAACAACATTTGCACTTATTCCTTACTTCACACGTTCCCAAACCTGGTTGTGGATTATCCCCTGTTCTACAGGGTGTTTTCCCTGCTCTAGCACAACCACTTCAACTCAGAGATAAGCTGATTAGTTCAATCAAGTGTGTTGGGAGAAGGGAAAATGCTGGAAAATGCTGTCTGTAGGACAGGGGGTACTCCAGAATCATGGTAAGGAACCTGTGCCTTACTAAGGCTTGAGGGCATTTGGTTTAGCATAGCACTAGGAGGGAAGTGTTTGTTGATGAGCTAGAGAGGTAATGACTAATGTGGCACACCTGGGCCTCTTCTTCATGTATATCTGAGTATGTATGTGTGCTGTGAACAGAGCAAATATAAAGCTGAGTGAAAGTGACATGCAAGCTGGAAAGCTGCAGCGTTATTTGTTTGAATAAAGTTGTGCATTACTGACCGACCACCGTGCCAAGGGCACAAGCAGACTAGAGGTGCGCACCAGGACTGGGATCCTGCTGGAACCAATAAAAAATATCACAGGAGTTGTTTTTACTTTCATGCAGGCAGGAGTGGGTGGCCAGATATGAAGCTGCATGATGCATTTACAGTGTCCTTAGTAGACTTATAATGGTTAACATTGCTGTGGTTTAAATGACAAATTTGTTTAGATTTTGGGAAACAGAACCAACTAAGTTCATTAGAAAATATCAAGAGTGGGCACAAATAAAAATTATAAATGTGGGAGCGGGTGGGATTGGTCAAAAGTGTCTGCAGGTGCAGATGGGATTGGGCAAAAGTGTCTGCAGGTGCAGATGGGATTGGGCAAAAGTGTCTGCAGGTGCAGATGGGATTGGGCAAAAGTGACTGCAGGTGTAGATGGAATTGGGCAAAAGTGTCTGCAGGTTCAGATGGGATTGGGCAAAAGTGTCTGCAGGTTCAGATGGAATTGGGCAAAAGTGTCTGCAGGTTCAGATGGAATTGGGCAAAAGTGTCTGCAGGTTCAGATGGAATTGGGCAAAAGTGTCTGCAGGTGCAGATGGGATTGGGCAAAAGTGACTACAGGTGCAGATGGAATTGGGCAAAAGTGTCTGCAGGTTCAGATGGAATTGGGCAAAAGTGTCTGCAGGTGCAGATGGAATTGGGCAAAAGTGTCTGCAGGTTCAGATGGGATTGGGCAAAAGATGGGATTGATCAAAAGTGTCTGCAGGTGCAGATGGGATTGGGCAAAAGATGGGATTGATCAAAAGTGTCTGCAGGTGCAGATGGGATTGGGCAAAAGATGGGATTGATCAAAAGTGTCTGCAGGTGCAGATGGGATTGGGCAAAAGTGTCTGAGGAGAGGTTTGGACTGGTCAAGACTGTCTGTGAGACCTGGCGGGATTGGACAAGAGTGTCTGTGGGAGATAGGGGGATTGGTCAAGAGTGTCTGCGGGAGCTGGGGGGATTGGTCAAGAGTGTCTGCGGGAGCTGGAGGGATTGGTCAACAGTGTCTGGGATTGGGCAAGGGTGTGGATGGGATTTCGTGAGTGAGCAGAGTGGGGTTAGAAAAACAGTCCTGTGTACACCTCTAGGCACAAGCACAAATAAAAAAGCTCACATGCGCTTTTAACCTGGGTACCCTGGATAAACTGTGCGTACTGCCGAGACTGTTCCAAGGGGCATTAAACATTTCTCAGCCTAATTACTTTAGAAATATAGAAGACACCGATCTACCCAGCGACCAAAGCAGGTTCGAGTTTTCAGCTCGGAGTTACACACACCCTCATAGACAATAATCACAAGCTGGATCCAAATGAACGCTGAAAGCCTTTATTCAACAATGTAAACTAATTCAGCGCACTTTGTAAGAGTTAATTCAACACTATATTTAATCATTCAGTATACACTGCAAGGTTTAGACTATACAACACGAGTGATAATTCAACAGTAGGCTTTACTGTGATACTAGACAGCCAGCATCCTTCACATAAAAAGGAGGGACTATAGACACTGTAGGTGCGAAAGGAGCAGAGTGTGAATTTCAGATCAACCTTCTTATTAAACAACTTCCCTCATTGAAAATACAGTCTTTTAGACTACTAGAATGTTTTATTTATTTTTATTTATTTATTTTTGATACGTACCGCCGAATCCAGGGCGCAGTCTGTTGTCATAACCCTCCAGAAGTCGGTCTAAGATCTGGGTGAAATTTTCGGGGTATAACTTCTCATCCCTCTTTGCCTGACCTGAGATTTTCTTAATGCTGCAAACGACACGCAACAAGACAAACGCGTTAGGATGCGCCACGGACCCGCACGCACAGAAAATGTCAATACCTTTTTTTTTTTTTTAATTATTATTCTTTTTTTTTATTATTTAAGACAGCTAAAACAGTGAACTTCACCGTAACCCGATATGGGTAACTGGATGTTAGATTATGGTGCCAAGAACTAGAGGCGAGTGCGCAACGTGTATGGAACTCACCAAGCCGTAACGCACAGAAAGTAGAAGAGTGTGGAAATGTAAGTGGGGCACATTGCAATCACCGTCTCCTTCTTGGCCGAGACCATCTTTTGCATGCCATACTTCAAGCTCCTTCACATTTCCAAATGTCTTGTCCCAGTTAAAGGTAGCAGGCGAGAAAAGAGCGCATCCGCGCCAAATGCTCTAACACCATCACCCCAAATCTCTCGATCGCCAGTGAAAGAAAAGCCAAGCAAAGAATCCGTCTAAAGTCCCATCTCTTCACGCGAAATATAGATCCAAAGGTAAAACTCTGACAGTGTGTAAAAGCATCCTCATACAGAACGGAGATGTTGCAGTGCAAAATTCTCAGCGCTCAAAACTAGGCTGTGGATCTGCAGTGCTTCAAGCGCGCAGTGAGAAGGAAGCAGAAAGGAGCGAACTCAGCGCACAGCGTGCCAGATTGGACCGGCTGTTTCTAATCCAGTCACGGTTTTAAAAGCCTCCCAGTTCATCACAAACCAACCCAAAGTGTAATTCTGGGTTGCGATACATAACATGTCCCAGGCGAAGGCAGTTTTATAACCCATGGGCATCATGACTCAACCTATCCCAACTGGGAGTTAAACCGCCCAATCTGGCAACGCCGTTATTCATTTGGGTGATGGCGAGGTAGAGCATGACACGCCATGCCTTGTTACTGCGTGAAAACTTTGACTTCGTGTTAATTGATGTTCATCCATTCAATCAGAGGTGTAAATTTCAAAGTGAACGTACAGTTCAGTATTAACCAGTGTGTGTTAGAGTAAGTGTTATAGCCACTTTCCTCAAAGGACTGCAATTCATTATTCCTGTAAAAAAAAAATAATAAAATAGTGACACTGCCACCAACTGCACCAAAGCACAAGACTGGGCATGGAAACAAAAACGCCATCAATTTAAATGGGTCACATTTTGTCGCAACATTCTCATATGAAACACACACACACACACACACACACACACACACACAAACACACACACACACTTTCACAGGTACAGTCACATTGTACAGTAAGTGGGACAAACTGCATGCTGCTTCACAGATTTCAGTTCACCTGGGACAGGACAAAGTCTTCAGAGGTGTGTGTGTGTGTTTGTGTGGGTTACTGATCACCGTCATGGGAAAAACAGTATGTTGGCGTTCTAAGATGTCACCCTTCACTGTTGACTTTGCTATTTGCAAGGCTTCTGTGAGTGCCACATTTAATCCTAGCAATGATAGGGGAAAGTTAATTAACACCTGCAGGCTGAACATGAAGTCACATTGGGAAGATTGCAGAAGTGCTATCTATGGTTTCCAATCAGCTAGGATTTTTTTCACGTATATAATGTGGGGTAGAAGATACTCAGTTTGAGTTGCTATGGTATGTAGAACAGGAAAATGGGCTGTTTCAGATAAACACTTTCATCTGGAACTACTGAGATTGACCAATAGCATAATATGCCATAACATAATATACAGGGTGGAAGTGCTTTTGCAGTTAAAATTGTAAGCTAAAATGAACCTAACTGAGACAGAGCGTGTGTCTGTGCCATGGCCTCATTACTCTAAGACAGTGTGTCTGAATCATCTTCCTGGAATACCACCGCTCTGCACATTTTGGTGTTTTCCCTCCTCTAACTCACTCAGTTCAATCTGATTCAGGCTTGTTAATTAGCTGATGACTTAGGAGCAGCGAAAACACAAAAATACGCATGGCCGTGGTATTCCGAGGCCAGGTTTAAGAAACACTGCTCTAAGAACTATGAATACTAACCTTCTCATGTTTACAATTTGCCATAAACATACTTACATAAGCATAGTAATAACTAGAAATGTCCAAAAAAAAATTATCAGGCATCTATGAAACATTTAGTAACAGCTCTTTAATAAATATGCATGAATATCCACATTTTATATTGAATCTCTTTTCCTCCTCTAAGAAGACCTTTGAGGCGTGTCCTAATTTAGAGTTAAAATAAGCCTGCGTGACCTTTCCTACTCTATTCAGCCTGACTCTCAGTGACTCTGCAGACAACATCACCATGAAGAGAGGTTAATGTGTGTGTGAGTTTTTAGTCAGTGTCTTTTCATGCTGAGAACTGCATCTGTGTGTGGGGTGCTATGCATCTGTGAAAAACATATGCACGGGATATGAGCAGAAAGTGTGTATGCATATGCATACATCTCTGCTTTGTCCTGGACCTGCACGGAACAGGTTCATAGGTTCTATCGTCAAGCTTAATAGCCCGAAGAAATAAAACACATAACCTAAATATCACCCAGCTACCCACACTACACCCAAATACAAATAAAACAAAATTCTCATGAGCCACTAAGTTAATTATTTTTTATGTATCAGGGTTGCTATTTTGATCTGTGTTGTAATAATAAGTAGTTTGGGTTCAGCTTACAAGGTTTCATTTGTACAAATTTAGAAATAGCATAGACATTGCATTACAAAAAACATCACAACAAATGGTTTGTATCTTATGCAACTCATAATTGGTAGACTTTATTGTTTTTAACCATCACAACAGCTGAACAGATGTTATTAGTTTCCATAGGGATGATAGGAAAATAGGAGGATGATGGGGGGGGGTTCGCAGGTTATGTGTGATAGCCTGACATGATTTTGCACCCTACTATAACCTAATTTTAATTGTAATTTAATTTTAGTCATATACAGGAGCTTCAAGAAGATGGAAGATATTATGTGAATATCAGCAGTAGGTAGCAGATATGCACTGTAAATTAGTACATCACCACTCCGATGCATTTTGGCATCGTGAGAACATCGCTGAGAAGAGTGAGAGGGTGTGAAAGCATTGAGCGTGCTGAGGGTGAGAGAAAATGAGAGCAGGAGGAGAAAGAGGAGGTGGTGGAGGAGAGAGGCCTCTTTATTGCAGTGCTCATGTGGATAGGGCTCTTATGGAGGCCTGGCAAATGAAACTAATGACTCAGAACTGTGACTCAAGCTGTCTGGTAATCAAATCCCAAACAAAGAAAAGCAGTTGACATGAAAAGATACACATGCACACACATAGCCACACACTCAAAACACCCATTGAAATACACTATCAGAAAGACTAATGCTTCCGTTGCATCACCTAGGCTATGGCAGTGTCACAGATGACTGCATCGTCGTGGTTTGAGGAGAAACCTCTTACTGGCAGCTGTCCTACCCATTCCAATGCAATTTTGTAGATTTTCCTAATCTGAATTCATGGTTTACGTTGAACCAATCAGTAGCCTGAGGTCATTCCATATTCCCTGATTAAAATCTATAACAGAGCTTGTGTACATCATGGGTTATACAGTGGTGCTACCTGTTCAGGATTGACAAGGCC
This sequence comes from Pangasius djambal, assembly GCA_022985145.1. NCBI lineage: Eukaryota > Metazoa > Chordata > Actinopteri > Siluriformes > Pangasiidae > Pangasius > Pangasius djambal. Next base: position 17,777,556 of record CM040981.1, read on the forward strand.
ACTGTAGTCATAAAATCAAATTTCAGAAAGGATGGCAGTAATGTCTGCTGTAGCTTTTGAGGGTTAGCTGCCCTGCCTCAGTGTTATAAGAAGGGCATGAAGGCCAAATGGTGGAAAATCCTAGCAGTATGATGTTGCTACTCAGCAAAAGCTGGCTTTCAGAGCCAGGCTACATCTGCTGCTGCTGGTGGGGGGTGCTGTCACCAACTCTCTGAGACAGAAAGTGATGCGCCAGCTGAGATTTTTAAGTGAGTGCGAGGGAAATGAAATTGCCTCATGGAGGCCAGAAAGACAGGTCAAAAATAAAGAAAGGACAAACCAGGAGTCAGGGTGTAAAAAGGTGACAAAAACATGTTAACAATTAAGTTAATAGTATTTCACTGCATAAAGTGCAATATATGATCACTGTGTTCTATATAACAAATAAAACAGTATCTATCAAGGTAAGAGATGAAACAAACACTGCCATTCAGTCACAAAACTCTTGGAAACTCTTCAGTCAAAAGTATGGGGATGGACTCGAATTTGACTTTGAATGGAACTCAAATGATGTTGTTGGCAGGAATCCCTTATGGATATGCTCCCCTACGCAAGGTCTACAGATAGCTTTTTAAAGTCATATGTGGGCTTTGTCTCAAACCTGTTTGGCACAATGGAATCACTCCTCCACAGGAAGAGCTGCCATTTGTGTAGGCATTCAATAATGGTGGTTGGAAATCTATCACATTTTGAAATGGAGTGAGATCTGTGGAAGAGTGGTACAGGAAGTCTTGGGCATATTCTTCCCAGTAGAGGAAACGAGCCCACTCAACTTGACAGTTGCTGCAGTGACTCCTGTAGAAACCTCCGAAGCTCCTTGTTGGTACGTTTCACTTGCCTGTTGGGTTGTAGATGGTATCCTGAAGTTATGTTCAGTGTTACTCCCAATTTTTCAAAGAATGCTTTCCAGTGTTCTGTCTGGAGGTAGATTGGTTGTCATAAAGATAATTATTTGGCAAACATCTCAGAGCTACCTAAGTATAATTAGTGTGATCAACCAGAGAAGTGCAAGAGAGTATCATTAATGAACCTGACCCCCTTTTTTAAAAGAAGAAGAAGAAGAAGAAGAAGCCTTTTTTGTCACATATACATTACGGCACAGTGAAATTATTATCTTCGCATATGCCAGCTTGTTAGGAAGGTGGGGTCTGAGTGCCGGGTCAGCCATGATACGGTGCCCCTGGAGCAGAGAGGGTTAAGGGCCTTGCTCAAGTGCCCATCAGTGGCACCTGTAACGGAGCACATAACTGACAAAAGCCTGGAAGATAAAAGGTACATTAGTTAGCCCATAAGCCATTAGTTGATATTCATAGTGTCCATGGTGCAGCTAAATATGGTCCATTTATTTCCTTGTCAGGTTAGGCACTTCAAAGATATTACTTCAAAGATACGATAGTACCACGGGTTACATGGTACTGTGGTTTCGTGTGTTCTCCCTGGGTCTGGGTGTCCTCATAAAACATGGTGGTATGTAGGTGGATTGGCTATGCTAAATTGCCCCAAAGTGTGAACGTTTGCGCAAATGTATATGTGCATGGTGCCCTGTCCATCCAGGGTGTTTTTCCACCTATGTGTTCCCAGCATAGGCTCAACGCAGCCCTGACCAGCATAGAGAGGTTGTGGAAGATGAGTGAATGAATTATGAGTACTCAGAGTGCATTTATCCTTAACAAGAAGTAAAACCTACAATACTTCAAATAATTTTTATAATCACTTTATATACATATACAATAACAAGAACTTTATATGTCTAAAAGCATTGTTTATCTGACTGACTTAACATTAAAGTGAAAGTGAGGATTGCTATCAACAGCTCTCTGTGCAAACCCTTGGGACTAGGGATTGTATAGTGTAAAAGGTACTAAAAACCAACACCATGTCATAATTTATAATGATAAGACTCATCAGGATTCCTCTTCTCCATATGAGCCACTGCAGTAGAGCATGAGATAATGGGAACAGTGCATGTGGGGTGAGGCAAAAGAGGAGGGTGGTAATAAACATTACCTCATTAAAAAACAGCTTCTCTATACATTGTGCCACAATGAAGCAGCAAGAATTCGTATTTTACAAGCTCCACAAATGAACATAAGCCATGTGCAACCTGCAGATCAAAACATTAATTTAGCCAGAAAATCTGAGAAGGCAAAAGAAGAGGCAGAACTTCACAATCTCCTTTTAGCTAATTGTGACATAGTCACTTGAACTAGTAATGAACACAGTAGGAACAGCCTCTGTGTTTCTGTGGAGATTAGGAGTGTGGCACTGGAGCACCTGTCAAACCGCAAGCATTCCCTACTCCCTGTTGCTCTGCCAGCTTAAAACTAGCACAGCAAGAGGGAATTTCATGCATGTACTATTCACACAATTGAAAGTGTGCCTTCTGATATGAGTATGGGAGAGAGAGAGAGAGAGAGAGAGAGAGAGCGAATGAGTCAAACCAAAAGAAGGCATGCACATGAGAGAGTGATGAAACAAGAGGTGGGAAAATATAGAGACAGGGGGCAGAATTAGTGTGTAGACAACAGGAATGGCTTTTAACTTCCTCCAATTCCACCAACTCCTTCCCTCTCTACCTTGCTATCGGTGCCCTGAGGCTAGAGCGACAGCCGTGATAAGATTATGTGTAAACTGGCTGTGTTACCAAACGCCTCACTACCACCCCATGTTAAGGCAATAAATACCTGCCACCCACACAGCCCCTTACAGCCCAAAACATATGCATGCTTACACACTGTACTCTGGACTGATACATCTTACTATAACCAGGCAATGCTTGAACAAGGCAACAGGGAGAAGCCCAGTGCTGTTCATGTGTGTTTAGCTTTAACATTGCAAATGTGGTAAGTCAAAGCATACTTTATATATAATACATTAGGTATTTTCTTTGTCTTTAATGGATTAGGGTCAAACATATTTCTGCAGTGGTAGATATATAATGCTTGATATACAGCACAAAATATGCAAATGCCAGAGGTGTCAAAATGTATCGCATGATGTTTCAACATGGACTACTCACTCTATCATGAATTGTTTTGACTGAAACTATTACCAACAGCAATACTTGTCTAACCCCTTTACTCACATACCTGCCATACAATGCGCTCAGTACATTTCAGTAGCAACAACATTAAATCATGAAAAGGAAACCCAAGGAAATATGAAATCTTTGCTTTGCTATTCCTACTCTCACCACTTGGCCTCTGGAGGTTCAATATAGGCTGGAGGCTTTATAGCTGAGACCAGGTTGTTGTTGCTGTTTATGGTGTTGTGGACAAATTACGTCGGACATATGTCCATTTTCTGTCCAAAAAATATTAGACCATACATCCCAGCCTGTTTGAGAAAACATTGTTGGAATCAGACTATGAGCACGTTTACCTCATGACCACACTACCTTTGTTCCAGACTGAGGGTCAGGAGAGGGCATACACTTGGTGGCCTGGGAAAATCCTTCCAAAATTTTAACACATAGTCTTGATGTATAGTTCTGAAACCTACCAGAGCCCACCACACATATTTTGCAATAAAGCTAGCAACGTTCCAGAGTAAATTGGAGACACAGTTTTTGGGTTATAAGTTCACCGGCCAGATTCAATTAAGTATAGCAAGTATTGTGAAATAACTTTTTCTGTGTCCAAAAAATATTAAGCTTTAATAAAATAGGTCACAGCATTATGGTGGCGCATCAGGCAGTGTTAACACCTCACAGCTCCAGGGTCCACAGTTTGATGCTGAGCATAGATTATGTTATATTCTCCCTGTGTTCATGTGGCTTCCCCACTTCTCAACAACATGCTGGTAGATGGATTGGTTACATCTAAATTGTCCCTAGCTATAAATGAGTGAGGTGTCCTACCCAGGATGTATTCCAGCCTCACACCCAGGATAGGCTCTGGATTGACCTTGACCCTGACCATGATAAAGCATTTACTGAAGATTGGTGAATAAATGGATGAAAAAATAGCTCATATCTTCTTATGTAGCTATTTATGGGTATCCATTTAAGGTTCTGTGCCATGCATGATAAGTATGATAAAATGCTTTATTCACATATCGCAACCACTTCAAATCACATACAGTATTGTGATTATATATGGAGTCTATGGTCAACCACTGGACAGCACTGAACTCACAACCTATGCAAACTTTAACTGAGCCACTGATACCAGTAGAATTCTCTGCCCTTAGTAGTGAACACTCCCTGATGCTTGAGTGAAGGCAGTTCTGAATCTCTAAAGCCTTGATGCAGGTCTGCTCTACTAACTGCTCCTTATCCAGAAGACAGGAGTATAAATAGGAGTTCCAAAAATAAGCCTCAGCTCTCCCAGTTAGCTCTTGGGAGATGGCCGGGTGGATAGCCAAGTTCCCGACAAACCAGCCACTGAAACATCTCCACATGGAAGACCCAGCTCTGGAAAAGGACACAGGACATAGTCTAATGAAAAGAGTCACAAGAACACAAGAGTTCTTGTGGCATATATAAAAAATATGTTTAAATTATATTGTGGCAGATGCTAGAATGGGTTTTTGTTGACACCAGACTGGGCCACAATAGGGGATAATTAGGCTGATTTTGTCCCCTCATAATGATTGAAAAAGTGACCCTAATGATCCTGTAACAGTCCAGTCATGATTCAAAATTATAAATACCAAACATGTTCAGTATTTTCTCAACAACTGTCTTGTGTGAAAACTCAATCTTGTCACCATGTGTAGAAGCCCAATAACAGTCAAACTACACTGCTGTCTGCCATGTTTGCGTTCCTCTGAAGTCATTGTTCATAAGAAATTCTGCAAGATCTCATCTTCCAAGAGTCGGGATCATTGGTGGGTATTCTGATATGTGAGCATAATCTGAAAGTCTGTGATGTTTTGTTCCGGGAAAATCCTGTGTATTAATGTGGGAGGTTTGATGACTGAAGCATGAGCCAGGACAAAATATGTGAAATCTGCGATTATATCTGGAGCCTCTCACATTTCCAACATTGGTTTGGACTGCATAAATCTTGTAGTGTGGCCCAAGCATAAGGCAGTGGTTCCCATCCTCAGCCTTGGAGTTACCCTACCTTGTATATTTTGTTGTTTTCCCTGCACACACATGATCCAGCTAATCAGCTAATTAACAGCTGTTGCCGAATTGAGTTTAGAGGAGGAAAACTGTAAACTGTGAATGGCAGGGGCACTCCATGACCAGAGGTAGGAACTAATATGTTTAGACATACACAAATGTTGTTGTCCCATATGGTGGTTCCAAATTATTCCAGAATGCACAGCTTAAAAGTTTTTAGAATGAAGTAAAATGTCCTATGGTTTTAGTGTCAAGGCTGGAGTTCATTAGGATTTCATGCATACATTTTCAGTTCTCTGGCTCATTAATCTAGGGCAGGGGTTCCCAACATTTTTTGTTAGCTGAACCCCTTCTACCTAAATTATTTGCCTCAGATACCCTGGAGACGTTAAGCAGGTTAACAATAAGTGAATCTTTTGATTGTTGAAAAAGTTTGTTTTACTCGTTTTCATTTTCTTTTGCTGTTCTTCTTTTTAAGAAAGCTGGCTTCATACTTTCATTAGAAAGCTGCTTCATATGCACTACACACTTGGAAAAGGGTTTGGCCTAGTCACTGTCCATGGATGTAAATCCAAATATGAAATATTCCTTGCCGTACTAACAAAACATTTCCCACTTTGAAGCTTTTGTTAGCTAATTTGCCCTTGGATGTTCAACCTCTTGTAGGTCACTTACAGTAATTTACGTTTAACTCTCAAAATGCAACAGTATTAATGGTTTTAATTCATTTCATTTTTCTAATAAAAATATATATATTGTTAAAACTTAATGTCCATGACATTTCCATCACAGTCTCACAAATCCTCTGCAATGCCACCATGAACGCCTGTTGAGGAACCCTGATCTAGGAGATTTAATCAGAGCTTAGTTACTGACTTAATGAGGTCATTCAATACTATATTTTTATTGTCTCTTGCTTTTATACTACAGAAAATATTTGATTACTTAAAAAAGAGACCTGTATTGTCATTCCACATTGTCTGTCCTATTCTAGATGCTAGGTGATGCTGGAAAACTCTTGTCCCAATATCTCTGCACAAGAAAGTTCTGGCAACCTCAGAGGAATGAAATGCATGCAGATCGTGAATGCACAGATGGCAAATACTGGCACACTCAAATACTTCACATATATACTCTGACATAATGACATACTTTCTCATTTTGCACAAGTGGAATCTGAGTTTACTTGAATGAGTGCTGTCTTTTGAAAAATGTGGTTTCAATGGCAGCTGTAGGGATATCCAATAATAAAAGCATAAATCAGAAACGGATTGCTATTTGCTCTTTCTTTGTACCAAATCAAATATAAAGCATATTGGCTACATTGTGAAAATTGCTGCAAGGCAACCTGTGAAACCAGGTATGATGACTGTGTGCACTCCAGCCTCATGTGTTTCCATACTGTACTATAACATAAACTGTAAATGTATTATATTAGTCTTTCTGAAAGCTGAGAGAGCAAAAACAGTGTGATGATGACTGAGATGATGTGGTGGCTTTTTCAAGGCAGTTAAGGTGCTGAGTTTTTCATAGTATGTATAGATTTCTAAATGATTAGTGTTGGATTCAAGATGACCTTAGCCAGGACTGAGTCAAGACCAAGACCATAGCCAATGGTCTTGAGTCAAGACCAAGTATGAGGCGGGGCAAGACGCTCAGATGTGGTAATTTGCTAGTTGTAGTATCTTCCTAACCTGATGTGAAATATCTCTTCAATTAAATAAAATAACCTATCTACTTTAATATTATCATGTACAAATAAGTATGTAGGACATGTTAAGCTTAGCCCATTTTTCTAGCAACTGTTGCAGTGTAATCCTGTTTTATATCATTGCTACTGTACATAAATCACACATGGTGTGGGGGTGGTTAGGGTCCATGTATGAGGTAAAGGAAATGACATAGAGTTTGCTAGTTTGCTAGAGACCAAATACACCTGTGCATTCCAAGCACTTGTGCTATATTATTTTAAATATAAGAAGATACACTCACCTGTAGGAACACCTGTGCATAAAAAGTGCGATATCTGTGGCATGGTTGTTGGTGCCAGACGGACTGGTTTGGGTATTTCAGAAACTGCTGATCTCCTGTGATTTTAACACACAACAGTCTCTAGAGTTTACACAGAATGGTGTGAAAAACAAAAAACATTGAGTGAGGGACAGTACTGTGGGTGGAAATGCCTTGTTGATAAGAGAAATTAGACAGAAAATGGCCAGATTTGGTTTGAGCTGCCAGGAAGGATATAGTAACTCTTTACAACCATGGTGAGCAGAAAAACATCTCATGTGGATGAGCTACAACAGCAGAAGACCACATTGGGTTCCACTCCTGTCAGCCAAGAATAAGAATCTGAGGCTATCATGGGCACAGACTCACTGAAACTGGACAGTTGAAGATTAGAAAAAAAAATCTTTTTCCAGTCTTCAACTGTCCAGTTTCAGATCATCTGCACACAAGATGTTTTTTGTTTTTTGCACCATTCTGTGTAAACTCTAGAGACTGTTGTGTCTGAAAATCTCTGGCACCAACAACCATACTATGGTTAAAGTCACAGAGATCACAGTTTTTCCCCATTCTGATGTTTGATGTGAACATTAACTGATGTTCTTGAACTTGATCTGCATGACCTTGCATTGTGCCTCTGCCACATGATTGGCTGATTGGATAACTGCATAAAAGAGCGGGTGTACAGGTGATCATATTAAAGTGAGTGTATATAACACCACATGCAGAGATAGACATTTACATTTTGTACTGGAACATTACAAAATATTTGTTCATGGAAATTATGTTATGGATATGGGTGGTGTCAAAAAAAATATTTCAAGTCTTTGTATGCCGAGACTGAGACAAGACATTGATTTGTGGTCTCAAGTACAGCACTGTACTTAGCAATATTCAGCTAAAGTAATACACAGTTCAAGTCCCGTATGGATATCATATTAAGATTTTCTTTCCATGTGTGTGCACTTGTGCCTCTGTGTTGTCTCTGGATAAGCAGAAACAGAAGCAACACAGCCGACTGAGAATAGAACTGGTGTGAAAACCTCTCTTGCTGTCTTTTTCTGACTCTTTGGTTCTGTCAAACTCTCTCATTCTGTTACACAATGACAAGGACCATGTGATCCACCTAAAAAAAAAAAAGATGCTTTTATAGATATACAGCATTTCACTATTTCACATCTCAGTAATCTAATCTCACTGAATAATTCAAATTCTAAATTTGCACTGCTTAAAAGCTTTTTAGGATTAAGTATAAATCATATGGTTCTTGTGTCAGAGCTAGGATGTACTGTGACTGAATTCATACATACTCTGTTCTACAACCTATTCATATACATTTATATCAACTATATACCTGCATCACAGTATGAGGGTGTTAAGCTCATGAATCTCTCACTCCTGAAACCCTGAATCTTTCTCTCTGTCTTTCTTTCACCGGCTGTCCAGCCAGCAGGACCAGATGAGCACGGATAATTACCAACTGGCTGTGTGGGGCAAAGGACACCTTCAGTGTGTGTGTGTGTGTGTATGTGTGTGTGTGTGTGTAAACAATGAAGTTGGCCTGGGTGACACATGCCTTTTTGCTTCCAGAAGCAGCTTAAAACCATCTTTGTTTTTATTGATCACTTGTTCATGGCTCGTTTCTTAGCATATGCCTATCATTGCTGCATATTCTATATTATATTTGACTGTCATGCTCTTTTGTTTAGCCAGATCCTAACATAGTAGTCATTTTTTGCCTGAGTACATCAGCAAATGTACATGAACCTGTCCTTGTAGGAGGCTTCGAAACAGTGTTTTTGATATAGGTTATCAAACATCATGTAACCACAATGCCTTGAAGTAGTTGACATTGCCGGATGGATGTAGGTGCTGCCACAGGATCATGAATCATTCCCCTGTGGCAAGAAATCTCTGGAAACAGTCACATTCCATGATCTGTGTGTATCTTTGGCCCTTCCAAGCCTGTTCCTAAAATGACATTCTGCTTGATCTGGATGTTAGTTGTGTGAATAGCAAACCACCGTCAACCAGTGGATTCCTAACAAACCTCCTAATCTCAAAGGCAAAAGAAGCCTTTCCATAGAAATATACTGACACCATGAAATGCTTGATGGTGAATCATATACTGTATCTTGACAGTGAATCATATCTTACACCACCAAAAAAGACCAAAGAGAAAACAGGAAGAATATACAGCTCCTTGATAAATCTAGACATGGGAAAGAAGATTCTACTAGTACGGTATATTTCTCTTTCCACAGGTAATAGTATATTTCAACTGTGACATATTTACATGAAGCTCTAAGAATCCTTTGAGTTGATTCACTAAACCCGTCAAATCCCAAATAAGTACCAAATAGCAACACACTACTGTACGTGGCACATTCACTTCAAAACTGCATAGTATTTTGTCGGTCTCAGTCAAAGGACAAACCTCTTTGATTGAATCCTTGTCTTTTAATAGACCAAGGTTAAAATGTTTCTCCTTCATCTATGTCTGAGTGTTGGGAAGATTGAGCATCTTTGCTAAATAAGTCTCAGTACATATTAATCTTTTTTTTTTACCATGTGTTAATTTCCTTTCTCAACCTGAAATATCACCTTAAACAAGACAATACAGATGGAAAAGACAAACACATGAAATCGCATTGTATTCTTAAAATTGTTGTCCAAAAAAATTCTATACTCAGAACCAAAAATCTCAGTTTCTAGACGACCGCATTCATGAAATTTTTACATGTTCATTCCTATTCTGATTTAGAAAAATATTACAGAAGATTTTCCCAAAATTTACTTTAGATTTTATACTGGGAAAATGTCCATTTTTATGTAACTGTTTTAATATAACAATAAAGAAATCATTTTGCAACAAATTGTTCTGTAAAAGTCTTTAATTTCAATGTTTTTCACAGTGAAAAAAACAATAATCTGAACATCATCCAAAGACTAGATTTTTGGTTTACATGAAAAATGGAAAAAGTTATATGAAAAATTACACATTTAGTGAGACAGAGCCTCATGTGCATGAATTAACTTAAAAATGTATTTCCAATACACAAAATATTAAGCATATCAACAATCAACTGACGAAGACTGATTGTGATATATATTGTTTTAAAAAATTTTACCTATTCACTTGTAGTGTCTTGCTTTAATTTGCTACTTGACCACATCACAAGATTAAGAAAAGAAAAAAACTAAATCACCAAATTGCATGGTCATAGTACATACAGTATGACACCACAATATAGTTTTGTTGTCATTTCACAGAAGCAATACATAATTACCTTTGTCATTTTAATACATTATAACTTTCTAATCTTAGCCAAATTAAACAACCTAAGAGTGAACAACTATAGCATTGATCACGCGATTAATTTTTCACAAATTATATAAACCTATATCATATACACTGGTCATTTGAATAATGGCAAACCTAGCCAGGTCTCTGAGGGTTATATAGGAAGGGTGCTCATGTGAACTGATGGAGCATTCTGGATTTCAGCTGTGGTGACAGATTGTTCAGATGGGCCAGGGAAGGATTTGGCAGAGGCTCTATAACTCTATAGTTCACTGAGGACCAGGTTTGCCACATTCCTGCTAGGAGATTTTCAGGTTAAAGGAACAGTTTGTGCAAAACTTCTAACAAATAGTGAAATCTAATAGCTCCCTTTTTGCTACCTGGTGGCAACCAGCTTCCAGTCATCACAAGCATTGCTGTCATTTTTACTGATTTATTTTTATTATGTTCGAAGGGAACTTGGTATTCTTTCTGAATTACTCTTTTTTTTTATTATCATTTGAGTTCTTGAATTAGTCAGTCATCACTTTGCTTCTGATATCTTTCTCACACAGACCCATAGACAAGACTTAGTGCAAAGAAAGTTTAAGAGTTCAAACCGATTAAGAAAACAGCCTATGTTTTCTCATCCTATGTGTTAAACCTAAAACAACCTCACAGAATTCCTCCAAAAAGAAATCACAATATTTTCACACCTTCCCCCTTCTCTGTCTCTCACATGCACTTACTCTCTTTTACAAGAGCTTACTAGCCTGCTTGGAACTGATCCACTGAGTCAATTTTGGTAATTATTTGCTATGAACAGGCATTAGCTATGGCTCTGATTAGGCCGTATTTGGGTCACATGCATATTTCCCTATTTTGCTTTCCAAAGTGAATTGTTTTAAGCTTTGTGCACCAGCAGAACAGGGATAACAACGAAACTCTGTTTTTTGAAAGAACGATTATGATTACTTACATCTCCACCAAATGGCACAGTAAATCTGTAGTAAGATTTAGAAGCACCAAAACACCAAATACCGATATTCATTAGTAGAACATTTTGGAAACATGCTGCATACAAATCCATAATGATAATAATCAGTGTTGCCTTGCCAGACCTAGACCATGTCCAGTCTTCAGAATCTTAAAAGGTGAATGAATACTTATTTCACAATGATTTAAAAATTATGTACTGGCTATGCCCTATAGCTAGGGGAATGGAGTGCACCTCTCTGTCCATTTTTTTTTTAATCATTAAATACGCAAACTATTATATAACCCACCAATTTACCAGCTTCTTTCTAGACCATGTGTGGTGCAGAACAGAAAAGTACCAGATGGCGTCTTTACCTGAGGACATTAATATAGAGTGCGTTATGGAACAATAATATGGGCAATAATATAGAACAAGAAGCTGCTCAGAAAGTCAATGCTGACAGAATTCAGAAGTAGTTCCATGACAAAATAAATTTGTACAACTCCTGGCAACTTTTACTGCATCTCCACTGACAATAGACTGACACACATGCACAAGGATAATGATGGGTGAAATCAATTCCACATTCAGCACTTGGGATATTCACAGCAGCAGGATCGAGCTAACAAATGAGTTTGGGAACGATTTGTTAATAAGGGTAGAGGAAAACATTGTTCTATATAAAAATGATTGTGTCTTTGCTCTGTACAGACTGAGGACATTCATTCATTCATCTTCAGTAACTGATCACAGAGCTTATTCCGGGAACACTGGAATCGAGGCAGGAATACACCATGGATGGGACGCCATTCCATTGCAGAGCACCGTGCACACACACTTTCACACACTCATTCATACCAAGTGGCAATTTAGCATAACCATTCCAACTACTTGTGTTTTGGGAGATGGGAGGAAACCTGACAACCCATACAGACATAGTCCTGAGATCAGGACTATGAGAACAGGATTGAACTAGAAACCCTGCAGCTCTGAGGGGATAATGCGACCCACTGCACCACCATGCTGTTTCGTCATTTACAGTCACTCAGTATGACTGAGGAAGCAAGTGACTACAATGCTAGGTCTTTGATTTTCCCAGTTTTCCAGTAGTTATTTTTTATTTAATTTATCGTTGCCAGTATGATAAGTTTAATACAGTATGACTAATTGCAGTTTATTAATGTAAAGATTTTTGCAGTAAGATACAGTGCATTTACAGTAATAACTGAATTGTGCTACTGCAAAATAACAGTACAGCTTACTGGCATCTTAATTATCATTAATTTATTACAAATTCAGGATTTCTTTTCACATTTAAGTTTAACTTTTAGTGATCGAAATGCCAAACACCAACTACATTAGTAGTAAAATATTTTTGAAACAAAATTGTGGCAAAAGTGCAGCATCTGTGGATAAAGTTGAAAATCATATTTTATACAAAAAATATTTTAAATGTATTATTTGAGTAATCCACAGTTGCAATGTTGTTTCTTAAGGATATAATTCTCTCTTAAGATGCTAGATTAAATAGAAGTATAAAAATAATAATACACAACCATGCATAATAATCATGTTTGACCATATATGGCCATGTCTATGACTATAAGCCAAGACATAGTCTTAGACCTAGGTTAAGACCTAGACAAGTGTAAAGATTTGTATAAAATATATTTTTGTGTTCACATTTCATATTTTGCGAAAAGTCTCAAGACCGAGACAGCAAGATCAAGATTCATTGTGTCTGGTAATATTGTGTTATCCTCTTCAGGTACCCATATTGTGTGAAATCAAAGGCTATAAATGATTGTAGTGTTATATGTATGAGTCTTGCATATGCATAGATTTCACAAACCTTCTTCTTTATCTGCCATTATATTTGGTCAAGAACTTGTCCTCTAAATGGAAAAGATGAAATAACTATTTGAGCTAAAATTATATGAAATATGTTAAATGCAGTCCTGTATAACTTGGTCCTATCTGCCCTCGAAGCCTATTTTAGGACCTGCCAGGAAAGGCATTTTGCAGACTTCTTTTTCTCTTGTTGTGAGTGTGTCAGTGTCAGCATGATGTGGTGGGGAGGAGAGCATGAGCCACTTGATGCAGTAAGTGATACTTTTTATCCACAGCTTTTCATGAACAACCTTTAAGAAGATGGATGCTTCTGTCCTGTGCAAATACAATCTGGAACACAGGTCAGTCTGTCAGTGGATGTCCATGCCAGCACAGCACAGAGCAATCAAAGTATTCATGAGCACAATAAGTGTTGTTAGTAATTCTCAAAATTGGTGTATGGTAATTCTCCAAAGTCGACATCAACAAGCATAGACCATATAGCATGTTTTTTTTTTTTTTTTCTCATTCTCTTTTTCTCTTTTCCAGCCTACACGCAGTCACATTTTTGCAAGTATGGACCTCTTTCATTCCCTCTTTGATCTCCATGTTCCCAAGCCAACCTTGCATCCATTTCATGATGCGCTCCATGATTCCCTCACACACTAGATGCATGCATGATTGAGAGAGATTCTGACCTGTGGATATTAAAATTGCTCATGTGTGTGAGTGTGTGTGGGCTGGCTCGCTGTTTAAGATGTGCCAGGTCATACATGCATGGGTAGGAGGAGATATATCTGTCTCTCTCTCTCTCTCTCTCTCTCTCTCTCTCTTTCTCTCTCTCTCTCTGTATTTGGAAAACACTGCGTGGGAGGAGTGGGAGCCAGTGCACATCTGAAAAAAAAATCTTTCTTATTTCTCCTTTACAACCACATAAACAAACATTTACACATTATTTCTTACTACAATCTCTTTAATTAAAAAAAGTGATCTGTAGAATTTGAAGTAATTACATTTTTGTAATATAAATTATTTTTTACTGCAAAAAATATTTTTGAGAGAATGGGAATAGTTATGCAATATAGTACATACATGCTGCCAATGCTTACATATAAGCTGCCAATGCCACCTGGTGGATCAAGTTGTGGAGGCAAAAGCTCTGGTTCTGATTGGATGGCATGGTGTATGGACACATCTGGTGCTGTAGATGGGGTATTTGGAAGCAATGAGGGAGGGTAGTGCCAGGTAGTGGAACACTCGGCTGGAGATTTGGACAGCAGTTCTAAAACAGAATTTAGCTGCCTTAGCAGGACAGGCAATGGGGCATTTTGTGGCAGGGTGGAATGTTGTGGAAGTCTAATGAACAGAGCTCTACCCTTTGGTGGTCCTAAGCAAGGTTTGAATTGGGGTAGAAAACCTGGGTTTAACCACAAAATCACCCCATCTGGCCACCGATGCTTGAAAGTTGAGATCATCACCAAAGCAACCAGTACCACTCCCACTTGCTGAAACTGAAGTGACCACTAATAAACAGGCAATTTTAGAGACACACATTTGCAGTTCAGCTTCCTGCATGGCCTCGTAAAGAGGGGCCATAAGTGGACTACAGTGCAAGCGGGAGATTCCATGCAAGTTTGGAGAACTGTGACTGATGCAGGTGCTTTGCCCCTTTCAGAACGATCATAATAATTTTTTGATGCCCTAGAGAGAAAATATCCATGGTGCTTTGACATGCTGCTTTGGCTGTCACATACACTTTAGTGTAAATGGAGACTCGTTGCTGTCAAGCAGCCCCTGAAGAAGGGTTAGTATTTTCAAAAGCCAGTTCGTTCAAACCAATAAGGTGCACATTATTTGAGGAACAGCTTCCAGCTAAGGGTACACCATCTAGGGACTGAAGTCCTTAGTCTATGCGTTGTTCCAGGGGGCCAAACCCAAAGGTACAGGTAACTTGGCTGGGGGTCCTAAGTCTTTCTAAAGACTATGGTGGTCTATAGGGGAGACTATGAATGGAGACTAATGTGGTGTATTTGCTGAATTCTGTGCAACATGTGCTGAATCAGCAGTAGAGACAGAAAGGTATGTAGTAAATCTTCCTGCCCAGGCTTGCTCCACAATCAAACTAGAAATGAATGGAAAATGCTGTTCTTCTTCTGACCAAAAACGTACGTTGAATAGAACACATTCATGCAGCCATGCAGCAATCTTGCTGGGCTCAGATATCAGTGAGGCCATTGGCATAACTGGAATTAGTAGGCCTGTGACACAGTCATCAGGACAAACTGATTTCATGTAGTTGCTGCCCAATGTTTTTGGTCTTAAATCGCCCCACCACCAGCCCCTGCCCTTCATGGCCATACTCCGTGAGACCTTTCAGTTGTTGAAAGTGTTTGCAGGGTGCTGCAGCAAGAGAACCTACATAAACACCATAATGACTGTTACCCACTGGCTTGTCAGTAGATGATGGGGAGCGTGGAGAAAACACAGAGAGAGGACATGATCTGGTGAAGAGAATAAGGTGGGAATGTAGGAGAACAGCAGGGAGTGAAAAATCTCTGAACAGATAATACTGAGGAAGAAACCTGACCCAGCAGAGAGATGAGGGGCTAATGGGTGGAACCCGACTCCAGCCCCAATATGCATGTCGATGGAGTCCAGCTAATTTAGTAACTACCTTGTTGACTAGTGAATATTATATGGAGAAAATGAAAAATGTTTCTTTAAATGTCGGTCTATTTTTAAATCAAAATACAAATGCTATATGTGATTTCCTGCATTGCAAGGTATAAACTAAGCTTAGATATTGCGGTAGGAATAAATGGTGGTGAAAGTTCTATATGAGAATGCAGATATTGATGGACACGCTGATGGACATGCAACTTCAAAATTTGTAAATCAAGTCAGGAGATTTTAGGCCATGCAAGCAGCTTCATCTTCTTTTTTAGAAACCAGTCTTGAGTTATTTTTTACTGTATGTTTGGGTGGTTGTCTTGTTGAAATGTCCATCTTCTCCCCAGATTCAGTTTCTTGGCTGAAACTCCTCTGATATGTCCTGGTACATCACTCCATTCATGTTTCATTCGATGATGTTTAATCATACCATTTGCAGAGAATCAGGCCCGCATCATGATGCTCCCACCTCCACACTTCACTGTGGGTATGGTGTTATTGGGTCCACATGTGCAACTTCTTTCTCCAAGCATGATGATCTGAATTGCTGCCAAAGAGTTCTATTTTTGTTTCTTCTTTTATTGCAGAAGATTTCTGATTTATGCTTGGGTGCAAATTTTAGACATGCATCTTTGTGCTTCCTTGCTTTTTTAGCAAAGGAGTTTTGCATAGAGTGTAGGAATGGAAATGTTTATTTTATATATATATATATATATATATATATATATATATATATATATATATATATATATATATATATATATATACTCTCACCATCCACTTTAATAGGAACACCTGTACACCTGCTCATTTATGCCGTTATCAGCCAATCATATGCCAGCAGCACAATGCATAAAATCATGAAGATACAGATCCAGAGCTTCAGTTAATTTTCACATCAAACATCAGAATGGGGAAAAAGTGTGATCTCTGTGACTTTAATGGTGGCATGGTTGTTGATGCCAGAAGGGCTGGTTTGAGTATTTCAGAAACTGGAATTTTCACATACTGTAGTCTCTAGAGTTTACACAGAATGGTGCGAGAAACAAAAAACACTGAGTGAGTGACAGTTCACACACATTGAACCATGAGGTGGATGGACCACATCAAGTTCTACTTCTGTCAGCCAGGAACAGGAATATGAGGCTATCATGGGCACAGGCTTACTCAAACTGGACAGCTGAAGATTAGAATAAAAAATAACCAGGTCTTTTTCCATTCTTCAACTGTCCAGTTTCAGTGAGTGTGTGCCCCCGATGACAGGAGTGGAACCTGATGTGGTATTCTGCTGTTGTAGCCCATCCATCTCAAGGTTTGATATGTTATATGTTCTGAAATGTTTTTCTGCTCACCATGGTTGTGAAGTAAAGTGTGCTTATTTGAGTTACTGTAGACTTCCTGTCAGCTTAAACCAGTCTGGTTATTCTCATCTTATCTCTCTCATCAACAGGGTGTTTCAGCCTGCAGACCTTCTGCATTTTTTTTTGCACTATTCTGTAAAAGCCAGAGACTGATCTGCATAAAAATCCCAGGAGATCAGCAGTTTCTGAAATACTCAAACCATTCCCTCTGGCACCAACAACCATGCCACAGTCAAAGTCACTGAAATCACACTTTTCCCCATTCTGATGTTTGATGTGAACATTAACTGCAGCTCTTCATCTGTATCTGCATGATTTAATGCATTGTACTTCTGCCGCATGATTAGCCGATAATTGCATGAATGTGCAGATGTACAGGTGTTTCTATTAAAGTGGATGATGAGTGTAAATCTTTTGGAAGAATGTTCCATCCCTCCAGTACATCTCCAGAGATTAGAAAGGCACATTCAAGCTGTTCTGGTGGCTTAGGGTGGCACGACTCCTTACTAAGACACTGTACACTTTTTCCCCCTTTAATTTGTCACCTTTCTGTATGTGTTTAATAAAGATCTTTTAAGACTTAGACTGCCTAGATAGCAAGGGAGCTGTGCAGCATTGACCTGTATAGACAAAGTAGGCTAGCTGCACCACTGAGGAACCTGGGTAACTAGACAGTCTGCGTCAGAGGGGCTTTTACTGTTCACACCCCTCATTACCTGAAATAAAGATAGGGCAAGGGCAGAGAACATATGGAGAAAGGAGAGAGACAGAGAGGGAGAGAGGGAGATAGAGAGAGAGAGAGAGAGAGAGAGAGAGAGAAGGAATGAGGGTACAGATAGACAGAAAGAAAAAAAATATCAAACTGGCCTCAGAATTGTTACATCAGAAAACTCGGTACAGAAAATCGTGGATTCAGAAAATAGAACGTACAAGAAATGTTGTGGAATTTAGTACAACGTGGCATATCTCAGCCACAGTTTAAAACTCACGTGTCCAAAACAGTATGGGGTCACACAGGTTGAACATATTGTATTACCATATATTCTATTTTTATGTACCTTACAGTGCAAGTGAAGCTAAGGTGAAAAATGTGAAATGTGAAATTTTTCACAAATGTGAAATATGAAAAATTCTAGGAATGCAACTATGGTTTACTTTGGCCCTTGATTAAAAATTACTGATCAAGCATTTAATAATGCACTTGCCTCTGTAAAGGATTTAGAAATAAAATAAAATAAAATGTGTGGAATTATATGCTTATGAAAAAAATATATGATGGAATTTCTGTCAGTTTTGCCATTCTGATCAGTCTCTATGCTAAATGACCTACATAGAAATGGAAAAGGTGTGTGTATGTGTGTGTGTACGCGTGCATGTGCGATATGCTTCTGTGTGACTCAGCTTACGTACAGAGCTAAAATGTAACTTCACGTATAGGACCATCGGGGCTTTTAGATCTTTTACACTTCTGCAAGGGTTTTGATATTACACTTTGTGATCTAGTCTGCCACTGGGAAAGCCACAAAGAAACTCCATGACAGAGAACATTATGGATGTAATACAAACCTCTAAATGAAACAAGCCAGATGGCAAGTTTCAAATGTATGGCTATGTCATAACTGAAATTCAGCTTCTAGCAGCAGCCCATTGAGCTTGTGCGTGTACATGTATCTGCATCTGAATCTTTTTTTGACAGGATATAGTTACTGATCCTTGTTTTTAATCCCAGGAAGAGCAGAAATAACGTGGATGATGTCATGAAAGATATTTGTCCGAGCCTAAAGGATAATATGGTATACGTAACCACATTAAACAGCACCTGCAAGGGAGAAACCACTTAAACCACTAATTTAAGATGGATACAGGAACTTCAAGATAGCAGGCTGAAATACATTTCACAGCACAAATCTGGAACTATTGACACCCGATTAAAGTATTTAAAGATTAAATATGGGTAAAAAGGTTTATGAAAATATACCTTTGTAGTTCACTTGCTTAATCTCACAATTGAAATGAACAACACAATTATTGCCAACCCTGCATTTAGTATTTTGTGTAGCCTCTCTTTGCCAACATTAAAGCACTGAGTCAAGAGACTGGAGAATACAGGGCAAAGACTCTGAGACCATTTCTCAATACAGAATCTCTCTAGATCCTATAGTGTCATAGGGGTTTAGGTCAGGGAATGGTAATGGCCATGTCAAAAGCTTGATTCTGTGGATAGTTAACATTTTATGTGTGAATGTGGATGCATGTTTTGGATTATTGACCTGCTAGAAGAACCATCCATGACTCAGTTGCAGCTTCTTGGCAGAGGCAGTCCATAATGGAGTCCAAAATGCCATATATTCTAGCCAGGTTCCTAGGGCCTTTGGAGGAAAAACAGCCCCATGATATCAAAGATCCGCTACCATATTTAAAAGTGGGGATTAGGTTCTTATCCATATAACCAGTTCTTCTTGGTACACTAAATCCACCTTGAGTGTGTGTTGCCAAAAACGTGTGGTATTTCTTTCGCATCCGACCATAGAATTGTTTCCATTTCCTTCATCTAATGAACTCCAGATGCTGATGTTTGTGGTTAGATTAGTTTGTGGAAAGAAAAGCCTTTTTTTCTGGCATGCCTTTGAGATAGTTTGTTGCCATGGAGGTGGCATCTAATTGTAGATTTGTAGACTTGGTGATCCCAAAATGCTACCATCTTCTGCAAATCTCCAACTGTGTTCCTTGGAGAAAATTGTGCTTCATCCTCCTCACTGTATGTGGGGGTAAAATACACTATTTCATTACAGGCAGTTTCATTAAAGCTCAGTTTCATTATCTTATTGCACTGTTGGGTATTGGTATTTTCAAGCATGTACCTATATCACAGCCTATCTGATTTATGAAAGTCAGCACCCTTTTCCCTCATTGTATTCATGTACCCTCTAAACGTCCCTATGATGAATATCTAAGGGAATTTGGCTTCTGTGTCACCTCATATACTGTATATACCTCAGTGAAACAGGAAGTCATGCACAACCACTTACTCAAGTAAACTTTGACGTGAATTAGGTGCCAATAATTGTGACACGCAGTTAAAAATCATAAATTAAATGTATTCAATTAAAGATACTTATAATAAAGATTCATTTATCTCATATTTTCAATGTAGGATTAAGCTAATAAATCCTAAGACTTTTTTTCTCATAACAGTTTCTCCCATCTTTAATAAGGGTGCCAATAATTCTGGACCTGAATGTATCTTTTGTAAAATGTAAAATGGTACATTTCTGGTGGGACGTTTTCAGATTAATAATTTATGTAGCTGCATAATTTATATAATCGATAGTTGTGGAATACTCCATTCAAGACCTGAACACCAAATAATTACTAAATACATATAGAAAATATTTAATAGATTACAGTTTGAAATAAATTAGTGAATAAGGCCTTGCACCATAATGCCTGTACCTGTGGTGAAAGGTTCCTGCTAAAAATGGAACACCATTCATTAGTCTTCCTGTCAGGAAGGTATAGGTAGGTATAGGTATAAAGTAGGGATTCAAGCTGTCAGATAATATATACATGCAAATCTTACAAGTGTGAAGTTAGTATTATCAGTTCTCCTTACATATCAATCAAAAGTTCAAAAGTTAAAGCTGCACTCTGTCCCTAATTATCTGGATCTTCTACAATGTTATCCTGTCCCTTAACACTGCAGGTGATTTGGGGACATATAATTTAGGAATGACCGCTGTGTGACTGAAAAGGTGAGTCATCTTTAATGATGAGCATTTGCTCTCCCAGGTGTGAATTAATGGCTTTATATTTGGCTTGTCTGTGCGCCACTCTATTGCGAGGGGGCTGGATTGCTTTTTCCCCAAACTGATCATCCTGATATAGAGAAGCAGTTTTCCTCCAGGCCCTTGACATGTGCTACCGGTTGTGTTAATGAGAGTCATTTATATTGTCGTTTGCTTATATGGCTTGCAGAGGCTATATCTGCCTTTGCCAAACTTGGAGCCAGAAAGCGGGGAATTATTTTTGAAATAAAACCACTGCCCTGTTCAGACATATCATTGGAGGCTCATTATATAATGAATAAAAACAACTCACCATATATGACACAACACACATAATGTTTCTAAATGTAGATATGAAATAAGTCAGTTGAACGTATGGGGGTAGCAATCATTCTTTCTGTGTATATTTGAGTGAGATTGATGAAAAATCGTGCAGTTACACAAGTGTCTAAGCTACCTTTGAACTGAGGGATTTGTTGCCATGGAAATTGTGAAGTGGTCTTCTGCTATATTGAGTACACCACAAGCATTTTAGGAACAATGGTGTTTCAAGACTTAGTGGGCACACTGCCAGCATAATCTACTCATATTCATACATTAATACATGCCAATCTAATGAAGGTCAGTAAATGTCCTATTCTAAAATCAGAGGCCAATGCAAGTGTGATGATCAGAGTCATATTTTGGCCACAAAATGTATTTTACAATAACTTCAGTCAATATTGCTTAGGGTTGAACTGTTTTTTTTTTTTTAAAAAAAAAACATTTCCTAACAGAAAACTGAATAAACCTATAACTACAACAATGATTTCCTTGAATCAAACAAAGGATAGAAAGACTACTATTCATCAACAAATTGACTTTCATTTATCTATACAGTAAATTATTGCAAAATAATGTACCAAGCAATAAATTAAGGCAGATAATGTAAATACTCTTCTATATATTTCCAGTACTGAAATCGCTGACAGTAAATTTAAATCTCCTCTTTACCAAGCTTATTCACTGACAGATTGGTCTTGTCATGATCGTAGTAGGAGACAATTAGCCCAGCTGTCCCACCATGTCACTGGAGAAAACTTCCCTGGCTGTGTGCAGATTTTTCCATGATGTAGGCTGGCATTGCGTCTGTATGCGTCTGTACACAAGAGCACCAGTGGAGGCAGGTCAGGGTGGATTTTAAGATGGCTAAGATGAAATCAGTATCAGCTCTTCTAAAATAGGTTAACTCTCAATACTGATCCCTGCATAAACACCAATAGAAAAGGAGAACAACACTTGTTATACAGAACGAGTCTGTATAAGAGTGCCTCTGTTTGGGGAGACATCGGATAGAGCCATGATATGCGATCAAACTTCAATTATGAAAGGAAAGAGTGAGGTAATCCATATTTCTTGGCTTTTGTTTGCTTTTTCCACCCATGCTGCTCGTGAAACTAATAACCTTCTGGGCCATAGAAAACCTGTCACTTTTCTCTTAATGTTAAGCCCCTGGATCCATGCCCAACCTCCTCTAGCTTGTGACATCATTATGACACCAGGATTACTGATGACAAGACACCAATCTGGTGCCTAATCATGGTGCTGCAGAGAGGTCATATGGCAAGACTTATGGCAATTTAACCCTTTTGTTAAATTTTCCTACAGCCAGATGCCCTACATTTTCATACAAGTGTATATACACATTTAAAAACACATCTAAGGCTGCAGTGTTGAAATTTGGTTCCCTTTTATTCAACACTGGGATCATTTCACTGTGGTAGTCTTGTGTTTAAACCAAGTCCAACAATAGCTAATGGAAGAGGGAAGTGGCAGTGTTTGTCAAAAAACCAATTTCCATGTAGCCAGCCTGACCAATTCTACACTAGCACTGAGCCTAAAGGCAGAGGGACTCATCTGATTAACTGATTGTCTTTACAAGGAGAAATTATTTTGCATAAACGCATTATTTATATTGAATACATGATAAATTACTGGTTTTGTACAAGTGAGGACAGAAAATGTTACATAATATGCCAAGCAAAATTGTATATCAGACATCAGTATAAAAATTATTTTGTTGTTAAATTCATCAACCCCATTTATGTCCTTATATAACACAATATTTCTTTTTGCCTCTGCAATATTGCTGTTTATCTCAGTGCTATTTAGGTTCCAAATGGAGCAGCTACACAGCCATAACTTTAAAATACTCTTTGTATAGACTTCAGAAATATAGCTGTATACAGCAGTTCAAAGATGTAACTGTAATATTTAATTTAGGATGAAATAAATCATAGCAAGAGGTGGGTTGACCTTTTTATCATTAACCCCATTTACGAATGCTGTCTTAGTGCTCCTCATAAGGCATTATTCTTAGAGCTGTTGGTTGAATTTTGTCTTACTTGGATTTAGTGAAAGGTCAGTATTCAGGTGAGGGTGTGTTTGGTATTATAGAAGATTATATCTATATACAGTATGTCACCTGTGCTCTTGTGGGTGATAAACAGTGCCTAGACAATAGGTATGATCTAGACTCTGACAACCCTTCTATAGTAGACTCAGGCTCAAGCTAAATTCTGGTGAGAGCAGGGTGTTTCAGAAGAAAAGGATGGAGAAAACTTCCTCTTATCTGTAGGTGTGTTGCATAAGGCCCCTTAAGCATGTCTCTGTTCTTGTAAATCTACTGCATGGAAATAAAAACACAGCTGAAATAATAGCAGTAACAACAACTTAAAAGCACCCCCTAGACACCTTACTCTGTGCTAAACAGCTAAATTTAGGTACAACTAATAAAGAGCAGCTCCAGAAGCCTAGCACCCTAGCCTTCTACACAATCCCTAGTAATAAAGTTAAAAAAGAGAATAAGTATCTCAACTTTCTCTTCTAAAACTACAGAGGATGCAGGAGTAGTAAGGGTATTGACAAACCACAACTGGTTATATTAAAGACAACGTAGGTTCTATTGGTTGCATGACAATTATGAACAGAAAGCAGTCCACAAAATAAATAGACAACTACATCAAGCTTTCCACTAGATTTTGGAACATGGTCGTGGATGTTTCTTCCCATTCAGCCACAAGAGTGTTAGTGAGGTTGAGCACTGATTTTGGATGAGGAGGCCTGGCGCACTGTTGGCATTCCAGTTCATCCTAAGGTGTTCAGTGGGGTTGAGGTCAGGGCTCTGTGAAGGCCAGAGTTCTTCCACACCGTTCTTGGCACACCATGTCTTTCTTGACCTTGCTTTCTGCACAGGGGCATTGTCATGCTGGAACAGGTTTGGGCGAGACCTCTTGATTCCAGGGAGGGGAAATCTCAAAGCTACAGCATACAAAGATATTCTAGACAATTGTGTGCTTTCAATGTTGTGGCAACAGTTTGGGGAAGGACCACATATGGGTGTGATGGTCAGGTGTCCATATACTTTTGCCCATATAGTTAGCTCTAGTAAAGAAGGTCACCTCTGATTAATAATTGATGTACCATATAGGCAAATTTCCATGGAGACTCTGGATCCACTAGACAGGAGTAGGACAGACAATAATTACATTTTTGTTATACAGTACGTGACTATAATTTAGGCAAATTGACATGGACACTGTGTGAAATGGAATGAGGCAGTCAATCACTACATCCCAGTTGTATTGTGAATGACGACACCTTACATGCCCTGAAATATTTCCACTTAAAAAGGTCAGGATAGGACTAATTATTGATGCAATTCTATCGATATTCATGTTTGTATACATGAATATCCATTTAGGGTAATATGAAAATTGATCATATGAAAATTGATAAAACAAACTAGTGTATTAAGGATATTCGGACCATGCCATACCTCCCTAGGGGGGAAAGCAATGCTACAAATTTTTTACCTGGTCCCTGATCAAAAATTACTCATTCGTCTGCCACTGCCAAATAATGGTCTTTTAACCCTGTTAAGCACATGGCCTGTTAAGGGAAGTCTGAGCAATGGTGGTCAAAGATGAAGATGAAGCAGTATTTTTCAAGCAACCATACTTGACCTGACCCATCCCACCTCCCACCCACCTTTCATGAGGAAAAGGCTCAGATGGATGCAATTGCAATTAAACTTTTCTTTAATGAGAGAAGTGCAAACAAATCCAAATCAAGAGGCAGGTTCAATGTCACGAAACAGGCTAAATTCAGGTGATCAATGAACAGGACAAACTAGGCAAAGACGATCACAAGAATCAAGAAACTTAGCAAGGTCAAACCAGATCAATGAACACAGGAAAACAGGCTTGGTAATGTTAGGTGCAGAGACAAACTGAGCAGATATTTCGCCCCGAACAAAGACATACATGGGTATAAATACACAAACAAATCAAGGGGCAAACTGAAAACAGGTGTGAGTAATCAGGCGTGAGGGAGACAACCAGTGACAGGACATGGGTGGAGACAAGACATTAATCAAACAAAACACATGTGGCAACAAACACATGACAGTTCAGAAAAGTGCATAAGTGGGAAATACATTACAGGTCCCCCCTCCAAGGGCGCTGCTCCCGCCCTCTGGAGTGAGCTCTGCTGGGGGAGCTGCAGGTCAGCCTCTGGAGAGAGCTCTGTTGGCGAGGCTGCCACTTTGACCTCTGGAGGGAGCTCTGCTGCAGGGACCGCCATGTTGGCCTCTGGAGGGAGCTCGGCAGGGGAGGCCGCCTTGTCAGGCTCTGGCTAGCGCTTTGCAGGGGATGTCTCCTCATCGCCCTCAGGCTGGAGCTCTACCTTCTCTCCAACTAGTAGTTTATGAATGGCTGAATGGATTTGGCTGACAGACGGGCCCTTCCCAAAAGGTTTTCTAAGTTAAAGAAAGGTTAAACTCAGCCCACCAGAACATCTTTTTCAGGAGGCTCATGAATTCAGCTGTGCTTTCCAGACCTGGGTCTCCTATGGCAACCAGGATCTCTGCCCAGTGGCGTGCTTGGCCGGTGAGCTGGGACAATGTGAACCTCAGCTATTGTTTTTCTTCTTGCTTGGGGTTTGATAGGCTCTCAAAATAAAATTGACACTGAAGCAGGAATCCTTCAGGATGGCATTCAGTGCCATTGAAGGGGGCTGGGGCATCTAGGTGGATCCACTGTGGGAATTTACATTACATGTATTTACATTAAACTGTATACTGCAGATGGCAATGCATATGACAAAGCACTATACGTATATTACCCCATTACTCAGTAATAGTACCACTCGGTGGCAGAACAAGTGTGAGATTGGGAGCACAAAGGTCAGTCTGTCTACTGGGGAGTTTTTCTCACTCTTTCGTAGATAGAGGAGAGTGGAGTAACACTCTGTGTGGATGGCATCCCAACAGCTATGTTCCTGTTTTAAAGGACAGTGCTATTCACTGTGCCAAGAATGCTTAGTTTGCCAATTGCCTGCTCAGTGTCCTCCTTCTCTTTTTTTTTTTTTTTGGTGAAAATCTGTGCTTCCTTAGGATAGCTGCGCACTGAGTCAAGCGCTGGCATGGTCGTCCTTGCGTTACACCCCTCTCAATTTCCTGCTGCATCCATGGTGTCAACGATGTATTCCATCATGAGGAAAAGACTCAGACAGATGCAACTGATGTTAAACGTTAACAAGACAAACTAGGCAAAGATGATCACAAGAATCAAGAAACTTAGCAAGGTGAAACCAGATCAATGAACCCAGGAAAACAGGCTTGTTAATGTCAGGTGCAGAGACAAACGGGGCATATAATTTGAGACAAACAAAGACACACAAGGGTTTAAATACACAAACAAATGAAGGGGCAAACTGAAACAGGTGCGAATAATCAAGAAACACTAGGGAGACAACCAATGACAGGACATGGGTGGAGACAAGACATGAATCAAAACAAAACACCTGTGGCAACTTAAACAAACACATGGCAGTTCATAAAAGGGTGCCGTAGCACTGCGGGCTGCTTATGTGTGCTGAGTGCCTCTGCTCACAGCACTCAGTGTGAGGGGGAAATACATGACACCACCCAGCACTGATGGACAGGATTCCAAGCAGACTATTGACCTGAGCAGAGCTGAAGGAAGTGATGCTGAAACTAGGTCCATCAAAAAGCAAGTAGTGTAGTCCAGTAGTTGTTGTTCCTAAGAGGGATGAGATGCACAGACTATGTGTTGACTTTCCAAAACGTAATTGATTGAGTGGTTGCTACCTAAGTACCATGAGCCTGTGCAAAGATTACTGGCAGGTGCTTCCATTACAATAGCCAAACAACTCATAATGTTCCCAGCCCAGATTGGACATAATCAGTTCAGTGAAATTCCATTTGGACTCCACAAAGTTGCTGACACCTATACATATTGCAGGATACAGTCTATACTTCTACCTACATAGACAATGTGTCAGTGTGTAGCCAATTGTGGTAGGAGCACATGGACCTTAAAAGGGTATTTCAGAGGATCCATGAGGTAAGACTAGTGTTTAAGGCCAAGTTACCTTGTTATGCCAGGAGTCTCAAACCTGGGCTATGTTCTATATGGAGGGATTAGAGAGCCACAACTTGATAACGTAAAGGTCATAGAATGTGTGCTGCACCTAACAGTGGTTAGGTGGTTACTGATTTTAATTCAGTTAAAAAAATAAAACTTTGACTTTTCCCTTTATTGTGCAGATTGATGCTTCAGGGATAGAACTTAGTGCTGTGCTACTGCACTATGAAGGGGAGGACCGATAACCCATGTACTACATCAGCTGTAGGATGTTCTTCAATGTGATCAAGTATTCTACAGTTGAGAAACAGGCTTTAGCAGTCAAGTGAGCATTCCATACAAAATACTAGCTTGTTGGTAATCCCTTCACATGAAAGACTTACAGTAATGGCCATATACCTAGTGTTACCATCACTCAAACCATTCCAGTTTCAGGTCATAAACAGGGCATGGTCTTAGATTGTGATTACATTTTTCTAAACTCACCAATAAGAGGAGGGATAAGCCGAAGGGGTGGGATTTGTGATGACAACAGGCACCTTGCTGCCATAAGTAGTGCTCTGTTTTATTTTAGCATCCTGTTCTTTTGTCATAGCTTACTTATATATTCTAATCTTAAAACTGTGAAAGAAATGTGCTGCTATGCCAAAGAGGTGCACATAACTGAACATAAACTGGAGCATAGAAAGCCATACCATTAGTAAGGTTTATATGATAGTTCAAAGGAGTCACCAGTCAAGCCCAGTCTGCTTTTCTAATGCCAGTAAAAATCACAAATGTCTCTAGATCCTGTCACTGCCACATTCTTGTAAGAGGTGATATATTAATACTGATTTCTGTATATCAATGTCAATTTTGTGCACACCTCAGTGTATTTACATTAAACTGTATACTGCAGATGGCAATGCATATGACAAAGCACTATACGTATATTACCCCATTACTCAGTAATAGTACCACTCAGTGGCAGAACAAGTGTGAGATTGGGAGCACAAAGGTCAGTCTGTCTACTGGGGAGTTTTTCTCACTCTTTCGTAGATAGAGGAGAGTAGAGTAACACTCTGTGTGGATGGCATCCCAACAGCTATCGTTCCTGTTTTAAAGGACAGTGCTATTCACTGTGCCAAGAATGCTTAGTTTGCCAATTGCCTGCTCAGTGTCCTCCTTCTCTCTCTCTTTTTTTTTTTTTGGTGAAAATCTGTGCTTCCTTAGGATATCTGCGTACCTGTCCTTACTATGATCCCACATCCTCAGCACAGTTATTACTTATTAAACATCACAAAAGCCTGCATACAATGTATGCTAGACTAATGTAAATCAGCAGCTATAATAATAATAGCTATAATGTTTCTTTGCACATTTCCTTGTGCAAGGATTTTAATCAGAGACCAGATTTTAGAGAGGACTATGACTATTTTAGCTGTGTACCACCCATGTGAAATTAGCAATACAGTTGCTAAGTAGCCTGAGTTACCAAGCAAAATTGGTAGTTGCCACACATTTAAAGCATATGGCAGACACCCGTATCCAGAGTGACATACATTTATCTAATTTTTATACAGTTGAGATTTAAGGGTCTTGCTCAAGGGCCCAGGAATAGCAGACTATCAGTGCTGGGGTTTGAACTCACCACTTTCCAATTAGTAGGGCAACATCTTAACCAATGAGCTACCACTGCCTAACACACATCTACCTACACCAGACATGGGCAGCAAAGACTACATACAGCGGTATAAAAACAAAACAAAAATCAGTATAGAAAATAACAGATGCCCTCAACGAACTGATTCTATTGAATGGCGATGCGTCTTTTCTGTTTTCTGCCCACGTCGGGGAATTGTATTGACATTTGTCTCCCCCTAGAGGTGATTCACGGTGGCGCATGAGTTGAGCCAAACGGCTTTCCGTAGTTTAAATATTAATCACGTGTCATTGGCAGGAAGAGGAAACAATAGGTTAGCAGCCGCCAGAGCTACCCGCCTGTGGATGTAGCTGCTGTATGAACCAAGTTTTGGCAGCCAACCGGTGGACTTATTCCATTTGTAATCTGAAATGTGTTACAATGTGTTATTCTCTTAGCACTGGCGATGTTTCCGGGCAGCTGATAGGGAGATCTGTGTGGGATGGAAAAGCAGGCTGATATCTGAGCTGCTCCCTGTCTGCCTCTGTACTTTGACACAATGCCATGGGGAACTGCTGGACTCAGTGCACTGGGATATTCAGGAGACAGGCGAACAGGATCCAGAGAGGAGGAGGGTGAGTGGGCTAGATATGTTTACAGAAATTATCATATTATTTAATCTTTGTTTATGTAAAGTCAGTGTGGTTACTGTAACATGTGATCATGTGCACTGGATAACCATTAAGCTAAACTTTAACATTTGCTATATTTAACTAAAATAAATACCAAGCGAAGACTGCGTCTTTTCTTTCGAGAATAAACTTTATTTCCACGCAGAAGAGCAAGCAGGTATCTGTTTTTATTTTGCTGATAGTTTGACAGCTAACCATCTAGCAGGCTAGCTAACATACGTGTTGTACAGTAATAGGGCCACGCCCCGTCACCCATCCCTCCTCCTGCTAGTTAGCCAGCCAGCTAGCTGCTTAATTAACAGTCGCCATTAGCTACTATTACACTACCGGCTCTGACATTCCTAATAAATAAAGTCAACCGTGTAGTCACTGTAAAATATCGTCAAAAAACATTTAAATGTAATGCTACTCATCCCTAAAAGAGTGAATATTGCAATTTAATTCCTTGTTTGTTTGTTGTTTTTTTTCCCCCCTTGTCCACAGGTCTAAGTACTTCAGAAGTAGCACAACTGGAGAACACTACACAATAGAGGTATAGTCATTTCCTCCCACACAGTTTACTCTTTATTTTTTTTCTCCTTGTTGCTGTCTTTTTGACGTAGTATGACTTCATCTCTTCATCTGTTTCCATGCTGCAGTTTGAGAATCTTGTGGAGAGTGATGAGGTGAGCGCGGAATCATTTCCCAGATAAAGTCACACTTGGGAATGGCGTCTTATCTTTTCTCTAATAATGTCGCTTCTTCTTGCAGGGGGAGAATTCACAAAGTTGTGCCAGGTATGATGTTTTGTTCTGCTTTTCTCACACAGCTTACATAAACCATGAGTTCAGCGTATGCTGGTGGAGCTGCAGTCGGGGTGTGAAGTGTAGGGTTTGTGCTGCTAGAATGAGTCCTGATGGAGCGAGTGATTCCAGCGAGGTGAAGTTCATCCAGAGGCATGGCACGGCATCTGTGAGAGCTGACTGGAGAAACTATTTGTATGAAGAAATAGCTGATATACCTATAACACAATTAGGCATTTTCCTCCAAATTATCCTTGTTAGTCTTAAATGTGTGACGTTGAGTCAAACGAGTAAGGACAATAACAGGAAATTTAGATAAATGAAATGAAATTGGGCAAGACTGTGGCAGGTTTTTTTGGCTATGCTAAATTACCTCTAGATGTGAATGAGTATGTAAATGTGTGTATGCATGGTGCCATGTGATTGACTGCTGATTGACTCCAGGGATGTAAATCCTGCCTCGAATCCAGTGTTCCTGTAATAGGCTCCGGAACCACTAGGACCCTGACCAAGACGAAGTGGTTACTGGAGATGAATGAATGAGTGAAAAATAAAATGTAAAAAAGCTAGGCATCTGCAGACTTAATGGGCCTCCTGTTTTTGGTTCGGTGATGAATTATCAGAGGACAGTCACAGAATTTGTGTGTGTGATATTCCAGATTTTGGGGGCTGTTTATTGTAGAATCTGGTTTCAGGGACCTCTTTTAGACAAGCCACGAAGCTGTAAAGATAGAGGGCAAAGCCTCTGTGATTATTTCAATATTCAGAACAGGAGCCATCTGAGTAGCAGCTGAACTGTAGATATCACTTGTGAACTGTCAGTGGTGTGTTAAAGGAACATGGTCGTTGAAATCTGCTTTGGGTTTTACAAGACGTGATAATAAAGTGAGAGTTGCAGTAGTGTACACATGAGATTAACTACTGTTGTACCCAGAGAATCCCATTAAGATTTTAATAAAGCACAGCTTTGAGCAAGTGGAAACGAAGATGAATGATGAATAAACAATGCCCTCAGAGCTCTTGTGGTATATGCAGCTTCGAGATGTATAAACTGTGGAATCTCAGGAGGGCTATGAAGTCTGACCTTTATTGTATATTTGGCTCAGGCCCATCAGTGACGAGGAGATTGGCCATCTGAAGGAGCTGCGCTATGCTGCGATTGCCGATAAGCAGACACTGATCGATGAGAAGCTGAATGCTGAGGTATGGCCATTACCCCGTGCCTCACCTTGTCCTTCCTGCTGTTAGTCTAATAAAACTAAAGATCACGAAGACATACGAACAACGTATAGTCTCAAGAGCTAATGACATTAGTTTCTTTTGCTGTCTGTGATAATCCTAATCAGTCATGTTTCAGTTAAAAAAAAAGGTTTAATGAAAATATTTTAAAATCTTTAAATTAAAATTAGCAGAAGGCAAGTTTTAGTAAAGGGTTAGAGTCCTAGATTTAAGTTTACATTTAATAAGCCTACATTTAAGTTTTTCTTTATTTCCATGGTTCGCAGTCTGTCTTGCTTTTTATTGCTTTTCATTCCTGCTATTCATTATCTTCCTTTGTTCGGTTTCGTTACTGTCCCCCTTTTTTGTTGTGTTATTTCTGCCCAGTTAGTGGCACAAGAGGAGAAGTTAAGGCTAGAAGAGGAGGCTATAGTCGCAGCTCAGCGCGAGGCTGCTCGGCTCGCGATGGAGCGAAAGCTAAAGGAGGTGAGGCGTCCACACTGAGCACGCCCAGCCTTTCTCTTATCCTCTTGCCATACTCCTGTCCTTCATCCTGCTGCTGATATATCTAGAAAAAAAAAAAATTAGTACTATAAGTAAAACAGAATTTTCCCTACCCCGTCCTTAACATCTGTTCTTTATGTTGCTTGTATGCTTATTTGCACTCATTTTTTATATTGTTTTCCCCCCCATTTATGATTTTTAGTATGCACCCATGAAATGGAAAAAGATGTCGTAATTAAATGTAATTTGGCTGTTTTGTGTGAGATTTGAGAGAATGTATGATCAGCCATCTGTCTAAGTAGGCTGTCATTACTAAAGTCGTGTGTGTTTTTGGAAGCAGCGGCTTGCACAGAAGAAAACCGAGGCAGAGGGCAGCAGCTCACATCACAAACAGTGAGTATGACTCGCACTTGGACACCAACATATTATGTAATACCCTGTAATATAGGAAGTCCAGGATTTCATTGAAAAAAAAGAAAAAGAGAATAAATGAAAATAAAATAGTATGAGCAGAGAAAACCACTGAGCATGCACTGTTTATAAAAGTATGTGCTATTTACAGATAGTTGGTCAGAGGTATGATGAAATGCATGTCTAGACATCAGCTTCAAGGCACTCAGAATATACACAGCACTAAAATAAATATTCTTATGCAGCCAGCTTGTGTAAGACTTAATGGTGTGAAATCTCGCACTGTTCTGTTCAAGCCATCTGTCTGAGACATGTGGTTTGACAGAGCATATATAATTTTTTTTTTTTTTTTTTTCCGAAATGAACAATGCGGAAATGCGGACTTAAGTGAGGAGCCTTCTAGCATTATAGTACTTTTATGGAATGGGGATAACTATCTTGAAAGAAACATGCCTATGGGGAGAGCAGCAATAGTGTGGGAATCCCTGTCAGTAATGTGATGGCGAGAGATAGGTAGTGGGTGGGAATTGGTTTTAAAAAAAGAAAAATGCCCTGTCTTATTTTCAGAGACTATGTCCTCGATTATTAATTTACCAGAAGTGAAGTTTTTAACCAAAATGGAAGCTTTTTCAAAAATGTCTTAATCAACAAATCTTCTATCTTGAGACTTGAGGAGGAGTGTGACAGGAATGCACTGTAACTGAGTGTGTGTGCTTGTGTAGCAGGCCATCGGGTGGAGACTTTGAAGTGTACCTGCAGAGTGTGAAGGCTCAGTCAGAGGCATTCCGCAGTAGCCGTGAGTACTCGTATCTCTCGTCACTGATATCACACACGTCTTCTGTGAGGAATTGGACAGTGACAGTTTTTGCTCTGTTAAAGTGTCTTGGACACAACCACTCCCTCCCCCAATATTAATCACATGTCCCCCCGATATTAATCAGACATTGTTTAGTGTGAGCAGTGTCACAGTCAGGTATGCACAGAAGCCTGAGTGAACAACATGGCGCCATTCACCCCCATTGTGTGTTTTTGGGGTCGCAGTCTTTTTGGGGTTGAAATGGGAGTCGCCATTTTTGCAAAGCCAGAGTATGCGTAATAGACACTTGAAGCTAGTGTATGTGCAGTAAAAACGTCAGTGGGTCCGCCTCTGACCCGCCCATACACCAACATGTGCATCCACGATGAATTAAATTGGTTAAGTCAAAGTGGTAAGTACAGCGTTATTTATTTATTAATATGCAAAATGTTAAACTGTAGTCACACAATCTTTGTAAGAATATAGAAATTACCGTAGTCAGGAAAAGATGTTAGAGCTTTTAGTCATGACTGCCTGAGCTACTATTTGCTAGCTAACAGACATTATCATTTTAATCAAAATCACTGCTGTCCAGGATGTCCATGATTTTTATCTAGCTCTACCCCTGTCACAAAATAACGCCTATAAAATGTGTTTATCATGAGGAAAAACATTGGGGGGAAATATTAAGGTCAACTGAACAGAATGACAGAACATTTTTCCCAAAAAATAATTTGCGTAGCTGTAAATTAAAACAGAAGTTTGCCCTTTCACTAACATGGGAATGGGTGGGGTTAAAAACTGTACTGCAGCCGGCCACTAGAGGGCCTCGGAGACATTTTGGATTCACTTTTGACTCCCTGTGACGACGTCCACTCTTATATACGGTCATTGGTTCCAAAGCAAAAGTGTTGTATAGGAAGCATTTATTTTGTGTTTGTGTGTAAATTTGATTTTTCAGTGTAAAATGGATAACTTGACATTGCTTGGGATGATATGGTTCATTGAAAATAGAAGTAACTGCCTTTGAATAAAGCAGATATTGTAATGTTACAGCCATTAGGTGGTTTCCAATGTGAGTACAGAGAAAAAAATATATTTCAAATAATGTGATGTCTTATAATGCCCTCCCTGAGAAAATGAGAAAATATGTGCGCTTTTAAGGAGACAAATAGCATATAGATTATACAAAATGCTTAAAGTTATCTCTTTAATACAAACTAAGAGAAGGTCACACAATCAGCTGCACGCTACGTGTGATTGTAAAAATTGAAATAAGTTAGATTACACAGATATGATCTACATTCAAATATTTATTATCTGTTCTACTAAACCTAAAACTAACTGTTCATGACCCCATATTTGGATCTTTAGGAGAGAACCAGATCGAACTTAAATACTAAAATAGCAATAACACATCAGAAGCCGTAATCAGTGGATATCATCCTCTTGGTATCTGAAAAAGCTGTCTCGTTCACAATCCCAACTCTCTGTGGGATGTATCATCATTAATCATTGTATTTCATTTCTCATATGATGAGAAACAGTAATATCCGGGTACTGTGTGTATGTCCAGGACTGTCCTCTGAGACGAATCTAGTGACTCCGAACACAGAGAGCAGCTGGGACTTCACCTGCAGAACTCGCTCCACTAATGATGATGCCACCTCGCTCGACCTTGAGTGGGAGGATGAGGAGGGTGAGGAAGAGCTTATCTATTACAGACACACACAAAAAAAGACAGGGTCATTGCATAAGTATTAACATTGTTGACTGTTGCTGTAACTCAGAGTAGTGGTATCTGCATGAGAGGATTGTCTTAGGAGGATTGTTTTTAATCTGCTAGTACCTGAGAATGCTCACCTGACTGACATTAAATGGTAGTTTATAGGGCTTTAAACCAGCAGTTAACTACTGACATTGGATACATATGTCCATATATTTATATATACTCACACCTTACTGATTGCATAAGGAAAATGAGTTTGTTACAGTAGCCAAATAGCACAGTGCACAAATGAACAAAAATACAAAAACAGGACAAAAAGTTATGATAGATAAGTATGTATAATATGCATACTATAAATACATACAGTGTATACGCTCACTGGCTAGTTTAATAGGAATACCTGTACACCTGCTCATTCATGTAATTATCCAGTCAGCCAATCATGTGGCAGCAGCGCAGTGCATAAAATAATAATCAGTTTGGTATGAGTAGTTCAGATCAGCTGGGATTTTCACACACAAAGTCTATAGAGTTTACACAGAATGGTGCAAAAAAAACAAAAAGCATCCCGTGAGCAGCAGGTCAGTGGGTGGAAATGCCTTGGTGATGAGAGAGATCGGAGGAGAATGGCCAGGCTGGTTCTAGCTGACAGGAAGGCTTCAGTTACGCAAATAGCCACTCTTTACAACCATAGTGAGCAGAAAAGCATATCAGAACACACAACATGTTAAACCTTGAACAGCTGAAGACCACATCAGCATCCACTCAGCCAAGAACAGGCATTTGAGGCTACAGTGGGGACGAGTTCAGCGTTGAAGATTGGACAAAGACCAGGCAATTTTTCTTTTTTTTTTCTTTTCATTGGTATATCTGAGAGATGAAATGTCTGTAGCCAGGAGGCTATGAATGTGAGCTGCAACTATGTTGTACATTTCTGGTGGACATGTATTTGAAAACTAGGTACTGTGTAAGGAGGCATAATATGTTCTCTTAGCCTGCGAAATCCAACATACTCAACAAAAGAGAATCGCTGGTCATCCAAAGCAAGGAATTCAATTTTTTTTGTAGTTATGTTTGTGCTTTGCTTTGGCACTGTCGCTTGCGAAAACTTTCCAAAACTGGCTACAGATGGCATCAGCATCTTTTTTTTTTTTTTTTTTTTGGCTGTATTCCACAACCTGTAGTGAAGAAGTCCTTGGGTGTTGCATGCCCTCTTGATACTTGCATGAACAGTTATTACGTAACGCTTGTCCATTGTCAAATGCCTCCACATGGCTGATATTTTGCTGCTGCTCATACTGTTTGAACACATCTGATCTGACTGCAGGAGAACAAAGGAAACACACAGCGTTTTTAATCACTTTGTACTTTTTATTAGCATAAAAATTATTTGTAAAATGTTGAGATGTGTCCCTTTTGTTGTAGGAATGTTTAGTCTTCTTTCCTGTCAAGAAAATTTTATTTATTTATTTTTTTTTCTCCCTTTCCCCCTCTGGTTATATAATAGTGAAGTGACACAATTATTGTACATCCACATAACTGGGTTCTAAGAAATGGGACAGGAACTTTAAGTCTGGAGCCTTAACCTTCACTAAGACTGCATCTTGATAGCTCAACTTTGGGCCAACGTGAGCTTGTAAATGAACACTGTGCCAGTAGATTACTAACATCACACTTCACGTTGCTCCAACCATGTCAGTGCAAGCACTTCATTTCAGGCCACAAAAATAGCAATGAAGAATGCTGCTAAGATACATTCATATCCAAGTCCAGACTCGCTGGGGATAAGTTGTACACTCTGACATAAGGAGGAAAGAAATTCTACTGCACTTCTTGTTATACCATGGTGGGATCAGCCATTTGCTGAACAAGCTCTTACATTTGATGGCCAGGAAGGGAATGGGATGGGAAAAGGCAACCATTATGATTAATCAGTTTGGCATGACTTATTTGTTTGTTTGTTTGTATTTATTTGTTTAACTTTTTTTTTCACCAAGTGACAAAACAACAACTACTTGATGGTGTATTCAGCCTCTCCTCTTCTTATTCCTCCACAGGACCACACCACCACCCAATTACGTTAGCATGTTTTGGCCAAACTACGATTCTAATGGTAATTGGCCAAGAACAGGAATCTAAGACTATAGTTGACACATGTTAACCTAAACTGGACACTTGAAAATTGGAAAAACATTACCAAATCTTTTCCAATCTTCATTTTTCCTGAACCGTATCTGCATGTTTTATGAACTACATGATTGGCCGCATTTGATAATAGCATGAATGAGCAGGGCTATAGATGTTCCTATTAAAGTGACCGGTGAATGTACATAGTAGCATATAAGAATAAGTAGAGTGCAAGATGACTACATTAACTTTTAAAAGGCAAGTTATTTTGTTATAGTTATAGTGTTATAGTTGTTGCATGTCCAATCACTTGTAGGTATGAATCGGACGGGTGCTGCATGGGAGCGCTCTAAGACGGAGGAGGACATCCTGCGAGCTGCACTCCGTCCTGCCGGTAAACAGCTGGGCAGTGGGCCGACCTCCGCTTCAGAGGACTCCAACGCTCTCGAGTGGGAGAACGACTTTGTCAGTGCACATGCTGAAGACAGTAGCGAGCAGTGTGATGAGGAATTCGAGGGATTTGTTAATCCAGTACTGGACACTCCATCTGAGGCAGAGCCTAATGCTGACCAGCAGGACAGATAATCCCAGGCAGGAGCATAGTTGTTGTATTGAGCCTATCACTTGACTAGCTCTACTCTGTGTACATTTTTAATTTAGCCTTATTTAAGATTGGTGTTTGAATCAAGTGCAATTCTTAAATTCTGGGGTTGTTGCAGGAAAGTTTTGAGGGACGCTTACGAGGTTATCATACCTGTTTGTAATTTAGTCATAACAATCAATCAACTTTTTTTTTCTTTCTTTTTTTTTTTTCTTTCTTTTGGCTTCATCTTTACAGAACGAGATCATGAACGCAATGGTATACTAGGCCTACCTCATTAGAATCAAGGAGGGGTACATAAAGGCTAAATGTTGTATTTTTTGTAGCTTGCTCAAAACTCAGCACCAAGCTGTCTTTTACACATTTCAGCAAAGTGGAACCTGTAGGCTGAAGTACATAGAAATACATTTAGGGGGGAAAATTCTCTGTGTCCTCTTTTCATCAACCCTCATGTTGATCTACAAATCTTGTATAGCTGAAAATACAGGCTGCAAGTGTATAGTTGCAACTTCTAAAAAAAAAAAAAATGCCCCATGAGCACCCTGTCTGTGAAAATGTAATGCATACACAAGTGCTTTTAAAGTATGTAATATACACAGGCAACACCTTTTGAGTTGCTTGATTTGTCTGTATACCAAATTATGACTGAACAACACGATTTGCAACCATGTTTTGGACTTATTAGTTCCTTGCCTTATCCTACACATTATTTAATTAAAATACGTTTTATTTTAAAATAAATTCACAAGCCAAAATGCACTATCTTTGATCACTCGAAAACAATGAATGACAACCGACTGCCATTAACATTTCACGTAACTGTACAAACGTTTTCTACACATGTAAGGTGAAATGTGTAATGCAAGCCTATTAGGTCTCTATAGCAACTGAAATGAATCAAATTTAACAATTAAGTGTGGTGAGAAAGGTGTCTGTTGTTTGGCCCACTCATATGAATATACAAGACCATTTTCATGTTTAAAAATTAACATACTTTTATTTTTAAACATGTTTAAACTATTTTGTGCCTAATTTGTGACACTGTAGCTCACTGCACAGTACCCACCCTTCACCTGGGGTCGACAGTGGATTTAGAGCTTTAATACATATATATTTTTTGAAAGGTTTGGTATAACTGTAACTTTAAGCCTCACCATAGCTGATTTTTTTATAGTCATTGCCACTGGTTTGTGTAAATAGAGTAAATGTGTGTAGCATTAAATTACTTTTGGAGCATTCCAAACATTAACTCTTAAATGTGAAGCGCTCATAGAATTGCACATGTTTGTTCATCTACATAAGGGTTGTTGTGAATAAAGGAGCACATTTTATATCTATCTGCAAATCTCACTGATTGTAAAACAGAGGACAAAGGTCAAACACAATATACCTGTAGTTTGGGAAATTCTGTCCTCTTGAATTTTGACTGCTAATAAAAATGAACCAGATCAGAAACTGTTGTGGACTGATTTATTCTCCATCATATTGCAGCTGCAAATAAACTATTTTCACTACTACGGTTAATTTTTATTCTTGCACATTACCCAGTCCCTCGTGATTTCCTGGGACTCCAGGAAAGTGCAACACATACCAGATAATGGATTTTAAACAGATACAAGTAATGATATAAAAAAGAGACACGCTACTATTTTTTTACTATTTAATTAGTATTTATTTATTATAGGGTTATTATTTTTGCCAGAAAGGGTTGCATGGCATCTGGTTGAGATTAGAGTTGTGCAATGGGACTGAGATCCTGCAGGACACGACACAAAAGTCACACAAGCAAGAGGTTTTTAATTTCTTATGCGGGTGCAATCAAGCAGTCAGATACGAAGCTTGTGGGACAAACAAAGACCACAATCATTAACATGAACATGTGGTATTTCTTAATAACTGCTTGGGGCAGGATAGCATTGGTTTAGATTTGGCTAGTGGTTATTTAATATTTTGAAATATCACAGGCAGGTACAAAATATTGATAATTACAAAAATAACAACTGCATGAGCAGGACTAAAAAAAAATCTTTCGCTGAGACCGATTCTGAATTTGAGCTGAGCTTGAGGAACTGTCAGAGCCAGAATTCACAGACCATGCTGACAGTGCTGGCATTTGTACCTCTTTTTTTCCCCAGTGGTTCCAGAGGCATAGGTTTCATATTAAAATGGTTTAGGCCACGCTCACTTTTGTTTTGAATCTTGATACAGATACAGTTGTGGATGTTTGGATGATACAGATATAGATAGTGCCACTGCATTACACTCCTAATACACACACATAGGGGTAGCCAATCAACCTACCAGCATGTTTTTGGGAAGTGGGACAATAACCTGGATCAATCTCAGGATCAAACCCTGGAGCTATAAGGTTGCCATGACTTCAGTTTAAAATATCCAAATGTAATCGACCTGATTTACATTATTTTGGAAATGCAATAAATAGACATGCAATTATAGAAGGCCAAACAGCAGATGGCAGTGTTGTTGCAGGAGTAAATGTGATAAACCTGTACATCTATGGCTACTGTAATCCAACCCTGATACAGAAAACAACTTCATATATCAAATATACTGTACATGCTATACGTACATACTCATTCAACATTTTATCTACATACAACATTCACTGATTTTGTGGAACACACGCTAATTTAGCAGACCTACTACACTTTTTCCTCTGTCCATACGAATATCATGACACTCATGTTTCTTATACCTAACTGTTGCAAGCTTCCTATATAACACCTCTGAATAGTAAATACGTAAGTGTCCAGATGGGAGGAATAAGCGGCGGAAGCAGAATGAGTGCTGATAAGCTAAACTAAAGCACGGTGCATGTGAATAATGGCAGCTCTCAGCACTCATACTATAAACACTTGTGGTTATCTGGGCTGAGCACGTCTGGGCTGGTTCATTATTTTGGATATATGGCGTGCTGACTTGATGAATGGCTGCCCAAACTTTCACATAAGTGTTCAGTAAGTGTTGCAATATTCTGAGTTTTAGCAAATGTTTCCTTTTTCCTCAATCATACACGTTTTGAGGGAAAGCACACCATGACTGTAAAATGGGTCAGTTTTCTTGTCAAGCATATTTCATTTGATCTGAGGTAATGGGGCCTTCTATTCAGCACAACGGCTGAAAGACTGGAAGAAACAGTGAGTGATGGAGCTGCAGGAGCATGCCTGGAGGACAGACTTTGGTGATATGTTCTCTCTTTTCTCTCTTTTCCCCCCTCCCGTCATTAAGAGCAGGAGCAGCAGCACCAAATGAAGATGTATGACTGAGAAAGGACACCTGCTGCAGAACGCAAGCCCGCAAAGCAATCTGGGACATATTTCAGGGTGAATGAGTGTGTAGCATAGTGCAGAGCACAGAAAGAGAGACAGAGAGAGAGAGAGAGAGAGAGAGAGAGAGAGAGAGAGCAGCTTTGTTTACTAGCTTTGAAATGCCATTGGTGTACAGTTCAAGACTTATTGATCACACTATATTATTCCAAATAGAGCTAAATTGTGTATTCAATAACAAATATGTTTATTGA
This sequence comes from Pangasius djambal, assembly GCA_022985145.1. Lineage (NCBI taxonomy): Eukaryota > Metazoa > Chordata > Actinopteri > Siluriformes > Pangasiidae > Pangasius > Pangasius djambal. The sequence goes on from CM040981.1 coordinate 17,819,031, forward strand.
TCTCATGCATATTAGGCATAAATCGATTGCAAATGAGGGCACAGAGAAAGCAGTCTAAAAGAAAACAAAACCCCAGCAAAAGAAGTTACACTGGTGTTCTTTTTTTGTATTCTAAGGTATTCATTTTCCAAAACTGTTTGTAACCTTGAATATCTTGGGCACAGTGATGGAATGCTGCTTTCTTAAAATGGGTCAGCAGCGTCTGTTCAGCATCACAGAGCAGTCACACTGTCAAGAACACCTTTAACTTTACTGGCACCAGGAGGCCACAGAGTGTTCAATTGCAGTCTGCACCTATATGTCACAACATGACACTTACGATTTATTATTTCCTTCCTATATGGTACTTCAAGAGTGCCGCTCCGTCTCCCCCATTTGTCTGTCTCTACACTATTTCACAGTCCTCATATATAGTATATGATTTTTTCTTTGCTTTGTCGTGGGTGAGATGGAAGGAATATTTCCAACTGAAAAACCCACCCACAGTCACGCATACACACAGACACATGCGCACACACCATTTTGTGTTGCAGTAACTATCTGAGATCATTTGAGAGGCCATAAACTCGGCCTGACTGGGATTAAAGCCCATTTCACATGTATTTACTGCCCTAAATGAGAGGGTGAGGAGAGTTAGCCAGACTGAGAGAGGCTTTATGGCATCATCTTTCATTCCAGAGATGACTACCGCTATCTGAAAATCCTCTACACAGCAAGGGTTAATTATGCACAGGAAATCAATCTATATGGCAGCATTTCCTACACACACAGGGGCAGTCAATATCAGTTTATTGACATTGCACATGCTTCAGTAACATTTTGTTCTTTGTGTCAACTTGCGGTAGTGGTGATATTTTATGTAGCGCATAATATTATAGGATGCATTAATTCACCATCCTACACAATGCAATTCAATTATATACAAATAATAACACAGTAGATAGCTATCAAATATCAGATTTAGTTATTTCAGCAGCACAGTACTGTATCTGTTGAGTTTCGCATGTTCTTCTTATGTCCATGTGGGTTTCCTCTAGGTTCTCTGGTTTCCTCCCACCCAAAAGACTCCAACTTGCTTCTAGGTGTAAATGAGTGTGTGTGTATGTGTGTGTGTGTGTGTGTTTTGGGTACATTGTGATGGACTGGTTTTCCATTCAGGGTGTATTCCTGCCTCGTGCCTGTATTTCCAGGATAGGTTCTGGATCCACTGCAACCCTGACCAGACAAAAAAATGAATAATTAAAAAAATAACATCAAACCTGGAATACACTGTGTCTTTTTTTTTTTTTTTTTATAAGTAGAAACTATTTCCATTTTCAAAGCACTGCTAATGATCCACAATCCAGTACAGCAGATATAGGTGAGCAAATGTGGGTTTTTAATGACAACCTATTTAAAAAAAAAAAAAAAAAGGCTTTACCGTGTTAGTGAATGTCTCTGGTCACTTTGTGCAAGATTCATCAGGATAATTTAAAGACAGTGCTTGTTTTCATCTTCCATCTCCCATTAAGACTGCTTCTATTATTGACTACGTCATTAAGCACAGGGGCGAAAATGTTTACCAGTATGATGTCATGTTTCACCTCCCTCTCACCTCATCTGAAAATGGTGATGTTTAATTCAGAAATACGTCACATTACAGAATATTTTAATCATTTCCATTTTATGATGCTTTTAAATGCTATACACATCAAAGGTGTGGTCGCATCTGGCTGTATAAAATCTTTTAATAACGGAGCATTTGTTAGTTTGCACCTTTCTGAAAAAAAAAAAAACCTTCTCAGGCATTTGTGAATTTGAACATTTCGATCAAACTCACAGGTCAGTTTGAGGAGCAGTGATTTGTTCATCAATATCTCTATCACAGCTTTGAGGGGTGTTTGGAGTGTTGCTGAAAATCAATCATTATTCTGAAAACTGATGTGTTCACAACCTTAAGCAAGTGTACACATCATTGTGAAGTTCACAATTCACAATGATGTGTATACATGCTTAAGGTGTCTAGCAAGCACACAGACATTCATTTACATTTACATAAATATTCATTTACATATTTACTCAAAAAGCCACTGGCTCACTCACTCACTATCAATAACTGCATATCCTGGTACACCCTGGATAGGATGCCAGTCCATCCCAGCTTCAGTATTTTTGAAAATGGAAGAGACTCATTGGCTATGTTTATAGGCACATCAATATTCTGATATTAATCTGAATTTGGCAATTTTCTAATAAGTATTGAGTCATGTAAACGCTGCAACCTGATTGCCCAATTCAGATTTAGAAAAATATTCTGATTCCCACCCCTGGAATATGCCTGTTTTAATCAGAAATTTGTTGCATGTAAACACTTTATTCAGAAGTATATGCACATGCTCAGTCCGCAAGGAATTGTGGGTGCTACCAGATGCTTAGCTGTAGGCTAAGTATTTAGGAACGGCAACTCAGGCATACTTACAATAACCATGTATACAGGAATATTCTGATGCCTGTACACATATAAACATCATATTCGGAATATGGCTGCAACCCGAATATAGACCTTAAGTGGAACTTGTTGTGCATGTCAATGTAGCCATTGGCTCAAAGCTACATTGCCATCTGTTGTACTGTTATTAGTATTGCCATCTGTTATAATGTTAGTTCCATGATCATTGAGAATACAAGGTGTGATCAAAAAACACAGAGAAAGTCAGCAGGGGCAGATGTGTTTGACCTTGCAAGCACTTACAGCACAAGTAAGTATGTAAGCCCTGGAACACTGATAGATGATTAACGAAGATTTCTTGGTGAAGTCTGGGGGAAAAGAAGCATAGGCAAACATAAGCATGAAATCTAGCAAAGACATACACTGCATGTTGTTTGAGTGCATGTTTCAGAGAAAACTCCATCAATTTTTGTTATTAAAAAGGTGTCAACCTTAAGAGTCCTTCACATTCACTGCAATATGGAGGGAGGGAGGGAGGGAGAGAGAGAGAGATGAAAGAGGTTATATTAGCAGAGCCACTCGTATTAGCATCCATTAGCTGTGAGTGACAGGTTCAGGGAGGGAATTAGTCTGAGTAGCGAGGAAGAGCAGTCTTGCTCCTGGCCACCAAATCCATCATCATCTTCTCCTGAGCCATTCGCTACGCTATGGAAGCCACCTGTTCAATATTTATATCTTCACCCGTGAACGCAGCTTGCAGCCAAACCATCGTCCTTGCTGTCACAGAGATTCCCAAAGGGTCATAGAAGAAGTGCATGGCCCACTAACCACACATCCCCTCCTCACCATGTCATATTCAGTTTAGACTGAAGGAGAGTGCTCCTGTTTTTCATCCTCATCATGCTGGAGAGATGGACTGTAAGCTTCTGATGGTTTTAATTCAGCAGCCCAGTCCCACATGTCTGTCTCTCTCTGCATCAAAACTAAATAAGTTAAACCTAAAACAAGGCTTTACTAGCCTGTGTGCAGGACAAAAATAAGATGTAAGGAGAACCAAATAAGTAGACCACAATCCTAGCATGTTTTCTTCTATTAAAGAAAAGAAAACAAAATCAGAAACATTACCACAGGCTTTCATGGAGCATAGCTTTAAAAAATTGGGTTTTATCCAACACCCAACACCACGTAGCACCACATGTTTAGGTTATTCTATATATTCTGGTAAACACAACTAGCAAAACAGAACCAGTGTTCTGGCAAAAAAATAGCTAGCAAAACATAGCTAGTATTCTGTCAAAGCAGAGCTAGGAAAACATAACTAGTATTCTGGTAAAACATAGCAAGTATTCTGGGAAAAAACAGTATCGTGGCAAAACATAGCTAGCAAAACAGCTAGGATTCTGGCAAAACATAGCTAGCAAAACAGCTAGGATTCTGGCAAAGCATAGCTAGCAAAACAGCTAGGATTCTGGCAAAGCAAAGCTAGCAAAACAGCTAGTATTCTGGCAAAATACAGCTAGCAAACCAGTATTCTGCAAACTAGTATTCTGGTGATGCTTGCTTCAGTTATCATCCTATCCCTCAGAAGCACATTTAAGGTTTATTTCATAAGCTTTAATTGCATGTTGTGCATATTCAATTTTCTAAGAAATATATAGACCTATACAATGCACCTTTTGGAAAGGATGATTTGAGTTTAGCGGCTCAGTGCAGCATATCCTAATCCATTATATTCAAATAAACATAGAGCAGCAAAACAGTCCAAGACAGCTACATCACTACATGTGTTCAGGTCTTACCATAAGACTAACTGCTAGAAAATATTGCTACATTAGATGCATAATAGAATTTTTTAAAAGCAAATTTCCTTTAGTAGTGAAATATGTCTATCAAGCATATACCTATGGGGTGAAATGGATGACGTTGTGTTAGTTGAGACTGTTTGGGTTATTAAATACATACTATACCATGAATATATAGTTTTATCTATCCTCTGCAAGTGAGAAATAAATGCATGAAATGTATCTCTTTTCATCTGTGAAGGCTTCAGTGTTACACAAGTATGAATAGACAAAGAGCAGGAGAGAGCAGAGGGGGGAGATTGCGACAATGCACAATGGCCAAATATAGCACCAACCTCTTGAGTAAGAGACTGAAGAGTCCTTTTTAAGAATGAGATTGACTGAGGGAAATGAAAAGAGAGGAGAAATCATTGATGACTGAAGTTTATGCCAGTTCTGCGAAATAAATGCATGCCCATTCACAACTGTTTAGATTCAAATATTTCATTTCAGCTTCAGCACCTCATACAGGAGTGAAAACTCTTATAAGGAAGTTACAGAGGAAGTCGATTGTTAACTTTTTGCTGAACAGACAGTTGGCCGTGTTGGCAGACTGTAAAAGTCTCCAGGAAAAGGTCAGCATTCAAGGTCCATCAAAACAAGTAGACCATATCATAATGAATATTTTATTACTACTACAATTCTTGTAGTATGGCAATATGAGGTAGTATAATGATATTTCTACAGGTTAATGCAATGGTCTCTATACCTTTAGGAACAAATGAAAAAATTCTAACAAGACATTTATTTTATTAGGCTATTAGGCCTATTAGGTTATTCAATATCACAAATAGAAATGGTAAAATAGTGTATATTACTTATTAATTGTGAAAAAAATAACAAAAAGATGTTCAAAAGCTAACATATCAGTGAATAAACATTCTCTAATAACTGCAATACCCTCTAATCAGAGGGTCATGGTTAAACTTTGATTTCGTTCATCTGGTTCCTTTAAAACTATTTTTCCTTTTTGACTTCACATTAATTTTTGGAATTGTTGTATTGCTAAACCACCGTTTCATTCTTCTGTCTTCTTTTATCAACTTCCAGATAAATAACTTCTCACCCAAAAACTGTGAAGGATGGCTGTATTTCAAGCCCAGTTTTGATAGTTGTGAAGTCTCCAGAATATTCTTCCTAGTTCATTTGCCTGTTGCTTTTTTTGGACCTTCTAAAACCAGCTGCTGACACTACAAAGCTGAATCTATGTACATTTGCAATTATTTCTCAGATACCTACCTCTTGAAATGCAATAGGACAAGGTGACATTGCTAACCCTCATGATTGGAGAGTACTTTTGCCAGCTGTGAGTTCTTACAGCTTCATCATTATGTGCAGGTTGAATGTAACCAGCTGTAACTGTCTGTTTGTAATCAGCTAGAGAGGGCTTGGAGTGGGTGGAGTATGGCTCAGTGCAGGAAGACATGATTAACCAGACCTCTTCAAAGAACAACAGGTCAAGAAGCTCCTCTTTGCAGATCTAAGGACTTAAGAAACATTTTTTTTGCCTTGTCAGACATGAGACTATAAATCCGGATTCTTGATTGTTATTATCTTGAGCTGTCATCAGTTGTGCAAACAAAGTGCTTCTGAAAGCCGTAGGAGATGAAACCACCTGATATTCAAATTCAAATTATAATATGCTTATTGTTAATATTGTTACAGTTGTGTTATTGTAGCAATGAAGATGACGATACTATCTGGACCTGTATTTGTTATCTGTATCTGTCTTACTATAAAGAGCAGTAAACTAAACAAAGTGACAACCCTTGGTGTGACAACCCTTTGCTTAAAGCCTTAAGTCTCAGGTACAATTTGTGCAGTTTTATAAGGAAATTAGCTGGTAAGTTTTACTGACCATATTGGAGAATCTGCCACATTTCTTCTGGAGACTTTGCTGCACTTGCTTCCTTTTTCGCATGAAACACCCAGCAGCATTCATTATGTTTTTGTCTGAAAAGTGGTCTGTTACATAATATGTTGCCTTCTTTACTTCTTGAGATACAAACATTTTTTTTCTGTAACACAATTTTTTTTTTTGTTGGAAAAGTAATGTTTGGAAATCTAAAATGTACTGATTTTTGCACACGTTTGACCATATATGCACACACTATATATTCATACAGTGGGGTCCAAAAGTCTGAGGTCTCTAGTGAAAATTCATTATAAATTATATTATTTATATTATTATATAATATATATTATATTATATAAGAAACTCTGAAATTCATGTAAATATTTCAAAGGTTCTACTTTTCACTCAAGTAGAATCTTTGAAATATTTACATGAATTTCAGAGTTTCTTAGTATTTTTGCTTTAATGACAGTGGCCATGGACTCCACAAGGATGTGGAAACATTTTAGATCAAATCCATCGGAGTGTCGTCTGAACACATGCTTCAATAGAAGAGATTAGGCATGAGGAATCAGACCTTTTGTGCAAAGCAGCTAACATGGTCAATATCACACGTTTGCTTACGTTTCCTAGGGACCTAGGAATAGTGCAGAATTTTGATATATTAAATATTCAATATATTAAACATTTCTTTCTTTGTTTAAATATTAATAAATCCCATATATTTAGAGTGTGGTCTCAGACTTTTGGACTGCACTCTCTATATATACAGTATATATGCCTGTATACTGTATGTGTTGATTAATGCTGTAGATTTGTTCATTGGTGTTTCTAGAAATAAAATAGCTATCAGCTGTTGCCAGTACTTTAATTTAAATACAGAGGAAAGTGAAATCTTGGGTTGTATGCTCAAGTGGAACAAAAATGTGTACCTGCTTTTCGCAATGCCCCAGTTCATGTGCACCCTGTTATACCTTTTCATCCACTCACCAATCAGATTTGATGCAGGTTATTTCCTTTTGCTTATGACGACTGTGTCCTCTAATCATCAATGATTGGAGAAACTAGAACAGTTTAAAACCAGCCACATAAAAGCTATTGTACAATATCAACCATTTCCAGTTCATCTGATAAAGGTTTATATTCTCTGTGGATACTCCGAGAGAGTTACTACTTAGTCTCAGTTTTCAATTTACCTTCATCTTTTAGTTCTATCCAGGTTTCAGAGAAAGAGACAATCCATCTCTCTCTGACAGGCTGGAGAGGAACATGTGAAATGCAGTTCACTGCATTGCTAAAAGCTGCTCCTCTGAATACCTCAGTGCCTCTACAACCTCAAACGCAAGAGAAGGCTGTCAGCAGATTCATCTTCTGCTTTTTTATTTTCCTGCATCTCCCTCAATATAATGTATCTAGGAATATTACAGTCTCTCAGCTCTCTGCAGCTATGAGACACTGTACAAGACAGAAACTTTAATCTTAAAGTCTCAAAGGAAAAATCCACCCTGCACAACTTGCATATTAATCTTTATAATGAACATGATCGTCAGTGGCATTCAAGATTTATTTTCTAATAAAATTCAGAGTTTTTAAGTTTAAACTTCTTTGATCCAAATTTTCACTTTGCTTATTTTTTTCCTACCTGTGGATAGTGGTGCTAGTGGGAATTAACCCTTGCTTCATCACTACGTAAACAGCAGTGCAGCAGTGCTTTTGTCTTTTGGTCTGTTCAGCTCTTTCTCACTTCCTCATCTGTGCATTCTGCTCAAACAGGTCAGGTTCCAAAGCTTCACTTTCAAGAAGCACATGTTCTTTTATATTTTAGGAGCAGCAGCACAACATGGTCATTATTCCTTATGTGTGAAATCACTGGTAGTTTTTTTTCTGCTATTAAACGTTATAGTAACTGTGCTAGCTATGTCCCCTTGTGACGTCAGTGAGGCATATAACCACCAACTTCTCACGGGAATAACAAAAATAAAATACAGTACCAACCAAAGAATTAGTGCATGAATCATTAACGACATCACACATATTTCAACCTAAACATATTTAATGTGTTTCAGAATGGAGTTTTTCTTTAAAGTAATGCTAATATACTGTACAAGAACAGGCTTGAATGTTTAACTATTAGTGCTGGACATTTGGTAGAACTGATTGGACTTCTTGGCCTGAGCTCATGTGCTTAAAGGGTATTGGCACTGAAAAACATGCACCTCATGCACTTGTATTTGTGGCAATCCAAATCTTCCCATTACCCTACCTCATAGTCCCCTGGAAACAGTCTTGTTAACCTGTAGAGGACACTAATGTGTCAAGTGCTTTTAGAGCTTTTAAAGTTAGATCACAAAAAGAGTATCATGGAGCCACACAGTGGTGTAGCTGATTTCAGAGGACAGCTATGATAAAGACTATAAAGGATCCTAAAAATTGACAGGGAAATATTAATCTCTAATTCTCTCTGTATTTTGAAAGTACAGACCTCTTGCATCTATGTACCAGATCATACTATTATTTTTGCTTGTATTCATGCCATAGTCAATTAGTATGTTACTAAGAATAGGATCTTTGACCTAGCAATAACCATATATTACATTTTGAAGTCTGGAAAAATATTTATGGGCACTACATGGGTGGTCTTGCTGCACAAAACTAGAAAGATCAGTAAGGTTAGCCTTCATGGAAAGTTTTGATACGCTGCATATCTGACCATCTAAATCACATGGTTTTAGAGTCTGTATAGGCATAGTGGTCTCATGCTTTCACTTCTCAGAAAGATAAATATCATGCGCTGTAATCCATCCGGGGGTTCTGTAGTGCAATGCAAGGAAGGTGGCAGCTGAGCTCACAAATGTACGGAGCACACACGGGTTTAAATAAGCAAATCAGATCAAGAACATAAGATAGTGTGCGTTTTTCAATACACAAACAGTGGAACTCTTCACATATTATAATTAACATCATATTATCACCAACATTTCACTTCCAAATAATCTCAGCTCTATATGGCTGAGACACATCCCTTCAATGTGACAGTTACATCCCCTGCATGTGTCACTGTGTCAGTCATGGAGGAGCTGATAAAGTAATCTCTGTCATGCCTCGTAGCTCAGCTATAGCTGTAGCGCTCTGCATCTGCTCATCTGGGGTAGGCCAATATCGAACCGCATTGTTTTATTAAAGAATCAATTGTCTCCCAGCACGACAAGTTAACGCAACCAAATGTTGGTCTTTATTGATTTATGGATGAAGCCTAAAAGCTTGCTGAGAAAGAGCCTCTGAGTCTTTCTGTTCTGGGATGCTATGGGACAGAAAGAGACATGGTTCAAAAATGCACATTATGTCTACCTAAGGAGGACTTGACTATATGTGAATAACACAGTAGACACACAGAAGTCAGGTATAAATAAAGATTAAAGCCAATCAATAGGAACCACTACACACTCAGTGAGGTACACAATACCTTCGATACAGATACTATAGGAGCATATTTACAGTCAGAAATGCAAACATGTGTGCATGCGTATACATGCATTTTCAAATACCTAAGGTGATATGAGTGCAAAGCCAAAACGAGCTTGTCAAAGAATTTGGCCTTAAAACTTTCCACTTGACAGCTTGCACTGCCATTTTGTGTGGAAGTGCTAATTCTAATGAGAGAGTCGTTTCTGAAACCTATCATAGCTGTCAGAGAAAAGGTTATAGAACTGAGAGCTCTATTTCCCCACATCGCTCTCTATTTCCCCTGAAACAGCCCTACACACACACACACACACACACACACACACACACACACACACACACACACACACTCACTTCTTGAAGCATACCCTGCTCAAAATAAATGAAAACTGCAGATGTATTCATCTTGTGAAATGGCCTTCATTTTCCTAGACAAAGTACGGTCAGCGTCACAGAGACGATATATGAAGTGCTCAAGGAGATGGGAGTGCTGTTTTCTTTTTTAGGGCACCATCATCCCAGTGTCACAGCGCTTGCAGAGAAAGCATCAGGTTTGTGTTTGATTGTTAGTAGGGGTCACAGAGAATGCAGCAAAATGAGGTGCACATCTGTCTTCTGTCATGGGGATACATCATTGTTGATCTGCTACTGTGTCTGGTTTTTTTTTTCATTCTCCTCCAACTAAGTTGTTTGTGTCGGTTCTATTCCTGTATCTGTTTTTCTTTCTGACTCCTTTTCTCATGCTCTTTTTGTCTCTGTCTAGTTCTCAAAGGCTGCCTGTGATTTTTTCATATGCAATTTTACACACACATACACACACACACACAAAGAGAGAGAGAGAGAGAGAGAGAGAGAGAGCCTCTGGTTATGTTATCTCTACCATCTCTAAAGCTGCTTTATAGACTTCAAAGGCGACAGTAGACATGCTAAGCCATCTTTTAAACAATGAGAAATTAATATCAGGAGTCAAACACATTGCTTTAAGAAACAATGTCATTACCAAAAAGACAATGCTCAAATCTTGGAGAGCCACTCGAATGTGCTTTACTTTTTATTTAAAAAAAAGTGCAATAAAAAATGAGTAGCCATTAGGAGCAAGTGGGAAGGCTCATTTTCACATTTTCAGTGCATGAAAAGCAAAAAGCAATGCAAAAGGACAATGTGCAAATCTCTCCCAGCCATTGTTGGGTATCTGAATTTAATGGAAATTAAATATTTAATAGTGAGAAAATGAGAAGAGTAGAGAGAGCTGATTCGAGTTACCCCCATCCCCCCCCCTTTAATGTCTCTCTCTCTCTCCATCTTCAACAGCAGCTGTGCTCTACATCTTACTGATTGTCCATTGAGACAAGCTGAAATGTTTTCCACTCAGTCTCATTACTGCTCACCCCCTTTTCACCCCTCCTCCTCTCCTCCTTCCCTCCCCTTGATCCCATCACCATCTCTAGAGAAATGGCCACACAAAGCATGTTTCCTCATTGCTGCTCAGCCCATGTTTGACAGGCCTGAATGTCGTCTCTCTTTCGTGAAGTGGATGAGTCCGCTCTCTGTTGGTCTCTGATTAGCTCAAAAGAGCATGTTGTTTTCTGAATGTGTGGCAGAACACAGGTCAAAAGAGAATGAAAACCCATCAGGCGCCGAGCTGTCAATCGGAAGAAGAAGAATAGGGCAATGGGGAGGACGCCTTTCTTTCTTTCTTTCACCAGCTTTCAAGTGTTCAAGCTGATCACCTCGCTCTTTCTGTATCTCTTTTGTGAAAGGAGATAACAGAGTTTCCCTTCTGCACTTTTATATCCGGTGAATGCGAGGACCCATCAAACCGAATCCATTAACAACCAACAAAGATATTCAGAGCACATACAAAACTCAGAGGGAAGGCTTTTCCTTTGCATTGCTTTGTATGTGCCTTGTGTGATAATAACAGTTCCACTATGTGGCCACACATTGTAAAATTTTGCTTGGCCTGTAAGCACTGGTCAGTATCCTCTCTGACCATATCCCATGACAGCACAATAGCCAGACTTTTTTACAATAGCGTGGCCAGGTTAGACCCAGTCAATTTACTGGGGTGACAATCTAGGGTGGGGCAAAATGCTAATCCACTTCCATAGAAAATGACATACGGTGGCTACCTCTATGGCCTGGATAGGTTCCCCACAGCTCAGCAGCAATTGTTTGTCATCTAACAAGCTACAAAAAAGTCATCGCTAACATAGCATTAGGCTATAACTTACAAAGTACGCTAGTCTAACAAATTCAGTATTGTTCAGAAATCCAATATTATGCCTACAAATAAATGATGTGAAAAAGTTTGACCAATGTTTGCTCACATGTTTGGTCTTCTTCTTCTGTGTTTCTTTTTACAATTCTGTAGACAGTGATGAAATGAACTTTGAAATTAACTAATCAAACTAGTCAGTAAAATTTGTCAAGTTGTTACATTATAAATAATAATAATAATAATAATAATAATAATAATATCTTACTGGGGTGGTCAGCTACAACCATGTCTCTTGTCTCATATCTCATATCTCCTACGTTACTCTACTTTACTTAATGGTTGCCCTTAGCAAATAATTATTGATGGGTCCATATAGTTTCTGTATCTCATCTTTAGTAAAAGCATGAGAAAGTAACGATTCTGCAATTTCATCATACCTTAAGGTTTTATAGGCTTTCAGTTGATGAATGGTGATATTTTCCCCATAGTAGCCAGTACGGAGTGCATTACACAGTGTGGACATCCATGAACACAATACAGAAAGCCTTTGTCTGCTAGATGAACGAAATGCCATTAGAGGACATGGAGGGCTGAGGCGGTGCTCCTTCTCCCCTGTGCTCTATAAGCTCAATGGATCTGCTGACTTGCAGCTGCCTGAATGCTTCTCTGTTGGCTTTTTTTTTTTTTTTTTTAAAGGATATCATCCATCTCATCATCAGGGTGTCAGCAGATTGCCCGCAGCACTTCACAGCCTTGCATGGCTGTTGCACTTGGTTGCAACTCTGAAGAACGCCATCAGGAGACAAGATTCTCTGCCTTTTTTTCAGCTTTAGCTAGTCAGGAATAATCTGTCAGGACCCATTAGGACCCTCTGTATCTGAGGTGATATATGGTTCTTTAGAATGCTTCTGCCCTATAAATTCTGCAAGGCTTGTTTAGCTTCTCAAAAAGGAGCTCTGAAAATTGGATGTACGAACCCTAGTGACTCAGGGCTGTCAGAGCTGGGAGATGTGGTCCAGCAAAATACTCATGCAGAGGGAATAGTATTAGCAATAAATATTTTTATTATTGTATTGATTTCCATTTTCCTTCTTTTTTGGGAGTGCTTCACTATTGTTGGTTTCATCAAACGTCCAAACTGGATGCATCAGAATGCTATACTATAAATCTAAGGAACTCTATGCTGAAAAGGTACTGTAGGTCAACAATGCTGCATGACTAACATGGATGTCCTCACTGCAGAACCAAAAGTCCAGGGGGTGGAACTGGACCTGATCCAACTCCTCCTTTAAGCCTAACCTTAATCCTAACCCTAACCCTCACCCATGAGGCACTCTAAAACACATTTATCCAGCCTGAAACACACTGAGCTGTCTGCACCCCCTGGACTTTTGGTTTGACACTAGCCAGGTAAGATGAGGTGAATCAGGTCCGACTCCACCCCCTAGACTTTTGGTTCTGCAGTGAGGGGTGTTTAAATTATTCAAAATTCTATTTAAGTTAGAGGCATTTAATTGGAGTACATACAACTAATGTTGCATAAAACTTTACTTAAGGGCTGCTTTTATAAGGCTTAAATGATGCCTGCCTAAATTGTTCATGACAACTGACATAAACCTACATAAACATTTTTAGAGCCTTATTCCTCCAAGCATCAGCTGCTATAGAGACTACTTTTGTCAATTTAGATGTCAAATGAAGACATAACCCCTGAGTCAAGTTTTGTTCACATGACGTTGTCGCATAACTACTTTGTAGCTCAATGTAGTTATGGTGTACCAAAGTCATATTTTTAAGCATTTACTTTAACAAATATGTTAAAGTAGGTTTATATCAGTTTTCTAGGATGCCTATACGGGTCTAAGAAAAGTGTAATATAATGTTGTCTCAAGAAGAGGCAGGGATTGTAGGATACAATCACAAGCAGTATATTAAACAGATCCAATCAGCAAACAGAATCATAGTCAAGGCCAGCAAGGTTAGATAAACACGGGAAATCAGCCTACTATAGGCAGAGCAGAAGAGCGAACTAGGCAAACCTCAAAACAGGAAAACCAGACAGAAATGTGCAGTGGGAGAAATACTGGCAAGACTTCGCAAAAAAAAAAAATGAAGGTATATGAACGGGGGGAGAGTAGGGTCAGTTGGAACGTTTGTCACATTTTCTGTAAATCTTGTGAATAATATATTCTAAAGCCCTTTTTTACACATAGTCTGTGAACTGTATTCATAATCAGAAGATACCATTTTCATGCTAATATCAGAGGATATATCAAATTTAATCAAAGGACCAAAATGGGGACTATGGGTGGGGTCAGATGTAACATCTCAATACATTAAGTCTGCTGGAGATACAAGTATATTTTTGCAAATTATTTTATCATGCAATAAAGAACTCCTATGTAGTTGTACAATATTTGTACCAGATAAAGTTTTTTTTTTTTGCTTTTTTTGTTTTTTTTTGGCTAAAACGTATTCTTAAGTGGGGGCATAAATGGTTGTGCACTGCTTGAAACAAAAATATGTCAAAACAGCTGAAATGCTTGGGTCTTTACACTTCATCATTGGGCCACAATGTTTTCCCAAAAAATTTTGTGTTTTTGATAAATGTCTTGATAAATAAACGATAAATAAATACTTACATTGGTAACAATATTACAACTGACCCCACACTGTCAACCATCTTGAAATCTGATATGCTAGCTAACCAGCTTAGCACTGCAAACTATCAATCATGCCAGCTGATAGTGAACTAGACAGTAACCAAAGTTTAATAAGCTGTGATTAAGTTGCTGTTCTTTTGCAGGCAGGCAGAGGATGATGCTATTGAACATGTGCAGAGTTTGTGTTTCCACTGTTGCACAACTGACCCCTGTTAAAACTGACCCCGTGCTCGCCTACATTGAGAGTCTCATGAGTGAAATGAGGGGCAACTTATCTTGTTAATAGCTTAGAGATTGTGAGCAGGCTATTGTCCAGATTGGCATGGATCTGGATTTGCAAGTCTGGGCAAGATTTGATGATGCTCTGGGTGCATTATGTTTTTAAAAAATGTCTTAATCCTGCCCCTTTAGCACACACCTAAATCATTTGTAAATTTACATTTGGATCATACAAATCCTTACAAATTCCATTCATCATTCATCTTCAGTAACCCTATTCTCCTTTTCGTTGCCTTACGAAATTTCAACCATGAAAAACTGTTGGCATTGCAGTATCAGCCCTCTGTGCTTTAGCAGTGTAACAGCTTTCCAAATCTCTTCCAAGGCAACTCCTCTCATCAGCACAAACTCATTAACACACAAATCCCTTGTGTGCTGGTTTTTCTGTAATATATGCTGAGAAGTCCTCTTATGAAGAACCCTTAATATTTCATAAGGAAAAAAAGATCCCTGACTTGTGTAAAATAATTTAGAGTAAAAAACAGAAAAACTTCCTGCAGCTGTGAGAAAGCTTGTCTGGCATTACCATACCAGAGTACCTTGAGGACACAGGAACAGAAGAGGTCTGGCAACACACTAAATTGCAGCCCACCAAAAATAAAGCTTAAGAAGAGGCAGATTATATAATGAGAACACTACACAGCCTCAGGAGGTCCTGTAAAGAGCTAACACCCTCGCTATAGAAATCTGCACACATCTGAACAACCTCCTACTTTTTTCACCACTGGCTATGTGTAATTATTCCTTGACTTTTCTTAGCGATGGTCCAACTTGGGGCCAGGAGATGTACTTAGAAAAGAACTTTACTGTCCAACAAAGGCTAGAATTGTTTTATTCTTTTATCTGACCTTGTGCACAATAATTAAAACAATTAAAACATTAAAACAATTCATACATGTCACTCTCACACTTATGTCACACAACCACAATTTATACATAAATATCAGGAATGGCTGGTATAAATGGCCGGCTAACAGGGCCCCTGTGACTTTTAAAGAAAAAATTACACAAAGAGAAGCTTTCGTTTTTTGCATCTACATCAGAATATTTGTTTTAAGGCGGATTATTTTGGACTTTTGTGGAGCCACACACAACAACAGCACCAATAGGAGTAAGAACAGTACGGCGAACTATATCAAAATGCAAGACTGGGGCTGATTTCTTTCTATCTCAGATCATAGATCCATGCAGCTGATCAGTGACAGCCATGTCAGGTGAATTCACAGAGTCAGTCGCCCCTAGAACAAGCCGGATTGCCCACATCTTTTTTTTTTTTTGCCCAAAATGCCTATGGAGGAGCATACTCTGTCCAAACAAAGTACAAACACAAAAATCACACACAAACCTTAGGTTAGTGCTTTTTAATTTGAATGAAAGGGTTATATATTTTCTGTCTTTTTGGTATTCAGAGGAAACATGGCATGAACCCAGTAAAGCATTACAGACTTAATGCACATAAACAATCATTTGAAAACACAAATGCAACAGTCTATCTCTTTTTAAGTCTGTGTGTGTGTGTGTGTGGTTTGCCCCACATCAATCATTCTTATTATGCCGTCAGTGAGACTTTGTGACTTAATGCATTGCTCAGTCCTAATAGTTTCATTGCAGAGCAATTGATAGATATTATGTCTGAGCCCTCCCATCTAATATCACAGCCAGCCATCATAAAAATAGACTATTATACAAGAGCACACCCAATAATAATCGCTAAATAGCTGTCATTGGAACAAAACATCTCTTGATGGAATACTTTTAAGAAAAATGGTCCTCAGAAATAAAAAATTCAGCATCACTAATAACATATGGGTTGTATTTTTATTTGCAGTTTTTAATAGAGAAGCTGCAAGCTACAGAAGGGAATATGATTGATAAAGGAATGTGGTACTTTTATATATATAAAACACTGCAACGTCATTTATTTCAATATTAAAGCATCTTGTGGTGAATTACTTTCATTTACTACTAACACCAACTGAATGTAATCTCAGTCTGAAAGCATCATTGAATAAATAAATGATATTTCAACATTTCACAAGGGAAGATGAAAGCAAACAGCAACACATAATGCACATAACACATAAAAATTAGCATTAGCATATCTTATTGATCACATGTACAGACTCGTTCAGGTTGTCTGGAATAATTGTTAAATGAGGATTAGAGCTGATTCCTATGGGAGGAATGTGCTGTCTTCATTCAGGATGTGAATGGCCCGTGTCCTACAGAGGAGGCAGAACCTTTCATTTCCCTCTCATTTCCTCGCTAGGTCTCCTAATTTCCCTTGCTGCACTGTACCTCTCGCTTCTCAGTCTGATTAGTGCCTCTGTATAAAATACAGTGTTAGTATTCAGCCAGGTTTTGCTATTTGATCCATGATAATTGGTGTGTGAGCTTCCTGTGGCAAAACTCTTAGAGGTGGAAGATGGGGGTGACAGGGCAGAGAGAAGAAAAAAAAGGCAGACAGGTGCTAAATGCTACTATTATCATAGAAATCTCCTGCACAAATTTGGTTTATGGATCCATATCTCTTTACGGGAGATCTAACCATATACTATACAGACGTGTCTTAGGCAGTCACTCACCTGCACACTGTTTGGTTCAATCATCTCTGAAAATGGAAGACGATGATGAGATGAAGAGATAGGAGAAGGTGCAAATAAGCGTGTGTGTGTTTGTGTGTGTGTGTGCATAAGTGTGTGATCTGAATTTAAACACATCCCTTATCTCTTCAGCAAACAGCAGTTGTTGCCATGTATATACAAAGCTGAATCTAATTAGTATTCCTAGAGCATAACTAGCAGATAACAGTCCACAGACTGTAGATTACAGTTCCTCATTTTATACCCCTCTCCCGTCCAGAAATTAGCATGAGATATAGATAGTACTGCTAATAGGAACATGCACACAAGCTGTGTGTGGGTGTAAGATAGGACATAATCAGACCAGGGACAATCCAAAGGACACACTCGCTTTTGGACTCTTTGAAAGAAATTTTGACTACAAATGAGATGATACTGTTCCATTTACAGATGGGAATAGTTGCTCTTTTGTCTTTTTTTTGTGTGTGTGAAGCTCAAATTAGGATTCATTCTAAGAAAAAGTGATGGCCTTACTTTATTATACTGCTTTCAATCCCCATAATGAATACAAATGACACAGTGCCATTTCCACAAATGAATCATAATGATTATTTAAGACCTAGAAATGAGTACAGTGTGAAATTATAAACAAATATGGGAAAAAAAAACACACTGTTTGCTTTATAGTAGGGCTGTAAATAGGCATTTGATAACACACTTTTCCACTTCTACATTTTTGTATTCCATTTGTCTTGAGCATGTCTCACTTGAATTAAAAAAACAATCCTCAAGACTCTCTCTATCTCTATGTAATCCACTGTACTAAGAAAAGCCTGGCAAAACAGTTTCTCAAAACTCACTGACAGTGGAAGTCTAAGGGCAGTTGTTGGGGAAGTCAGTAAACATTTACGTGAGACACTTACATATTTTATAAAAGGCTATGAATTATTCAAAGGTATTTGATGTTGTTGGTATCTGATATGAATCATGAATTATTCGGATGAAGGTATTTGTAAATTAGGCTCTAAATCTGTATAATTCTATGGGACTGCTTTTACAGAGGTAAAAAAAATGGGTGATTATACATTACCAAAGTAAATGTGCGCTCCACACATCCTCAGGGAAAGTTCACTGTTTGAAAGTTGTATAACACTACATAAAATCAGCTTTCTACTTGATAGACATTAAGTATATTTATCATTAGGGAAGCAAATACTTAGTATTAATCAATCAATCAATCAATCAGAGAAGCCTCTGGACATTTTATTTAGCTCTGTTTATTCTGTTTCCTTGGTTTAAATAGTGGCCATGAAAAGTGCACATGTGCCTGCTCATGCATTTAGGCTACTAGGCTTGTTCTGTCTAATGTTACATAGCTGATTTTAATTGAAATGTATTAGCTAGTTATATTATTTATCTCGGATCTAGAGCAGGCTTTGGTTCACTTTGGAAAAGCACTCCTGTGTACCTGTTAGTAAAGTATGTTTTTGTTTTTGTTTTTGTTTTTGTTGCGTTGAAATCCCCCATTGTCTCTGACCAATAGCAGCTGATTGTCAAGAACATTATACCGGGTTAGAACTGTTATTTCCACTCACATAGCATTGTCTTTAGTCGTTTTTTCTTGCCCGGCTAGCTAGCTAGCTGTGTGCTGTGAGCAGTGAGCTCATACTGAGTTTTATGTTTGTGATGTTTTATCAGGTTACTTGAAAAGGAGGAAAACGCTGTAATACCTTCTCCTGACATTTTTTCACGAAAGCACAGTCTGATTTGCTTTGATTGCCATCATTAATTGTGAAATACATTCAAATCGCTGTGATATCATATGTTAATTAGGGCGGCAATGTAGACTAGGCTTACATCACAAAGTATCACATGGTATCAGATACATCACATAGTATCATGTTGGTATCAGATCGATACATGATCCGGTATCATAGTTTGTTTTAGATACATTTTGCATGAAGGGGGGGCTGTGTGTTTCTCAAGCAGTTTGGCCAGGTGCTAGTGATCTTTCAGTTCTGGTGTATGTACGGGAATGCTAGTAAGTGTGCGCACGGATTCTCTGTGTGTTTATCTGCATTTGCGTATGTGGTTCTGGATTCCCTTTTTATGTGGCATTAAAGCACTCAAATGATTTTTAAATTGTATCCCAACATCCATAAGCTATTGTTTCTGGAGCTCCTCCTCAATTCAGTAAACACTCGCTGTGTGTAATTATAGTAGGAAATTATCCTCCCTTAACAATGTGTGTACACTCATCAGGGCAGCCACCTGTGACTGACATGTCACATTTCTATTTGTCTCTCATTTAAAATGCACACACACACACACACACACACACACACACACACACACACACGGCATTTCTGTGCAAATAAAGAGAGGCCATTAAGAGCATCCGGTCCCTTTGAATGGTGAAAATCACTTCCTGAAAAAAAAAAAAAAGTGCTGTTGTCCCTCTCAGTTTGAGCTGCACAGTTTCTCAATTGAAATGTGTTTCAGCAACCCAGCATGGGGCGTGGAATGGTTATACAGGATAGAATGATAGCGAGACTGTGAGATGAATGAAGAAGGACAGGCAAGAATGTGCCGGGTTTCTCTATATAGGATCTCAAGTGCAGGCAGTGAAGAAGTGATCAGGGGAATTTGCCAAGTAGGAGGGTTTACAGGGGAAGATCGAACTACACAATCTATACTCGCTCTGTCTTTATTTAGCATATATACTGACGTACTCTCCACCTATACTTTAGTATATATAAAAATAATAGCTGTAATCATAATATCCTCCATACCTTATTTAAGATTACCCTTATTATATGTCTCATAATCAGTAAGAAATAGATATTGTGTAATTAGGCCACATTCTTTGCAGTGGATTTTGGGGTTTGGAAAAAAAAAACCCCAAAAAAAAACAGGACACACTGCATCCGTCTGTGTTAGCGCAGAATAGTATAGCCCTTCTTTCCATTTCAGTCCCACTAGCACACTCAGTCCCACTAGCACACTCCATGTATATGGAAGCATTATGAGGCCCAAAAAAAGTTTTGCCTTTGGTGTGAGTGCCTCTCAAAAGCGTTTATCCTTCAGCTGGGCGCCTCACCGGCTTTCCCTTCTCGCTGTTTGCCGTGCCTCCTGTGCACAAAAAGAAAAAGCCTGCTCCAGGTATTCTTCACGGATCCCGCATCCCAGGGGAGAAGAGGACAGAATGTGAAGAAAGCCCCATCCATACCGAGTGGAGCGCTTTGTGTGCCCTGATAGTGGAGGGACAAAAGGGCCCTGGATAATGAATTGGATTAAATAGAGGGAAATAAAAAGAAAGAAAAGCCACACAAAGGCACAGTGAACAGTATATGAGATAGCTCAGCTGCATAAAGGAAATTGGGGGGAAAAAAATGTTAGATTCATCAGGGTGGCTGCTTTCTGTAGCGAACTTTGAGCAATTATGAGCACCACGCTGGCACTGCTTATCATGTAGATTGCTGGAAATTACTGAACAGCATTTACCTTCTCGTGACATTTTAATGATTTCTATGGAAACCAAATTGCAACTTCACAATTGACAAATGTAAACATAATTAAATACACATACACAAGCATACACATCATCAAGCAGCTTAACAATGCACGGCGCATGCCAATATCTATTCCATATAGTACTGCCGGATCCATTTTTCTTATGATATAGTTTTATCTCATCCACAAACACATACACATATGCATATACAAACACACACTAACAATCTTCTTCTCTGCTCTGATGATTCTTAAGGTCAGCATATTCACCCTGCCAGTCACTGTGAAGCTTTAGTCTCTTGCCCACAGGGAATACTGTTTGCATCTCACCTGACCCCCAGCAGGTACATTTCAGACACCTCTCTAAAACCTCTCACAGCACCAAAGACATACACACAAAGCACATGCTGTTTTAAATGCCGTAGGTAAGACTCACTGCAGAGACCTCCTGTAATGACAGTCATCTTCATTTCCATAAGTAAGAGAGGCAGGAGGGCCCTATCTTTCAGGCTGCTAACCTTGTGCAGTTGGAGCTCTGATGTAATCGTCAGGAATGAGGGTTAAAGCAAGCTCTTTGAACTGAAAATGTCATTTCAACACTGTTCTACTTAAAATATTAGATATTAAATATTTTAAATTAAACATTAACATAATGAAAATGTACATTATTAATATATTTGTAAAACATCTATTCCGATTTTTATTGATCATGATATTAATCTTATCATTTTAAATTTCATTTGATAGCATTTTTTAATTTGTGATGATGATGATGATGATGATAATGATGATTATATACATAAAAAATGACTATTGCTTTTTTGTTATTTTCTTTCGGTTTGCTTCTGTTGGAAAATAGTAGGGGTGTAGTGATTGGATGTTTTGCTTTTAAAAGGCAACAACTGAAATCTTGGCAATAATCATAAATTGATTATTACCGAAAAAGGACAGACAAATGGGATGTAAAAAATAACTGATATGTAAATAGTTACCCTATTTACATATCAGTTATTTTTTACATCCCATTTGTCTGTCCTTTTTCAGTAATAATCAATCAAGGTGATTTGCCCATAAAGCTGATACTTAAAATAATCCTTATATACATCATCATCATTTGCAAATTTGTAAACGTAGGCTTACCCCAGATTCTGAACAAAATTGGTCACGAATCATTCAGAGGCTATCATATCATATCATATCATATCATATCATATCATATCATATCATATCATATCATATCATATCATATCATAGCAGATAAAGTGTATCATCAAATATCAAAGTGTTGTCCTAAGAATAAAAACCATATCACTTCATGTGGAAGCCTAGAAAATAGTAGCCTGCTGGTGTCATCTGCACTGCATCTTCAGATAGCATCCAATCCTATACTTCAATATTTGGAACAGGAGAAAAAAAAAGTTCTGTTTCTAATGAACAGTACGACAACTGGGCACTGAACCTATGATGTATTGCTCTCTCTTTCACTCCATTTGGCTGTCAGTGGGCGCAGGCTCCGTGCCTGTCTCCTGCAGCACCTTGGGGACTTTGTTTGGGGAGGAAATTAATGTTATCTTGATACGCTCTGACATGTTCGTTACTGAGACGAGAGCCAACACATAGACAACCAGTGACAGCTGACCACAAAGCACCATAGAGACAGAACTCCGGTTACCATGGTTCCCTGGTAACATCAAGGAAGTGATCGCCCTCATGTTGTCAGAATTAGGAAGTTACTATAGATATGATATCAAAATAGTAATGTAAAGGATGGTATGGAAAATTCACAGTAGCTTATTGTTGGTTTTATTATGGCGCTTTATGGGAACCATGATACTGCCATGGTTTTAACCTTAGTATATTATGCCATGACACTAACATGGGTTTTTACAATGGTGCCACAGTTGTGGATTAAACCAGCATGCATTATGTCTTCAAATGTACCATTACATAAATGGCCAAAAAGTGCAGTGTTGTTTAAGATTCTAGAAATCTGGAGGATGCTATTTTAAACCTAGGGGGAACATGGGCAAATAAAATCCCTCAATGCACCAGAACTATTATCATACGTTATTTGAAAAACAACACAAAGGCTTTGGATGAGGTGTATACTGGAGATTTGTAGTCCAGCACAGTCACATACAAGGATTAGTATCCATGAATACGAGAAATCGCCAACAGCAGTTGCACCCTCTCGTTATATAGTGAGGTGTGGTTTTGGACATGACTTTTATGATGGAGTTTATGCAACAGAATTGGCTGCCATCACAGGTGATAAACAAACCGTGAAGTATTTCACTTTTGAGGTAGCAAGTAGAAAAACATGCAGCATTTTGACAGCAAAAAAATAAAATAGAAGTAGCAAAACTTACATGCAGTACTATGCATACCTCCTATGGACAAGTATTACTACATATACATATACTTTTAGAATAAGGGTTCTTCGTATAGTTAAGGGTCCTTACCTTCTTAGAAGTGTTCTGTGTTTTTGGAAACATTCTGTTAAAGGGTTCTACGCAGAACCTTTAAAAGTCCTTCCAGAGGAACAACCAAAGAACCCTTAAAGCCCTTAAATGGTCTCATGTGGCTATCTGATCAGAACGTGATCAGATCAGTGGGCGCGTCTGATTAACAGTGGCTATCCCAAGCAACGTAAAACAACTCGTGAACAGTAAAAAAAAAAAAAAAACACAGAGCAAAAATCTTGGTTTCCAGAGTGCTGTTGTTTTCACACAAGTCTCAAGTCATGTGTGCACATTGGAGTATATACTGTATATCTAACCGGCACAGTGCTCATGGAAGTTGGCAACACAGGTAAGATCTTGGTTCGTGTGCACCCGACTGCTAATTCTC
Source organism: Pangasius djambal (assembly GCA_022985145.1). Lineage (NCBI taxonomy): Eukaryota > Metazoa > Chordata > Actinopteri > Siluriformes > Pangasiidae > Pangasius > Pangasius djambal. The sequence continues at coordinate 17,842,725 of CM040981.1, forward strand.
CTTTCCAGCTAGTTTAAAAAGCTTGGCAGAGCATGGCATGAAAAATGCAGAAGCGTCTATTTTAAAATAGATTTAAATTAGCTTTACTATACTGTCATTGAACTTACTATCCTACTATCACACTGAAACTCCACAGATTCTAATTAATGTTGTTACATTTTTCCTTTAATAACACTGTGGGATTTTATCTTACAAATGTGAAAAATATTGTCAGAAACTCTGACTCTTATGCTCAAGTATAAATAATGAACATTATTATTATTATTATTATTATTATTATTATTATTATTATTATTATTATTATTATTATTATATAACAGCTTTCTTACCTTTTTACAGGACTAGGTAGCCATGACACTAATTCTCATTTATGTTTATTGTTTATAAAAAGGGAGGTAGAATTAGTCACCAATAACATTTACACTAAAATAGTAGTGTATAATTACATGGATATATATATATATATATATATATATATATATATATATATATATATATATACCTTAGCTGGGGGGTAATGAATGAAAAGACAGTAACTGATGCACAGGACATAGTAAACATATATTTTCTGCAAGTTGCCAGTTCTGATGTTGCAACCATACACCCAAATGTAAAATGTAAAAAGTATTTGCAGTTGTGTCCTTCCATTCCAATAAAGTTGTTGTTACTGTTGTTGTTTTACTTCACTTGTGCCTGATGAAAGTGCATAATAGATCTAGGTAGATGGGTCTTATGGTAGCTGTTCTAACCTCTGAGAAATTACACATGAAGTGCTTGGAATATGCAATTCGTACTGCTTTTTTCTGGATGTGTGGCCTCTTTAACTGCCTCCCTTATATTTTTCGTGGCTTTTTGATTAATGTGAATTTCGTTCATTGTTTTGTTCTTAGTTTCTATGTGAAATCAAATAAACTGCTTTTATAGGCTGGGTGGTAGTATGGGTATGTAAGGTAATCAGCAACAATTACCCGATTTTAGTAGATGCAGAGCACTGCAAAGAATAAAGCTGAAGATGAGTGATTGAATGAAAAAAGAGAGAAGATAATTAGAGAGCAATAATTAAGTGCTACCACTTTATACACCACCCTAGAGGCTCCAACTTGTGACATCTGCATATCATAAGCTAGTGAGATGTTGGATTTTGTTGTTTTTGTCTTTTCCTCTACTGTACACACACTGAACAAAAACCCCACATCGGATAACAGAAGGAACATGTGGCCATTACCTCCTTGCAGAGACTCAAAACATCTGCACCTTTAGATGAGACATTTCTGAAGCATGGGCCATAGCTCTGGGCTGTGATGAAGAAAATGGGCAGCAAAAATCTCCTGACGGTGAAATTACGTTGCTTTTTATGACATGCCTTCCCACAGGAATGAGGAAAGAGTGGCTCAAATAGGTCTATTAGTTCTGTTCAGCAGTAACCCCTCAGGCATATAGCACCAAGACAAACAGGTCACACCTGGCCCGACCTTCACTCTGTTCAATAAGTCGCTTGCAATAAGCATCTTAACAAATGATTAAAAATAAGACATAGAAGGTATATGACTGTCTCTCCTCTCCAGAGTGAGAGAGGTTAAGTGCGATACATCTAAAACTGAAAGAGAACGAAAGGAATAGTTCTCCCCTCCATTATCCCTGACTACTGTTGTCACATCACCTTTAAATATTCATCATGTGCCTACTGCACCCCGAAGGGTAAGATTTCGAATTAAACTGTCCATCGCATAATTGCAAGAATGCCACCTAAGCTCCAGAATGAAACGAGGCTCCATTTTATCATTAATGAGACTCTCTGACATTTGCATTGTTATGGGCAATGTAAATGCAGCTGATTCAAGACTTCAGCAGGAATATTATAGGCAGTAAAATGCTCCTGTGTCCTCCGGGCTTCTTATATATATATACACACACACACACACACACCATATAATCTTTTTCATATAGAGGATTTTACTGTTAAGTAGTAAAGTACCCATGCAATCAAAAAGAAGATGGCAGAAGATGATGATAAAGTGAACATAATTAGCTTTACTGTCCTGTTATTAAACTTCCTACTATCACGCTAAGTCTGCGCAAATTCCAGTTAGTGTTGTTATATTTTTCCTTTATATTGTTGGATTTTTCATACAAATGTGAACACTATTGTCAGAAACTCTCAGTCTTATGCTCTTGTATAAATAATTTATTAAGACTAGGTAGCCACTACACTAATTCGCATTTCTTTTCATTGTTTATAAAAAAGGGAGGTAGCATTACTCCCCAATAACATACATAAATTATTACACTAAAATAGCGTATACTTGCATGTATATATATATATATATATATATATATATATATATATATATATATATATATATATATATATATATATATATACCATAGCTGGGGGGGTCATGAAAAGACAGTAACTGATACACAGGACATAGTATTATATATATATTATCAGCAAGCTGCCAGTTTTGATGTTTTTTGTTGCAGCCATACACCCAAATGTAAAAATAAGGTATTTGCAGTCGTGTCCTTCCATTCCAATAAAGTTGTTATTGTTACTGTTTTGCTTATTCTCTTGTGCCTGATGAAAGTGCATAATAGATCTAAAACAATCTTATGGAGGCCTTTCTTACCCCTGAGAAATTATACATGAAGTGCTTGGAAAATGCAATTCGTACTGTTTTTTTTTTTTTTTTTTCTGGATGTGTGGCCTTTTTACTGCCTCCCTTATTCTTTCCACGGCTTCTTGATTAATGTGAATTTCTTTCAATGTTTTGTTCTTAGTTTCTATGTGAAATCAAATAAACTGCTTTTATATTCTGATTCAAGACTTCAGCAGTAATATTAAAGGCAGTAATGTGCTCCTGTGTCCTCCAGGCTTCTTATGCACAGCATAAAATCTTTTCATACGTGTACTTTTACTGTAGTAAAGTACCCATGTACTCAAAAAGAGGATGGCAGAAGATGATTTATTTATAATTGCATAATTTACAATCTGGTGTCACCCAGATGAGGATGAACTCCCTTTTGAGTCTGATTCCTCTCAAGGTTTCTTCTTCATGTCGTCTCAGGGAGTTTTTCCTTGCCACCTTCCCCTCTGGCTTGCTCATTAGGGATAAATTCACACATTTAAAATTCATATTCTGAATGTATTTATTTCTGTAAAGCTGCTTTGTGACAATGCCCATTGTTAAAAGTGCTATACAAATAAAATGAATGGAATTGAATGATTAAATAGTTTGATGTCTGGTTAAAACATATCAATAAATTCCAGTTTTTGCCCCAAAAAAGCAGAGCCTGTGCTAGTCCTTTCCTGAATAACTGATCCAAGGAGCACTGTTATGTATGAGTTCAATGTGTGATCTTATTAAAAAAGCCTCACAGCTTGAACCTTTTAAGTCTGAGGATGAAGTCATATCTTGAAGCTAGTTATTTAGTTCATTTAGGCTAATGCTAGTGGTGGGTGGTTGTATTTTGACAGGTTTGGCTACTCTTAAATGTACACCCTGAATATGATATAATAATATGTGAATACAATACAGTAACACAGATACTGAATCCCATTTCTCTCTGCCTGTGATAAATGTAAGTGAGTGTATTACCTGGTTCGCTAATATTGCGAAATAATAATAAATAAATACATTTGTAAAATGAAGACATAATAAAAAATTATTAAAAGTATTAAAATGACTATACTATACTATAAATTACTAGCAAGAGACAACAAAAAATGATTAAAAAAAGAAAAAAAAAATCATAATTTGCCTTTAAATTTAAAAGGGTATAAATTCCCTAAGGTACACTGCTGTAATAATAATAATAATAATAATAATAATAATAATAATAATAATAATAATTGGAAATCTATTTTTCTTTCTTTTCTACTAACACACCTATTCAGTATGCAGACAATAGGCATACAAAACAAAATTGCTTAATATAAAACAAATTATAATAACTTTCTTTCAGGCTTTCGTCCTATACATTTATTGGTGTTGCTACAGTATTTTTCAAATGCTCAGTTTGGTCTGCTGGGTCAGTATCCAGACCATGATCCGCCCCTGGTGCATTTACACATTAACAATGATATGATGTCAGTTGTCAACTTCTGAATAACTAATGATTTGTCTGTATCTATTAGTGATGTATTAAATTTATTAGAATGTGTTACCACAAACTTTATATAATAAATGTAGGGTGTCTGAGACTTGGTTACTGCTACTATGACAATATAAATCGAGTCTCAGACAGGCTACTGAAATCCCAATTGTGTTAGCTGGTGAAAAACGCAAGCTAGGAGTAAATATGCTACCTAGCTAATGGGTGGAAATGGGAGAGTTTTTATTTTGCGTATTCATAGTTCCTGGCATTTTTGATGAGTAAAAAACAATCATGGGTCCTTTCTGGTAGTTTCATTAGGCATTAAAACATATCAGATAATTTATTATTGTACATATATTGTACATGGTATATCGGTACTTTAAGCATGACAAACATTTTCTGAAGGCTCAGAGAGAGAAAATGAGAGAACTGAGATGTTATCAGGATCCAGCTGGAATAGCTGACATCTGTATTCTGTGTTATATTTTCCAATACAGCCTGAGGGATACAGTGCACTCCACATCATACTGGTAGATCTTATTCCATCTACAGGTATGCCATTGATGTATATCCTGCGCAGCATAAAATGTATTTATATGACACTTGTAATATCCTTACTGCTGTTCACAGTCTTATCAGGGATTGCCTTGGATGTATCAGAGCATTACATTTGAAAAAGCATATTGCTCCAGTGCAAACCTTCCAATAAAGCTCAAAGGAATGAACACACCAGGCTCAATCTCTCTGATTTTTAGAGCAGACAGAGGGAGTTGTGGGGTTGACCAAGTATGGCCCGGTCTCTAAAAGGTTTTTAGTTATGGCTGTATGAGCTTTATCTCTCTTTCTCTCTCTCTCTCTGTCTCTCTTTCTCTTGCTCGTTAAATCCCACATTGCATTTTATGTTCATGGAACAACTGTATGTGTAATTGTAAGAATTTATGGGTTGTACTCCATAACAGCACTGCTCCAGAATATGCTTCATAAATACCAGTGTTTCTTTATTTCTAAAAAAAAAAAAAAAAAATCCTCTCTCTATTTAGCTCTCTCCATATCTATTTATGCTCTTTCTCTCTATTGCTGAAGGATAGTGGGTCTAATTTTTTTCTTCTTCAGTGGTGATTCTACAGCTGAAACTAGGTCAGGATAAAGAAAAAAAAAAAATCTGGACTTGAGCTCTGCCCAGACACAAGTCTGTTCCTGTTCTCTCTGCCACCTGTGACTTTATTTCCTCTCAGAGCCATTTCATTTTCCAAAGCAAGGCCAGAGTGCCAACTGCACACCCTGCCTTACACTCAAATAGAGGTTAAAACAGTATTTGAACCTGTGCAGCTTGGGCAAAGACAACCACTGTATCTTCTTCTTTCTTAACCACAGTTATCTCAGCTATGATATTTTAAGCATTAACAAGTTTTGAGATTTGGAGCTATATTTGGAAGGGCATGAGTCAGCTGGGAGTAAAAATGCTTGTTAACTTAAGCCAGGTTTCGTCCCAATTTTGCAGATAATAATCCCCTATCTTAAAATAATTCTTCATGAGTTGAGATCAGCGGTCTTACATGTAATGTGATTACCAGCAGCTGATTTCGAGTCAGTGTGACCAAAGACAGCCGACGAAAAAAATTTTTTAATTCAAATCTCAGAGTGTGACCCCTGCTAAAATACTATGCAGATAGCATAGGATGATACAAAACTCACAGGACAGCTACAAATATAGCAGTGGTAATAGGGAAACGTAAACAAAATGGACAGAAGAAAATATCCTCATTATGCGACCCTGTTTTCTGTGTGAGCCTGGATTGTTGTGATTGATGACATAAGCAGAATGTAGTAATTTTCTTTAATCACAGGTCTATTGTTAGGCTCTACATTGTATAATCTGACACATATTATGGCACAGTCTCTTACAGAATTCAGCCAAATCATATCATACAAAGTGACAAGTGATAATCATAAAAGACCACTGAATTTGTTTTTAATCTTTATTTTCATGCTAGTGCTCTTGCTTAACATAGGGCTGCGGGTTACAGCCTACACAGCCAGAATTCCGCTAGTAACTAATTAGACTGTCACATTAGTGCCAGTTCTTTAGCTTGAATATTGCTTTTTATGTTAAGTTCAACAGGGCAGGACAATGTCATTCGGCGTGAGTCTGCCAGCTGATTTAAATCAGCCTGCTAAATGGATTCCGAAGCTTTCCATTAACAGCCATCCCTAATGCACAGCACCTCTCATATACAAGCTTCAATCCTGAACAAAATAATAAACACAGCAGACAAAAGGTTAAGGGTGAGGAATGCATAGACAATGTTACTCCTACTCGTCCTAACCCCGGGGTTTTTTAAAACTTGGATCTTAATCAAGTACACACACGAATATGTGCATGTATACATAGCTGTCCTTCAGTGGTTCACTGTGCAGCATGAGAAGTGATGATACATTTCATTTATGACCTTTTGAACTTATTATTGGTGAAAAGAAATGGTGTCAGGAATGGGAATTGCACGCCCCCTATCCTATCCACACACACGCACACACACACACACACACACACACACACACATAAACACTCTACCCTCCCCCCCACACCTCCCAGGCTGCGGCAATTTAGAGAAGATTGATCATCCAATTAGCATTTGGCCAGAAGGAGCAGACAGCACGTGATTCTCCTACTGTACTAAAAGACTGTGAATATTTCCATCTGATCAGTCATCAGCTCTTAATTATCTCCTACTCCATCTGCATCTCATAGCCGAGCAGAGGAGAGAGAAGTCTCAAATCGCACACACTGTCATTGCAGACTAGGGAGTATGAGTCCAGCTGTAATATGTGTATGATAAACCTAAGAGACTATCAGTAATAAACTTAATTAGGACATAAACACAGGCTCACCGCCACTCATGAGAGAAATAACTATATCCATAAAAATATAAGTTCCAATTTAAGAGATATACTGATGTGCTGAGTGTCATTGTGTTTAAAACTTATTAAAGTGACTTATGAAAAAAAGATCAGAGTGATAGAATGGAAAATTATAATGAATGGATGAATGAATTCAATGTTAATACTGGAAGCAAGATGAAGAAAATGGTCCTAAAGCCAGGGATGTAAAAAAAAAAAATGCTCTGATCTTTCATTTATTCAGTAACGGCTTTATCATGGTCTATATCATGGAGGATTTGGAGCCTATCCACATAACACCGAGCACAAAGTGGAAATACAACCTGGATGGCACTATTCACGTATCACAGGGCATCGTGCGCACACCGTTTTACACACTGGGGCAATTTAGAATCGCTACTCAACATACCAACGTGTTTTTGGTAGGTGGGAGGAAACTGGAGAACTGGGAGGAAACCAATATGGACAGGGGAGGACATGTACAGAGACTGCACACTGACAGTAACCAGATGTTAGGATTGAACCAGGCACCTTGGAGCTGTGAGATGGCAATGCTACCATGCTCTGATGAGCTATAATTAAATATTTCAAATTCACATAACATATACTATATTTTGTTTGTTTATTGTCCCTTTGGGATTCTTTACATTTAATTGAAACGTCTGACCTCAGACATGAAGACTTGAAATGCGGCAAGCTTGAATGCATCCAGCAGGCTACCATTAATTGATTATCTTGTTTATTATTGCACATATAAGAATGAATGCACAGTTACAGGAAGTATCAGGACTCACTGCAACTGTTTTTTTTTTAAGCACATCAACCCAACAACAGTTCTAAAGGTCATCTCCAGCTTTATGTTTATTAAGAAAAGTTTGTATCTGGAGATATATAATTATCAATAAAAAAAAAAAAATATGACCTGTTAAATAACAGGGTTTAGAAAATCAGCAGCACATTAGCACCTGGGTAAGTGGGCGACTCAGCAGGTAGACCTGAGTCCACTGTGAGCTGTAGGCCACTTTTGCCTTTCACCTCTATCTTTCTTTGGGAGCAATTAAAAGCAGCAATTGAAAGGGCAGCCCCTACATGAGCCTTTGCTGGTACCGAATGACTTCAAAGACTGACCTCCTGAAAGGCCGGAACAGCCAAAAGAACTCTTTTACAGCCGCATGGAGGGCTAACTATGTTTGTATGAAAGGACACACCAGTGCTCAGGAAATAAACCCTGGATTAAAAACAATCCATTCAGAAATGTTTAAGAGCATCAAGGTAAAGAGTTAAACACGAACCTGAGAGGGTTCAACTTCAAGAGCGGATCTATGGAAATAGCGAGTGTAAAAACTTTTTTTTTTTAATCTCTTATATGCACTTGGCTGCATTCAGTTTCTCTGGCCTCGACTGTGGTCTTGGCCCTATGCCATAAATTTGAACCTTTGTGTGGGACTGGCCTGTGTTCTGTGGTCTGGAACATTAAATCCCATCCAATCCTTCACTTTTATGGAGCCAAGAGAAAGAGTGAACACACCTGTTTAACTAAGCGCAATTGGAGTGCATCAAGTATTTAGGACAGAGATTAGAGGACGGGGCTGCAGACTAAAGAAATATTAGCTGTTTTATTAGTAGACCTACATGGTGCCATTTTGTGTTTAACAAAGGGAGATTAAGGCTAGAAAAGAGCGCAGGATTCAGTCATTAGTAAAAAGCTGCAAGGCAGGCAAACTCAGTAAATCTTTTCATGGCCTATGAGAGCAACTTTAATTTGAAATGCACATGATAAAACCATTTAGATTTATTTGTTTGTATGGTTCAATGCAGAATTGAGGAGATATACAGTATACACCATCATTCACTGAAATCATACACTGAAAACTTAACACTTTTATAAACACTTTTCCTTCCAGGTTTAAGTCCTAGTTGGTCTGTTATTAAAAAATAAAGTGGAATTGTTTCTCATATTCTCCTGTTGCTTTATTAATGCTCTGCTAAACTACTTCACTGCTCCATTTTGCTGCATGTTCCTGTTTTTGACAGTTGGACTCATTCCCTTGTCTTCTGATTAGGATAATTCCACCTCTCTGCACTCTCCTTGTCCCAGAAACCTTGGCATCTCCACAGACTAATCCATTTGTCTTAAAGTAATGAAATATCCCAGGGAAGAAGGTAGGGTGCAGGCATGGCATAGCAGGATGCCTAATTTCAGGAGCTATTAAGTAGCAGACGCCTTTCTCGCTAGTACTTTTATCACTGTGCTCATTAATCTCGAAGCCTTTCTGCTCTGCAGCACATCTGCGACTGAGGTAATCACTATAAATCACCTCACCATCTGGTGAGGACCATCCATGGGACAGAGGAAGAAGAGCAAGAGAGAAAAAAAACAGGTAATAAGAGGAGCGATACAGTCAGCTCCCAATTTCTTTGGTCAAGATGGATTGGAAAAGGTTATGAAAAATGTCTCTCTCATTAATTAGCTTAATCTCACACAGAAAATACGAGTGAAATCTAACTTGTAACTTTGTAAATTTAACTACCCAACATTTTTAACAAAACAGTGTGTCATGACTATTGACGCCTCTGGAAATTCCTATGACCAAAATGAAACTGAAGCATGTTCCCATTTATATTTTTCTTTCTTTCTTTCTTTCTTTTTTTTTTTTTAATTCATCTGAGTGTTTAGGAACTCTTATCCATGACTTCCTGTTTCACCAGGATATAAATGAGGTGACACAGAGGCCAAATTCCTTTTGCCATTCATCAATAAGGGGAAGTTTAGAGACTAAACAAATGAAGTGAAATAAAAGTGTGATGACCTTCATAAATCACACAACAGCTATAAAAATACCTGAAAATGCCAGTATCCACCAAGTCTCCAAATCTCCAAATAGACACTGTCTCCATGCCAGCAAACTATTTGGAAGATTTGCCAGAAGAAAAACTTTTTTTTTTTTTTTTTTTTTAAATAACCACAAATGTAAGCACCTGGAATTCACTAGATGCAGCTTGAACTTTGACTGGGACCAGGCTTTATGGGCAGATGATACAAAAATAGAGCTTTTTTGGCAACAAATAGTCAAGGTGGGTTTGGTGTAAAACTTGGTTATATGGAAAGGAACCTAAGTTTGGTGGAGGATATGTGATGTTCCTTGGCTGGTTTTCCTCTAAAGGCTCTGGAAACCTTGTTAGGATACATGGCCTCATGAACGCCATGAAATATCAGGAGATTTTATATGAAAATCTTGTTGACTCTGCCAAGAAGCTGCAGCTGGGTCATGTTTGGATCTTCCAGAGGGATGATGGCCACAAAATCAAGCTTCTGACATGGCCATCCCAGTCCCCTGACCTAAACCCCATTGAATACCTGCGGGGTGAGCAGAGGAGGAGAATCCACAAGAGAGGATTTAGAACCCTGGAGGATCATTGGAGATTTTATATTAAGGTGTGGTGATTTTTTTTTCTCAGAAATTTTTTTTTTAAAGATAATTTACCGTATTTATTCATATATTTTTTAACCCATTTGTACCAAGAGTGCCAATAATTCTGCAGCTGCGTGTATGGTCATATATAAGAAACTTCTGTAAGTTTCTCCACTGTGTAGACCGCTCTAAACAAATCTGTGTTGTGTTGATCTTTAAGCCCAAAAATGGGCCTAGATTTGACTGAGATGTGTGAGTAAATCAAAGTTATGTTTTCTGATAAGCATTTTCTCTGACAATGATGGCCTCTGGTGCAAAAGAATATCTTTGTTAGGTTGTAGAGGCCTTATGGGCCTGTGGTAAAATATGGCTTTTATTCCTTTTTAGCTGAGAACTGCAACTATTGCATATCACACAGGCTATCCAGGATGACATAAATGGGACCATGTGCAATAGCACAGTCTATATACTTTCCAACCCAGCGGTTTTAATGATGTTTTCAATATCAGAGCTTATGTGATTCACCAATAACCCAAAAATGCACTACGGCTGTTATGCCACTGAAATGACTATGAAATGACATACTGCCCATTATGAAGGTCTGTGTGTTGCTGTGTGAATGTAAGCAGAAAACAAGATGGCTCAGATCCTTTGATAATTAGCTAGTACCCATCAAGGGAAGCTGTGATATCTCGGCACATGCTATTGACAGTAATTACATTGATGCTTAATGCACACACACATTATTGGCGCATCTATCCCCCCTCCCCTTTGCATTATCACAGGAGATGACAGAATTCTATAGTGAAGGAACAGAACAGAAAATGATTAATGCATGAGGTGCCAGTGGTCACGAGCCGTTTACTTCACAAGCACTGGGTCCTCTGACAGTCCATTCATATATGTGTGTGGTGTTTGTGCGTGTGAGAAAGAGAGACAGGCTATGGCAGGCCAGTGTGGTTCTTCACAGAACACTGCACCCATTAGAAATGCAGCAGCCCAACAAGTTCAGCTGCTATGAGCTGAGATGGTCTGCTTTTGTTCTGCTTGCAAGAAATGTGACATGTCATCTTTCAAGAGGAGACAAACGGGCCAGCGAGGTCACGGTTTTCCAGTCAGTTTTTTTTGGGCTGGTAGGGAGACACACAAATATATCTCTGAATAACACAGACAAAAGTCAGTCTTTTGAGCAACATGAACTCTTATATGAATATGATTTTTTTTAGAGAATGCACAATTTCTAAACACATAAGCCTCATATTTAAAGCAATACTACTATCGCATTGACAAATGAGCCCTATTTCATGCTAAATGCCCATATGTATGCACTTCTGCTAAAGGCAGTGTATGTGTGTGGGTGTCCTTGTTATTGAGAGATTTTGCTAACATCTGTTCTACAGGTCCTAGTATGTCAGTGGAGAAAGGCCAGCAGTGACAGACTGTGTGGTCCAAAGACAAAATCCCATCTCCAACACTGGATACTCCCATGAGTCAGTGGAACTGCCAACAGAACCATTGCATCATTTGTAATAATAAACCTAACGAGTTTAAATAAGATCAATTTTAACATTCTTTCAGGCTTTGGTTGGGACATATTCATTTTCAGACATATTGATTTTCTCCTAATTATGTCTAAAATGTATTGCATTAATTGAGCATATTTAAAATTTTTAAAGATGGTATTGCACAAAGAGATTCAGTTTATAAAAATCGAGACCTTGGAACTATAACGTTTTTTCTGACTATTTTGTGAGTTTACGATATTGACCATCAATAAGGTCAAAACTGATACAATTTTCAACTTTTTTTTAAAGCTATTTTTGAGCATTTATTTGGTGTTAAACTACAACTTACAAAGAGTATGGCACAACTGTGACTATCATCAAAGGTCAGTGAATTTTGCACAAAGCCTGACTTTATGGATAAGTGCTGAACTACATGAAACCATGTGGAAAAAGGTTCTCTGCTCTGCTGAGACCAAAATTGAGCCTGTTTTATTTTTTGCCTTGGAACAAAGTGCTACATTTGGTGGAAAGCCAACACTTTTCACCACTCTGATAACAGCATCATAACAGTGAAGCAGGATGGTGGTAGCATCATGTTGAGAGTTACTCTTGACCTATTGTCTGAATAATGCTCTCTTTACACAGTCACCTCCTCAACCCTACTATACCTTACTATGCCCATTGTCTGTCCCAGTAGTCATTGTAGTGTCTTGTGCTGTCTGCACATGTTTGCACTTGTGCACTTTATGTATAAATTACGTAGTCCTGTGTAGTCCTTGTAGTTCTGTGTTGTTCTGTGTTTGTCTTATGTAGCACCTTGGTCCTGGAGAAACGTTGTTTTGTTTCACTATGTACTTGTATATGGTTGAAATGACAATAAACTCCACTCCACTTGACTTGACTTGACTTACTCAAATTCATTCATACTGCTTGCTAGTTGACCCTTGTCTGCCTCACCATCTCCCGCCTGACCCTTTAAGTCCATCCATTTGATCAAATCATTATTAAATGAGTAAAACCCAGAAACCTACGGCAGGCTTGCTATGTTGAAAATTGGAAAAAGACTAGGCAATATTTTTCCAATGTTCAGTTTTGGTGAGTCTGTGCCCACTGTAGCCTCAGATTCCTGTTCTTGGCAGACAGGAGTGGAACCTGATGTGGTTTTCTGCTGTTGTAGCCCATCTGCCTCAAGGTTTAACATATTGTGCCTTCTGAGACGCTTTTCTACTCAAAATGGTTGTAAAGAGTGATTATTTGAATTTCCGTAGCCTTTCTGTCAGCTCAGACAAGTCTGGACATTCTCCTTTGACCTCTCTCACCAACAAGGTGTTTCAGCCTACAGAAATACCTTTTCTTTTTTTGTGCGTAAAAAAAAAAAAAAAAATCTGTGTAAACTCTGTGTAAATTCCAGGATATCAACAGTTTCTGAAATACTCGAACCAGCCCGTCTGGCAGCAACAACCATGCCAAAGTCACTGAGATCACCTTTTTCCTCATTCTGATGTTTGATAAACATTAAGTGAAGCTCTTGGCCTGTATCTGCATGATTTTATGCATTGCCAGGTGTTCCTAATAATGTGGATAATGAGTGTATATACAGGTCTCTATACAGGATTTTTGATTTCTTTGCATTACAGTCCTGGTTTCGGTGCATTAACCGAATAATCATTTTGAAATATGCTCTGTGAACAGATTGTGGAGCCTTAGGAAATAATCAGCATCTATATTTTCATAGCCTTCTAACAGATTGTATTCATGTTTCCCCATGATTATTTACTGTGATTTTCTTTATTTATTTATAGTGAAGTGAATTGAAGTGTTATAGTGATGATCTTGTTCATAGAAATGCTTATAAACTATTATGTGCTTTTGGAGAATGTCACTGAAAGAAGGACATGCCAGAATGTTGGCAAAGTAATGCAAAGCGAGCTTGTTAGTTTGACATGCAGCAATTCTATACACATACTGTATAGATAAATTTTGGGACACAGTGTGCTGTTTGCTTATTACATTTCTCAGGCTGCTACACTCAGAATATGGAAAGAACATTGAGGTCGAGAAAGCATGTTTGAACAGTGCTGTGCCAATTGGGCAGCTTTACTTTAGTTTGCTGTGGGAGTTTGATTTCCTGCTGCCTGGTTCCCACAAGGGAAACTGTGAAGGTTTATTTTAATTTATGAAAACTTTAAGTTCTCTCACCGCCATATTGTCCATTCTGGACATTGTGGACATTCCATTCTGGGAAAAAAAATATGAGTTTATTTATTTTTCATGGGAGAAAAAAGTCTCCCAGCATCACTTCAATCAGTCACAATTAGAAAAGTTGTGTTTATGGTATGGAATTGTCTGGAAACACTGTCCTGAATAATCAGCAAGGCATCCTTCTGTGTTCACGCAGTATAATACTTAAACACAGCCTTCATTTCAATTCAGTTTTATTTGTATAGCACTTTTAACAGTGGACATTGTCACAAAGCAGCTTTACAGAAATATATAAATTCAGGATATAAATTTTAAATTTATGAATTTATCCCTAATGAACAAGCCAGAGCCTCTTGTGTTCTGTGTTTGTACAGAAGTTCTTGATTTTCCTACAGCACTTCTCATAATTAAATGATCATAATTAAAGCCTTCAGAATACATATGCGGAGTTCTCTGCGCAAAACCACTTCTTATTAATCTTTAAACTCCCACGAGCTGTTGGATTATTATTGCATGTTAGACATGCAATCTTTACTCTTATTACTACATATTTTTTATTTTTACTTTCACTGCAATCACAGAATAATTCAGAGAAATTACTAAATAAGATGCTATAAGATTAACTGAATAATATACTGATATTTTAATTGGTTAAATTGTTGGCTTGAGTAATAAGCATTAGATCGGATTGATAATGACTAAACTACTAAACAGCTGCAAAAAAAAAAAAAAAAAAAAAGCTGTTCTATTTTTGTTCTGATTTGGCCAGTAACTGAGAAGAGACAACAATTCAGCCGATCTTTACACCACAAAACTGCCTGGTCTGAACCATTGTTAATAAAAAAGATTTTCTCACAAATGATCAAAATGGAAGCTCAGATGTGGATGACTGGTGATGTGTGATAAGTAAGGATTAAAACACAGATGGGGCATGCTGTTATAGGAAAATAATCAATGCAATAATCAGTAAATGGTGTGATGCAGCCAGAAGCTGGTTGTTTTCCAATAACATCATGCCTCAAAGTCTTTTATTCTTTTTAATACCGCAGCAAACGTTTAAACAGTTACAACAATTTTTTAAAATGCATCAAAAAATGACGTGTTTATGAGCATAGTTACATTTAATGTTGAGAAGTAAGTTTCTCTGATTTCAAGACTCGCTTGTTGGCAGAAAATCTTTTGGCTGTTACAAACAGCTAACACAGGAGATGTTATATAAACAACAGTTTACATAAAGCTCCGCCCTGTCTGCGTGGAGTTTGCATGTTCTCCCCGTGCTTCGGAGGCTTCCTCCGGGTACTCCGCTTTCCTCTCCCAGTCCAAAGACCTGTGCTGTAGGCTGATTGGCATCTCTAAAATGTCCGTAGTGAGTGAATGGATGTGTGAGTATGTGTGAGATTGTGTCCGTCCAGGCTGTCCCCCACCTTGTGCCCCGAGTCCCCTGGGATAGTCTCCAGGCTCCCCGCAACCCTGTGTAGGATACGCGGTACAGAGAATGGATGGATGGATGCAAGACTAAATCATTTTTCAAAGACAAAATCATTTTTCATTGTTAAATAACAGCACAATCAGTTAATCTGTTTTTTATTTATCTTATATTATATGGAATGTCTTCCATACAAGTCCTTGTTAATGAGCTGTTACTATACTAACAATAATGTATTAGAATGAGCACAGTAATCTAAACCTGCAATTAGGATCACAGCTGGCACTACTGTCAGAGCTCCTGTTGTAGAAAACTGTTCTGACCAATCAGATTTGAGAATGTAACAGCGCTCTGGACTGAGATTTTAATGTAGAAATTTAGATATATAAGTTATAGTTCAATGTCCAAATTATCCACTAGTGGCATTTAATAAGACTGTTGCTTATTACACATTCCAATGAAAACTTATTGATGCATGTTCAGTCTCTAGTTAATTACTCTTGCTAACACAGGGAATGTTTTAATATAGCATGATTAATAAGCCCTATTTATCAAAATGGATCACTGTTGCCTTTTTTTTTTTTTTTTACATTTGCATGCAGTATAAGGTTGCTGTCAAATTTATATGTAAATGACTGTTTACACATTCAGATATAATTTATTATGATTGATTTTTTTCTGTCAACAAGATTGGGATTTGTTTCAGCATGAGTTTTAGAGCAGAAAGTGGTAGGAACCATTTAGAGAGTAGGAACGTACTGCAGTTCTCATGGTGAGTAGTTGTAATAGTATATAGTGTCAGTAATATTGTATATTGGCACAGACTGATTTCATGCAAAATTCTGCTACCGCATTAAAAAGTATACACAATGGTAAAATTTAGCACCCAACTTTGTACACTTACTCAATTACAGCATCACAATTTAGGAGGGCGAAAGCTACAACATGTTTTCATGCCAACAGCCAAACGGCAGAGCCATGTGCTCAGTGTTTGAGGAAAGTAGTAATACGTTGGGTTGAGAACGATTAAGCTCCCAAATACTAAGTGCTAATTTATGTGTGAAATCAGATAAATCATGTGCATCATTAGTGGACATTTTGTGGGTAATTTACACAGAAAAATTGGGTGAATGCAAAGTAGCAAGAGGAAGCAATATTACAATGAGGTTTTTTAAAATACTGATAGCTATCATATCAAGTAGTCTCACATAAGAGCAAACTGAAACAGAAATTCAAAGATATTGCAAAGACAACAATTTAAAAAAAAAAAACGTGTATGTAAAATAAAAGAACATGTGAGACTTTTAATGAAGTCAAAGTGAATGAAAACATTTTTTAAAGGCATGTTGGTGCATTGGTGCAAATATCTGATATGAAACCACAGTAATATTAATCCATCATTTTGAGAAACCTTCTGCTTATAAAGACTTGGCAAGATGTCATTCCAAAAGTGACTTCCTGACTTTGTGCATTGTGCATGCAAAATCTATCAATTTGCATTGACTCTGCTCTTTATTTTTCTTTTACATTTCTCCCCAAACTGCATATTCATTAGGGCACATGTTCAAAAAGGACAGCACATGGTTGTTTGTTCAAATGAAAAATATAATCCTCCATCGACCCTGTTTGTAAATCAGCTTGCAGAGGTGTTACTATTCACATTTTACACTTACTACAGTTCGCAGATGTCCTTAAAAACTGCTTTGTAAACTCCATCACAAACGTCCTCATACTAGTGCAAATAGGTCAGGGTCTAAGAATACTCTCAAGCTAAAACCCTGTTAGAGAAGAGTTAGTTATCAGGGTCCGTATTCACAAAGCTTCTTAGAATTCTCTCAGAGAGCTCCTATCTTAGCCTAAAAAGTCCTAGCTGGGAGTCCTAGACTAAAAGTGATTTAGGAAACTTCTTAGAGCAACTCTGAGTAAGGAAAGTACAAAAACCTTTATCTTAGTGAGGAGGTGTGGTTGACCCCGTTGCTAGGGATGACGCAGCAATTCAAGGACTGTGATTGGTTGATAAAAAACTGGTAAAGGTTGGTAAAGGTCTTAAAATGTGCTCTTTGAGAAAATAGAATATATGATGATAGAATGGACAGTGAAATCATAAAATGTTTGTATTAAGAAATTGTATAAGCATGAATACAGGCTACTTTATGCAAAGTTTCTGTTATAAGCTAAATATGTTAAAGTTAATTAAAACAGCCAAATGTTGAAAATGTGTCTATTTTTGAATTAACCAATTTCCACACAGTAGTTACTATATTTAAGTTCTTACATTTATTTACCAAACTGATTTTATTACTAATCCATTTCAGATTGATGGGAGCAAAATGGCTCTCCTTTTACCAGTTGACATGAGTGCAGGACAGTCTGTTTAAGTTGCACTTTTGGATGGTATGTAGCCAACAATCCAAGAGAGATGGAAGGAAGTAAAAGAACAAGAAAACCAAATTGGACACCATATTGGAGAATATTTCTTTTTTCCACCATTTTGTCCTCTGCTATAGAAACTCTTAAGCCTCTTAAAAGTCCTCCTCTCTACTCATAACAATTTTTACCTTAGGAGCTGTTTTTAGGGCTATGTTTCGTGAATCATTTTTATCTTTACTAAGATTTAGTCCTAAATTTAAGGGGAAATTCTAAGAAAACGTCATAATTCTAAGAATTTTCTTAGAATTTCGTCACTAGGAGCAACTTTTAGGCTTAGGAAGCTTTGTGAATACGGGCCCGGGTTTGCATGTGTTTTTACACACGCAAAACCTTTAGTAAATCAACACTTGGGTGGATTTTTTGCTCTTATAAGGTCTTGTAGGCTTACCCTTATGAGATGAAACATTTCTAAATGTTCTGCAGCACAACGTGACTATGATTTACTACAGTTTATTGTACCTTCACTTCTACTAATAAAATGGGCTACACTAGGGCACCATTAGGAAGCACAGATTTATTAAGTAGTATGTGCTGCTTTGAGATGTAATTTGTTTGGCAGTGTGCACTAGCTGCTTGTTAATACCTCTGAGCATGAACTGCCAAAATCACTACATCATTTACAACGTGCAAGCATAAAAATCTGTGACAAATGTAATGTCTGACTGTCACTAAGTGATGACTATGGAGAAAAGAACGTATGGAATTGTATTTAATAACCTCATATGTTAAGAACAGTGGAAAAAATAAACAGATGAAATCAAACAGCTTTTGTAAATGGAATATAATATTCCATATATTAATATGTAAAACATATTTCTGTGTACAGTGTAGGCTAGTTGTAAGTATTTTCAACTAGCCTACACTGTAAGTATTTTCATCCTAAGTGATAGTGACCTCAGTTTATTGTGACAATGCTTGTTTATCTCACTGTGGCATTTTCTAGGATCAGAGACATTTTCATGACAGACATCTACTGAAATTGTCCAGGCAGGAATGTGTATTCCTGAAATTTTTTTTCATGACAATATGACCCAAGAATTTTTTTGGTAGCATATAAGAGTAAAAAATCGTTAAGAACACTAGAACACCCCCCCCCCCCCCCCCCCCCCCCCCCCCCCACACACACACACGTATGTTTGTCTTGCAATCCTTGTGAGGACCTTCTACTGACATAATTATTAATTCCAATTCTAATTCATGCTATGCTACATCTAAATCCAACCCTGACTTTAACCTCAGCGGAAACTGTTTGGCTCTTTTTTCCCCATCTTAAATAAAGGCTGAATGTCTTGTATAAAAGCAGTTTTCCTCATGGTTGTCAGGCAAATGTCCTAACAATGTCAAAACTCTCATATTCCTATACCACACGCATATCTCAGATATTCCTATACACGCACACACACACATCTCTGAATTCCTCATCCATTCCTATATACACACACACACACGCACACATCTCAGAATTCCCCATCCTTTCCACTCAGCTTGCCCTTCATGCATGGCTGACCTCTAATCTCTGTCCCATGGAAATACTTAGAGTCAATCAAGCACTAATTTTCTCTCCCTAAAATGGATTCAAACACCAATAATGACGTGGTGTTATAAATAAAAGAAGCAATTATGGCACTGGCCTGTAGTCTTTAGTGGGCAGTACAAAGGGTAGCTGAGTTCACGGACTTTGCAGAAGGGTGAAGGCCATCACATGATATGATAATTCTTACACAGAGGACATTGTTTACACTGTAAATGCATTTTTAAAAAGGTTTAGTAATCCAGAAATCTATTTGGCAAGTATACGAAAAACCACAACTGTTTGCATGGATTTAGCTTACATGGCTAAAAGTGAAAGGAAATTGTGGAAAGAAAACACAATGCATATGCCCGCATTAAAATATGAAATGTAGTGTAATCTCAAGTTACAGCTACTGTATACTCAGTAACACCGAATGAGAATTAGAAAATTATCAAAGGTTTTTATTTATTTATATAAAAGACTATAGATGCTGTGACCTTGTACTAATCCTCCCACCTCTCTCTCTCTCTCTCTCTCTCTCTCTCTCTCTCACATATACACATACACGACACACATGCCCATGGACATGCATACACACACTCACTCACTCTCTCACACACACACACACACTGTCTTTGTCTATCCTCTTTGTCAGATCATATCCACTGCACCATGGAAATGAGCGACAAGATTAGAAAACAATTTATCTAAATCCTCCAGTGTTCACTCACTGTTTACATTTTCCCAGGAAGGCACACTGAGTTCAGTCTCCATGGAAACTAGAGACAGCCAATCCGGAGTGTTTGCACGCTGATCATGTGATCAGCCTGTTGAGAGATGCATTGAATTTGGCCACCGAGTTGCCTGCTGACTGAGGTTTATTGAAAGAAAAAATACGAATCGTTGAGACGGAAAAGCTCCTTAGAGCCCATATAAAGAGGAGGAGAGAGAACTTTGTCAATCACAGGTCTTTGGCTTTTACTCACTGAAAGGGTAAAAGATCATGATTTCCTTTCATCTAGAAGGCACATTTTACACCTCAGAGATGCCGAATAACCAGAGAGAGTCAGGGAGGATATTTACTTTGTGGACTGATGGTGACTTGTGTTAAGGCCACCTTCTTTTAATCACTAACTCTGGACAGGCTTTCACCAATAATCATTAAACAAACTTGTCTGAAGAGCGGCTTTCTAACAGGAATCATGCCTTCAAGTTAAGTAAACATGCAGGAAAGAAAGAAAGAAAGAACAGAGAA
Organism: Pangasius djambal; assembly: GCA_022985145.1. Lineage (NCBI taxonomy): Eukaryota > Metazoa > Chordata > Actinopteri > Siluriformes > Pangasiidae > Pangasius > Pangasius djambal. The sequence goes on from CM040981.1 coordinate 17,863,465, forward strand.
AAAAGAAAGAAGTAGTATTTTTAGTTCATTTACATGAAGTTCATTTTTTATTCACCATAAGCATTAGGTACGAAAGAAAGAAAGAAAGAACAGAGAAGAAAGAAAGAAAGAAAGAACAGAGAAGAAAGAAAGAAAGAAAGAAAGAACAGAGAAGAAAGAAAGAAAGAAAGAACAGAGAAGAAAGAAAGAAAGAACAGAGAAGAAAGAAAGAAAGAAAGAAAGAACAGAGAAAAAAGTAAGAAGTAGTATTTTTAGTTCATTTACATGAAGTTCATTTTTTATTCACCATAAGCAGAAATAAAGAAAGAAAGAAAGAAAGAAAGAACGAAAGAACATCACCTTCCTCTATTCCAGTTTTCTTGGCAGGAACTTGGTTCCCGCAGATATTATCAGAAGCTTTGAAAGTACCTGTCCACATCGATCATCACATTCAGCTTTCAGCATGATCTGCCTCACAGTAATTAGAGCGGAAGAATGTAGGCATGGACACATCCTCTTTCATTCTGACTCCCACACACTCTTCACTTCTCCACACCTGATTACCCTGGAGAGTAAAAAAACAGCTTAAACTCCCAGCAAGCAGCATTACCAGCATTACCAGCATTACCAGCATTACCAGCAAGATTTTACTAGTTAACCAGCGCTGAATCAGCACTAATCAACATTATCCTACTTCGACCTCTGGTTTTTAGGATAGTATGTATCAAGTGATTTTTAAGAGCACATTAGGCACAGTAAATTTCTAAAGTCTGAACTTTTAAGTCTATTAATGTTCTTTGAACATAAAAAATAAAGTTTAATAAATAAAACAGTTTATGATATAATCCTTCTAACCCTTCAGCTATGATGTAAACAACTGAGTCACCATGGAGTAACTTTAACAAAAAGCATGCCACGGAACATACTGTGAACTTCAGTGTTTAACTGATATTTTGTATAACTTATAATATGAACTTTATAGAATCAAATTCTACATAATGTTTTGTGTAGAAGGTAGCTTGCTGTGGGAAAGAGTGCATTTCAAATTGTGAATTTCTGTCCAATGCCAATAGAGGGAGACAGAATGGCTCGACATAATTACTGAATGAAATCTCTGAAGCAAAGTTCACAAAGTAGGCCACATTGCATTAGGTTTAAAAATATTTTTGCCACATGGTATTTTTGGGGATCCGTGAATATATGGAGAAAATAATGAAAAGTCTCTGACACTTACAGAGAAACTACTTAATGGTAAAAATGGTTTTAAAAAAAAAAAGGCTCCTAAATCTTAACTCTGTGTCAGAACAAGTCCCCAGTCTGTCTTTTGGGAGGAAGATTGAACCTTTCTTACCTGTCACTGCGATGATGAATGGCTTTGGGTTATTCCCTAAACAGAACTCACAGACTGACCTGTTAATTACTCAAACATGGCTTTCCACATTTTAACCAAGATAATGGCAATGAATTTGCTGTGTGTCATTCAAGATAAAACATCAAAAGTGCCCTGTCAAATACCCGCCCACCCACACAGACCAGACACACACACACACACACACACACACACACACACACATAACTTCAGATAACAAAAAGGTTCACTCTGCCACCAAAACAAGCCTTCTGTTTGAGTTGAAATTTGAGAGTGATGTTGAAACCCTCCTTTGAGTCAAACCTGCCCACACCATGTAGACCGTTCACCAGGTGACATCTACAGAAAGAGTGAGCGTCTTCAGACAAAGTCAAGTCAAAGCACAGCGGTAAACTTTGTTAAGAAGCCTGGCTTTGTTAGCTCCCCGCTTTATTCGCCAGTCTTTCTTTCAGGCCATCCAGTAGAAAGCTATGGGGATTCTGCATTATAGAGTTCCTCAGCAGGTAGATCCATGCCTCTCTCTCTCTCTCTCTCTCTCTCTCTCTCTGACTCCCCATTGATCTGCATTCATCAGGCACATCAAAGTGTAGCCCAGGATGATTCTGGGCCCTCAGTCGTCCAGGCCCCTCCTGAATGATTCTGCTCCTCTTCAGGAGGTGCACTTCTCCAAGCCTGCTTAATCAATGCCTGAGATGGCTCTTAGAGCCTTGCTGCTTCAGTGTGGGGATAAAGGAGAAAGAGAGAGAGAGAGAGAGATTCTGATATACACCAACCCTACACTGCACCTGAGTGCCACTGGATCAGATCAGATCCTGTTTCTTCTTGATTGACAAGGCTAATTCAGGGGCCTCATTGGGAAAATGCTGCATGAATAGGTGGGTACTGTGTGAGAGGGATGATGTAAATCCAGGGCCTTTGGTAGAATGTAAAAAAAAAAACAAGTTTATTCAATGATTATTGAATTTCCTATCTAATGAAACAGTTAATGATTATGTAGTTAAGCCTCCGAAACTACCAGTTATTCATCTTAAAGCATTTTATTTACCAACTACTATGAAGAGTTTAGTAATTGTAGTAAAAATAGTAGGAAAGCTAGAGTGTAACAATATTTTCTGTAGCTTTTGCAGTAATAGATTGGAAGGGTATGGGTCAATAAAATTTACAGTAAGAAACCGTACAATAAAAGTTTTTTTTTAAATACCATTATTCTAACTATTAAACACTACACTACTGTGAATAAACAATACTTTACTGGCAACTGCTGCCTAAAAACATACTGAAATTTACAGTGAAATTTACATTACATTTAACTTTAATCTATTTAAAATCTCTCAAATACAGTACTTGTACCAGCACATGATACAGTTTGAACACATGTGATTGTAAAATTATAAAAAACATTCCACCAGAAGCATTAGATACTTGGAACCTGCTGAAACCAGACTGTATTTTTTTGCTTGTTTTCTAGAACTAGAGATTCACTATTCAGGATGTTAGAAGTTGTCCCAAGACCTGATATTAGCTCAAAAATTATTTAGGCAGGAGAGAAGACCCATTTTTGTAGTGATGGGAATTCTGGCTCTTTTCAGTGAGTCAGATTATTTGGCTCAGCTCACTAACCAGAGCTGACTCTTTCAGCTCTGAAATGGCTTATTGTCATTTTTTCTAAACCAGACAAAGTTTGCAGTATTAGCGAGCTAGCTAATGCTACTATCTGCTTTGTGCTATATTCTGAACTCACAGAGTGAGCACAGTTAATTCTCATATGACTTTTGTAATTCTTGGGATACCTCAATAGCAGCTCTCATATTCCTTGTCTCAAACCACACACTAGTAGTTAGCATGTCAGCTGTGTCTGTATTATTTAGGCAGCCTGTTTAGTGTGCAGAATGTGGTTTGGACACAGCCCTCAATTCTCATTGAATGGGTATTACGCTTCTCACATTTTTGCATCGAGGGACCACTTTAACTGTAAAATAAATTCCACAGACCCTCTTAATATATTTATTTTATCAACATAATCTACCTATTAAAGTGTTAGGCTCATATTCAAATATGTACAATGATAATCTGGGTATTTATTAAAGCCATAGAGCTTTTTGCTCCTGCACTTTCCACTGACAGAACACATTAGAGTCCAAGCTTACTTTTTAATAGGCCTGCTTGTTTCTGAGTTAGTGAGGTTTGGATTAGTGACTAGTCAAATAGACCTACAACTATAAGAACTCATTAACTGTCAGTTTAAATATAATAATTAATTGATAGTTTTTGAGTTCTAATATGCATATTAATTATTAATATTATTATATTATTGTGATGACCACCACTGTCATAAATAAATAAATAAATAAATAAATAAATAAATAAAAGACCCCCTGGCTATGCTTCATGGAACCTTGGTGGTCTTGAGGACCCCACTTTGAGAACCACTGGATTTAGGCTATTTGACTCTCACAGTTTCAGATTAATTTGCACAGTGAATGTGGTTGCAGCACAAAATGTTCTTTTGTAAGTAGCTTGCAATAGCAATTTTCTACCAGAGAAATCACAAAATACATGCTGTAGCTGTAACAGTAAAATACTGTAAAGGGGAAAAAAAAAATACTTGACTGTTGACAAAATATGCAATTAAAGTATTTTATAGTGTCTGTGTAGATAAGAGAGTTAAGAATGTAAATCTAGACGCAGAGAGGAGTCCTAGAAGGTTTACAGGGGTTAGACAGTGTGGGAGTGGATCAGGCATTATGAGTTCAAGAAGAGGCAACAGCACAGAGACAGATTATGTAACATTATAGCCGTAAGACATGTTCAAGACAGAATCACTTGGCTTAGTTCTCACTGTTACAGACATTCTCTCTGTAGCTAGCCTTTACCTGTCCTCTTCCTCTTCTTCAACTCTGAAGATAGTCACAATTTACAAAACATATCAATCTTGTTTGACATTTAAAAGTTCAGTGATCGCTTCATACCATTGAGGCTTTGACAGGCAGAAACTCAATATCTGTTCCTTGGTTCTGAGACTCCAGCAGAGCAATTTCACAGTAGGAGATGTTTAAGCTGCTGGATTCCATGTCCACACCATGCTACTCCACCCACCACCACCCCACTCCACATGCTGTGTATGTTTACTGCTCTCCATCAGCGAGAGAAGTGCTCTTGAAAGCTATTTCAGTCCCTCTAGAAGCTTTCTGAGAAAAAAAAACTATTTGAGCTTCTTTGAGGGACACTTTGGCATTGAAGCTTTTTTTTTTTCTTAAAAAAATATATATATTTTCCCAGCTGACTCATGAAAGGACTTTTTTCTCTTCAGATGCTCTCATGAGGTTTCTTTGTGATATTCGCTGTATCTGATATGATCAGCAATAAAAAAAAAAAAAAGTGACTACTGTAAGACCTTTTTCTTGACTGGTCGGCCATTATACCTCTGTAGTAAGATATGTAGTGCAGTGGGCTGCGTGTTTCTTGATCAATAATTCAGCACTATCCCATCCAGCTACTTTGCAAATCAATTAAATCCCATTACAGGCCTCCTGGCTTCTTCGCTCACATCAGTGCTCATACAGCGTATATTTATCATGGCTCTGAAACGGATCTCCAAGGGGCTAATTGCTGCGTCCTTGCTGAGGTTTGTGCAGGTGGCAGAAAAAAGGGAAAGCAATGAAAAGCCTGCACTGTGCAAGTGGTCAGGTATGAGCAGTAAAATTCCATGAATGTGCATCTCATCCTGAGCCAGGTAAAGCTCACAATCCACTGGCTGTTTGAGCTGAGTTTGGTTTGGCCTAAAGCCCTCAGGCTTCACGACTCAAAGCCCATCTTACAGCAGACTTTCCTGTTCCCACCTCCTTCCAGGCAAGGAGAGATGAACTGCAGATTGCTTTCTACCTGTGCTCCAGGCCTCTGTCCTTTTCTCTCTCCCTGTTGCACAGTATGAGAACTGGGTTTCATGTAGAGAGAGGTTTGTGTTCCTTGTCAGGTTTGAAAAAACACTACCTTTTGCCCATTGCTTCAACTTTACCTCTAAGACAAGGTCCATAAAAGGTCCATAACAGGCACGTGCTTTCTTCCCATAAGCTAAACGGCAATCATTAACACACTATATAACCATATCACTATTAGTTAAAGTAATACTCTAGTATTTATTTATTTATTTATTTATTTTACATACGGTAACATATGGACTATATCCTTGGACTATATCCTTGGAGTTCTTATGTAGCTTTAGACAACGTTAGAACAGTACCCTAAAAAATAATTGCAGTTGCTTACAACTTCCTGTGGTGTCTATGCCTGATCAAGCAGAAATTTAGGCACCATCTTGTTTACTTTTACCTATGTTGACTACATTAGCAACCCATAGCGATAAATTCTTCCCTCATAAAACGGTGTTCCATCTCGAAACGGATGAAAAGATTTATACCTGAGCACTGTTGAATTCTCTAATCTGATTGGTCAGAAGGTGTAATTTTCTGTAACAGCAGCCTAGACAGTAGTGACAGCTACAGGGCAAGTCACAGGTTTATATTAATGCGCTTGCTCTAATACATTACCGTTTCTGTAGGAACAACATACACAAAGACTTGTATAAACATAATTAAAACTATTTATGAACAGATTAAAAATGTGCTGAATTATTTTCAGGAAGTCAGTAAGTTTTCCGTCGCGTAAAAGTCTTAGGACAGAGGACTTTGCACTTTCATGTTTCTTGGTAACGTGACATGCTGCATTTGTCTTCTTGTCTTCAAGAAAAAGTGAGAGGCTGGTGATTGAATGACTGTTTATAACTGTTATAAGTGATAACTGGAATGTCTTTTGTAGACATTCCACAATATTTAATAGAACTATGTAAAAAAAAGTACTATGTGTTATTCTTTAATAAATAAAAAAGAAACAAATTGATGGGGTGTAAGAGGAATAAACACTTTAGGACATCTTCTTATAGGAAAATTATTAACTTCAGGGCAAGCCACGTCACACAACCCCATTGTTGATTATTTTCCCATAACAGCACCCATCATGTTTTATTCCTTACTTAGAGCATAATTGATAAATAACTTCATGAAATTCATGAAAGCGTTCTACAAAAATATGTGACTTGGACTTCCAATATGGGAAGAGGACAGGGAAATGTATCAAAATGATATTGAACACAGACGGTATTCGTGTAAAATTACACCTATTACTAAACCATGTCAATGTAAGTCAGTATCATACAGCAGATGTGACGCATATAATCCACAAAAGCTGTTATTATATAACGCACTTTTCAGAACAGCCAATGAGCTGCTTCTGTAGGTTTGACAGAAGGCTTGGATTACATTTAAAGTACCTGACATGCTATTCTGTGGCCCAGACACAGCCTAAAGCTCACTCTGAGTGAGAAAACATGGAGTAATGAGGGAAAACGATACTGATGCTATACAAAGAAAAATTTCCCCTAGTTTAGGTTACCATTGCTTTAAGCTTAGATGTTTTCATTCCAGAGCAATTCCACAAGTGTTCTGTCTTCCTCTCCCTCCTTTCTTCCCTCTCGCTATCTCTCTATCTCTCTTTTTCTATCCCGCTCTTTGTCTTTCCCTCTCACAAAGGCTTGTTGTGCAGATATTGATACGTGTCCTGTCTCGCCGTCTCCCCTCCGGAGGTGAATATTGTATGCTGTCCTCATGACTGAATGGCTTGCTGCACTACACTGAAAGTGACTGCCATAAATATTTAATCACCAAAATTGATTCACACCATAAATACACTGCAGAGTGAGACAGGGAATGTGAAGGCAGAGGACGTGGTGCCTGCGAGAACCCAGCTTATCGCCCCAAGCTGCTGGACAATTAACACCACTCGCCATCAATCACATGCCCACCATTTATATTTACATTTCACTATACTTCCTCCTTTTCATTCACTCTCTTTCATGTAGACACACACACACACACACACACACACACACACACACACACACACACACACACATTATCTCTCTTCCTCTTCCTCTTTCCCTTGAGAGTTATTTAGATGTAGCTAGTATAGCTCTTAAATGTGGAAGGATTTATAGAGCGTTATCACCAAGGGATTTCCTCCTGTTCTCCTGGGATACTTGACTAAAGAATAAGCTGTGACACCAAGCATCATCTCACAGATCTCAGCTCGTGTTTTTGAGTCCTGTTTTGGAGAGGGTCACAGAGCACACCACTAATTAACAGGGGTGAGAAATGTGTCTGGTAGTGCTGAAAGGTAAAGGATTCTTACCCAAGGTGCTGTTAAACTATTAATTACTATGAAAGCAAATGTAACCAGTTAAATGTATGTCACTGTACATACCGTGTATAGAAGAAACTTCTAAGGCAAATAGTGCTGCACTGAAAAAAGAAAATGTGAAAAACTACAAATCTATGAGTTTAACAATACTTTTATTTATTAATAACAGCTTTATCCTATTCTGGCTCACATTTGATCTGAAGCCTATTCAGGGAACACTGGACACAAAGTGAGAATACACCCTGAATGGGACATCAGTCCCAGGCCTGGTACCACACACACAAATGCACGCACACACACCAACACGCACACATTCATTCACACCTAGGGGCAATTTAGAATAGAAACCAGAGAACCTGAGATCCTGGAGATGGGAGGAAACCAGAGAACCTGGAGGAAACCCTTGCAAACATGGGGGTCAAACCGGGGACCCTGAGGCTGTGAAGCAGCAATGTTACCTGCTGCACCAACTTCAGCAAAAATTTCTCAAAAGGAGAGGAAATGAAACAGAGAGAGACAAAAAGAAATATTCTTATGTTCATTTGATAAATGAACAGTAAGCGC